>PVHT020000077.1:20706042-20724127 GCA_004024745.2 Catagonus wagneri | reverse complement strand
TCTTTTTGCCTTATCTAGGGCCGCACCCGCGGCATATGGAGGTTCCCAGGCTAGGGGTCTAACAGGAGCTGTAGCCGCCGGCCTTGGCCACAGCCACAGCAACGCGGGATCTGAGCCGCGTCTGCAACCTGCACCACAGCTCACGGCAATGCCGGATCCTTAACCCACTGAGCAAGGCCAGGGATCGAACCCGCAACCTCATGGTTCCTAGTCGGATTCGTTAACCACTGAGCCACGACGGGAACTCCTGTGAGGGCATATTTTTGATGTATCCTTTTAGATAACATATAGCTGAACTTTGTTTTAAGATAGAGTCTCAGACTCTGTCTTATAACTGTCAAGCTAAATCTATACATATATTAAAATTTATTTATTTAATTTTAACTTTGGTTTTCTATTCATTATGCTTTTTGTTACTTATTTACTCTTTTTTTGCTTTCTGTTGGATGGATTTCAGAGGTTTTTGTGGTTTTTCTTTTTTTTGTTTTGTTTAACTTTTGCTTTGTAGGGCATCAACCCATGACATATGCGGGTTTTCAGGCTAAGGGTTGAATCAGAGCTACAGCTGCTGGCCTACGTCACAGCCACAGCAACACGGGATCCCAGCCGAGTCTATAACCTACACCACAGCTCACTTCAGTGCAGGATCCCTGACCCACTGAGCAAGGCCAGGGATCAAACCCTCATCCTCATTGATACTAGTTGGATTTGCTTCCACTGCTCCACAACTGGAACTCCCAGAGTTTTGTTTTTTTTTTTAATTGAAATACAGTTGATTTAAAATACTGTGTTTCAAATATACAACAAAATGATTCACTATATATTTTTTCATATTATTTTCCATTATATGTTATTGTAAGATATTGAATATAGTTTCCTGTGCTGTACATTTAAATCCTTGTTGTGCATGTATTTCATGTATAGTAGTTTGTCTCCATTAATCCTATACTCCTAATTTATCCCACCCCTACCCTCTGGGTTTGAGTTCTTTAATTCATTTTCTCTCCGCTAGTTGGTAGGTTACACATTTCATTTTTCGTACCAGTGATTACCCTTAACTTTTGAACATTCACACTAAAGTTAAAATATAAGTTAATTTATATATATTCAATATCTCCATTATACCCCAGAATAATATAAGGAATTGACTTAAATCAGATTATGTCCACACATACCCTATTTATTTAATTTTATTGAGCTGTACTTATCTTTAAACCCTGCACTATTTTCTTTTAAAAATTTTATGGCAAATGCTTATTTAAATTTACCTATAGTTTCCAATATTGCTCAGCATTGTTTCCTACATCTCATTCTTTCTTTTTATGTTCACATTCTGTTTTTGAGGTTCCATAAGAGGTAAAGACTTTGTGTTTAGAGTGAAAATATTCTTTTTAATCCTCACTCTTGAATAATGATTTAATAGGATATAGAATTCTCTAACCAGGAGTCATTTTCTCTCAACTCTTTGAGGATAATATTACTTTGCACTCGTCTCTACTGTTGCTGATAAAAATTTTTCCTGGAGTTCCTGTCATGGTGCAGTGGAAACGAATCCAGCTAGGAACCATGAGGTTGCGGGTTCGATCCCTGGTATCACTCAGTCGGTTAATGATCCGGTGTTGCTGTGAGCTGTGGTGTAGGTTGCAGACACAGCTCGGATCTGGTGTTGCTGTGTCTCTGGCTTAGGCCTGCAGCAACAGCTCTGATTAGACCCCTAGCCTGGGAACCTCCATATGCTGCAGGCGCGGCCCTAAAAAGCCAAAAAAAAAAAAAAGTTTTTTCCTGAGTCTAATTGTTGTTACTTTGTTACTTTGTGGTTCACTGGCTTTTCTGGTTACTTAAAGGTTTTTTTCCTCTGTGTCTGTCCAGGCCCTCTGCAAAGCATATTTCAAGACAAAAATAGAAATACAACGGGTTTCTTGCAGAAAATGGATAAAGGGTCAGAGGAGTGGGAGTAGGTGGCAGAGCCTTTAAACCGCAATACCAACTTGAATTTGTGAAAGGTGTTTGGGGTAGGAAGAGGCTTTGCCTACTGTAGGGCAGCTCTGAGAGCCTCAGCCAGGCTAGTGGGGCTCCCCTAAGTTGACAGTTTTGGCAATGGACCAAACTGGTAGCCGCATCACACTCAGCACTGGCTGGGAGCACTCTTGGGAGAGAGTGGCCTCCCTGTGAAGACGGTCCTAGAGCCTTGAGGTGCAGCGGCTGAAGGCTGTCAGCTGACCACCCTGCTGGTGGCAGGTCCTCTCTGGGACTCACTAAAATATCTAGATTTACTTTTATTCATCTTGCTTTATAATTTATAATTTCTCCCATTCTACATTTCACATATTCCATCAAATTTGGTACAGTTTCAGCCATACTTTCTTGGAAAATTGTATCCGTACCCTTCTCACTTTCTTAAATGTTTGTTAAAGGTATATGTTCTGCATTCCCATTACATTACCCATTTTTCTTAAACACTCTTTCATATTTACCATGTCTTTATTTCACTATGCTTTATTGTGAAAATTTTTCCTACATTTTTCTTCCAGTTACATAATCTTTTAAGCTAGGTCTAAAAGGCTCCTGATCCATATTGTGTCTTCATCTGCAGTTATCTTATTTCTCATGTCTTATTTTGCAGATTTACCCGTTCTCAGGTCAGTGACCTGTTCATTTCCTCCAATCTTGAGCCTTTCATTTGTCTCCAGTAATGTTTAGCCTACTTGTTTTATGGATTCTGTCAAAGTGTTCTGTTAACCCATGTTCCAGTTTTCAGGTCTGCTGACTCTTTTCTGATGAATTTGCTTTCCTTTTTAGTCTATTTTTAATTGCTTAGCTTATATTCATCAGAGATTTACTTTTTTAACATCTTACATGTTTTGTGTTTTCTTCCAAACGGTGCCCTTGGAAGTGTGCCATTCTAGAATCAGTCCGTCGCACATTCATTTTTTACACTTTACATTCCAATACCGTTCTAATGCCAGGCTCAGGTCTTGGTTTTGAATTTCTCAGGTGGGGTTTTTGTTTTGTTTTTTTGTTTTGATTCCCTTTAGAACAGAAAGAGAAACTGGCTTGTCATTTCCCTGGAATGATGAGCCAAAACCTTTATTTCTCCTTTGCCCAAGGAACAGTCCAGGGTCATACTGGTATAAGCCTTTGATTCGTTTTCTTCACATTGGCTTCTGAATAGACATGAAAACCCCCAACCCTTTACCCTACGTCTTATAAGTCATTAATGTCTTTATTAGTTTTGGTTCCTCCATAAGCAGGTCCTGAGGCAAGGACTCAAGAGCATGTAGACTCTGTGGGGTATACAAAACTTTACGGAGATAGAGAGGAAGTGAATGGAAGGGAGGTGAAGGAAACAGAGTGTGTTTTTAAGGCATTTATGTTGGTGGATGATTGAAGTGGCAAACTCTGGGAAATGGTTCAAAACACATGCCCATAATTAACCCACTGCCAAGGGTGAGGGAGCTGGTATCTATACAGGCTGTATGTGGTGAATCATTGGGTGAGGGTTACTAGGACTGGGGGAAGAGGAGGTGATATTCTCTGACATTTCCAACATGCCACATGCAATCAATCAGAGCCACTTCTAGAGTTCTGGGGAAGGAAAGCTCCAAATCAGAGACATGGATCCCAGCCACTGAATGGCAGCAGGAGCAACCTAAAAGGCCCGGGGAGTATGGCCTGGGAGCTCTCAGCATCTGCTGCAACATCCCGTTGGTTTCCATGGCTGTCTTCACACCCAGAACGCCTGGGTTTAGGTGCCCTCTTCACTCTAGTTCTCAGGGACTTTTCTTTTCCTTTTTTTTTCTTTTTTTGTTCCACAAAATATTTACAACTTCTGTTACATATTTTATTATTTTATCAAACTTTTATTTTTTTATATGTGTCATTAGTTGGAAAGAAGTCTATCTAGGTCAGTTCTTGTGTTGCTGAAACCAATATTCTAAGATATTTAAATGTATAATTTTTTGAAATAAGATCATACTAAATATACCATCATAACCTGCTCTGCATCATAACTTTAGCACTTTTCCATAGCCAGATATATAGTTTAGTCTACCTTATTTTAAATTTATTTTTCCAAATTCTTATGGTTAGATGTGACTGTTACAAAGTATGCAATAACCATTATTTCACCTATATTCTTACATATTTGTTGATAGCAAATCTCTGGAATAAATTCCTAGTTACAAGCCAAAACTTTTAGCATGGTTAAATTTTAAAAGATACTACCAAATCCACTTAATTTGTTTTGACCATTTTTATTCTCACCTATAGCAAATGAGAGTTTTTCCCTTATTCTTATCAAAACTGTATAATGTCAATCGTTTGACTCTTTGATGATCTTAGCAGTGAAAGTGATAGATTACTTAATTTGTTTTATTTGAATTATTAGTGAAGACAAATAATTTCATATGCTTCTGATCATTGGTATTCACTTGCATGACTTTTGCTCATATTTTGAGGCCTGCTCATTTTTAAATTTGATTCATAGGAGCTTTTTTATGTTATGAACACTAGCCCTTTGTTATACATCTCTAGTATTTTTTTGATGTTTATATTTCATTTTTTGAATTTGTTTATTGTGTTTTATTACCCATGTAAAATTTTAAGTAACCAATTTCATCTGTTTTTTTTATTTTGTGGTTTCTCATTTTCATATCATGCTTTTAAAAGTCCTTCTATAATTCTTAATTATAAAAAGAATTTAAGCAGTTATTAAACGCTCACTGTGAGCTAGGTATGCCATGGCATGAAGGAAAAGGACAAAGATGAATAAGAAGCCTTTTATTACTTCAAAAAGTATCATATTAAATGTAAAATATTTTGTTCTGTAGAAGGAATGAAGTAAATAGACCTTTCCCCCTCTACAAACAAACAAGGGAACAGATAACAATTCTCCAAACTTGTGTATCTTTTTTTAAAGAAAATGTTACACCAGTCAAAACATCAACACATATAGTAAATAATAATATTTAGAAGTGATCAGCAAGAAAACCCAGGCCTAGAACTCAAGGTCTGTTTACATACTGATACTGTAAAACTGTCAAACAGTGCCACTTCTTTATTAGCTGAGGCAAATCCTGCAGGACCTACAAAAACAGGAATTTTTTTTAATTGCACTTTTTTTGAGTGTTTAACCAAACTCATCTCAGCAGCATTTTTATACACCTATGATGATGACCAGATTTTGCTAAATGTTGATACAAGGGAATACTGTCTTAGACCCAATCCCTGCCCTTAAGGAAATATATAGCTGGAGAGGCAAAATATCCATAAATGAAATGACGACTAATTTGAAGGCAAATACTGTGGGATAGACACTATGTATACACATATACTGACAAATTAGGAAAACAGTACTCAGTGGCCATGTAGCAACTGACAAATATTCATACTAGTTCCATACAGAGATACATTAAGTTGTAATCTTATAGACCATGCTGATATTTGCTGATACAAAAAACATTTGTACTGTGGGAAAGATATAAATAAGTTTTTACTATGTAAAAATATAAATTCCAAAAAAAGAAAAAAACAAGGACAACTCAAAAAGTCTTGATTTTTTTATGTTAATGTAGTGGGGCAGAACAGTAAGCCATGAAGGCAGAAGCCCTAGGAAAATCACTTATCTTTCTTTTTGTGTACGTACTAAAACTCCACCCCGCAAATCATATACTGACATTGCTAACACTTACCCCTCCTCCACTTGCCCAGCCTGACTCTCTTTGGCTTGAGTTGCCTGTCAACAAAACAGGATTCAGAGGAAAGATCAAAAGGAGAAAACAGTGGACTACAGATAATCCACCAAACAGAAAATCTATGTGGGGAAGCCTCTGCTGTGGACCACATACTTGGAAGCAGAAATGTTGGTGTATAATTGAGGGGCTCATGAGTGTATTCATCTAATAAACACGTATCGAATGCATCCTACAAGGCAAGCACCATATATTTAGATGGGTGGACTCAAGAGTCACTTTTTAACCAGTTAGGGAATGAAAATGTCAGGCAAAAGTGTGATAAATTAGAATGGTAAATTGGATATGAAAGAACTAAGAAAAACCCCGCAGATATATGTAGTCTGATGGCGAGGAAGAGGTTTCAGATTGGAAGTGGGAAAACTGAAAGTAAAACAGGATTGAAAGCAATACTTGGAAGCTCCATTATAAATATGAAGAAGTGAATTTGTCTTTATTTTTCTGTCCTGGAACTCAAGAAAAAAAGGAATTTGAAGCTGATCTTCCACTGGACCCTGAAGTTGAGGAAGGCAAAGGAAGTTAACGCCAAGTTTCCTACATAAAAGAAATCCTTCAGCAAAGGGGATTTCAAAGAGCTTAGCTGAATAATTTCCATTTGGGGCTGGTAAAGAGAGGGAGAGTTGTTTCCAGGGGGTGAAACAAGCAGGAAGAAGGCAGTTGTCTGGATATTTTCTTTGCAATCTAGATAATACTAGAGCTCAGCAAATGAATAAACAAAATTATAAGTTTGCTAATAGTTCCAATCCCAGAGATGCTGAAGAAGATTTTTTTTTTTTTTCCCCAAGCAAGAGTCATCTCAGGGTAAATCTGAGACCAGGTCTGGTGTTTGCACATTTTCCCCAATATATTTCAGAGTCTGGGTTGTGTATCATTTGCTTTTATGACATTTCACTTTTGAAACATGTAAGTGGACCGTGCTGCTTTATCAGGCTACACGGGTCATATCTTTTGGAGTGTCTGTGTTAGAATCACAATGTTATATTAAAAATGGTAAGTCCAGGGCTGGAGTCTGAGTTCTGATGTCCAGGTCCTGTAATTTATTTTTAAGAGCAAATACCTACTGCATTGACCTGTAAATCTAGAGCAGTCATTGGCCTAAAGACCAAAAGGGACTATAAGCTAATAAAGCCAAAATTGAAAGTAAGTAAAAGCAAAGTGCAGACCCCAGGATCCAATCTGTTAACAAGTCATTAGCGTCTGTGGACTTTTCCGTTCTCTTTCTCTGTGTTATACGGGATTTTACTTTAGAGGAACCGGAAATATTCTAGAAGAATGCAGCTGAAATCATTGCACAATCTTTTTGTGACATGTTGTTCAAAAATGTTTGAAAATTTCTTTTAAAAAATCTGAGAAACGCTTGTTTACCTTAACCTCCTCCATCCTCCCACTTGCTTGAATTTATGGAACAGGGTTAGGATAAGTGTACTCTTGGCTCTCTATCTGCAGGTTCCACATTGCTGTATTCAACCATGAGTCAAAAATATTACAAAAAAAAAAAGAAAAAGTCAGGAAGTTCCCAAAGGCAAAACCTTAATTTGCCTTTGCCAACAATTTCCATAACACTTACATTATATTTACAACTATTTATATAGCATTTACATTGTATTAGGTATTATAAGTAATCTAGGGATGATTTAAAGTATAAGGGAGGATGTGCCTAGGTTATGTGTAAATACTATACTGTTTTATAGAAGAGACCTGAGCATTCGTAGATTTGGGTATCTGTGAGGGGTCCTGGAATTAATCCTCTGCAGATAGCAAGGGATGGCTGTACTCTTTATTTTGTAGAGCTAAAACTTTAAAATCATTAAAATATTTTTAACAATATGCTTTGGAACCATTCCTGAAGTCAGATTGAAATTTGCAAGTGATTAGATTTGGGATGGGTAGTGAGGCCAGCAGGAACAGCTGGACTATCTAGGGGAATCGTGCAAAGCCTATGAAGTATAAGACTTGTGGCTTATTCTTCTATTGCATATCCACAGTACACCAAGGTCTTGTTTACTAGAGTGTAGTGTGACCACCTGGCAGCCAAGACTTTTGTGAACTTGTCTCCTGCTTCCCTGAGTTCCTCATAGAGCTGACTAAAATATTCTATGTAGTTCATGTCAAAAAAAAGAAGAAAGAAAGAAAGAAAGAAAAAGAAAGAGAGGAAAGAGAAAGGAAGGAAGGAAGGAAGAAAGGAAGGAAGAAAAGGGATTTCCTGTTGTGGCTCAGTGGTTAATGAACTTGACTGGTATCCATAAGGATGCGGGTTTGATCCCTGACTTTCCTCAGTGGGTTAAGGATCTGGTGTTGCTGTTTGCAGATGCGGCTCAACTGGACCCTTAGCCTGGGAACCTCCATATGCCACAGGTGCAACCCTAAAAAGACAAAACAAAAAAAGGTCTTCAAGTGAGAAAATGTTGTTTTCAACTTTCTTTCTCTCTTTGTTTCTCCTACCTTGCCCCTTTTTTTGTTTCCCCTCACTATTAAATCATACTCCGCTGTTTCTTTCAGTTTGAACATTCTTAATTTCTCCCTTGCCATTCATCAATTTTATTTACCACTCTCTTCAAATAATTTCCTCAATTTAGACTTTATTCGATAATAACTATACTTTATAGCCTTAACAGATGGATTACAGGACTTTTTCCCTTAAAATTTCAATGCATAGCGATTTTCACTTCTCAAAATGGTGATGACAATAAAGTGTTTCATCCTTTCAGAGTGTCTACACCAGCTTTTAAAGCAGTTTTTGCACTGTGTGCACCATGTAACTTTGGAAGGCAGGCTTTTTACCACCTTTGATTTAAAATTTTTATTTACTTAACTGGGTCTATTCTATTAGTGTGAATGTAGATTATCACCTTTTCCTACTGGAAAATTTCAAAGACCCCAGTATTTCACTAGATGGCCAGTAGTTTGTCATTTCCAATTATTATAAAGTTTCCATTAGACTGAGCTGAAATCCATGTCTATTTTTCTCTGTTACTGCAACAGAAAGCAAACGTTCTCTCCGTTTCATAAGGCAGAGGTTGACACTGGAAGACCCATCCTTCACTCTTCAGACTAAGTATTCTCAAGGATTCCAGGCATTTCCTCAAATGTCAGATAGCCAGGGCCCTCATGTTCATGGTTTCCTTTTACTGATAACACTGCAATTTGTCAGTTTTCTTTTTTAAGGGGAGTGGTCGATGATTCGTGACTTTGGGGATGGATTGTTCTTACATAACTCATGACCACCATTAATATATTAATGTGTAGGAGTTCCTATTGTGGTTCAGTGGAAACAAATCTGACTAGTATCCATGAGGATGCAGGTTCGATCCCTGGCCTCTCTCAGTGGGTTAAGGATCTGCGTTTCTGTGAGCTGTGGTGTAGGTCACAGACGTGGCTCTGATCTGGTGTTGGTATGACTGTGGTGTAGGCTGGTGGCTACAGCTTCGATTTGATCCCTAGACTGGGAGCCTCCATATGCCGCGGGTGTGGCCCTAAAAAGACAAAAATTTAAAAATTAAGATAAATAAAAATTAAATATTAATGTGTATCCTAAAAAATGGGGCATTCTTCCCAAAGATCTGTTAAATGCATGGCCCAAGAATGTCAGCTAAAGAAGCTGCTATATCAATTGCACATACACTAGGTGTCCTAGCAGTTCTGCTGTAGGTAGCGATGTGTTAAGCCCTCAACAGGAGGCCTTGAAGGCTGCAAAGCTGACATATGCTTACGTTTTCTAACTGCTCAGATAATAATAATTTAGCAAAGCTAAGTGAGACAGAGCATCTCTTGATATCGAGTCTTCATTACTAAGTTATATTAATTCTCCTGGGTCATCAAGCCATTGGAAAATAAAACAAATTTCTCTGAAAAGTGCTAATTGTGTGTGCAAAATATGATGATGCTCATTGCTTGAAATATGGGCCTGAAATAGACAATGCTTTAGTCAACCGGGCAGGTACAGTAAAGGAGATTTGTCAATGAGATTAAGGAAGAATCTGCTTTATTCATAGAACTTTATTCATCAAGTACTCACATGTGCTCGCTCCTGAGCTAGTCTGTGTTCTCAGCCCTGGTGCAGACTCTTTTAGGGCTTTAAATATGGGTCAAAATAAGCAGAGTTCACATAGGCCCAAGTCACCAAATGTCCTCCACTGAGGCCTATAGTGTTTGTTTCAGGGTCTCCCTGGCCATGGGGAGTTCCCTTCCACTAGGGTCCTGCATTCTAATATACTCAGTATAACCAGGAAGGGAGGGGGTTTACCATAAGGGTCTGCCTGGCCTCACCAGGATGAATGGACTTGACTAAATGTATATGGTTGATTTCAACATCAACAGAATTTTGGGATTTTGGCTTTGTTTTGTATTTGTATATATAGAATTTTTGTATTTAATACGCAGAGTATGATGCTATTTTCTTAATGTTTTATGTAACATAATCTCTGGATCTTAGTGTATATAGATAAATTCTTGCCCATTTCGAATCTTAGCAACTCGAACATCTCACACGTTCATAGAATCGGGTGCCAATACTGTCCATGTGAAATAAACACAGAAATACCTCCATACGTTTTATGGATTCACACTAGCCTCATATTTTCTTTCTTTTTTTTTAATTTATTTTTTTCCATTATACCCAGCTGCACAGCTTGGTGACAGGGTTACACATACGTATATGGATTCATCACACGTGGTTAGACATAGTTCCCAGTGCTATACAGTAGGATATCCTTGCTTTTCCAGCCCAGAGGCAACAGTCTACAACTATTAACCCCAGACCCCCCTACCATCCCACTCCCTCCCCAACCCTTTTGGCAACCACAAGTCCTTGATTTTGTTTTCTGCATAAAGGTTCATTTGTGCAGTGTATTAGATTCCAGATATTAGTGATATCATATGGTATTTGTCTTTCTCCTTCTGACTTACTTCACTCAGTATGAGGGTCTCTAATTCCATCCATGTTGCTGCGAATGATATTATTTTATCCTTTTTTATGGCTAAGTAGTATTCCATTGTGTATATATACCACATCTTCCTAATCCAGTCATCTGTCAATGGACATTTGGGTTGTTTCCATGTCTTGGCTATTGTGAATAGTGCAGCAATGAACATGTGTGTGCAGGTGTCTTTTTCAAGGAAAGTTTTGTCTGGATATATGCCCAAGAGGGGGATTGCTGGGTCATATGGTAGTTCTATGTAGAGTTTTCTAAGGTACCTCCACACTGTCTTCCATAGAGGTTGTACCAGCTTACATTCCCACCAACAGGAGAAAAGGGTACCCTTTTCTCCACACCCCCTCCTGCATTCGTTGTTTGTGAACTTGTTAATGATGACCATTCTGACTGGTGAGGGGTGGTATCGTGTGTTAGTTTTGATTTGCATTTCTCTAATAATCAGTGATGTTGAGCATTTTTTCATGTGCTTGTTGGCCATCTGCATCTCTTCTTTGGAGAACTGTCTATTTAGGTCCTTTGCCCATTTTTCAGTGGGGTTGTTGGTTTTTTGCTGTTGAGCTGCATAAGTTGTTTATATATTTTTGAGATTAAGCCCTTGTCATTTGGACAGCTGCATGCAAATCAATGAAACTAGAACACACTCTCACACCATGCACAAAATAAACTCAAAATGGCTTAAAGACTTAAATATAAGACAAGACACCATTAAACTCCTGGAAGAAAACATTGGTAAAACATTCTCTGACATCAACCTTAAGAATGTTTTCTCAGGTCACTCTCCCAAAGCAACAGAAATAAAAGCAAAGAGAAGCCAGTGGGACATAATCAAGCTGACAAGCTTTTGCACAGCAAAGGAAACCAAAAAGAAAACAAAAAGACAACTTACAGAATGGGTGAAAATAGTGTCATATTTTCTTTAAGTAGTGAATGTGATTTACACTAGATAAACTGGATCCATCTAACAACCACTTAGGATGTATTGATTGTTCATAGTTTTCAGAGTCTTCCTGATTCTTCAGGTTCCTCAGGCTGTCCACACTCAAACTGAACCTTCTTGGACCCTTCCTTAATCATGGCTGTTGAGTTTTATGTCAAAATCTATGCACTGGTCCCAGTACTTCCTTAAGGTCACTGCATACTACATACCAAAACCGAGAGCCCTTGTTGGGTTTTATTCTCTTTTACTGATTGTGGCATTTCATATTGCTAGCAGCTATTAATATTTCTGGAACCCTCCTTTCCCTTATTCTTGGGGATATTCTGTATTTCTAATCTTATTGATTAGTCAACAGGTATTTACTGAACACTAAGGTCCTAGTCATGTATATCTTTCTCATTTTCTTCTCCAGTGTTATTTTCATGATCCCTGAGCTCAGATCCATTGTTTTTCATGCTCTTCCTAAGTGTCAAATTGGTAAAATGATGGAAACCTTGAATTAGAAGGAATTGTAGTACTGGTTAACCCAAGTAGTACTCTACAGATGAGGAGGTTATACCCAGGAAATTAGATATTTTCCCTAAGATCTTGCAGCTAGTCAGTGCCGGAGCCCACATCAACTCATGTAAAAGCCAGAGAGTTTATGTACTGTCTCCTTAACTTATGCAGAACCTCATTCAGGATCTTCTGAAGCCCCAGACCCAACCCTTCTCTTGATTTTCTCATCATATTTCGATTCTTCTCTATTTTAAAGACTAGATTTTAGTCACTCTCCACATCTCCCAATTTCTTACTCCCCCCACCCTTGGAGCCAAATATTCAGAATGTCCACTAGAGTCTTTCTTCATGATGGCTGCGAGAGTCTGAGTTTTTGAAAAAATTCACTACTACCACCTTGGCCTAGAGCTGCATCTCAATGAATCTGAACCTGTAACAGTAAATACCTTTTCAGTGATCTTCTAGACTTTGATCTCTCCATTATCAGTCCATTCTATGCTTCGGTGTTTGAAATATCACTCTTCCCTCCTGAGCCTGTCAAAAAATCAGTGCTAATCTCCATTTATAGATAGTTCTCTTTAAGCGTTTATAAATGTTCAGGAAAATAAAAGACAGCCCTTTGGAGAGCACCATCTGTTACAAATAGGCCTCTGTGGGAGAGTAACAGTATTGTAAGGGGTTTTTCCTTTCTTTTCCCTTTTTTCCTTTCTATCTTCTTTCCCTTGACAAATATTCAAATGTATTTACTGAGCATTTGTACCGTGCAAAGCGTTGTGCTAGGGGGATATATATGTAACAATAAGTCTTCCTTTTGAGTATTTTATAATTTCTCTGCAGATCAATTGGATAGACTAAGAGAAAAGAACTCTTCCCTAAACTCTGATCTTACCAGGAAAAGTAAGAGAACATGAATGAATCTGTTTAGTGAATACTAAATATAACCCTGAGGTGCTGGTATTTATTTAAATGTTTATTCTATATTCTGCTTTCAAAAATGTTAAGCAAAAGATTTTACTTAGTAATTAACCACTGTTTATCAAGAATATTTTAATGAAGTCCTTTCTTTTCTTGAAAAGTCTTACTAGTTATGTTAATCTATAGCCTCCCAATTACATACATTTGGGAAAAGTGTAGTTAGTTGCTCTGATTAAGCATATCTTATGGCAGTTTCTTGCAGTAGTTAAGTCTACAGCTATTAACTAGAAAAACTCACATATTTCTTTCTTGATGGATTCTCATTATATTTAGCACCAAATTCAGTCTTTCAGCCTGATGTTTCAATTTCTCCATAATCTGGTCACAATCCATCTTTTGACAGCCTGTGAACTGTCACTCTCCATCTCTTTATTCCACTATGATTATGGTTCCCCTGGACATATTTTTGCATTATTCCTTCTTTTGGAACGTCATCACTCTATCTATATACTATTAACCTTATTTAATTTTTACTATGTGTCAATTAGTGTATTGAGTGCTTCTACCTGTATTATCTCATGTAATTATTAGGGCGGCCTTTGATCCAACGAACCCCATTATAAAGATTAAAAATACTAGGGTTTAGGGAGACTAAATAATCTTCCCAAGGTCACACAATTAGTAAATCACAAAGCAAACTTGACTCAAACCTGTCTAACTGCAAAGTCTAGGTATCTAACCATTATGTTCTTTTGCTTCCAAAAGGCTTGCAGCTATCTTTCTGGGATGATCTTTGTGACCTCAGAAAAATTATCCAGCATCCCTGAACTCCAATAAACCCTTAAAATAGACTCTCGTCATTTCATTTATAATTATAACAGGTGTAAAATAAATATCACTATCCTGGGTTATTTAGAAATGTAGATCAAAGAAGTAAAACTAATGTCACCAGTGAAGTATGGTAGCTTTGTTTTTGTTTTTCAGTGTTTGTAAATCTGTTTCCATGTAATTCTGGGTACCCAGAATATAAGCAAGAGTAACATGATCTATCCCAAAGAACATACACTTAAGGAAGACAAACATAGATACTATAAATATATCTAAAGTTGTGTGATTTCTGAAATTTAGAAGTAAATTTTTTAAATGTGCAGTCCAGGTGATTTTTCCAATTAGTCATCCGTCTTGATTAGAGAAAATATTTCCAAGAATAGTCTTGGTATTCTTGAAGAGAACTTAAAAGCATTAATTCGCTTATAACTTCCTTTTGGCAAACAATATTCCTTGGCACCTATTTTCAGACAGCTTTTCTGCTAGGTGCAGGAGGTACAGTGGTGAAAAGACAAAGTTCTTATTTTCATGTAATTGAGAATCAGAGGAATAAGCATGATACCAATAGTCATGAAAATATTTCCTTACAGTTGGGTTAAGCATTATAAAGGAAAATGTATAGCTGGAGTGTTTAAGTGGAGAAATAAATACTGGTTAAATGAGGAAATCTTTGTCAAAGAAGAGGAATTTATTTAAGCAGGGATGCAAAAGAAGTGTGGGAGCTGGTCTGCAGAAGCAAGTAAGGGAGACGTTGCTGACAGAGGGAAGAGTACATACCCAGTTTGAGAAGAAGAGAAGGACTTCCAAAGAAAGAAGAGAGAGGTTCCTAACGTGGCTCTAGATAAGACTTGAGTGATAGCCTTCTAGGTTATGTCATGTTTTCCAGATTTTAGTCTAAGAAAAATGGGAGACAATTAAAGGACTTTAAGAGAGAGAGTAAAAGGAAGCATTCTTCCCTTTTTCTAACTAGTATGTAGACAGTGAATTTGTAGGGAGATTCTTCAGTCTCCCTTGGAAATGATGACGGTGGATGGGGGAAAAGGGAGATGAAAAATGATTGACAAATTAATGCATACCTGGAAAGTAGAATTAGGGGATATTGGTGAATGTGGAATGTGACAAAAAAAAAGGTATCAAGGCTGACTCTCAGGTTTCTGGCTGGAGCAGCTGAGCATATGGTATCATTTACTTTGAGAATATGAAGGAGAATGAGGAAGGTGTGGAGGCATAAAGAAAGGGAGGGAGAGAGGAGTGGAGGCAGGAGGGAAGAAAAGAAGGAATGAAGGGAGGGAGGGGAGAAGGAAGGGGGATGAGGAGGTCTCATAAGGAAGATTCCTGTTCTATTTGGAGCATGTTTCAGAATTTAAGGTCTCTATGCGCTATCCAGTGAAGTTTCCATGGAGGCACTGTGCTGATGGTACCTCTGAAGAGAAGGCAAAGTTAAAGATATAAATTTGGAAATTAACATTATGGCTATGGCATTTGTAGTGACGTAACATGAATGAGAAGACAATAAATTGAGAAGTGAAGAGAATTTAAAAACTGAACCCTGAGAAATACCAATTTTTCAAAGTCTGGTGGAGGAAGACGTGTGAACAAAGAAAAATGACAAGTGGCCAGAGTGACAGGATGAAAAATGGGTGCCCAGAAATCAAAGAGAGGGAACATTTCAAGAAGCAGGAAATGAATGGGACTTCTGGCTAAAGTGACATGAAGAGATCAATAAATTCTCTCTCCAAATTGCAAGATATACAAATAGCTAACAAGCACATGAAAAGATGCTCAATGTCATTAGTCATTAGCAAACTGAAAATTAAAATCACAGTGAGATACCATTATAGACCCACCAGAAATGGCAGCATTCCAAAAATCTGACATACTATATATGGGTGAAGATACAGGACAACCTGAAGTCTCATACATTTCCAACAGAAATGTAAAATGGTACAACTACTTTAGAAAACCAGTTTGACACTTTCTTTCTTTTTTTTTTCTTTTCTTTTTTTGCTTTTTAGGGCCACACTCATAGCATATGGAAGTTTACAGGCTAGGGGTCAATCAGAGCTACAGCTGCCAACCTACTCCACAACCACAGCAACGCGAGGTCTGAGCTGCATCTGCAACCTACACCACAGCTCACAGCTCACAACAATGCCAGATCCTCAACCCACTGAGCAAGGCCAGGGATTGAACCCTCATCCTCACGGATACTAGTCAGATTCATTTCTGATGTGCCACAGCAAGAACTCCCAGTTTGACAGTTTCTTAAACAGATAAATCACACTTGCTTACCATAGGACCTAGCAATTCCACTCCTTGTTATCCACACAAAAAAATTCAAACATATGTCCATACAAAGACTTGTATGTGGTTGTCATGTAAGTTTTATCCACAATAGCCAATAACTAGAAACAAATGTTTATTAACTGATAAATGGGTAAACAAAATGTGGGATATCCAGACAACAGAATGCTATTCATCAATTGGATAACCTCCAAAACGTTATGCTAAGTGAAATAAACCAGACAGAAGACCGCATACTGCATGATCTAATTTATGTAAAATGTCTTTTAGTAGGCAAATGAATAGAGACAGAGCGGATGAGTGCTGAGTGACTGCTGAAGCTGGGGGTAGGGACTCTGGACAACAGAAATTTAGGACATGGTAGAAATGTTCTAAAACTGGATTGTGGAGATGGCTACCCAACTGAATAAACTAACAATCATAGAAATTTAGATTTCGGGGTGAGTGAATTTTATATAAATTCACCAATATATAAATTATATACAAATATATACTATATATAATTCAGTACATAAATTATACTTCAGTAAAGCTTTAAGAAAGAGAGATGGGGGAATTCTCATCATGGCTCAGTGGTAGTGAGCCCAACTAGTATCCATAAGGATGCAGGTTCGATCCCTGGCCTTGCTCAGCGGGTTAAGGATCCGGTGTTGCCGTGAGCTGTGTTGTAGGTCACAGACACGGCTGGGATCTGGTGTAACTGTGGCTGTGGTATAGGCCGGCAGCTACAGCTCCAGTTGGACCCTTAGCCAGGGAACTTCGTATGCCTCGGGTGTGGCCCTAAAAAAAATAAGAGAAAAGAGAGAGAGATGGTACTCTTTCCTAAATAACTTATAGTGAATAAGCCACTGTGTTCCAAGCCTTTCTTTCACCCCACTTAATTTTACCATTTGTTTCTAATCTTCCTTAGAAGCAATGGACTCTACTTGTTTTTGAGCCTAACTTGTTTTGGAGCAGAACTTTCTTTTTGAAGTTTGCCTGAGAATATAAATGAAATCTCTTCACTCATCATTCCACTCTTCCACAGGTCATGCCAAGTTGCAGATTCTCAAGAATGTGTTTAAGTTCTCCTCAGGAGCTGGCTCATTCTAGAGAAGTCCCAAGGTTTGGGTAATGTCCACCAATGAAGACCCCATGCCTCCATCAAGAGTTTGGGTCTCCACCCATTCAGGTTCTTGCTGAACCATTGCCAGCCTCACCTGGGGGGACGCTGGCTCTGCCCATCCCATTCAGCTCGCTCCAGCTGGTAGATCTCACACTAGCCTCACAGTGTGAATAGGTCAGGGGCGTGGGTACCAGTTCTATTCCTTTTTTTACTTTGTATTACACAATTCACACTAATTTACAAACTTATTCTGATAAAATGATGACATTTTCAAAAAAGAAGTTCTATTATAAGAGACTTCTGAGGAAGAATAATGTTGGGATGTGGTAGATAAGTCAAGAGTTTCCTGATAAAACTGTTCCTTACTCTCCGATTTATTAACATAGTAAGTTGATTTAACAGGTTCTAGGCATTCCCTCTGGTGTTTGGAACAGCAGATATTTTATGCATTCAAACAGGCTAAAGTAGCATATCAGAGCCCTGCTATTGATTTGTTTCACACTGGTAAGTGTAAATGATTCATGTTGAGCAAGATTTGTCTTCCTAGAGATAAAACAGAAGGAAGAAAATATGCACAACCTCAGAGGTGCTGCTTAATTCCACTGTAACCCAGCACAGCAATCAATGTACCTGGTGTTTTTAAGACTGTACCATAAACTCTCCAAGGAATAAGCCCCATCTTTCCTAAGATTGCCATAGATCCACAGAAATGAGTAGAAGGAGGAGAACATGGAGAAGGACCAAATGAGGCAGCAACTACAGCCTTTTCTCTGTTGGTGTGAGGCAAGTTGCACTAAGTCTAGGAAAGCAAATA
>PVHT020000077.1:20656260-20702294 GCA_004024745.2 Catagonus wagneri | reverse complement strand
ATTTGAGTGAGTGGTTCCTTTCCCATATTAGGAAAGTTTTTGGCTATAATCTCCTCGAATATTTTTTCTGTCCCCTTCTCTCTCTCTTCTCTCTCTGGCACCCCTATAATACGGATCTTGGTGCGTTTAACATTATCCCAGAGTTCTCTGAGACTCAGCTCATTTCCTTTCAATCTTTTATCTCTTTTCTCTTCCGCATTAGTGATTTCCACTAATCTGTCCTCCACCTCACTGATTCGTTCTTCTGCCTCCTGTATTCTACTGTTGGCTGCTTCTAAGGAATTTTTATTTCAGTTATTATATTTTGTATCTCTTCTTGTTTACTTTTTACAGCTTGTATTTCTTTGCTCAGTGTTTCCTGTAAATGATCAATCTTTGCCTCCAGTCTATTTCCAATGCCTTGTATCATCTTCAGCATCAACAGTCTAAAGTCCCTTTCTGGGAGGCTGATAAGCTCCTCATCACTGAGCTGTTTTTCTGGGCTTTTCTCTTTCTCCCTTATCTGAGTTAGAGTTTTCAGTCTTTTCATTTTTATAGGTTTTTGGTGTGTTGACCTTTGTGTCCACAATAGAGTTGTAGCCTCTCTTAGTTCAGGTGTTTGCCTCCCCTGTGGCTAAAGTTGGTATGGAGGGGGTTTGCTGTAGGCTTCCTGATGGGAGGGAGTGATACCTGCTCACTGGTAGGTGCGGTTGATTCCTCTCCCTCTGATGGGTGGGGTTTTGTCTCTGGATGAGATTAGAGGCTGGCTGTGTGCCTGAGGGGTCTTTAGGCAGCCTGTTTACTGATGGGTGGGGCTGAGATCCACCTGAATTGTTGTTTGGCCTGGGGCTTCTCAGGGCTGAAGGGAGCGACCAGGTTTTCCCAGAAATGGCCCCCTCCAGAGAAATGCAGGCTGATGAATGTCCCCTAGAGCTTCACCTCCAATGCCCTTCCCCCACAACAAGGCACAGTCACCCCTATTTTCCCAGGAGATCCTCCAGGAATTGCAGTCAGGTTCCACCCAGATTCCTCTGGAGACTGCTTTGCCCTGGGACCCAGTGCACGTGAAAGTCTGTGTGTGCCTTTCAAGAATGGGGTCTCTGTTTTGCCCAGTGCTGTGGAGCTCCTGCACACAAGTCCCTCCGGCCTTCAATGCCAGATGCTCCGGGGGCTCTTTCTCCCTGTGCCTGATCCCCAGGCGTGGGGATTTGACGTGGGGCTCAGAACTCTCAGTGCTGTAGCTGAGTCTCTGTGATGCAGTTACTTTCCAGTCTGTGGGGCTTCCCACCAGGGAGGTATGGGGTTGCTTCTATCGCATAATCGCCCCTCCTACCTCTTGATGTGGTCTCCGCTTTGTTTTCTGGAGCAGAGTATCTTTTTTGGAAGTTTACAGTCCATTTGGTTGAAGGTTTCTCGGCATTTGGTTGTAGTTTTGCTGTTATTTGGGAGAGAAGTTGAGCTCCAGTCCTTCTATTCCGCCATCTTAATCCAATCTCTCCACACTGCTAAAGGTCCACAGTATAAAAGAAAGAAAAGCATATTTTCCTTTTCTGCGATCATAAGCCACATGCCAGAAAAGCTCCTAATTCAGAGCAGTTTGACTGCCAATAGATTTGGGATGTATATCTTCCCAGAGTACCATGTTCTTTGGCTTTACCAGGACAAAACCCACAGGTAGTACTGCGTTTGCAGATGCAACGTATTTTCTCCCAGCCCAAGCCAAAGAGCAGAGATATTCATGATCTTTCTGATTAACTTAAATATGATGTACTGAGTTAGGAAAATTAGATTTCAAAGTGAAAGCAATAGTTATAAATTTAACATGAGACTCCACAGAATCATTTTTAAAATGAAGGATAAAGAAAATCTGAAAGGACATAACTCATGAAATGCAAATCTTTGTGAAGATGAGTACACATGAAGTCATAGATCATTAGAACCGAAGGAAGAATGTATGTGCCAGACATTGAAATGGCCAGTTAGTTTTACCTTTTCTTCCCATGGGTTAAGAATTCCAACTGCATGTCTCAGTAATTCTGGGAAAAACAAAGCAACTTTCTGAGCACTATGAAGTAACGAATTCATTGCATGGAAGTCAGAGCAAGGCTGAGACAAGAGATTCAAAGGACTTCTAGGGAAGTTCCCATTGTGGCACAGCGGAAACGAATCTGACTAGGAACCATGAGGTTGCAGGTTTTATCTCTGGCCTCGCTCAGTGAGTTAAGGATCTGGCATTGCTCTGAGCTGTGGTGTGGTCGCAGACATGGCTTGGATCTGGCATTGCTATGGCTGTGACTATGGTGGACGTTGGCAGCTGTAGCTCCGATTATACCCCTAGCCTGGGAACCTCCTTATGCTGCAGGTGCAGCCCCCAAAAATTGACAAAAAATAAATAAATAATTAAAAAACAAAGGACTTCTAGACTAATTCTTAACCAGAGGTCCAGGCCAGAATCATCTGGAAAGAGTTTTTCAAAATGTTCATTCCAGGGTTCCACTGCTCATCATTTTCATTCACTTAGATCTGGAATGAAACTCAAGCATGTGCGTTTTAAATAATTTGCCCCAAGAGATTTTCATGGTAACCCCGGATAAGAAAAGAAAGCATTTTCTATATTGTAGGTGTATATATGCTGTCTTCTCCACTAGATCACAAACTCTTTTGAAAGCAGCCTGACATATTTATCTTGTGAAGTTTGCTATATAGTCCAGCTAGACTATGAGCTCTAGAAAGGAAGAGTGTGAGCTCGTTTTGTTCACTATTGTAATTTCTCTTGCCCTCTCCCATACTCCAGATAGAAGAGCATGTGGTCTGTGGTTGGTGCCCAAGAAACTCAATTTTAAAAGTGAATACTAGGAATTTAATTACCACATGTGGATTTGCATTTTTTTCTTTTATGTTGTTATTATTATTGTTCATTACATATCTAGAAGGTTCTCAAATGTTTGTTGATTGAACATACTGAGTTTTGAAAATTAAGTAGAAGTTTAAGGGGTTTTGAATTCTATTTGTAGAAATCAACTGTATTACTTCATATTCATGGTCTCTTTTGAGGCTTTTGTAAAATATATCTGGTTTCTCATTCTTGGTGAGAAAAGCTCAAGTACCTCCTTTTGGAAACTTGGGAACCAAACAACTAACCTGAAGCCACAAAAAAGGCAGATAAGTTCGATTCCCTTACTTCAAATACCTTCCCACATAGCATTATTAATCAATCTCACCTCAAGGGCTAGCATAACATTTATTTTTATAACATATACATCAAAAAATATTTGAATCATATAACTTCTAAGATCCTATAAACCTTATTCTTTTGGAAGATACAGTGTAATATGTCCTAGTGAAATACATGAAAAGAAATAAAAGCCGTTCTAGTCATTAAATAACTACTCTAATCGACACTGGCATAGCATTGGGTGAGGTACCATAATAGCCCACCTTTTCCTTGTTATTCGATTACCATTCACGGACAACTGAAAATAACCAGGAATGATAAAACTGATCAAATATGGATTATTTTAGGCCATCATCCAAGCTCATTTATAGAAGATATGAGTTGAAATACTTGGCTAGTTAACTTCATATGAATTACAATAAGATATTGAGACTATTTCCTAATATCTTTATTTTTATTTATGTATTTATTTATTTATTTATTTATTGTTTTTTATGGCCATACCCACGGCATATGGTGGTTCCCAGGCTAGGAGTCGAATTGGAGCTACAGCTGCCAACATACACCACAGCCACAGCAACGCGGGATCCAAGCTACTTCTGCGACCTACACCACAGCTCATGGCAATTCTGGATCCTTAACCCACTGAGCAAGGCCAGGGATCAAACCTGCAACCTCACGGTTCCTAGTCAGATTCGTTTCTGCTGCACCACGACGGGAACTCCAATATCTTTATTTTAAAGATGCTTATGCTTTAGGTGCAATGTATTTGCAATGGGCCAAGTTGAAGATGTGTAAGCAGTATAGTATTTGTTTTGTTTTCACCTTTATTATTGGACTTAGGTCCATAATAAGTCTTTCCTATTCTCCCTCTGCCTGTGATCTTGCTTCTCTTTGAACCCACATACACTGATTCTGTAGCTCACTTTTGCACTTACCTTTTTCTATCCTCTATTAGCCTTTCTACCAAATTGTAAACAGCTGTAGAAATAGGAGTCATTTTTATTCATCCTGTGTCTCCTGCTGTGACAACAAGCACATAGCAGGTATGCAATTATAGAATCTTTGACTTGATAATCTGTTATCCAGAAATTAATAATGACAATATGTTCTTAATCCCAAGAATAATTACACCATTGTCACTGAAGTAAAAAGAGAACATTTAACTTCAAATTTTGAAGTCTTTTAAAAATAGATAAGCTGATTTAAAGTGGCTCTTTTTAAGCTGTCACCAAAGGCATTTATTCTAGTTAAAAACCTGATCCATTTATATATTCATGAATAATTTATGTCCCACCTACTTCCAAAAATTAGTTGAAGGAGCCGTTAAGATAATGCCAATTATAAAAATTGTTGAAATACAGTAACATAACCATTGGCAAAAATTTCATGCCCTAACTTGATATTTTAAAATGTTTGTAGATCAAAACATTGACCATACCTATAAGCATTACCTCTACATCAGATAGAGTTTGAGAGGTGTACTTGTTAAATATAAGCTAGTTATTATGATTGTATTTCAAATATAGCATTTTATATTATTTTTTAATCTAAACCATTAATTTATAATATTTTAAATGTTATGAACTATGGAATGAATACCTTGAAAAATACTTTGACTTCTGGCTTCAAATGAGTTTAAGTATGGATAATTCCAGAGAATGGTGAAGTCAAGCACTTTAAGGGTCTCAGCAAAGCCACAATAACAGGAATTATAACTTGTTCCCATTTGCCTTGAAAGGTGGTTTGAGGTGAGGACTCCAAGGAAACAAGGGAATTCTATTCTAAGAAACATGAGGCAAATGGAGACACAAGGAGAGAGGAGATGCCCGAAGAAACCTTCCAGCTTCCCTCCATTCAAAGTGCACGTACCAAATTCCGTGATTTCAGTGAGCTCTGCATCATTAACCCATCCAAAGAGGTTGTGTGGCAGACATTTAACTTTCCACCCAGCTATGTTGAAATGTACCATACATCTTGAACATACAGTTTAAATTGAAAATGAAACATTTGGACATCTCAGTACAAGATGGATCCCGCCAAATATGGGAACATGTTTACCCAGGTGGATTCAATCATAATTTCTACTCCATGAAAAAAAATTCCAATCTAGCTTGCAAAGCTAAAAATTGATATTTGAGTTTTCTAAGGAAAAGTTTCTCAGAAAAAGTTTTGTAGCTCACCTTTAACTATTAGATCATTTGCTTTAATGCTTTTTTATTTGAGATGGGATTATAATGAAAATTTATTAGTGAATTCTCATTAAAAAATGTGGATACGCAGTCAAATCGGATGAAGCAGACAAATTCTTATTTGTTCAATGAAGAGAGCTGTGATTAAAGAAAAAGGAAATAGGTGAACTTCTTTTGAGATTTAGGCTCTGAATTGACAGTAGTGTGAAGGTTGCCCCTCAGCTTTTAGAAGACACGTGTGCAATAAGAAATTTACATCACCCCAAAAGAAACCAATAAATGATTGGAAAATTATTTGTAGGAGTTCCTGTCATGGCTCAGTGGAAATGAATCTGACCAGTATCCATGAGGATGCAGATTTGATCCCTGGCCCCACTCAGTGGGCTAAGGATCTGGTGTTGCTGTGAGCTGTGGTGTAGTTTGCAGACGCAGCTCAGATCCCATGTTGCTGTGGCATAGGCCAGCAGCTGTAGCTCCAATTTGACCCCTGGCCTGGGAACTTCCATATGCCACAGGTGCAGCTCTAAATTAAAAAAAAAAAAAGAAAGAAATTTATTAATTATAATAATGAGTAGTGAAAGCTAAGGTTTTCATGTCCAGAGTCAATACCATTTAGTCAAGCCCTGGAAAACAAACTCAGATTTACTTCTAACACACCAGTTGAAGTTGCTGCCAAATGTGAGGTGCCGTGATAACTAGATCAGGGAGAGAAAGATCTGTCTGCAGACCAGAAAGAGACCCACTGTCTCATGACTTCCCTCTGATGGTTACCAACATTGGCCAACACGGTTACACTAGCATGCCCATTCTTTTTTTTTTTTTTTTTAAGTATAGTTGATTTACAATATTGTCCCAATTTCTGCTGTACAGCAAAGTGACCTAGTCATATATATATGTATTCTTTTCCTCATATTATCTTCTATGATGTTCTAACCCAAGAGACTGGATCTAGTTCCCTGCGCTATGTGGTAGGACCTCATTGCTTATCCATTCTAAATGTGATCGTTTTCATCTACTAACCCCAAACTCCCTCTCCATCCCATTCCCTCCCCCTCCCCTTTGGCAACCACACGTCTGTTTTCTATGTCTGTGAGTCTGTTTCTGCTTTGTAAATAGGTTCATTTGTGTCATATTTTAGATTCTACACATAAGTGATATCATACGGCATTTGTCTTTCTCTTTCTGACTTACTAGTATGCCCGTTTTTGACCCAGAAAGAAATCCTTTATCCAGTGATCCCGAAGTTCAGTACCAGCCTGCCAGCAAGAGCTTTAACAAAGATCATAATGAAGTGTGGTTATAGGTTTCTGCAGGGCTCCGTGAGCAAGAACTGTTTAGGAATATTGACTTAAAGGTATACTCTTTGTAGCCTGGAAATGGAAATAAGGCCTAATGAAAACGCTTAATGCATTAGTACCTGGCAGGGCTTTCTACCTGTAAATAAAGGCTTGTTACATGTGATGACGGCTTGCTAAGTCATTAGCTTTAGTGTTCTTGGAGGGGCCAAGGAAAGAAAGCAGAAAGTGGGAAGAATACAAGGGAGATTTTGGCAGAAAAGACATAACCTTGTCTTCGTACTTCTTGTTAACTTTTCTACTGGCCTGTGCTCAGTCACCTTCCGTATCTCTCCCAAGTGTTACTCCTGTTCAGCAGTACCACTCTTCTTATTTCCTGCAAAAAGGCTTCTTGAGAATGGCTCATCCTTTCCCATGCATCTTTCTGTGCATCTGATATATTTTTTGAGACTAGATTTAAAACAGTGCCACTTATGAGAAGTTTGTTGAACAAATAGAGGGAAATGTCTAGAGAGGTTAGATCTAGAATATGCCAAGAATTAGGCAAATTCTTTCGATATTCTGTCATATGTGAGCAAGTAGGGAGAGGGCAGCTCCTTCTTGCATCAGTGAATTCATGATTGCACTGGATTTAAGCAGGAGGAAGAGCAAATGTATATGAGACTTTGTTCACAGGAACTGTTCATACAGAATAAGCTGACTCAGTCATCTGTGTCATTAACTGAAAAATCTCCCTTGGGTTCCAAGATAACATCTCCAAGCCATTGATCCCTAGAACTGGCCCAACCAATGCCATTGTAGGCACTTTCTTAGGCCTGGTGACTTCAGCACTCACATTCACAGCCCCAGCTTCTTTTTGTTCATCTGTTCCCATCTGATCAAGTCAACTTTTGCTTTAAAACCTTCAGTTACAATCATTGTTACCATTGATGGAGTATCTACTGTATGTCTGATAATGTGCTCGGTGCTTTACATATATATATCTACTACACTCCTTGCAATTTATCTACTATGATCATTGCTACTGTAAAGTGTATATTGCTATCATCATTTTATAGATGAAGAAAAGGAGACATGAATGGAGAGATGAAATAATTTGCTTAAGAGTGCAAAATGGTGATATAGCTGGGAATTAAGCCAAAATATGTGTGACCCCAAAATCAAGGCTCATTTCCCCAGAGCTCAAATCATTGAACAGTTCCTCGTCATATTTCCCAAAGGTCCCCATGATTCTGCTGCTTCCTGCATTCCAGCTCCATGTCTGGCCCACCCTGCCTTCCACTTAATGCTATAGCGATAGTTAATACTTGTAATCTACCAATTCCCTCCTCTTTGGTGTGCATTCTTGCTTTTTCTTCTGCTTGAAACACTGTCCCCAAGGTATCTTAGCACCTCTCATCTTTTCAGACATGGGTTCCTCAAGAAGGGCTTTCCAGTACCCCTCATTCAGCAGCCTATGCCCATATGCACCAGAGCACTCACAATAGTACGCTGTCACGGTGATCATTTTTAGGTATGTTCCCACCTATGCAATAAGCCTCAGAAAGTAAGCTCTTTCTCACTTCGCATTTCCAAAATCAGCACAATGCTTGGCACAGATTGAGAGTACTTGTTGAATGCAACTTATTTGAAACTTTAGAAGTACTTTCTCATTGGGTGTGTGTGTGTGTATGTGTGTGTGTGTGTGTGTGTAAGAAAGGACGAGATAAAGATACAGAGAATAAAAATGTGTTTTAATCTTCCCAGCATGGTTGCGCATCTGGTAAGAAAAGGAACAGTGTCTTCCACTTTCATAAGCCCCTTGCCTGCTGAAGGCAACGGAATGAATGGCCCTATTTTCAAGTCAGTGCTGAATACACCCATGAGCATGAACTCTGCAGAGGAGAGAGGCAGTGAGGATGACAACAAAGAAAAGTGTACATTTATTTAGTATGTGGGTCTCACCAACTTGCTAAAGGATTTGAGACTTTAACACAATTAAGCAATATAAAGCAAGGCAATTAAGAATAAACATTGGACTGAGACGACATAAAGGGAAGAGAAAAGTGACACTTGAAATACTTACTTCAATTTGGGCACTTGATTTCGCAATGCTTCCTAGCAACTAAAACAAATCAGAAACCATTCAGTACCATGGCTTATCAGTGTTCATTTGCCTCCAGACAATAGAAAACCTGGCTCAGAGTGGTTTAAACATATAAGAGTTTATTCCTCTCACGGAAGTCTGAAGTGGCTGCCAACCTTGACTCAATAGCAGAATTGTGTTGGGGCCAGCATCTCCGCAAGCCTCTTGGTCTTTTCCTTAAGCTTCTCACCTATAATGGTTGCAGGATTGCTGCTGCTGTACCAGACATCACATCTAGTTTTAAGGCATGAGGGAGGGAGGGGACACTTTAAAATCCATATTTGCTGCTTATATCAGGAAAAGCAAAGCCCTCTGCAGACTGCTTGTTATTAGAACTATGGCAGACGGTCACATCTAGCTGGAAGACAGTGTTAAAAGCATATGTCTTCCAAAAGCTGACTTTGTTGTACACATGAAACTTATATAATACTATAAACCAATGTTACCGTAGTAAAAACTAAAACAATAGGAGTTCTCGTTGTTGCTCAGTGGTTAACAAAACCAACTAGTACCCATGAGGATGTGGGTTCGATCCCTGGCCTTGCTCAGTGGGCTAAGGATCCAGCATTGCCATGAGCTGTGGTGTAGGTTGCAGACGTGGCTCAGATCTCACATTGCTGTGGCTGTGGTGTAGGCAGGCAGCTGCAGCTCCAATTCAACACGTAGCATGGCAACGCCATATACCAGGGGTGCTGCCCCAAAAAGGCAAATATAAATAAATAAATAAAATTTTAAAAATAAAACAATAAATCTTTTTGAAAAGCATGTTTGTCCTACTGTGGCAGGA
The DNA here is from genome assembly GCA_004024745.2 of Catagonus wagneri. Lineage (NCBI taxonomy): Eukaryota > Metazoa > Chordata > Mammalia > Artiodactyla > Tayassuidae > Catagonus > Catagonus wagneri. The sequence goes on along the minus strand of PVHT020000077.1, from coordinate 20,692,741 downwards.
CACATTGTTACCCATATCAAAACTGGCATTCATTTTTCAAGGAAGAAAAAAGCTATAGCTATTGGATAGGAAACACATACTTGTAGTTTATACTTTTCATTGCCTGTTAATAAATACATAAACTCCAGCAGAAATTTATCACATGCTTCATTAATTGTTTGATGAATTAATAAACATATTTTATTCCCCAACTATACTCTTTGGAAAAAACACAAGCTTTATTTTTCTGCTTACAAAAGTAACCATAAAAAATTTGGGAAATAGATAAAGTTACAAAATATGAGACAATAGTGACCTATCATCAGGTACTCCAATGATAAGAGTATTTTATTTAAAATGCTATTTTCCTGGTCTTAAAGAAGGCAGTTTTATATATTATTATAGAATACTTAGAAATTAATCAGCACATAGCATATAATTACTGTCTCCCACAATTCTACCATCCATAAACAGTAGATGAATTTTGGCCATTTTAATGAGGGAGAATGAATAACATTTCACAAAATTGAAATCATACTTTACTTTTTTTAAAAAAGGAAAAAACTTAGCCATTTGTTTTGATTAAGAATTCCTACAAAATTTCATGGCCATAATATTGTGTACAAAATTTGTATAACTAATCTCCTGTTATTGGACATTTAAGTTGTTTATGTTCCGTTATAAAAAATATGAGGATTAATATTATTATAGTTACATTCCAGAGTAAATTTTTATTTCCTAGGGAAAAATATCCTAGAAGGAAAATTCTGATGGCAAACGTTTTCAAGATTTTTGACACATACTCCCAAATTATGCTTCAGGAGAGTTCTGCAATTTAATAAATTAGAATCCCATTTTTCCTTCACCCTTGCCAGCATCATATATACATAAACCATCTTGCAGTTGAATAAGTTAAAAACTAGTACTTAATAGCTTTTCTTTGATTAATTTTGCTTTTATATACTTGATATACTTGCTTGAATAAATATATTCTAAAATAGCTTATTAAAATTATACGTTTTGGAGTTTCTGTTGTGGCTCAGTGGGTTATGAACCCTACTGGTATCCCTGAGGATGCAGGTTTGATCCCTGGCCTCACTCAATGGTTTAAGGGTCTGGCATTGCCATAAGCTGTGTCATAGGTCTCAGATGCAGCTCTGATCCTGCATTGCAGTGGGTATGGCACTGGCAGCCAAAGCTCGGATTGAACCCCTAACCTGGGAACCTCTATATGCTGCAGTTGCAGCCATAAAAAGAAAAAAAAAAGGTATGTGTTTTTGTAATTCCTACTGTCGTGCAGTGGGCTAAGATTCTGACTGCAGCAGCTAAGGTGCTGTAAAGGCATGGGTTTGAGCCCCAACCCAGCACAGTGGGTTGAAGGATCCAGTGTTGCTGCAGCTACAGCGTAGGTCACAGCTGCGGCTTATATTCAATCCCTGGCCCAGGAACTTCCATTAAAAACATTGTATGTGTTTTGTCCCTATTGCCTGTTTATATCCTTTGCCTGTTTTCTACTAGCATATTTTTTCCTTGATGCATAAAAGCTCTTTCTGTGTATTGAATAGCAATTCTTATTTATGAAATAAGAATCTTCCTATGAAATATAAGACAAAGGTATAACTATTCATTTGGGGACTCTTAATTTTGTTTTTAGTAGTCCTTGATTCCTGCCCTTTTCATTTGCAATAAAGGCCTTCTGCAAACTTTAAAAGAAATCTCCATGAGTGGGATACTTTCAAAACCATTTTACATAGTACAAAGTTCTTTTGTTGTTTTTCACATATGTCCATGGATGACAGCTATCTGGGTCTGTGATTCTTTATTAGCATTCATTTCTTCTCAAAACTCTTAGTTATTTCCTTACATGACTTGTTGTATACAATTCTTTGTTAATACAATTTTAAACCTCCAATTCTGTTTTCTATTTGACTTCAAGAATTTGATGTTGTCTGCAACCTAAGAGAGTTCCTTTGTAACTAACTTTTCCCTCCTATCTCCCTTTTTTTTTTAAATTTCTTTATCTTTTAATAATGGGAAAACCCTGGCCAGGTACTTTGTTAGCGTGAACACTTTTCATTCGTATTTTTTTAGCTTAACTTCTTAGGGCATAATGAGCATGTTCAGTATGAGTATATGGATCTTTTTAGCACAACAAATATTTCTTCAGCTTTATTACTTGTTTTTATTACTCCATTTTATTTATTTCTTCTTTAGGAACAGCAGTTGCTCTTTTAGAAACAATTTTACATGGAATTTTAATATATTGTTCTCTATATCTATTATTTGCCATCATTGTTTTCAGCTCTCTCTCTCTTTTTAGCTACATTCTTGAAGTTTCCTGTTTATCCTGTCTCTGATTCAACTTTCTACCATATTAATTCTGATCTTTATTCTTTTTAATGAGAATTCAGATATTTCTATTGCTCTTACAGTTTTCTTTCAGTTCTACCTTATTTCACCCAGTTATCTTTTTTTAATGAATTCCTTTTTATTTTATTTTATTTAGGGCCACACCTGCAGCATATGGAAGTTCCCAGGCTAGGGGTCGAATTGGATCTGAAGCTGCTAGCCTAGCCACAGCCACAGCAACTTGGGATCTAAGCAGTGTCTGTAACCTACACCGTAGCTCACGGCAACACCAGATCCTTAACCCACTGAGATCGCCAGGAATGGAACCCACCCTGCATCCTCATGAACACTAGTTGAATTCATTACTGCTGAGCCACATTCCGAAGTCCCTCATGCAGTTATCTGTAATTCAGCTTGTTGTCTTTGGTTTTCATCCTTTTTTGGCCTTTTCTGTATCTCATGTCTTTCTGCTCCTATTCATGGCAGTCATGTCTTAGGGTCCAAATTCTTAAATATTTTCTTAGCTGTTACAATAATTATTTTTTTCTATGTATCTTTAGATAATTTCCTTATTCTATAATTTTTCCAAGTCTTCATCTATAGAATAGCCTTCCATTCTCAGTGTTTCCCATTGATAGAATATTTGATTGACCTTGGGCCTTCTCACATTTATTCCAGTGTCGATGCTTGGTAACAGTTAAATAGTAGGTAATAATCAGGAGCAAAACAAATCTATATATTCTCCTATGTATGTGAGGCGAATGATTACTGAAATTGACTGTGGTTTATATGGGGTCTTTATTTGGGGGGAGAAACAGTAATTACACATCTCTATTAAGTGATTCTTTAAACTTTGAATTTGAATGTATTTACATTTACTGGCAGTTCACAGCCTGGTTCATAGTAGATGTTCAATAAATATTTTTCAGTGAATGCTTGAATGAGTAAAGACCATAACTTTGGGGGAATAAACCTAAACTTGGTGATGAGAGCTGAGCTGAAATTGGGACTACTCCCTTCTTCCTGTCCCTACAGGGTAGCCTTTCTGAGCCATGGAGGTAGGACACATGGACTTAGAAGGGCCCAGTGAGAGGCTCAAACTCGATATTGATAGGCACCATCATTTACCATGGACCATGTCAGTTGTATTTCAGCAATTGGTAATGTTGCAATACACAAAGCCCCTAGTTTCCAAGGACAGTCACTTCACTACTTGGGATTTATATAATGAGAGGTAAGTGTGGAGAAACATTGATTATTATATGTCCAGTTGTCCTAAACTTCAAAGAACTAGAAAGCAGAATGCCTGGGTTTTAATCCTGCCTTGGACCCTGTCTGATCTTGAGAATGTTTCTGAATCTTTCTGAATTTCAATTTCCATATCTGAAAAATGGAGGAATTGAACAAGATCATCTCTAGGGAAGCTTTGGCTGTAAAACCCTACAGTTCGCTTTTCAGATAAGATACTGTTTCCTTTACTGGACACTGAGAGGGTTTATCCTATGAATGTGCCTCTCGGAGCTTTACAGGTGTTGGTTTAGATGTAAACAGGAAAATTTCTTATGATTCTCCTCTTCTCACTGTAGTTTGAGATTAAAAGGGTGCATTTTTTTCCAATATGTTCAGTTTTCAAAAGACACACTGGAGGAAGTCAGCCAATTTCTGCCCACACAACCTCCAAGTGACGTCAATGGAAGCAGAGCACACAGATCTCTAGGCAAGTTTTGGCTCATTATGTGAGGGTTTTTTTCTTTTTTTAAAGAACAACTGCAAAAATGATTTCTCTCAACTCAGATTACACAATTTGTTCTTCTTTGTGCCCTGAGTCAGCAATAGACATAATGTGGAAAATAAAGCAAGATCTCCTTTTTACACATCAAGTGAAACAATTATGTGAAATGCATGTTGTTTTAGATTCTCAAACACTCTAAAGTGGTATTCCTCTTGCCTTGGCCTCCTCCTAATTTCAGTATAGAAGGCTTAATAAATAACCATTAAAGAGACAACTGGAAAAAAGCACCTAATCATCCTCATTTTGATCCTAAATTTGATCTTTAATCCTGCTGCTAATGTTATTATACATCTTGGGTTTATAACTTACCTCTTGAAAATATTTTAACGGATTCTCCTGGCAAGAAAATATAATTTGTGTTTGTCCTCAGCTCAGCTTTACACAATAAAGTCAAGTAGATCTGTAATTGCATTCTACATATTATAAATATGACTATAAGAAGAAGAACAGTTAATAATGAAGGAGCCCTTAATATGTGATGGGCACAGCCTTGCTCAGTCCTCACAGCAGCCTTGTAAGGTTGCTATTCTCCTGATTTTACTGCCTAAGAAACTGAGATTCTGAGAAGTTGGGCAATTTCCCCCAAGACACACAGCTGAGCAAGTGACATTCCAATTCTAAACCAAGCAGTCTGGCTTTAAAATCTAACCACTGTGCTATCCAGACAGTAACTTGTTTACTTTTCCACTCAAAAAGCATTTAATGGTACCTACCCATTCTAGATTCTGAGAATAGTCAGTTACCAGGTAATGTGGAATAGAGATGTGGAAACAAAGTGAATAGATAGTGAAGGGAATCAACTTTTGTTTACACCTACGCTGGATGAGACACTGTGCAAGACAACTAACATCTACTTAATTCATATAAAAGCTGTATGAGCAAAGTGATATCAGTGACATTTTATCAAAAAGCATTAGGGAGGTATGACTTGCCAAAGATCATGCAGGTGATAAAGGCTTGAATTTTAACCCCGGTCTGTAGGCTTCCACCCCCTGTACTTTCTTCACTACGCATGCTGCCTCCACGAGCATGACTAACAAAATACTTACAGTTTGCTCTCTTGTCTAGAGCAGGGGGCATTCCCAAGTGCCCCCAATATTTGGGAACATCTAGAGTTTTTTGGAGGTGATGCTACAAAAGGAATTTCTGAATTTGAGAACTCCCATCATTATACTCCACTGTAGTCTGCCTGGCCTGAACAGTGTTGGGAGGACTGCATACAAGTCTAGGTCCAAAGTGGTCCATGGACAAATTTTAAGGTAATTTTGATTGGTAGTACCTATTTGATCTAAAACATCATCAAAACACTAAACTCCCTTTTAAAGCAACTGTGAGTGAATTCAGTGTTTTGTATATAAGCTCTGGTATTTTTAGGTGAATTAATAGAGATCTTTGAATGAAATTGCAGTTTTCCATGAGTATGTGCAGAAGTGAAAACTGACATCCAGTATATGATATCCTGGAAATACCATTCTGTAAATACTGAAAGGTGAAATCGATGAGAAATATTTAAGAAAGTACTTGAAGTTCTTCAAAATCAAAGTGTGGTGTAAATTTAAAGTTATTCTCTTTTTCCTCCCTTTATTTGAATACACTTTCACTCAAAAATATTACCAATTAAATAAAAGGCAGGTCAGGTTTAAGTTGTCCTCCTTTCAGAGTTTGTTCACGTCACACCAAATGTTTTATTTATATTCAAATACCACAGGGAATGGGCAAGAAATTGTATGTTTAAACTGGACTTTTTCAAGGCTTTTAAGGCCAGAACACTTGCTTTGCCAAAGACCAAATTATTGCAAAGTGGGGCAAGCACCTGATCTTGTGGTGAGTTAGACTAAGTAAATATCTCTACCTGGAAATGGAAACATATGTTCCCGAGACCCCAGAGCACCATCTATTAGCCTGGTGACAGCTGTTCCCTTGTTGGTGGTGAGGCTGGATTACACACATTGAGCACGAGGATCTCCAGGTGAACCTCTTTCCAGACACAGAGCCCACATCCCTTATGCACTTGAACTTGCAAATTTCATTACCTCCCAGGCCACCACAAGTTCTTGAAAACCCAGAAATGGTTATAGACACCAAGTCACTGAAGTCAATAACTTCCTTCAGTTTTAATGGACATTCCGATAAAAAAAACATTTCTAACCAAAGTTTACCCCAAATTGTCTCAATAAACAGTCTTTCCAAGCATGTCATTGTCTTCCAACAATATGATATTAGTGTACTATAATATTATACTACAAATGTAATGGTGTAAAGTAACTTTTATGTGTGTAGGGCCATAGTTATTACGTTTTAAAAAGATTTTTATTTTTTATTATGGTTGATTTACAGTGTTGTCAGTTTCTGCTGTATACATTATACATTATACCCTATCATGTTCCATCACAAGTGACTAGATATAGTTCTCTGTGCTATACAGCAGGATCTCATTGCTTATCCATTCCAAATGCAATAGTTCACGTTTTACTAACCCCAAACTCCGCTTCCCCGCCTCCCCCTTGGCAACCACAAGTCTATTCGCCATGTCCTTGAGTTTGTTTCTTTTCTGTAGAAAGGTTCATTTGTGCCATATATTAGATTCCAGATATGTGACATCGTATCATTTGTCTTTCTCCTTCTGACTTACTTCACTTCGTACGAGAATCTCTAGTTCCAGCCACGTTGCTGCAAATGGCATTACTTTGTTGTTTTTTTTATGGCTGAGTAGTATTCCCTTGTGTGTACATACTGCATCTTCTTAATCTGTTCATCTTTCGATGGATATTTAGGTTGTTTCCATGTCTTGGCTATTGTGAATAGTGCTGTACTGAACATACGAGTGCATGTATCATTTTCAATGAAAGTTTTGTCCGGATATATGCAAAAAAAAAAAAAAAAAGAAAAGAAAAAGAAAGAAAGAAAAGAAAAAAAAAAGCTGGAGGTATAACTCTCCTAGACTTCAGACAATCTTACATAGCTACACTAATCAAGACAGTGTGGTACTGGTTCAAATACAGACATACAGACCAACGAAACAGAATAGAGAACCCAGAAATAAACCCAGACACCTATGGTCAATTAATCTTTGACATAGGAGGCAAAAATATAAAATGGGAAAAAGTCTCTTCCGAAGTGGTGCTGGGAAAACTTGACAGCTGCATGTAAATCAATGACACTAGAACCTCACACCATGCATAAAAATAAACTCAAAATGGCTTAAAGACTTAAACATAAGACGAGACACCATAAAACTCCTAGAAGAGAACATAGGCAAAACATTCTCTAATATCAACCCTATGAAGTTTTCTTAGATCAGTCTCCCAAGGCAACAAAAACATAGTATTACTTTCAATCACATCATCAACACAACTTGAAGGCACTTCTTAACTTTTCTATTCTTCCTGGGATATACAGGGATCTCCGAACAGGTTTCCATACACCTAAGATCAGAGATCTGCTGTTTCCATTTATCCTGCATGAGAAATTTGATATATAACCCCTGCTATTTATTTATTTGTTTGTTTGTTTGTTTGTTTGTCTTTTTAGGGCTGTACCCTCGGCATATGGAAGTTCCCAGGCTAGGAGTCTAATCAGAGCTGTAGCTGCTGGCCTATACCCCAGCCACAGCAATGAGGGATCCGAGCAAGCCACATCTGTGACCTACACCACAGCTCATGGTAACGCCAGATCCTTAACCCACTGAGCAAGGCTGGGAATTGAACCTGAGTCCTCATGGATATTAGTCAGCTCTGCTTTGGCTGAACCACGATGGAAACTTCTCACCAGCTATTTGTTAACCTCACAGAGTTCATTTAACTTCTGCAGATGCAAAATTATTTTATCCTTTGTAAATCAGGGTTCTAGAACTTTCAACTTTCTGCAAGTCTCATTTAAGGCTGGATTATGGGCACACAGCCTATGTAGTTGCAGAGGCCCCATACATGGTTTAACAGTTTGTTGGATCTTGAAATCCTTAATCCTTGAAGCTCCTTAAGGAACAAGAGGCTTTGCATTTTCATTTTGCTGTATGATCTGCAAATTATGTAGCTAATCTTGGTCACATTGTAATGTTAATGTAGCAAGAACAAAAAAGGTTAAAGTATAAAAACTAAAATGAAAAACTGACCAAAGTGCTACTAATGTATTTGAGAGTTTTCCCAAGTAGCATCTTCCATTCAGTAAATATACCTGCCTGGATTTTTTTTCCAGTTAGAGAATCCTATTTTTTAAAAACTGATCTAATTCTCTCATATGTTATCATATAACATAATACATGCACACATGTGTATCTATGTATGTATACAGCTTTGGGCAGTGAATACTTTTAAAAAAAATAGTTGGTAAGTAAATTGAGCAGGAGGGAAGTGTGAAAAATGAAAGACCAATCATATTCCAAAATACTCTAACTTAGCTAAACGCTTAAAACTTCCAATATTGTCTCCTTTCACGATAATCATTACATGGCCTCCTTCTCTTTCAGAGAATTCATAATCCTCTCATTTATTTTTGGATTATTATTTATAAAAATATTGCAAATGTGCAAATGTGACCAAAGCTGAGATTGCACGTGGCCAGACAAACAGCTTGGAAACCTGGGACCTGAAGGCCTTTGTAACCTCCAGTGAGCACAGTCTTCCCATGTTTCTCTTTCTTTCTCTGTGTGGGTGCAAGGGCGTGGGGAGTGGGCCAACATGACACTCAATACACTGTGCAAAAGCCAGCATGAATCCCAGGCCTCTTTGTGCACAGAAAGGACTGATTGTGTGGAGAGCCACTGGAATGCACGCGGGTCACTTTTTGGAGTGATGTTAGCAGACATCCTTTTGCTGGATTGTTCTAGAAGTGGCAGAACAAGGACAGAAGGCAAGGCTCCTTCTCTGTACTTCTGTGGCTCTGTAATTCTCCTCCTCTTTATTGTTCGAAATAGCAAGAGGAATCCCATACATTCAGAATTCTTCAACCCTGTTTTCTGAATTGGATGCTGTGGTTTCAAAGTGCCACCCTCCCTTTCTGGCTACTTGGATCTACGTAGATGGTTCAGTAACTGTGCGCTGAATGACGTGAGAGGGCACCCAGCAGAACAGGCCCCTGGTGGAGGTTCACAGGACATTTCAGTCAGGCCCTATGATAAGGCCTGAGGTGGGACAGTAAAAAGCTTATAACAAACAGCATTTTAGAGAACATCTCATAAAGAATAGCAAGAGAAAAATCCATAATTTTTCCCCAGGGTATCTTAAAGTATATCAAAAATATTTTCTAAATGTTCACCAGTTGGCCTGCTTATATAGATCAGCTGCCTATAGTTTTATGAAGTTGGAAAAACACCAAGTTCTCCTTTTTGATAATGTTTGATATTTATCCACCCTTGATCAGTCTAGGTCTCAGTCTGAACACTGAGCATGCTACACTAGCGCAGCCCACACCAAAACCCACAGCTCCTGCCCACCAGTCTCCTCTGCTGAGAATTGACTTCATATATATAAAACCTTCCATGAGGAAGAGGTGCCAGATATTTTCCCTATTATTTGTTGGATCTTATTCTTTAATTTGAGAGTTGAAGTTTGAGAGTATGTATCATTTTCTCTGTAAGCACATACTGGGGCGGGGGGAAAGCCAGTGTAAACATACTACACATTGTCTTCATGTAATGAATCACACAAATATTCTCAATAACATGAATCATTAACATTTCTTATTTTGACTTAGATTTTAATGAAGCTTTTTTTTAAGCCTCTAGGCTTTTCCGAGGATGTCATTTTTCAAATGTGGTTAATGAACTTTCTTTTGTGCCCACATGCATTTTCAACTTCTGTATTACAGTTGGTAGGGTAACCCAACTGAACCGGTTAAAATGATTCCTAATTGCCCACCCCATCTATTCTTGCGCTCATGAAAAGCTTGGTAAGTGAAGAATGACTTGGTAAGATAAGAGGAAAATAACAGAGGTAACTTCAAACTCAGTGAACTTCTCACACCAGGAAATCTCTGCTGAAATCTTTGCCTCATTCTGGCTTAACTCCTGCCTATGGCTTTGGGCTGATTCTTAGAGACCTTTCCTGCACACACATGATTTAGGAGTGAGCCAATAATTTAAGAAGAATTTGTGCAGATGTGTTAGGGTTCCTCCTCCATGGCTTTTTCTTCTTTGGAGTTCTTTTCTATTTTCTTCACTTCTTGCATCCCTCAACTCTGACCTCTTATTTCCTTAAGCCAGTAAAATTGTGCTGCCTCACTTAGACTTCTTCCATGGAACCCCAAAGAAACGGAGCTCCTCCCTTTCTTTTAAGGATCACTCTCCTTCCATTTTCTGCTTGTTCTGGTTGCTGTGCAGTGCCAATAAACAATGTGATTTTAATGTTATTCACATTTATAATTTAATAGATGGGTATAAAGCACTTAACCATAATAAAAAATGTACAGAATTTTTACAGAGAAAATGAATTTCTTTAATATATAGTTTTGGAAGATTTTAACTATAAGCTTAATAAAAATATATGTATCATGTTCTTAGAAAGATTCAATAGGAAAAAAATTAATTCCCTTATAGGGGAAAAATGGGTAAAATATTGGAAAGGCATGTCACAGAAATGGAAATAGAAAATGACCCACAAACATTTGAAAAGATTCTCAATTTCACCAGGAATCATAAAATGCAAAATTAAGTTCATAGGAGATATTATTTTTTACTTACCAATTGGCAAAAATTTTTAAATCAGATGATCTCAAGTATTGTGGAAAACAAAAAGGCTCATTAACTGCTTGTAGGAGTATAAATCTGTTCAGCTTCCTTTAGAAAATGCTAAGTCATCATCTAATTCACAAGCCAGCAATTTTACTCCTAGATATTTACCTGGAAAAACTTTTACATGTATGTGGTTGAAAATATACATAAAACTATCATACTGATAGTTAAACAAACAAACAAACCTGGAAGCAACCCAGATGTCTGTCAACGGCAGAAAAGAGTAAATACATTGTAGTATATTCACACACTGGAGTGCCATACCACAGTAAAAACAGACAAAATACAGCTGCATCCATAGAGGAAGCTTGTAAATATGTAAGTTTGGAAGAGGGAAGCACAAGTATCCAAACTGTTTATTTCCATTTGCATAAAGTTCGAAGGCAAGCAAGGTGACATAACAGATTATTGTGGGGTATCCATGGGGCTATGAGGAAGACAAGGAAGACAATGATAATATAAATTTCAGAATGTGTGTTTCCCATGATGGATGGAGGGGGATGTGAGTGTAGGAAAAACCGTAAGAGATCTCAAAGATGTGGTGCTATGATGTTCTATTTCCTATGCTTATGGTGGGTACAGGGGTCCTCTATTATCATTCTTTAAATTATGCATGAGTATTTATACATTCTTCTCTGTGTATGATACTTCATAATACTGTGTTTTTTTTCCATATTTATATTTTTATTTTAGCACTATAGTTTTTTTACCTGCTCTCTGGAGTTACTATGGCAAATGAAATATCTGGGCAACAAGGGCCAGTGATTAGATGGAGTACAGAACCCAGGGCTGCTAGGGACAGTAATGTAAGGTTCAGCATCTAAAAGTCAGCAGCTGCAGCACTGGGATCCTTAACAAACATGCAGATGTGATCTTGGGAGTGGTTCTGGATAGAGAAGACCAAATGTAGCACTGCATCTTGCTTACATGCAGCAGACGCGCCCAGTTATTACTGTAGTAACATCCTCAACTACTTACATAAGCCAGAGAACATTCCTGTTGCTTGCAATGCAAATCCCTGATTGGCGTATTGCTTTTGAGCTGTCTTCGGGAACAGGTGAGGATGTTCAGTATCACCATTAGAAGCACAAGCTTGAAATTTAGGAATGCTGTCTGAGTTTGACACATAAATATTATCAATACACAGTCAAAACTGTGACTACAGGTGCTTTCACACCAGGGCAGTGTGAGGCATAAACCCCAAAGAGGACCTACTACAACATTCATCAGGGGTTCAGCTTTTCATCTTTCAGTGCCTTGTGCTGAGATGACATCAAGGCACCAACGGGTTCCACTCCTGTATACAAACCGAGTCACTACTTTAGGAACATAAGTACTGCCTGTGGATACACTTGAATATTCACTACCTGTATTTTTAAACATTCTTTGAATACCTGACTTCTTTAAGTCAAGGATGTAATTTCATGATATGAAGAACATTTTTCTATGAGTGATTCCATACTTTTAAAACATATCAGCATATTACTCTGTATAATTAACGTACCTTCTTGTGTCAGAGGCATGACTAAGAAAGAGTTAAAAAAGCAAGTTATTAACTAATAACTTAGTATATAATTATATAACATAATTATATAGTTGAAGCACAAAACTCTACCCTGTATATATAAATCTTTATACAGGAGGAAAAAATATTTGAAATGTTAGAATAAAAGGAAAAAGCAAAAACACTTGACTATGAAAAAGGATTCCATAATTACAGTGAACATCTCATTAAACGTAGTCTTTGTTTGCAAGAAGGCTGGAGAGCTTTAATTAAGTCATAAGCTGTCCCTATGAGTAATTAGCTGTGGCAGGAAAATTCTAGGTGGTCTATTAAATCCCCATACCCACAGCTGTTCACAAGGAAGTACAAGCAAGCCCAGCATGTGCTCTGATGTTGGAAGGGTGGTGAATTTTTCTCTAGTTGGATGGTCTTGTCCACCATAGGTCATACACACCAAGAGTTGGGGTTTTTAAAACGTAAAATATTTTGTGAATACTTTTATATTCTATGTTGAAATGATAATTTTTGACTGCTTGAAATATTTGGCTACTACAAATTTTTAAATTTCATATGTGATTCACATTTGTAGTTTGCATATATTTATATTAAATGGGCCTTTGTATTCGTGGATGGAAAGCACATATGGGAATATTTTTAAAAAGAGATCAGAGAGTCTGAGAGCTATAGAATTTCTAACTAGGAGAGACTTTCAGAAGTGAATGATTTAGGAGTTCCCTGGTGGCTCAGTGTGTTAAGGATCTGGCAACTGTTACTGCTGTGGCGTGGGTTTGATCCCTTGCTGCAGGGCGGGCACAACCAAAAAAGAAAAAGAGAGAGAGAGAATGAATGGTGTAAAAATGCTTATATAGTCTCAGCTAATCCTCCCTTTCCACCATACACACACACACACACACACACACACACATATTTCCATGCATCTAAAACTATAACCAGAAGAGCTGTTATGAAAGAGAGGAATCACCTACCCAGTTTTTCTAAACATTCTATTAGCACATAAGTTGGACAGGTAAGAACATAAAGAAGAAACTGAGAGAATAGGCAAGATAAATCATTGATGGAGAATAGAAGTCAAAGTAGAAGAGCTTCTTGGATAAGAAAAAGAGATTAAGAAAAAGCCAAAAGAAGAAAAGAATAACCATGAGTCTTTAGAATAGTGACAAATATGCTGTTGATAACAACATTTAATGTTTTAAAATAGCTTTTAGATTACATGCTTGCTTCTCAGGCAGTGTTTTATTTCATCATTGTAGACATTTGTTTTTATCATCCCATTTTACAGATAAGAAATTGAGCCCCCAATTAAATTGCATTATTTACACAGAACAGAACTTCTTGGCACCATTTAAGGCATGCAAACAGATATGCAAGCCTACTTCATGATCCTATTCGCATTACGTGAATGATGAGCTTGTTAACTTCTTAAAACTGTAAATTCCTGGGTGACAATGACTGTTTTACTATCTTTTCTCTGTAACCCATCCATCGTTTGTACAGTGATTGATATAAAGTTTTCCAGAAATGTAGAGTTGAGTGGAATAGAGTGTTAGCCAGAGATCTGCCTTTCTGAGACATGGAATCATACAGCAGGTAGCCTTTTGGACTGGTTTCTTTTACTCTGTATGTTTTTAAGATCCATCCCATTTTTACTTCCATCAGCATACTTCTTTTTTTGCTGATTATCATTCCAATGCATGGATTACCAAAATTTAATGCCCCCAGGTGATGGACATTTGGGATTTTGTCTGTTACGAATAAAGCTGCGTTGTACAGGTCTTGGTGTGGATGTATGTTTTCACTTCTCCTGGATAAATACCTAGGGGTGGTCATAGGGTGGGTATATGTTTATGTTTATAAGACGCTGAAATGTTGTCCAAAGTCACTATAACTCTTTGCATTCCCATCAGCAGTATTTGGGAATTTCAAGTGCTCCACATTTCTTGCCAATATTTGACATCATTCGTCTTTTTAATTTTAGCCATTCTTGTCAGTGTGTTAGTAAATGTATTTCATTGTGGTTTTAATTGGCATTTACTTGGAAATGTCACCAATAGATCTCTCTTTTGGCATTATTTGTATACAGTACAGTGATCTTACGTGGTGAAGTTGGATAAGTTGACAAAAGCCCACCTCTTATGTAACTTCTACCAGGTCAAGATATAGAGAATCGCCAGTCCCTCCAGGAATTCCTTTGTCCTATCAATCTCCTTCCACCACACACAACCATGGTTGTGAATTTTTTCCATCATAGATTATTTTTGCCTGTTAAAGAACTTCATGTATGTGGAATTATGCAGAACTATATTTTATTTATGGCCGACTTCTTTCACCCAGCCTGTTGTGTTTGGAAGGGCATCCAAGTTGCAACAACTCTGTCCTACGTTTCCTTTTGTTGCTGAGAGGCATTCCTTTGTATGGACAGACCACATTTTGTTTATCCATTGTCTTGTTGGTAGACATTTTGTTGTTCCCAGATTTTGTCTGCATGAATAAAATGCCTATAAATATTTTTGTTCCAGCAGTTTTGTGAAGACACAGTTTTTACTTCTCTTGAGTAAAGAGCTAGGAGTACATTCCTGGTTTGTAAAATAGGTATATGTTTACCTTTATAAGAAGTTGCCAAGTTGTTTCTCAAAGTGGCTTTCCCACTCTGCATGTCCACCCACAAAGTATGAGTTTCAGTTGTTCCACATCCTTTCCAAATTTTTTTGTCACTTTTTTTTTTTAACTTGAGCCATTCTAATGGGTGTGTGGTGATATCTCATTGTGGTGATACCACATTTCCCTGATGACTAACCATGTGATATTTGCCCATCTGTATATTCTCCTTTATGAAGCGTCTGCTCAAGTATTTTTCTCTTATTGTTATCTGTTTATTGCTGAACTGTAGTCAACTGACTGAGTTGTAATTTTTTGGTATATATTTTGCATACAATTCCTTTGTCATATATACGTTTCTGTGTGTGTGTGTGTGTCTTGAGAGAAGTTTAATAAAATATATATAAAGTGTAATATAATATATATTACTTGTATATCTTCATAATGTAGTATTTAAATATAATTTATAATACACAATTCTACATTTTAATGGGTATTTTTTATGAAAGGCAAATATAGGTCTGATGAACAAATGTTTTAATTTGAACAAATGTTTTAATTTGATGAAGTTTATCAAAAATGCTTCTATAGTTAGTCCTTTTTCTACTCTGTGTAAGAAATCTTTGCCTACCGTAAGGTTGCAAAAATATTCCATGTTTTCTTCCAGAAGCTTTTAGTTTTCACTTTTACATTAGGTGTAAAATACATAAAATTATTTTTCTTATGTGTATGATATAATACTATACTATCATGATTATTGAAGTTTTATAGAAAATCTTAAAATTGAATAATCCGCCATTGTTTTTCTTTTCCAAGATTGTTTTGGCTATTCTGGATCATTCACATTTTCACATATACTTCGGAATTAACTTGTAAATTTTTACAAAAGTCTGAAGGGGATTTTTGTAACCTCTTGTGTTTATGCTTCAGTTTTGTGTGGTTTTTATTTTCCAATTTTCATTGTCACTTACTTTTTCCTTTGCTATGTGAAATTTGTTGCCGAGCCCCACCAAATAAATGTTTACTTTAGGATATTAAAAGTTTCAGTTCTAAAGGTTTCATCTGGTTGTCTTTTACAGTGTCCAGTTTTCCATTGAGATTTGTCATCTGTTTACTCATTATTTTGATCTTTTTCCTTTGAATCCTTAAGCATGTTGATAATAGATATTTTACTAATTTTTTTTTAATGGTAAACTCTTATGCTGGGCTCTTGATGGCTTCTGCTGGAAATAGATTGGCTTCTCTTTGCTAGAGATTATTATGGCCTCTGCCTTCAAAAGAGATTACTGTTCACTCAATTGGATGAAATGATTGTACCTAAAATGGAAAGTTTATTGCACAAACCATCAATTCAAGGCCAGAGCCTTCAAGGTTGAGTAAGATTGAGGTATATAAAAGAGGCAGTGTTGGGGTACTAGTTTGTCTGCTGATTTCAACATCTTTGTCATTTCAGTTCTGCCTCTATTGACTTTTTTTCTGGCAACAGGTTAAATTTTCCTATTCCTTGGCACATTTAGTGTATTTTTGGTATGCTGGATTTTGTGAATTCTAATTTACTGAGAATCTGACTTTTGTTGTCTTCCTTTAATGATTATTGACTTTTGTTCTGTAGAAAATTAAGTAGTTTACCAGTCAGTTGACTTATTCAAACCTTGTTATTGAGATTTGTTAGGGCAGAATTTTTGCAGTCAGTCCTTACTCTAGGACTAGAACGACCTTCCTCCCGAAGTATAGTTATTTTCAGATCTCAATTGCATGTCCAGTAGCAACTCCAGTAAGTCAGAACTCCTCCCACCCCCAGCTCTGTGTACCTCTGGTATCTTCCTTCCACTCCATCTCCACTCTGATTCCACTCTGCTCTACCTCACAGATCCTAGCCTGGCCATGAACATGTTAGTATTTGGCCAAAATCATAAAGGGAACTTCATGCGGATTGCTGTCATTTCTTCTCCATGCAGTTCCAGTTCTCTTCTCTCCAGGAGCCCGCTCCAAAATTCTAGCCACTCCATCAGTCCCAAACTCAAGTATCTGCCTCCATAACTCAGCAAAACCATTGTTGATGGCTTTGGCTCCACCTCCCTCTGTCTGTGCAGAGATCTGGGATAATTAGGGTGCTCTCACCATGTGATTCCTCACTCTTAGTGACCACAGTTCTGAGCTAAGTGTCTTCCAATTTCAGAAAGCAGTTGCTTCAAATATTTTGCCATCTTTCCATTGTTTATGGCCAGATGAGTTCATCACTCCTGGTTCCTTCATTTTATGGCTGGGAAGGCAAGCTACCCATTTCATTTTTTATGAATATGAAAAAAAAAGTGTTAAGACTTAAGCCTCAGACATTTTCTTCTTTTTTCATATTTGCTATCATCTCTGCAAACAGAGTTCCAATTTTGTTTCTTTACTGCTACTAGTATATGTGTAGCTATAAAGCAAAGTGAAAGTATCTGCAATGATAACATATGTCCTGTTAAAGTTTATATTCCTGTAGGATGCAATTCTGTGTCAGGATGTATTTTATAAGGTGACTTTGAAAAATATTTGAAATTTCAATTTTATTTGAAGCAAATTTTTTTTCCTAGACAGTTTTTATGTATGATTTATAGAGATGCCACGAAGGTTTTTAAGAATACAATATCTATGGCATTTAAGGCATTCCATTTCTTCTTGAGTAGAGCATAAGTACAGAGGCCTATCATGTTTGAAATATAGCATCTAATATTCTATAATGAATGAAATGTTCCCAATCATATCATTATAAGTCTGCTGTATGTTTTAACATGTGGATTGTTGTGTGATATATTTATTTCCTCTATGGTCTTATGGGAACTTTTAAAAACTTAACTGCCTTTTGTACTAATTTGAAACACTCCTCAAATTATTATTCCTAATGGGGGAAATATGAAAGCATCAAGATATCATATCATTTTTTCAGGTCAACAGCATGTGGGAGTCATTCTCCAGGGTAAATGTGTGTTCAGCTTGTGGAAAGAATCACAAATGTCTTCTCAAAATAAAAGAACTCCTCTGGCTATAATATGAGAGGATAACAATCCAAGCCAATCTTTCCACTTGTGCTACCGAATGCCTCCCTTTTTTTTGAAAGTCTCTTACTTCGGTTTCAATTAGAAATTAAGGGCAGCAAATAATGAACTCTTTGTTCCTTTTGACTTAAACAAGGAACCTTTTCGGAGGCTCACCTAAGGATCCAGTCTTCCAGATGTTCATCTGTAACTCTCTGGCTTAGGACGACTTCTTGAATCTTGCTAAGAGAACAAAAAACTAAGATACAGCCACCTAATAAAATCTTACTAAAATTTTGTAGCTTATACACTTACGTAATCACGTCCTTGCTGTGAGTTGCTCTATCTTTCCCTACAACTACTTATAGAGTTATTCTTTTCTCAACATGACCGTAGCACATCCCAGCTGTGATTGCATAAGCCCCATTAGAGTACTTGTGTTGTGTTTACTGCATAGGTGGTCTTTAAGCAAAACACACTGTATTTTGTTTTTCCTAACATTTTGATATGCACTTCACAGTGGGAAGTAATTCCAGAAACAGAAGATCCAAGTTTAAATTCAGACTCTGCCACTTAGTAACTAAATGACCTTGAACAAACTGTTTAACCTTTCCTTGACTCACTTTATATGTTAAGTGGTTATTAGGACAGTATGTACTTCACAAGAGAGTTGTGAAAATTAAAGGAATTAATACAAGTCACAATAGTACCTGGTATAGGGAGTTCCCATTGTGGCTCAGCAGGTTAAGAACCTGACATAGTGTCCATGAGAATGTGGGTTTGATCCCTGGCTTCACTCAGTGAGTTAAAGACCCAGTTGCTGCAAACTACAGTGTAGATTGCAGATATGGCTGAGATCCAGTGTGGCCATAACTGTGGTGTAGGCCAGCAACTGCAGCTCCAATTCAACCCCTAGCCCATGAATTTCCATAGGCTGCAGGTATGTAGGTAAAAAGAAGAAAAAGTAGTGCCTGGCATATTTTAAGCACTCAATAAAACTTACCTATTATTGTATCATCGTCATTATCATCATCTTTTTTACTGTTTAAAAAGCTCATTAAAATTAGGTGGTCTTTACAACAGGTTTTTCAAGTAAATATTTTTATCTTTATTTTATAATAAGAAAATCAAACTTAGCTATAGGTCTTCTAACTCTAAAAGACTGTATTTTTGTCTCAATTTTCCTTGGTAACATAAGAAATTCAGACATTTTTTCATTTTGGTAATGAGCTTTTGCTAAGTTCAGCATGGTCATCTACTTAAATAATACTTTCATAAGGATACTTTTAGTGTCAGCCAAAAGTTTCCTTCATAGAAAGAGAGTTCAAGATTATGATGCATTTCCACTAATAGACAATGTGACTGTTATCTCCCCGTTACAATTAGAATACAGAACTATTTATTTACCAAAATAGATGAAAGCAAGTTAAAGGTGTAGCACCTTAACTGGAACATAGTGTGGCAGTATCCTCTCCATACACCTTCCTTCTTTCTAAATAAATGTATCTGTATTTTTGATCTGTTAATCTATTGAGAAGTTGTTTCTTTGATCTAGTTTTCAACTCCCAGCTACACATGATGCCCTCTTCTAATGCAGACAGTTTTCCTTTCAAACCATCTGTAGCTTAACCTCCAGCAAGGCTAGTCTGTGTCCAGGACTATTTTTATGTGTTATCCATGTATTAGGCTCCTTAAGCACTTTTCCATTCGCATAGCAAGACTACACTAGTTTAGCAATATTTCAGAAGGAGATCATCGAAATATCAGTAACTACACTTAATTTATCAACCCATAGAAAAATAATCCCAGCAATGAAGTTCTTTTGGAATCCACTTAAGTACCAATTTAGACTGAGTCTATGGTTTAGGTTACTTTCCACTTCTTCTATGAGCTAAACACAACCTAGTAAAAGAAAGGCCTTTGAAGAAAGAGCTGGTTGACCATTTCCTGCAAAGAGTGTCCAATCCAGTTGAAAATGTCTTGGAAACATCTCCAGCTTCATCAGCAAGTGCTGGGGGATGACGTCACTGTGGGATTTCTACCGAACTTTATGTTCCGATAAACAATGTGGTGCTGGTAGTTGCCACCAGTGAATTCTTTTTCACTTGGGAGGAACCAGCAAAGTTCCTAATTCATTTTTAAGCATTGTTTAAAGAGCAACAGAAGGTGAGATAGAAAGAGCCCGGGGGTGGTCAGACACCAAGGAGGGCCACCTATTAAAATCAGGAGTGCCGAGGACAACATTTTGGTTTGGTTTCACTCCTCTTTGAGTTCAACATTAACTAAAGAAGTGGAGTTTTTTTGAAAATAAGCTGTTTCCAACTAACCACCGCTCATCTCCCGTTTCAGTCTCCATGCTAACACTCTGTGGCAGAATCCAGATGGCAAAGGTTATCTTGGAATTAACACTTTGTAGATGAATGGATGCATTCAGGAGTCTGGTGGGGTGACATAGTGGTGGTGAAAGCTCATCCAGAGGCAACAATAACAATGAAAGAACCCAATAGGCGGTTTTGCAGCTTTACCCCTGAACAAAAGCCAAGAGAACATACTGCTTGTCACCAAACTAGGAATAAAAATAATACTAGAGTTTTTACAGAAATGAGCACATGAAAATTCCCTGTTTATTAAGTTGTTTCCACTATGATATGTTCCCTTACATTAAAATTTCCACAACAGAATGCATCCCATCATCTGAGTACCCTGAATATTTGTATTTTTATTTTTCAAGGAAAACTACTTAAGTAATTGTTTGTAGAATGGTATTTTCATTTTCTTCAAGAAACAAGGCTGATATGCCAATAAAAAGAAATAAAATATGGTTTACAACTTTATTCAAAAAGAAAGTGTTCCTTCGGAGAATGTTCTAAAATCCGTTCTTGTTTATAGGTTATGAGGATTTCAGAATTTGGAAGAATATTATAAAAACTCAAATATCAAACACCAAAGTCTCTTTCTAACCTGCTCTCCATACCCCTTCCTACTATTACAAAATGAAAAAGCTTCAAATTCCCCTTTAATGCTCATCCCAGCCTCTAATTGCAATATTCATTCCCTCTCTTATCCTTTCCAAAAGCATCTCCAAAACAATGAAAAATAAAATCTAGTGAGTCAGACTCTGCAGAATAGCCAGTTTACTGCCTTCTCCCTGTTACAATTCAGTATCCATGAAATGAGCATTAACATTAGAACTCACCATATAAGGTAAATCTTTTCACCATATAAGGTACATGTGGCATTTAAGTTCTTACTAGCTAACATTGTTCATTCTGATTCCCGTTTCCGTCTCCTCTTCAGTAGACTGCCATGCTCAAGATCTCTCACATCAAAGTCTTTATTTCCTCATATACAACACTGGAGAATATAAGAGAAAAACACAAGTCCAGAGTGGTGTTTTTATGAGTCAGTGAGATGCTCCTGGGTCCCAAATGGCATGGGAACCAGGGAGTCATTTTGAGCTACAAGGTTCAATAGTGAAACTCTATAGCTTTCTTGACCATTACAAAACCAGGTCACAGCTGCCTGGCTTCCTAATTTGGTTTGATGTGCTGTGAATTCCCAAGGGGATAAGTCATTCTCTTATTCATATGTAAGTACAGGAACCATTCCAAAAGAAAAAAAAATCATACAGAGTTCATCTGTGATTGTAAATTCTCTCCACCATCCCACTATAGGGATTATCTAGAGGTGACTCTCAGTAATTATCATATTGGAGAGGAATTACATGGATTTTCATCCTTTGAGATATATAACTTTATTACTGTGAATATTCACTAAGATAATATTCCCAGAGGATTTCTTCTCATGCTTTAAGAATGTTTCACTGAAAATGGACATCTGTTATAAAACACCAAATGTGAAAAGAATCATATAGCGAGAAAATGAAAGTAGAAAAATTAATTACAGAAATGTCATAACAAAGGGAATCTGTGTCAAGTCTATGAAATAGCATTATTATATATTTTCTTGTTACCTAAGCTCAAAGGATATCATAAATCACCTTGCTTTATGAGATTTGATGAGGCAGAAAGATCTTTCCTCTTGGTCATCAAAGTAAGGTGTAGTATGATTTTACACATTGTTCCATCTCAGAATTTGGCTGTGTTCTATCTCTGTGATTTCCCAGAGCCAACCACTTCAGGTTGTTTGAGTCTCTGCCAGTGGCTGTGACACAGATGCTTTTAATAAAGGGATGCAGCCATCTTCTGGAAAATCTCTTGGCTTTACTAGAACTTTCAAGAGATATCAATCCTGTTTTATTAGTGTTTGTTTAAAAAAGAAAGAAAAGAAACGAAAGTGGCCAACAGTCTATGTAGCCTGCTTTGTGTTGCTTCTTTAACTGTGCAGAATAGAAAATGTCTCATGAAAAAAGTTCATGCAATTCCACCACTGTGTGTTGAGTGCCAGCCATGTGCCAAACTCTACTCTCGGCATGGTAGACACCAAGATGTGTGACCTGTTTTGGAGGAGCTACCCAGATACAATATACAATATGACTTTTTAAAAAGCTGAATCAGATAATCAAAAGTAATCTCTGAGATGTATGGAGATATTTGTATAGAATATTTATTTAGTGTCATATTTGGTAGAATATTTAAAGATATATAACATTGAGGCTGGGTGACTATTATTTGTGAAATAACGTAATATGCTGTAAGCAAAACTTCATAAGCAATGAGAAGGGGGTGGATCATTCAATGAATGGTATAGGAAGAACTATTTAGAAAACAATGTAAATTATACCAACTTCAAGCACAACACTGAAAAGTTAGATTAATAGTTGATAGTACATATTAAGGACCATATAAGTAGAAGAAAATATCATCAAAATACAGCATGGTCTTAGGATAAGGAAGGAGTTTCCCAGTATAAAAGTTCTGGGGGAGAGACCAAGTGCCAGATTTGACAGTATAAAAATTTAGAAATTTTGTAAAATTAAAGCGCAAGTGTCAAACTTGATAAAGTATTTGCAACATATTAAAACAAATTAATATCCATAATAACTGAAGACTTGTTTTGAATCAACTAATATTGCTAACCATGCAGTAGAAAAATAGTGGTTAGAAACACACAGTGAAAAAAGTTTAAAGACGTGACAGATAGGAACATATATTAAATTGATTAGTAATCAAAGAAATCCAAGACAGCAATAATAAATGCTTATCAAATTGACAGTTTTTAAAATATACATAATGATTAATCCTAGGAAGGTGCAAAGGCAACCTCATTCAATTCTAGTTGATACTATAATAAATTTTCTGAAAATTGTTTGACAGTAAGTCTTAAAAATTTTTTTAATTATATTATTCTTCGATCTAATAATAGCAGTTGTAGGAAAAGTCTCAATAAAACATTTATGTAAAAAGTATATCAATCACAGTGTTCTTTATTATTTAAAAAATTGGAGACAACTTAATTCTACTGTTATAAAGAAATAAAGATGTTGGAGTTTATTAAAAGGATGAAATTTTCTTCAAATAATTTAATAATAGAGGGAAAGCTCTTGGGACATTATGTGCAAAATCTTAGGTACAGTAAAATAATTTTTAAATGCATATATTTTCTCAAAATTAAAATTAATTAAACATTTACTATGTGACAGGCCAGTGTTCTAAGTGTTTTATGGACTTTATCTCCTTTTTTCCTTTTTTCCCCAAATTCATTTATTTACTTTATTTATCTTCGAAGATTAGTTGATGTATAGTATTATATTAGTTTCAGCTGTACAATATAGTGATTAAATATTTTTATAGATTATACTCCATTTAAAATTATTATAAAATATTAGTTATATTCCCTGTGTTGTGCAGTGTATCCTTGTAGCTTATTTATTTTGTGCATAATAGTTTGTACTTCTTAATCTCCTACTCCTATCTTGCCTCTCCTTCTTTGCTCTCCCCCAAATGTCTAGCTTGTTCTCTATATCCGAGTCTGTTTCTATTTTGTTATATTCAGTCATTTTATTTTTTAGATTCCATATATAAGTGGTAGCAAATAGTATTCATTTTCCTCTGTCTTATTTCACAAGCATAATACATTACCTCCAGGTCCATTCTTATTGCTGCAAATGGCAAAATTTTGTTCTCTTTTATAGCTGAGTAATACTGCATTGTTTACCACATCTTCTTTATCTATTCATCTGTTGATGGACACTTAGGCTGCTTCCATATCTTGGCTATTGTAAATAATGCTGCTGTGAATGTTGAAGTACATGTATCTTTTTTAGAATTAGTGTTCTTGTTTTCTTTTCTTCAGATATGTATCCAGGAGTGGAATTGCTGATCATATGGTAGTTCTATTTTTAGCTTTTTTAAAGAATCTCCATACTCTTTTATAATGGCTGCACTGATTTACATTCCCACCAAGACTATACTGTTCCCCTTTTCTCTACATCCTTGCCATCATTTGTTATTTTTTAGACTTTTTGATGATACCCATTTTGACTTGTGTAAGGTAACGTCGCATGGTTTTGATTTGCATTTCTGTGACCATTAGCAACGTTAAATTCTTTTCATGTGTCTGTGGGCCATCTGTATGTCTACTTTGGAAACATCTATTATCTTCTGCCCGTTTTTAAACCATGTTGTTTGCTTTTTTAATGTTGAATTGTAAAAGCTATTTATATATTTGGGGTATTAAGCCCTCGTCAGCTCTATCATTTGCAAATAGTTTCTTTCATTGAGTAGGTTGTCTTTTTGGTTTGTTGGTGGTTTCCTTTTCTGTGCAAAAGCTTTTAAGTTTAATTAGGTTCTGTTTGTTTATTTTTATTTTTATTTCCTTTGCCTTAGGAAACAAATCCAAAAAAACTGTTGCTACAATTTATGTCAAAGAATGATCTTCCTATATTTTCTTCTAAGAGTTTTATGGTTTTTTGTCTTACTTTTAGGTCTTTAATCCATTTTGAGTTTATTTTTGTATATGGTACAAGAACATATTCTAATTTCATTCTTTTATATGTAGCTGTCCAGTTTTCCCAGCAGCACTTATTGAAGACACTGTCTCTTCTCCATTGTATGTTCTTACCTTTTTTGTCATGGATTAATTGACCATAGGTGTGTGGATTTATTTCTGGGCTCTCTATTCTGTTCCATTGATCTTCTGTTTTTGTGCCAGTAACATGCCATTTTTATTACTGTAGCTTTGTTGTATTCCTTGAAATCAGAGAGCGTACCTTCAACTTTTTTTTCCTCAAAATTGCTTTGGCTATTTGGGGTCTTTCATGATTCCATATACCTTTTAGGATTATTTGTTCTAGTTCTATGAAAAATGTCATGGGTATTTTGATAAGAATTGCATTAAATCTGTAGGTTGCTTTGGGTAGTATGGACATTTTAACAATATTTTCTCTTATAGTCCTTGAACATGGAATGTATTTTCATTTCTTTGTATCATCTTCAATTTCTTTCATTAATGTTTTATAGTTTTTAGAGTAGGTCTTTTCACCTTTTGGTTAAGTTTATACATAGATATTTTATTCTTTTGATGCAATTTTAAGTGGGTGTTTTTTAGTGATAGAAAGTCAACAGATTTTTGTATATTAATCTTTTTTTTTTTTTTTGTCTTTTTGCCTTATGTAGAGCCGCACCTGCGGCATATGGAGGTTCCCAGGCTAGGGGTCTAACAGGAGCTGTAGCTGCCAGCCTTCGCCACAGCCACAGCAACGCGAGCTCCGAGCCGCGTCTGCAACCTTCACCACAGCTCACGGCAATGCCAGATCCTTAACCCACTGAGCAAGGCCAGGGATCGAACCCGCAACCTCATGGTTCTCAGTCAGATTCGTTAACCACTGAGCCACAATGGGAACTCCTCATATGTCATTTTAAAAACCTTCAGATTATCTAGCAAGGGGATATCTCTCTTTCTGCCTCAGCTAAGTATTCACCTAAGTTTCCTGTTAAATATTTCATTGCTGACATCTATGGTTTTAAGCATGTATAATCAATTTGTGATCTCACATTGCCAAATTGAAATTGTTTTGTTTACCACAAAAAAATTAGCAAAGTATGCAGACCAGTGAGACTGATTTTTTTGAGAGCTATTTTACCAGCAGAATATTTTTTTTAAATGAACTCTTACCAGCATCTTACAACAAAATACCCAAGGAACTTCAATTCTGGAACTAATCCTGCATGTATTGACCCTAAAACAAGAACAAAACCCCTGCAATTTAAAGGCAACATTTTCATAAAATTTACAATTAAAATGATATCAAAGCATTGCCTTGAAAGATCGTCTTAGCAATTATGTTTTCTTATAACACATGAATAAATTTTCAGAAATAGCTTTTATGCAAGGTACTAGACTTGCTATTTTTTCTCCTGATATTCATTTTGTGCCACCTGCAGAGCTTTTTAAAAAAATTATTGCTTTATCTTTTTTGCTATTTTGTTATGTTAAAAACCAGTTTACTCACTTAACCTAATCACTTGTATTATAAGTTTTTAATGAAAGTTCATCAGAGTTTTTCTTCATAAAAATACTGAAGAAGAAAAAGGAAAATCAACAATAGTGATACTCTCAAAATGCTGAATTTATAAATATTAAATGTAATCATAGTCTTTGAATAAAGTTATCACTTCCTTTGGATTTGAGTTCTTAGATTATTCTCTGGCTTATAGCATCATTCTTCTGTTTTTTTTTTTTTTCAATAGCAGCCTACTCATCTAATATACTTGTTTTGTACAGTTTAATGAGCTTTTTTTTTGGAGAAAAACATATTTCTTCCCCATGTACTATATAATACTTTTTGTCATCCCTCCAATTTTTTCTATAACATTTATGCTAAATTAACCTAAAAAATTTATCTTTATGTTCAAGATATTTTATTTGAAAATAACATTGTAACTTGGAAGAAACTGTGAAAAAATTTCACAGCTTAAAGTCCTATGAGGACATAAGCAGTTTTTACCACTATAAAAAGTAAATATTGCAATTAGTAACACTCAATGCAATTTCCAAGTGGCTTTCTGAGAGATTCATCTGCGCCTTGCTTTCATTTTGGTCATATTGTGGTGAACAGTGGTAAAGGAATCCATTGGTGCCAGTATATCAAGTTACTGTTTTGGAGTTCCCGTTATGTCTCGTAGTTAAAAAATCTGACTAGGAACCATGAGGTTGTGGGTTCGATCCCTGGCCTCACTCATTGGGTTAAGGATCTGGAGTTGCTGTGCACTGTGGTGTAGGTCGCAGACTCAGTTGGATCCCACATTGCTGTGGCTGTGGCAAAGGCCGGCAGCTACAGCTCCTTTTGGACCCCTAGCCTGGGAACCTCCATATGCTGCTGTCGTGGCCCTAAAAAAAAAAAAAAGTTACTGTTTTATCTTTATGTTCTAATCCAATCTGCTGTCGTTTTCTTTTCAGATTTCTGATTTTAAAAGGCAAATTATTTCTACTTTATAAGTTTTTGTTGCCGTTTTATTGAGGTCACATTGATTTATAGCAATATATAAACTTCATGTATATAGCATTATATTTCAACTTCTGTATACACTATAGCATGCTTATCACCAAAAATTTAGTTTCCATCAACCACCATACTACTGACCCCCTTTACTTATTTCTCCCTAACCTGCTCCTTCCCTTCTCGTAACCACTACTCTGTTCTTTATATCTCCATGTTTGTTTTTGTCTGTTTCACTTATTTTGTTTGTTTGTTTATATTCCACATATGAGTGAAATCACAGTATTTATCTTTCTCCATCTGACTTATTTCACTTAGCATAAACTCTCAAGATCCATCCATTTTGTCACAAATGGCAACATTTCATTTTTTATGGCTAAGTGGTATTCCATGAGTATATATACCACATCTTCTTTATCTATTCATCTGTTGATGGGTGCTTAGATTGTTTCCATATCTTGTCTATTGTAAATAATATTGTGATGAATATAGGGGTGCATATATCTTTTCAAATCAGTGTTTTTGTATTTTTCGGATAAACACCCAAAAGTGGAATAAATAGATCATATGGTAGTTCTGTTCTGAGTTTTTTGAGGAATCTCCATAATTCATGGTGTCTGCACCAATTTACATTCCCACCAACACATCTTCTCCAACCTGTTAAACCCTACATTAAAGGTAATAGTTATATTATCTTTTTTTTAATTATAAATGTAAAAGTTGATTCAAGAGTACTTAAAATTACAATAAGATTATGGAAAGTACAAATTAAGACAAACAAGCACCTAGTAGTGCATAGAAGAGTTTAATCTGTAACTACACTGTCCATGTGTGGCTGCTGAGCATTTGAAATATTGCTGATCCAAATTAAAATTTGCTATAAAGTGAAAAATACACACCTAATTTTGAAGAGTTAGTGCAAAAAGTATGAAGTATTTCATCATTAAATTAATGCTGAAACAATATTTTAGATATCTTGGGTTAAATAAAACATATAAATAGAAGAACTTCACTGTTTACTTTTCCCTTTTTTGGTCTTTTTTTCCCTATTTCCTTTTCATTTTTATAAAGCTACTAGAACATTTTAAATTACATACGTGGCTTGAACTATACTTCTAATTGATAGCACTGGTATCTGATATGTCTTTAATGTTCAATCACTTATTCTGTCATGTAAGAGCATGTGTTGAACAAATGGGCCTGAATTTACCTGGCATTGAATTGAGTGAGGGACACAGAAGCTGTAACCCACCAGGTTAATTTCTTATGAACATATACACACGCAGGCCTACCATACGTGTTCTGCAGCTAGAGACAAGGACATCACTTGTGAGAAATTCAAATACAGTGCCAGAGATGGCAGAAGACATTCTATTCCTGATCTCACCAGTAGCTCTGCCATGGTCCATGTTTAATCAAAACTATTATTAAAAAAAAGCTGTAATTGTGCATGGTATTTTTATTACATTTTTAAGTACTTAAACTATTTTAATTAAAGTTGTCAAATGCTTGATACCTCTTGAAAATTCATCTGAAAGTGGTTCCACAAAATCTATTTGAAAATTACTGCTTTTAGAAGAATCTTCACACATGGCTTGTTTTATTCATCAAACATAAATATCAATCTGACTTAAACTTTGTTCCCTCTCTATTTGACTTAGATGAGTGGTCCTCAAACTCTTGTATGATTGATGTTTGGGCACTTATAACTAGTGCAGAGATTGATCAGCAGGTTATGGGGAAGATGGGATAGGGATAATGCTAAGACCCAAAATATTAATAAGTTCCCTCTCTGACACTGTGACCCTGCACCCACTGAGAAGCCCATTGAGGGCCAATGTGGCCAGCCATCATTGAGGTCAAAGTCATCTTCATCTTAAATATCTCTTGAAATGCTGCCTTTGAGATCATTTAGCTAGATCCTGAAGTAGACAGACTGCAGGGTCTTAGAAATGATGGCCAATGATTCTTACAAAAATAGCAATTGACATTCCATTTGTTGCTGTTCAGAGTAAATTATTTACATATTTTAAATTTGTGAATTTTGGACTTGAGTACACAAATCATAAATCCTGCTGCATGTGTAAATACAAAGTCATTGTGAGATAATGCATGAAAAGTATAGGACAGTGTCTGTCATGGAGAAAACACTGCGTTCTCTCCGTGTGTGTGTGTGTGTGTGTGTGTGTGTGTGTGTGTATTCACAGGAGGGATACTTTGTCAAAAGTGCTGTTCTACCAGATGTGTATAGAAACTAAGAAGTTGTTTAATTGTGCACACAAGTTAACGGTTAATTCAATATGACTATCAAAACAGTCTCTGTCTTTCTGGGGTTTCTGAATCCTGTTGCTACGTGCTGTTTAACTTCAGTCGATGACCAAAAACCAAACTGCCAAAAGAAGCAAATTTCTATTCGCAAGAAGCAAGCTATTAGTAAGATGTTTTTTGAAATAGTGAATTGAATGTCAACACTGAGTATTTCTTAATAGACTAACAGAAGAATCCCCATAAGGCAGTGAAATATCACATAAAACACACAAAAAACATAAACCAAAGCCAGTATTTTGTTATCATTCCACTGAATTATATTACATCCAGATGGAAAAACTGGCCTTACTTAGACTTTACTTGACTTCAGTGGTTTGTGTGTGTCCATCAATTTAAAATAGAGTATATTTTTAATAGTCCCCTATCTCACTAATGTAGAATAAAGTTTTAATTCTAGACTATTTCTCTAGGCTACAATTTACAATACAGAATGCTATAAAGTCACATTATATTTTTAAACAACTCTTTTCAGTACATTTGTATAAGTACAGTAATTCCTGTGGTTTATAAGCTTAGTCATGTTTGTTTATACTGATCTTGGGAGGAGAAAATTTAGTCAACAGTATATTGAATATTTTTCTTAAGTATAAAAGTTGGCAAAATGAGTGATATTTTATTTTACTTTATTTTATTTTTTTGCCTTTTGTCATTTTATGGCCGCACCCGCAGCATGTGGAGGTTCCCAGGCTAGGGGTCTAATCGGAGCTGTAGCCACTGGCCTGCGTCGCAGCCACAGCAACGCAGGATCCGAGCCGCATCTGTAACCTACACCACAGGTCACGGCAACGCCGGATCGTTAACCCACTGAGCAAGGGCAGGGATTGAACCCGCAACCTCATGGTTCCTAGTCGGATTCGTTAATCACTGCGCCATGATGGGAACTCCAAAATGAGTGATATTTTACACAATTACTGAGAAATTCCCTTTTGAGAAAGATACATGAATTCTGCCGATTAGAAAGCTGGTTGGTGTAATATGACATTAAAATTCATTTTCCTAGCTAATTTCAACCATTTTCCTTAAATTAAAAATTACTCTTTTGGAAAAAATATATATTTAGGCACTAAAGGGCTTACCCTTAGAGAACAGTATCCTTCTAGTCTGCCTTTCTGTGTACTTGATTTACCTTGCTTGTGGCCAAGTCCATGAAATGAGGCATACAAGAATTATTGGAATAATGGCAAATAATTTTTGAGATTAAAGGATTATGAGTCGTAAGAAACCTGCCTGTAATCACAGAGCTGGACCTAGGACTCAGGATTCCCATCTTCCTGGAACTTGGGGCAGTTAAGAGGTCTGCTGCTTATTACTAGGCTATGTTTGAAAGAAAATCACAAAAGGAAAAATAAATAGGAGCAGAAGGAGTTGAGAAACCTCTAATCCGACTCTTCTGTTTCCCAATGAGGAAACTAAGGCTCACAGAAGCTATGGAATTTGCCCAGGATCAGAGCTGGCTCTAGAACCAGATCTCCTTACTCTTAGAAATGTGTCCTGCTTTGTCTGCACTTCCCAAGGTGACATCAAAGGACACAAGCATTAATGTCACCAGGGGTGCTTCCTAGACGTTTAAATTCCTGGAAACTGTTCTTTTACTCTCTCATGGTAGAGCTCTGGACAACCCATTTTAGCAAACACAGCAAACAACTTTTATACCAAATAGAGTTTGAGAATCAGTGCATCTTACATATCACATTTTATCTTTAAATATAAAAAGCGTATACCATAAGATATATGTTGCCATTAGCAATTTGGCAAACTGATCCAAATTAAGAGCAATTAATGGTAAGAGGAACTGGAGAGAGGTGCGTGAGTCAGTGAGCTGTGCAGTGGTCCTACATCACTGAGGTTAGATGAAGTGAGGGTTCATCTTGGACCAATGCACAGAAGTGGTTATGAATAAGTCATGTATGTGCACGTATATGGAGAATGCTATATCAGCGGGTTTAGGAATCATTCTTGGAAGTGAGATAAAAATAAGATCACATGGAAAGGGATTCCCGTGAGATAAACGCTACTATGTAATTGCCAAATTCATGCTAGTGGAAGCCTGGTGAATTTACAAATGTTATTAGTAGTAAAATGAAAAACTTTATAGCAAAAACAAATAGATGTTTGTTATTTCTCTTTGTCAGAGAGTTAATTCAACAATTAATGGTGTTATCTAGGTCATGTCATGGATCCAAAGAGAAGAAATATTTTCATCCTTTAATGAGCTTAAAATCTAAATGAGAGTAATGAATCCTGACATAAAAATGGTGCTTGTAAGGCAGAAAATGCAGATTATAGAAAGATGCAAATTAACATGAAGATTTGTAGAGGAGAAAAATCACACATGGCTAATTCAGCAGTGCGGCATGAGGGGTGATAGACCAGGAAGGTGGTCTTTAAGCTGGATCTGGTGGGTAGGTGAAATTTATTCACATGCAATCATGTATTGGTTTTGGTCATCTAAAAAGGCTACTGTTGCTGCTTAGAATTGAATTTGTATTTTAAATTTCAGCCATTTAAATGAAGTTGCCTCAAATAGAAAGTGTATCTTTTTATGAATTGAATTTATTTTTCAAAGGCAAATAAAATTTCCTTATCTCTTTGGGATGGGAGTAAGCAAGAAGGAAAAAAAGAGTTCAAAAACTAAAAGTGGTAAGCTATAAAATTATCACGATAATTGTTAAGTATTTAAAAACTTGCAATTGATTAGATTTTTGCCTCATAAAAATTTGTAATAGCTCATATGATTTTTTAGTTGTTTATTTAACCATATATAACATTGGTTCCAAAATATATCAATGTGTGCTGATATGGAGAAAGAAGGTATTTGAAATTTCTGACCATGAGGTTTTTTTCTTTAATAAGTCTAAACTTTAAAATGCCCACAGATCATACAAGTTATGTCTCTGGATTTATGTGATAAGCAGAGGTCCAGAACTAAAACCAATGCCCATACATTGGATCTGATCTTTCCTAATGATTTTCTGGGTGCTGGTAACAAAATTATATGTGATACATCTAGCCTGTGTTACTCTCAGCCCCAAAAGTCTTTGATCTCCAGCAAGACAAAAACTCTGGTGTCAAAAAGTGTCAATTTTTTTTGTTTGTTTGTTTATTTGACTTTTTTTGAATCCAAATTTTCGCCTACTTTCGACATATTCTTGAATTACTAGGTAGACTTTTGTGGGTATTCCCTTTTGTTCTGTTAGTATCACATACACTTCTGCCCTGCTTCCTTCCTTCTTCCATTCAACCAACATTTAGGTAGGAAGTACTGTATAAGACACCAGGAAAGGGACTGAAAAAAAAAATGTAGGGGCCTTACCTGACTTTAACTCTAGGAAATCCTATCAATGTGATCAACATGTCTATAGATGTTTATCCTGGGTGCTACCAGGGTGCTAGGAAAAGGCGCTTGTCAGAACCTTGAGACTGAAGAAGCCTCCAGGAAGAGCAAGAGATGTCAGAGTTATAATCTGAAAGATGGATGAGGAAGATCTCCTTGGTGACGGTGGAGAGGCCTCCAGGTGGGGCAGAGCAGTGAGGCTTTGGAAAGGTAGCTCAGTAAGCCTAGAACAGGTGTGCAGCTGGGGAGCAAGGGGCCGTGGATGAGGGGCCTTGTGTTCCAGATTAGGTTATGATGATGGGGAAAATAGCCATAGAAGACTTTTAAGCAGACAAGTGATGCACTCAGAGGCATAGCCCATTCTAGCCACTATGTGACAATTAGAATGGAGGAAGGTGACACTAGGAAAAGATTTTATTGGGCAGCTGTACAGACATCTAAGAGTGCCATGGGAACTGAGATGTTGGCAGTGGGATAGGGAAATGTAGATGGATTTGAGAAGTAAAAGGAAAAGGACTTGAAAATTCATTAAATTGTATTGAGGCTGAGAGGGAGGGAGGGTGGGAGAAAGCGAGAAGAAAGGAGAAATGAAGACACCTAGGATTCTGGCTTATGCAGCTGAGTAGGAAAATAAAGAAGAAAACAAAAATGTTACAAAATCATTTCCAAGATGTTCAGATTCCAGATATTTTGGTGGTGCATCCATGGCAAAGACTTTAATATACATATACATTGTTATTCACCATAAGATTTCTGGGCTACTTGAAGTTATAGGTGCAAATGAAAGTTTGTATTATCTTTCATTTTTTAAAAGTATTGCTTGCCAGAACTCTTTGACTTTATTATTCTGACCATCAGGATAATTTCCTTATGAGGAATCATTCTTGCCAACTCACCTAACCACTTATTTGAAACATCAGTTGTTAATAGGTTGGCTGATATTTTATCTTCCTTGAAGTTTGCCTTACATTAAAGGTTTTTTACATTAAAGGTCAGAAAAGATGTTAATTTCCCTTTTCAGGAAGTAAAAAACGCATAAAGGTCCACAATTTGAAATTAAAATAAAGAGAAGTAATCATTTCACTTAATTAACAGTATGCCAAAGATGTTAACTTGAAGATACTCAAAAATCGGATCTTGATTTTTAGAGCTTTATTTCTAACCAGATTTTATAATTTCATGTCTTTATTTACCAATTTTAACTAAATGCTCTCTTTAAAAAGATATTCTTTATCTGATATGGGTGATAGCATATGAAATACTGATGACACTGAGAGTATTATCCAACATCAGGGTCATCCATTTTGAAAACAAGAAAGAACTACTCTTGGGGTTTAGATGAAGAAATGTTTCAGTAACAAAGGGCTCTAAAAGAATGTTGGCAAGGGTCAACGTGAAAGGTATGAATGGTGGTGGGCCAGGAAAGCAACTGAATATTACTTCCTTGATTCCAAAAGTTTAGTATTTTCATTTGTAATAAATGAGTAACAGTGATCAAATTTTTTTCCTGGAATAATAACAAAATATATTACAGGAAGTATTACAAGAGAATGTGCCCTCTCTTAATCACTTAAAAATAAATAGCAGATTTCAACATGAAGTACATAATTCTACAATGAGTTTTGCACTGGGTACTACATATTATTTATTGGAACATTTTCGAGGTTTTGATTCCAGACATTAAGCCCTTTGCAATACGTCTGTGTAGGTGTGTATATGGGGATGATGGTCTGTGCAGAAACGTGTGTATGTGTACAAAGAGAAATATACATCTAACTCAGAATCTTTGTAGAATAAGAATAGTAACAAGATTTTTAAAACAGATGCTTGTTAAATATTTGTCATTACCTTATACATAAATACAGAGTGTATTTCAGAAGCTGAATGGGAAATAAATGGGATAAATAAATAAAGTAGACCTGGATTCAAGCCTTAATCCAGATGGTCTAATAAAAAAAGTAATAAAAAGGTCAAGGAGGAAGTAGAAGGTGACTATAAGAACTACAGGAACTTCAGGGAAGAAAAAGGTGTTACTTAGGCTTCAAAAAATCAGGAAAGCTTCATAAAGGATGACCATTTTATTTGGCTGTGAATAATAGGGCTAATTTGAATATATGGAGAAGGGCAAATCGATACTGAAGTTAAAAAAACCTAGAGAACAGCTAGATAACTACTTAACTGTGTGCGTTATGTATCATAATGCTGTTAAGCCAGGAACATTCTTGATAATGTCTGATGCTCAGGACAACCCTGTGAGCAGGAAGGGTTTTGATCCCGTTAATTGAGAGAGGATGAAGCAAGTTCTTAGGGTTTCTTGAGGTCACATGGGTGGTAGAGCTGCTGGACTCCAAAGCCCAAGCTCTCTGTCGCCACTTCTTCACACTTCCTCAAAGATTTGCAGACATGAACTTGTAAGACAAACAACGGAAACAGCAGATACTCACTTTGATTGGAGGGGAAGGTGAATTTCACAATGTCAGAGTGAAGAGAAAGCCTTTTCCTTCTTTATTTGACCTGTTGAAGGCCAGAGTGTAAGGGTACAGTAGTCAGAGATGGCATGTGCTACCCGCTTCCTGTGTGCTGGACACTGCCCTAAGAACCTTGTGTGTGTTATCTCATTTAATATGCTAACAATTATGTATTGTCTCGGTTTTTTAGGTAAGGATAACAGAGGCTCAGAGAGAAAAAGTACACAAGTTTTCAAGGTCAGAGTGCTAGGAAATGGTGAAGCTGGGATTCAAACTTGCCGTTATGAGACTCCAGACAAAAGCCTGGACTCTTTTTTTTTTCATATTAACAATGAATTTTATTTCAGTTATAGGTGTACAAAGATCATAAGTCAATATGATAGATTTTGTGTCCCAAACCCACAGTGCATCCCCCACCCCCCCAGATTGTCTTATTTGAAAAACCAAGGTTTTCCAAAATCTGTGAGTCATTCATTGTCTGTTCTTCAAAGATATTCATTGTGTCTCTTTAGTTTCCACATGTAAGCGGTAGCATTGGGTGTCGCTGTCTAATTGTCTGACTGGTTCCACTTCGTATGATAATTTCTAGGTTCATCCATGTTGCTATAAATGTTATTCCGTTCCTTTTAATGGCTGAGTAATATTCCATTATGTGTATGTACCATATCTTCCCTATCCACTCCTCTGTCGGTGGGCATTTAGGTCGTTTCCATGACCTGGCTTCTTCCCTCTCTAGCTGCTTTGGATGTAAAGTTAGGTTGTTTATTTGAGCTTTTTCTTGTTTGCTGAGGTTGGCTTGTATTGCTATATACTTTCCTCTTAGTGCTGCTTTTGCTGAATCCCAGAGGTTTTGGAGTGTCGTGTCTTTGTTGTCATTTGCTTCTAGGTATTTTTTAATTTCCTCTTTGATTTCTTCAGTGATCCATTGGTTGTTTTCTTGTTTTTGTATCCATTCAGCTAGTCTATG
>PVHT020000077.1:20593383-20655260 GCA_004024745.2 Catagonus wagneri | reverse complement strand
ATTTAGTATCTTTATTGTATATATGCCTTTACTGATGAGCCTTGTCATTTGTGGTGTTTTTGCTTCTGGTCGTGGCCTTTTCTTTTCTGCCTAGAGAAGTTCCTTTAGGATCTGTTGTAAAGCTGCTTTAGTGTTACAGAAATCTCTTAGATTTTGCTTATCTGTAAAGGTTCTGATCTCTCCTTCAAATCTGAATGTGAGCCTTGCAGGGTAAAGCAATCTTGGTTGGAAGTTTTTCCCTTTCATCACATTTAGTATATCATGCCACTCCCTTCTGGCCTGTAAAGTTTCAGCTGAAAAATCTGCTGATAACCTTATTGGGGTTCCCTTGTATGTCATTTGTTTCTTTCCTCTAGCTGCTTTCAAAATTTTCTCTTTGTCTTTAATTTTGGTCATTTTGATTAATATGTGTCTCAGGGTGTTCCTCCTTGGGTTTATTTCATATGGTACTCGTTGTGCTTCCTGAATTTGACTGAGTGGTTCCTTTCCCATATTAGGGAAGTTTTCAGCTATTATCTCCTCAAATATTTTTTCTGTCCTCTTCTCTCTCTCTTCTCCCTCTGGCACCCCTATAATACGGATATTGGTGCGTTTAACATTATCCCAGAGTTCTCTGAGACTCAGCTCATTTCCTTTCAATCTTTTATCTCTTTTCTCTTCCGCATTAGTGATTTCCACCAATCTGTCCTCCATCTCGCTGATTCGTTCTTCTGCCTCCTGTATTCTACTGTTGGCTGCTTCTAATGAATTTTTTATTTCAGTTATTGTATTTTGCATCTCTTCTTGTTTAATTTTTACAGCTTGTATTTCTCTGCTCAGTGTTTCCTGTAAATGATCAGTCTTTGCCTCCAGTCTATTTCCAATGCCTTGCATCATCTTCAGCATCAACAGTCTAAAGTCTCTTTCTGGGAGGCTGGTAATCTCCTCATCACTGAGCTGTTTTTCTGGGCTTTTCTCTTTCTCCCTTATCTGAGTTAGAGTTTTCTGTCTTTTCATTTTTATAGGTTTTTGGTGTGGTGACCTTTTTGCCAACAATAGAGTGGTAGCCTCTCTTAATTCTGGGTTTGCCTCCCCTGTGACTAAAGCTGGTATGGGCGGGGCTTGCTGTAGGTTTCCTGATGGGAGGGACTGATGCCTGCTCACTGGTAGGTGGTGTTGATTCCTCTCCCTCTGATGGGTGGGGCTTTGTCTCTGGATGAAATTAGAGGCTGGCTGTGTGCCTGAGGGGTCTTTAGGCAGCCTGTTTACTGATGGGTGGGGCTGTGGTCCCATCTGGATTATTGTTTGGCCTGGGGCTTCTCAGTGCTAATGGGAGGGACCAGATTTTCCCAGAAATGGCCCCCTCCAGAGAAATGCAGGCTGATGAATGTTCCTGAGAGCTTCACCTCCAGTGTCCTTCCCCCACAAATAGCCACAGTCACCCCTATTTTCCCAGGAGATCCTCCAGGAATTGCAGTCAGGTTCCACCCAGATTCCTCTGGAGACTGCTTTGCCCTGGGACCCAGTGCACGTGAAAGTCTGTGTGTGCCTTTCAAGGATGGGGTCTCTGTTTTGCCCAGTGCTGTGGAGCTCCTGCACACAAGCCCCTCCGGCCTTCAATGCCAGATGCTCCGGGGGCTCTTTCTCCCTGTGCCCGCTCCCCAGGCGTGGGGTTTTGACGTGGGGCTCAGAACTCAGTCCTGTAGCTAAGTCTCTGTGATGCAGTTACTTTCCAGTCCGTGGGGCTTCCCGCCCAGGAGGTATGGGGTTGCTTCTATCACGTAATTGCCCCTCCTACCTCTTGATGTGGTCTCCTCTTTGTCTTCTGGAGTAGAGTATCTTTTTTGGAAGTTTACAGTCCAGTTGGTTGAAGGCTGCTCGGCATTTGGTTGTAGTTTTGCTGTTTTTCGGGAGAAAAGTTGAGCTCCAGTCCTTCTATTCCGCCATCTTAATCCAATCTCCAAAAGCCTGGACTCTTAACCACTAAACTACAATGCACGAGAGAGTAGAGTTGCATGATAAACATCATGTGTGTGCATGGATATTTTATATCAATATGTATGAGTATGGGTGTGTGTATGTGTGTACGTATGTATACACACACACACATTTCATACCTAAGAGTGATATCCAGAAATGTGTGTTGACATGTCTGAGTTTCATAGAATTTAACTGATGATCACATTAATTAGTATGGGATATTTTCTTCATTCTGCCATGTATTAAGGAGTATTTATTGGACATTTGCTATATGCCAAACATTCTGCTAGATATCAGGATTCAAGGCTAAGACACAGCCCCATCCTTAAATAGCATATTCCTTCGAAATTGAAGTCTTACAAGTGAATACAATTAGTCTAGATGCATCACTTTGTTTTTAAAGTTATTTGCTATTATTGTTTCAGATTCTTTCTTGCTTTGCTAAAAATACATAGAGAAAATAGTTTTAGGGCATTAGGTTAAAAAGATTCACTATAAACAGAAACCTGCTTGTTATGCTGAGCATTAGTTAATTAATGAGCACTATTAGTCTATGAATATAGGTCGTACTGCAGTGTCAGTTTCACAGGCAGATTTACTGGGAAGCTAACAAAACATGATCTTCAGGATGCTTCAGTTCACTGACACTCGAATTAAGAGAATTAAGTCTTAAATCAGTGATCATCTATACTTGTAAGAAGGCTGTATAGGGTCTTGAGGCAATAAAGTGATTAGAATGAGAATCATAAACAATCAACGATACAGCCCCTCCTACCCCAAGTAATCCCAAGCTGACTTTAATAGAATTTTTCTTCTCCAATACTGAAAGCGCTTTTCCAGTTTAACCCTTGAGCATATACTAAGGAGACAGAATGTAGATATTACCTCTCCTGAACGGATTCTGACATAGAGATTTAAAGAAAATGTGTTTCACTGTTTAATTTTAGTAATATTTCTCAGTGGAAAGAGATGCTGGTTGAAAAAAAAAAAGGAAGTATTTATGATTCTTGCTCTCCCCAGGGAAAATTATCTTTCAAAAATATAATACTTGGAGAAATCTTTGCCTTCAGGTTGGACTCCACTTAAAAGAATTCATAGTAGATTCCCTGTACAACTCTAGATGCAAACTGCTTAATGAAATAATTAACATCTGTAATTGGAGCTTATTTAAATTTTAAGTACAACATTACTCATTTATTCTCTTTTAATTTGAATTTACACCATCTCACAGATTTTTAACTTGACTACCTTATAGTAATGAATGAATTTGGTACATTTCTCTCCCCACTCACTTGTTGATTCCTTTTTTTTTTTTTTTTTGTCTTTTTGCCTTTATGTAGAGCCGCACCCGTGGCATATGGAGGTTCCCAGGCTAGGGGTCTAACAGGAGCTGTAGCCGCCGGCCTTTGCCAGAGCCACAGCAACGCGGGATCCGAGCCGCATCTGCGACCTACACCACAGCTCACAGCAATGCCGGATCCTTAACCCACTGAGCAAGGCCAGGGATCGAACCCGCAACCTCACGGTTCTTAGTCGGATTCGTTAACCACTGAGCCACGAAGGGAACTCCTGATACCTTTTTTTTTTTTCAAGCAATATTTATTGAGAGCCCAGGATGTGACAGATGTTGATCTAGGTGCTGGGGGACAGCAGTAAACTAGACTGAAAGTCTCTACCTTCGTGAAGTGAGAGAGACCCAAGAGGAGGGGACTTTTTAATATTGTTCTTTTCAAAGTAGGTTGTAGGGTTTAGTAAGTGATACCAAAGCAGAATATGACTGTTAGCAAAATAAACACTCATTTTCATGGATTTTCATTTTCACTCACAGCTTATAAAACCTGTCAGTTATTTCTCCAAGAGATTGGATTTTCCAGCTCTAGCCCCGCATTGCCATTGATTGCCAGTAGAATTTACAGAAATCCCCTCTCTGAGGCCAGATCCATGTCTCAGGGCTGTCCATATGGTCATGGTCAATGCAATTTGACCAGTAATAGTTTTTTGATTGTGCACGGGAACATCTGGATCTTTGACCTCACAAGTAGTTATACAACAGGCCCTTATCCCTGTGGAAAAGTGTTTGTTCCTTTGTGGCTCAGAGGCCCTGTGTTTGCATGTTAGGCTTGATGTTCTGGAAGTCATTTTCTCTAGCACCGGGGTTATTTAATTCCAAGGACTGGTTTGAATTTCTTTTAAAACTATAAGTGTATAGGATTACATTTAATTGTTGGTTTATGTACAGGAGCATTACTGCGCTGAGCTGCAGGCAGCGCATTATGAGTACTCCTTTGTCCGGAGTAAATATTCGTTCAGTCACAGGATGGCTGAGGTCCCACAAATCTGTGAATCGTGACGTCTGTGCAAGGATTTGGAGATACTGCTGATACTATCTATTAAGCTGTTGCTGCCTATAGGGTCATTTAAAGTAGCTTAGAAATTGCAGTGTAAATCAAGAAAAACAATGTCTAAAGCTTGGGCGCGTCAACCAGATGGCTGGACTTGAGCCATTGTGAGTACATATTGTTGGCAGCACACGGGTCAGACAAAAAGGCAGTTGTTCCAAGCGCTCAGGGTCAGTCTTCCAGGAGCAGCAGGAGGACAGAGGCGGCCTCGCTGCACGTTTTGCCGGCATGAAGGGTAGGATAGTGGAGCTCTGTTCTAGTTCAAATTTTACCCTGAAGGTGACAGTTTAATAAAGGAATGATTTTTCTTGAAGGATAGCATGATTGCTAGTATTTTCTGTGGAGAAGATTCCTTTTCAAGTGTGAGGGAAGGACTTTTCCTACAGGAACCTAGTTCCTCTAAACTCCTGGCATCCAGGGACTTGGCAGCTAATCACCCCTTTCCGGGCATTCCCAGTCCTCACCCTACACATGGTTTGAAAACCCCTGGTCTCCATAATATATTCATGCCAAGCTCAGAAATATAGCAAGGCACTGTCTCATTTCCATGATCTACCCTTTGTTAAGGCCATATGGATTACACTAAATCTGGAGAAATCTATCTGACTGTGAATACCATACATGAGGTGATACTGGAGAGTGGGAGTGGGCGGAATTCTCTAACTTTGCTGATTGCCAGAGTAT
The DNA here is from genome assembly GCA_004024745.2 of Catagonus wagneri. Classification (NCBI taxonomy): domain Eukaryota; kingdom Metazoa; phylum Chordata; class Mammalia; order Artiodactyla; family Tayassuidae; genus Catagonus; species Catagonus wagneri. Next base: position 20,650,218 of record PVHT020000077.1, on the reverse strand, counting down.
GAGTATGAGGGATCTTAAGGATAATGTCATCAAACACCCAATTATAAGATGGTGCTTCACTCACATACCAGAACCCTCTTCCCACCTAAGGATACTGCCAAGAGTTGCAAAGAGTAACATGGGTCAGCAAGTGGGGCTGCCATACAGTATTCCTGTTACAAAAGCTTTCTAAACCCTGTTGGGATTGCTCTACTGCCTTGAACAGATGGCTTGTGGTGTGCCGTGACTTCATTCAGATACAGGGTCTACAGAATCCAGGCTCATGTCCAGTCACTAAACAGCATCCCACAGGGTAGTGCAAGATCTGGTCCCTGCCAACTTCTCCAGCTTAGTGTCTCCCCTACTCCCCAATCCTCTTGATTATCTGAACCTCATTCTCTTCTAGCCATTCTTAACTTCCTTCATTTCTTCAATCACCTTTAGGTTCTTGCACCTACTGTTTATGGTACCTAGAACAGACATCCTTCTAGCTTATCTCAGACTTCTACCACCACACTCCCCACCCTGCTCCCCACTGAGGACTTGTTTAATATCAGTTCCACCCTCCCTATTCAATCAGAATACATTATTCAGAAACTCCTCCACTCCCAAAGGACGTAATCAGTGGATCTGATCACTAATGAGAAAGAAACTACCACTTTTCCCACATCTATCTGGGTTCTTCCTCCTTCCTTGATGCCAAAGATAAGAGTGTATCAGGCATGGCTGGACAGTTCCTGGGCATCACTCCAGTAACCAAAGAGTCTGTAGGAACCTCCTGGACTCTACATTTCTACCCCACAAAAAGTCTACTTTATCTTCCTTAATTAGGACTGTAGATACACAAGATCTGAAATAATGTAATCAAAGTAGGGATAGATTCTACTGAATGTAATAAATAAATTCAACATAAGCAGCTAATTACAGATATGTCAGCATCTTTGCTGAATTGGAAAGCCCCCAATGAAGGGCTGCCAAATAGCTATTTTGTACAAAATATTCAATAAAAAAAGGAGACCTGATTTTAGACCTCTCTACCCTTGTAGGAACTGGAGATAGTTGTCTATTAAGGATTGGCCCAATTTTCAGTCTGCTTTCTGAGCTCTGATTTCCCCTTTATTCATTAACTAAGTGTTTGTTGGGTACTCCCATCTAGCAGATACTGCTGGCTTCTGGGCCTTTATGCATGCTTCAGAGGGCTTGAGGCTGCCTAGGACCATGGCTCCAGGACCCAACTAAGGAGATAAAGTGGAGAAACACTGGATGGCAGTTGAAAAAGTCATGGTTTTCATAATTTCTCTGCTTCTGAATAATTACATGCTCTTTTAAAAATCATAATTTAATGAGTTCTTACTTCTACCAGGCACTATTCTATGTGCTTTAGATATATTAATCCTTATTTGATCCTTATGCTCAACCCACAATGTAGAAGGTAGAGTCGTCTCCATCTTACATGTGGGGAAATTGAGGCAAAGGATTTTTGAGTAACTTGCCCAAGGTGATGCTTGTAGTAAATCCTGGAGTCTTGATTTGAATTCAAGAGCCCATATTCATCATAAGAGCTTGGCATGAAAATTCACTTGATGCCATAGGGACTTGTTTGTTTGTTGTATCTATAAAGTGACTCTATTGAACATAATGGTCTCTCAGATCCCCCTCAGATTAGCAGTGTTTGTTTCTGGTACAAGAGCTGCCCTGACCAAACTGCAAATCCTCACACAAGCCCTCTTCCTTTTCCTACATTCTTTTGGCTCTTCACCTCACACTAGATTTTGCTTCCTCCCTTTTTCTCAAATACTTTCTCAAAGGCTGCTACCGTACCCAGCCCAAACTCACTGCTTTGATCCTGCCTGGTGGACCTCTGTTCTCTTGACCTTTGGTTTTGCAGTTTACCCTCTGAATGAGCAGTGCTCTCCATTATGGGAGGAGCACAAATTTTCCCTTCATAAAATCCCATGACTGACACGGTAGAGTTATGTTCTCTTTCTTGTACACAGTACCACCAAGTGGCCCTCTCCTACTTGCATCTCCTTCCTTCCACAAAACAATGCACACACCAAGTCTCATGATGGGTTTCAGAGTACACAAGACGTTTTCACACATATTACATTATTTAAATAAAAGGATGAGCATTGTTACTCTCTCTGCTCTACAAGCAGTTTCAAAAAGATAAGTTATGCACAAAATCACACTACTAATGAGGGACAGAGTTGAGGTTTGTATCCAGACATTCTAAGTTCTTTCCACTACACATATCAGTCTGTTCTCTTTCTCTACTGCTTTCTGTTTTCTGAAACACAAAGGGTCCGTGGACTTCACTTTTCAAAACTCACTGTGTATAGTGAAATGCTTATGGCTTTAGCTGTTTGCCTTTACAGAAGTGTCTATATTTTTCACTGAAAACCAGTTGCAGCTAATTACCAACACTTGGGGCTCTCAGAGGATGAAAAATGAAATTATATTGCAAAAATCACTCTGACATAATTTTTGCAGTGTTTATCAAGATTGGTGGCATAGTTATTTCAAGAGGAGAATTCTCAGAGCCTATATCAGAGTTATTCCCAAAGCGCCTTGGACCAGCATCCCTACTCACTTCCTATACTTGAATACATTAGACAGACATCGTAGTTATATTTCACATGCCATCAGCCCTCCCAGGTACAGATTCTGTTAAAACCAGGTTTGCCCAGAGGCTATATTCATTGTTTTGCATGGTAAAAAATGTGGCTTTTAATGTACATTTTGATGTGTGCAATAGAATTCGAGACTAAAAGTGGTGCATGGAGAATATCTGCATGGGCTACAGGGCCTAAGATAACCTAATACAGTGACTGAACCGTGAGCCATCTGACCCCCGGATCTCTCTGAAGGGGGTCCAACCTGACCTTAGAGATATAGCCTTTCTAGTGCCCTCTACTGTCCAGGGCTGAAATGACAGGAAACACAGTTCTGCATTCTGGATGTTTACTTAATACCTTAAAAAAAAATTACTCTTGGGCTGAAAGCAGGTTTTCCAAGTTTTGGTTCATAATAAGTAGTTTTTAAACATTTAAAAATAGGGATGTGTAATAAAATGCTGAGAGACTCTCTGGAGATTGCTGCTGCTGGCACTTCTCTAATAGAAAGCATACGCATTGAGCCAACATTGACTGAAGAAGAAAACAAAGCTGTTAAAAGCTGGTAGGCTCATTTTCCAATAGCAGTAGCATTAATATCCTTCAAGTCACTCCTAACCATCGCTAATTAGAGGTTTATGAGGGACGGCCCTTCCTGATGGGTCACCTCAGGTTAGGCAGCCCACAGATTGGCTGTTGACTGTTGGCAACAATGGATTTGTGAAGAATTTCTGCTCAGCTCGAGGTGATTATCTTTTTTTTCTTCTGCTGTTGTGTCTCTTATTTTGACTGGCTGAGGTTGGGTTGGACGATGAGGCCCTGGTTCAAAGACAGTGCCAGGTTGTTGCTGGAGAGCTGCACTGACAGATTGTTGAAAACTTATTAGGCTTACGTTTTAACAGCCTGCAATGGGATGGAAATCTGCTCTTTCACTGGAAAAACTTAGAAAGGAAAACATGAGCTTGAGCTGAAATCAGCCCCAGGTCCAAATCTGCTGTCCTCTGGCACCAGACTGCCAAGGGCTGCACAGTGTTTAGAGATCAAGGCCTGGCTATGCCACCCACATGGCGAAAGGGACTCTGGCTGCTGTAAAGCAGAAGATTCTGAAAATGCACCTTCCAGGAGCTGGGGAAATTATAATGGGCTCAACCGTAGGTGCTAATGGCTTCAGCAGCAGCAGGCATTGGCCTCACATGAGGTTTCAACCGGGTGGTGAGGAGTTGTGCTTTTGGCAGGAGCCATTCTGTGCAATGATCTAAGAAAAAGGAATAAGGAACACCTCAAAACGTGGTACCGTTTTTAGTTAGAAATGGACAAAAAAGATTGCAGCCAGTGCTCTTTGTGAGACATATCTGGTGCCACTGGATTGTAATTATTTGTCACATGGCTAAAAGAGGTCATTGAGGATCTTGCCTCTTCAAATGCAAACCCAACCTCGCTATCCTATCCCAGCACAGAAATGTATTATAAATATATATTATGTTATATTATGTTATATACACTATATTATAAATTATATATTATATATGACATATAGAATGTTGTATATTATTTGTTTACAATATTAATATATTTCTATTTTATATTTCTATTTTATATTTTATATATATATTTTTAAATCACTATTAACCTCTACTTCCCTCCTGCTTACCTGTGAGTGCCACTTGAATCAAACCCTCTGCGCTGACCTACCACAGCTTTACTCCTATCTCGGGAGGCTACTGAAGGATCCTAACAGGGTTGCTGGGCTTTGCATAGGCCTGTCTCTGCTAGGAATGGCCCTGTCTTTTGCCAGCCAGCTTCTTCCCAGAGATACAGTTCCAGACCACTGCAGTAAAGTGAATATTGCTGTAAAATGAGTCACACAAATTTTTTTTGTTTCCCAGTGCATATAAAAGTTATTTTACACTATACTATCATTTATTAAGTATGCAATAGCATTATGTGTTTAAAAATAATGTACATACCTTAGTTTAAAAATACTTTTTGTTAAAAAATGCTAACCATCATCTGAGCCTTTAAAGAATCGTAATATTTTTGCTGGTGAAAAGTTTGAAATATTGTGAGAATTACCAAAATGTGACATAGATACAAAGTGAACAAATGCTTTTGGGAAAATGGCACCAATGGATTTATTTGATGCAGAATTGCCACAAACTTGCAATTTGTAAAAAACACAATAAAGCAAGGTACTGTAAAATGAAGTATGGGCACTAAATATGGGCACTAAAATAGAATTATAGTGAATGAGTTCAATTTATTAATTCATATTTCTTATAATCTTATCTACAGTAATTTTAATCAGTACATTCTTGTTCATAAGGAATAACTAAACTTGCGATGATACTATGATATAGATAATATTACCCTACTTAACAGGTGAGAGCAACTTTGGCAAAACTAAATAAATTGCCCCTGATGGTATAGTAAGTAAGTGCATGCAACAATAGGACTTGAATTTGGGTTAGTCTAATCTAAGACCTATGTTCTAATAAGTGGCAAGTTTTGCTAAGAGCAGTGGCTAATGAGTGGGAGGAGTGGATGTGAATAGATATGGTGTGCTTGGCCAAAGCAATACCGAGGCCTACAGTAGCGAATACTTGCAAATCTGTATACTGGCCAAGCATTAGCTAAGCTGTCAGCTTTCACTCTCTCACTCAATGGGGAAGAGGATTCTAGAGTGGGTGTTATTCTCTGTGCCTCAATATCCCACTCTCTTAAAAGAGTACTGTCAGGAGTTTCATTTTGGCTAAGTGGTAATGAACCCACCTAGTATCCATGAGGATGTGGGTTCTATCCCTGGCCTCTATCAATGGGTTAAGGATCCAGCATTGCTGCAAGCTGTGGTATAGGTCGCAGACATGGCTCAGATCCCATGTTGCTGTGGCTGTGGCACAGGCTGGCAGCTGCAGCTCCTATTCGACCCCTACCCTGGGAATTTCCATATACTACAGGTGCGGCCCTAAAAGCAAATAAAATAAAATCATTTTGCTGTACAGTAGAAATTGACAGACCACTGTAAGTCAACTATAATGAAAAAATAAAAATCATTAAAAACATCAGAGTCTGAGATGATTAGAACTTAAAGAAATTTTAGCTGGTTCACAAATATTTATTAAAGGTGTGGTATGTATAAGGCACTAAGGTTAAAATAATGAGGCATGTTAAAAACACCAACAAAGTGGTTTGATTCTTCATGGTCTGCAGGAAAATAGGCAGCACACACCTGAGTTCACATGTAGAATAGCCTACATGCTGGGGAGAGAGAGCCTGTGCCAGGAGGCTCTCTATGTTGCTTGCAGGGCTCCAGCCCCTTGGATGGGGATTTCTATAACTATGCCCTGTTATTTAGGGGCAGTGCTGTCTAGGAGTGATGGGCATGAGCAGCGCAAGTTGGTCTTAATATTTTAGACACAGAAGACAAAACAAAGATGGAGATTCTTTGTGGAGAGATGGGATTCTGAGAATTAGACGTGCTGCTGAAACTCAGACTCTGACCACTGGCACTGATAGAAATGCGGAGACAGAGCTTAGGTGAAGGAGAAAAAAAAATAGCTTTGTTGCTTTGCTGGGCAAAGGAGGACACTGCAGGCTAATGCCCTAAAGACTGTGCCCTCCTTTGGGGGAGAATAGGAAGTGCTCTTATAGTTTGGGAGTAGAAAATAGCGCCACAGATAAGGATGGGGTAGATGCAAGCTTTCATTCTTCTTCAGAGTTAGTGTTTAGGGGCCACAGGACTGGTTCTGACGGTCCTCCTCTGTGTTTTTCATTTGTTGAGGGTTTTAGTTCTGTAGAAGGACTCAAAACTATTGTTATGTGTATTCCTTGAGGAGGAACCAGGACCCCGCCCCAAGTCCGAACTATTGTCTCTTGACTGCTCTCCCCTGGTCTCTGCATCCCCTCCCTTTCCTGATGAGCAACTGTTTGAACCTGCCCTTTGGAACTCTGGGAAGGTCATGGAGTCTGAAGCTTATTCCACAAGAAATGGGAGACACAGAAAGACTTGTGCCCAGGAGCCCCACAGGGCCCTGCTCAGTTTCAGGCAGAAGCCTGGTGATCAGAATTGGATCAAAACCAGGGCCAGCCAGTAACAGGGTGCTGGGCTTCGGAATCCCAGGTAGAACAGCAATAGGCTGCTGCACCTGAGAACCCAAAGGAGGCATAGGACCTTTCCTCATAGCAGATCCTGTGATTTTTCTGAGACTTGGACCTTTAGCTTACCCCAGTTAATCTCCTAAACTGGGTCATCGCCCCGGATGCACAGCAAGCACGGACCTGGCAGCAAAGGTCCCGTAAACACTAGCACTAGCATCAATAAGAAAAGGCACTAGAAAAGAAGTCTGGTTTCTTTCAAGTCCTGAGAACAATCAGATTCCCTTCTGGACATTACTTAAAATCTGGTAGCATCATCAGGTTACTTTACAAAGTGGGGCAATTAAAGAACCAGTTAGAGGTGCCTCAGCCGTCTCCCAGATAGTCAGGGAGATGAAGACAAGGAAGAGGACTGCCTCGTGGTCATTGGAAGGGCCACCGCACCCACTCTTGCTGCTTGGTGATGTGCTGTGTGGTCACTGAACCTAGGCAGGCCATGACTTTTAAGGAATGCATGTTTCGCAGGACTTTCAGAAACTTCTCCTGGATTTGTTAGTTTCCAGGAAAGAGAGCAAGACCCCTATGGTAACCCCACACCCATGTCATCTGTGTCTTGGGAGACGTATATAAGGTTGCCCTGGGGCTTGGGTAGCTGGGAAAGTTAGCCACCATCTGTTGCAAGCCCCTGCAGTTAAAAAAGAGAGGTTCTTCCATCCTGGCACAAGGGTGGGCTTTGAAGTAAAGGGTCATCCAGAGTTATTTCCCTGTAGGACCCCAAACATGGATTGATAGAGCTTCTTAGCACTTTGTTTTACCAAGAAGCTGAAAACACTTTAGCAACCTCTGATCTTTCAATTAAAAATGGTCATTAACTCTTTCAGATCATAAAAAATACCACTTTACCAAGTAGGTAAGGAGTTCCAGTTGTGGCTTAGTGGAAACAAACCCCACTAGTACCCATGAGGATGTGGGTTTGATCCCTGGCCCTACTCATTGGGTTAAGGATCTGTCGTTGCTGCAAGCTACCATGTAATTTGCAGACGTAGCTTGGATCTGGTGTTGCTGTGACTATGGCATAGCCTGGCAGCTGCAGCTCTGATTCAACCCTTAGCCTGAGAACTCCTATATGCTGCAGGTGTGGACCCCCCCAACAAAAAAAAAGGAAGGTGGAAGTTCCCGTTGTGGCTCAGCAGCAACAAGCCCAACTAGTATGTGTGGATGCAGGTTCGATCCCTGGTCTTGCTCAGTGGGTTAAGGATCTGGCATTGCCATGAGCTGTGGTGTAGGTGGAAGACACTGCTTGGATCCTGAGTTGCTGTGGCTGTGACTGTGGCTGGTGGCTGGCAGTTGCAGCTCTGATTTGACCCTTAGCCTGGGAACCTCCGTATGCCCTGGGTATGGCCTTAAAAAGCAACAAAAATAAAAATAAAAGGTGGGTAATGCAGAAAATGGATCCTAGCAATTTGAAAATGGTTAACCTCTGCCAAAACACAAAGCAGGAACAGATAGTCAGATCAGACTCCATGCGTCATTAATCCTCACATTTGCTCTCTGAATTGCTTTGTTGCATGTATTAGCATCCCCATGTTATTTACAGAGAAATGAAGCCTGAATGAAGAGATTAAACAGCATGATAAATATCACATGATATTCAGTTTAGCAGATAAAGCTCATGGTATATATCTCTCCATTTAGTCTTCGATGCCCTCCTACAAACTTCAGGTGCACCCAGCCTTCCTCCTCCGAGGTCCATTCTGTTGACTTGCCAAAGAAGTCAAAGAAGCCTGCAGCTTGCTTCCTTTTTTGGGGTCCTGAGCCAACTGTCCATCTCTGTGCACGATGTAGATCATCCCATAAAATGGGTTGATAAGAATATAATTGGGTCATCCTTTCCCCTCTCCACCTATACTTCTGTGTAACAGAAGGTTTCATCACTAGGTGTAAAGAAAGCCAGTCTTCTCACCTAGGAATTGTTTTCCCCAGAAATTAGTTTGCCTTTTTAATAAGTGTAGGTACAAAAAAATCGATGGAGGTAGAATTAATCGAGTTGAGAACAGTGAAAAGAAAGGAATATGGACTAATGTAAATGTCCTCAGTCTTCCTAAGGACCAGGATATAAATGGTGAAAACAAGTCCAGCTTGGTACTAAATGGTTTCTATTAGCCCATGGCAGATGGGTGAAGCGGAATAGTAAGTAGAAGGCCATTTTTATATTCACAGTGTTGCAAATGAGGGCAGTATTTCAAGCATAGGAGACAGAATAATTTAAGGAACAAATCATTATAGAAAAAGTTGATAACTGCTTATACCCTCCAACATTTCATTACTCTCTATATCTTCCCCCTACTCTGAATCTGATATTCCTTAGTCATTTCCTGTTTTATGTTTTTTTCTATAAATTAATACATCCATAAAAATATGTGCTATTAGGTATTTTCAACTTCATAAAAAATGGAGATAGTTTTTTTGCTTTACATGATTTAAACATTGTGTATGTTGTGTATGATATGAAAATTATATGTATTTTATGATTTGAACATTTTGTATTTTCTGTGACTTGAATATTATACAATTTACTATGATATGTTTATATGTGCATATAATATGTATAATGTTTTACAGTATATATATTGTTAAATATATTTTATGATTTGAACATTATTTACTGGCTTGATTATATAATTTAATATGATATATTTATATGTGCATATTGTATATGTTTTACAGTATATATATAACCCTAATTCATTTTCATTTTTAATTGCCGTGTAGTATCCCAAAGTATGAACAATATATTATTTATATGCTTTGTAGCTGAACATTAAAGTTTCTCTAGTTATTGGTCTAGAATTTGACTTACTATGTCATAGTGTATGCACATTTCAACTTAGTAAGAATGAAATCTAGTAAGTAATAAGTAGAAATCTAGTAATATTTTGCCAGTTTTTCTCCAAAATGGTCCTATCATTTTACATTCCAACCCACACTGTGTGGAAATATCCATTTCTCTACATTTTTATAAACTAGTTATTGCCAGATTTCTAAGTTTTGCCACATCAGTGAGTTCAAAATAGGCCTTATTTTATCTTTTATTTGCTGGTTCCTGATTATTAGTATGGTTGAAAATATTCTCTTGTTTTATTAAACATTCAAATTTTCTCTTCCATGAATTTCTTGTTAGTGTCTTTTATGCATTTTTGCATTGATTACTTGTTGTTTTCTTATTGATTTGGAGGATCTGTTTATATGTTCAGGTACAAACCACATGTCAATCATATACATAAATGTGGTCTATTCTTAAGTAACTGATTGTATCTCTGCAGTTTGCCCTGCAAAAATATTTTGACAAGCAAACTATAATTAAGATATAGATAAGAATGTTGATATTTCCATGGATCGATGCTTCTAGAAAAGCATTATGAATGCCACTTTTCATCCTTTCCTTATTTGTTCAGAGTCCCCAAGTTCAGAGTGTATGCACCTAGGTTTGTGCTTTCAAGTATTTGCTTGATTGCAGAGTAGCTAGTTTAGAATAATTTCATTGCTGAATAAGAACCAATTTTGAGAGTGATTAACCTCAGATTATTAGTTCTCATAGACTGCATATCTTTTACTGAAATAGAAGCCATTATGCACTGGGTGTGTCTCTGGCCATGACCCCTCAGTGTACCTCTCAAATATTTTACTACCCAGGAAAGTCTCTGCTCGAGACCTAAGTCCCTAAATTCAGGTAATTGAAGAAAACATAAAGAGTATAATAATGTCATGGTGATGTCAGGTTACATGGACATGTTGCCGCGGGAATCCTGCTAGGAAATCTTAAAATAAAGATGGCTTTCTTTCTGTTTCAGAGGTGTGGCGAAATCTTGTTTGAAAATCCTGATCAGAATGTCAAATGTGTTTGCATGCTAGGTAAGAAGGCTTCTCATTTTAAATCTTTTAAGCATGTTGATGTCACATGGACTTACTGTCATTCTGCTGCCTTACTGACCAATTGTCTCTTGGTTCCGTGTTGCAGAGGCTAATAGGCTCTTTTTTGGTTTTCTAGACAGCCATAATACATTTATAGGTGGAACACTTGATGATGAAAAAAGGCTTTGATTTTTATGTCAGGAACCATGCTTCTGAATTTTTCAAAAATTTTCTTGAATCCGTCAGCATAACATAGAATTGGTTGCTTTGTATTCAGGCAACTTTGGTGAAAAAGTAAGAAGAATCACATTGTAATTCTTCAACCAGAGATGATAAGCCAGGCAAGTAAACTATTAAGTATTTATATCACAGCACAAAGCCCTTATTTATAATACCTGGGAGAAACAGACATTTGAACTACAGTGAAGTCAGCACAACAGTTACTTTTACTATGTTTGTAATAAAAAATTGTGGCATTAATGAATAATTATTTGTTCTTATAATACAATACATCGTCAATGCCTTCCCCAAATTCTTTAACATTTAATATTCTGTGTATTCTATTCTTAATATCCTATAAAGAAATGAAATTGATATTATTTTCCTCATTTTATAGATTAGAAAACTAGTACAGAGGATATACGTGATTCAGTTTACCTCAAGGTGTGCATTCAGATCATGATATGAAAGTTTCTAAACTGTAAAATTTTAGATCTCATGTTTAGGTTTTATTTATGCCACTAAACTATGCCTAATGAACTTTTTTGTCTTTTGTATTTATAATTGAACGAAGTACCTAATTAAGACAGAGGCTGAAGCAGCAACACACACCCAGGGCCAGAGTTCTTACCCTCGTCTGGTCTCTGCAGGTGACCACGTGGGGCTTTGGAGCAAGGGGTCTGGGGCTTTGGAGCAAGGGGTCTCCAGGGGCAGGGCCACCTTAGAGTATCTAGGCCCGGGTGGCTTGACATGGAAGATTTGATATTTATGATTTTCTTTAGGGAGTGTTCTTAAAATATCATTTTTTAAAATGTAAACTATAGAAATTAAAGCCTGAGAAAGATAATTTTGGTTCTTGGAATATTGTTGAAGATTCCTAAATTAAAGAAGATATTCCCTTAAAATAATCTCTGGAGGAAATGTGAAAACATTAAATTGTCAAAGAATGCCAAAGTCCAAGTCGAAAAATATTACTGTGTCTACCCTGCCCTCCGAGATGGGGGCCTTGCCCGTGGGAGTTGCAATGGAAACCTGTTATAGATGAAACAGTATTTTAATAGATATATTTTATATAACCCACCTTCCTACTTTCCTTCCCTCCTTCTTACACGTTTATACCCCACTTCATTGCACAAAGGATGTGATATGGATAAATTCCTTTGGATAAATTAAAAATCTTTGAGGACTCTCCATATTTTTAACCTCATGATGAACTCTCTATACTGTTGTGTATAGTGGTTGCTCCAATGAACTTTTAATTTTGTAATTATAGTAATGGAATGAAAGAGAGCATGGATAAAAAGAAATAATCCTTAATTTTGACTTTCACCAAAATTTTACCCCTCATCCATTCCAACTTTGAACCACACTCGTAAGCAAAGTGAAAAAAGGATTCATTTTAGCTTCTTTCGTTTTCTCTGGCTACCTTATTTGTTGGCAGCCAAGGTTATTGGTACGATGACTCAAAAGCAGATAGCAGGATAAATAGAGGCAGGGGAATGTCTTGGTAATTTAGAACTCAAGAGTATCAGGTAATAAATCATCAAAGGTTGCTCATGACCTAAAAACAAACCAAAAAAAGAAAGAAAACAAAAACCAAATAAACACAAACAGCATATTTTCCTAGTCTTCTGATTGTTCATAGTTTCTTGTACTTGTGTTTTAAACCCCTCTGTTGCAGTCCTTACATATTTTTATTTTAATTAAGATGGCAGCTGTCTAGTCAAATATCCACTGGAAAATGAACATTTTACTGGAAGCATATGAACAATGTACGTAGCATAACATCCATAAATACATTTCAAATAACCAGTATTCCTTTCCCTTTACCTGAAAATGCCTCAAAATGCTAATATGGCAGGATACAAATCAGAGAGCGATATGGAAGCAGAAAAAATTCCATATGTCCCAAATTTGGATTTGGAAACCATCTCATCACCAAGTCAGATCTATTCATAAACTAACTCATTTAATTTTCACAATAACAAGGTAGATTGGTGCTATTATAATATTCATTTTACAGAAAGAAAACTGAGTCAAATACTATAAGTACCTTAATACACAAAATATTACTTGAAGATAGCTTCTACATGATCTAATAACTCATGATGACATTAAGCACATGAGCACATCACTTATTTTGATTGATTTTTTTCTTTGTGCTGGCTCCCAGGGGAATTGTTTGATTAGTTCACAGCTAGGGCAAGCATAGAAATAGGCTGTCTCTTATTGCCTATAGACTTGATTTCACTTAAAGTCAATCATCTTTCCATCTCTATTAGATAATACGGTATGATTTATGTAGTACCAGAAGACATTCCTGGCCATCAAATGCACTCTGCCAATAAATCTGCTGTATTACCCAAGACTAGAAAAATATTTATGTAAATCAGCTTTACATTACTACCATTGTCATAATAATTACAATTAATTAAGTACTTCACTGTGTGACAGGGGAATTCCATCCTAAGCACCTTATACAATTAGATTATCTTTTCTAAGTAAATTAAGACATGGCCTCTTTTTAAAATTTTTTATTATAGTTGATTTACAATGTTTTATCAATTTCTGCTGTACAGCAAAGTGACCCAGTTATGTATTTATATATACATTCTTTTTTTTTTCACATAATCCTCCATCATGTTACATCACAAGTGATTAGGTATAGTTTCCTGTGCTGTATATATAGCAGGATCTCACTGCTTATTCATTCCAAATTCAGTAGTTTGCATCCACTAACCCCAAACTCCCCATGCTTCCTACTCCCTCCTCCCTCTTGGAAATCACAAGTCTGTTTTCCATGTCCATGGTTTGTTTCTTTTCTATAGATAGGTTCATTTGTGCCATGTATTGGATTCCAGATATGTGATATCATATGGTATTTGTCTTTCTCTTTCTGACTGACTTCACTTAGCATGAGTCTCTAGTTCCATCCATGTTGCTGCAAATGGCATTATTTTGTTCTTTTTTATGGCTGAGTAGTATTCCATCCGTCATTGGACATTTAGCTTATTTCCATGTCTTGGCTATTGTGAGTAGCGCTGCAATGAACATAAGGGTGTGTACATCTTTTTCAATGAGAGTTTTGACCCTGTGTCTTCTTCAGTGAAAGTTTTATCTGGATATATGCCCAGCAGTGGGATTGCTGGATCATATGATAGTTAATATATTTCATTCCTGAGGTACCTCCATACTGTTTTCCATAGTGGTTATAACCAGTTTACATTCTCACCAACAGTGTAGGAGGGCTCCCTTTTCTCCATACCCTCTCCAGCATTTGTTATTTGTAGACTTACTAATGATGGCCATTCTGACTGGTGTTAGGTGGTACCTCATTGTAGTTTTGATTTGCATTTCTCTGATAATTTGTGATGCTGAGCATTTTCTCATGTGCCTGTTGGCCATCCATATGTCAAAATATAGATATCTTTGACAATGACAGTGTGTTATTAATCTTGTAGTTTTCATTAATTTATTTGATGTCTGTTTTCTTATGGATATAGAACTAAGTAATATAAAGAAACCATGATAATGGAATTTTTTATTAGTTTAAGGTTGTGGAATAAATGAAGATGAAAGAGGAAGAACAATTATACATTTTACCTTTAAAGCAGGTGGTAAATATTTATTGAATGTTAAAGATATTAGTGTGTCTAGTGAGCTTGAGTTACTCAGATAAAGGAAATTATGGCCTCAAAGAGCTTGAATCTCAGAAGATTTAGATTTTCCTACTTATCTTTGTAGGATGGTTGCTTCAAAATTTAATTGAAATGTTTAGCAAGTGCTTTGAAATCTTAGATGAAAGGGAATGCCAAACTAAAACTGTTGTGGATATCAAAACAGATGGATCAACCCATCATTAGCAGGGGTCCACCTGAGGCCCAAGGGTTGCCATTTCACAGCAACACTCTGCAAGATAATGAAAAAAAGATGTGAAGTTGAATGTTTTTCCTTTAAGAAAAACAAGAGAAACTCAAGTTGTGAACATGTAACACTAAAACTGAGATCATATCTTATATTTTATCATGAAAGGGCACCTACCAGGATTTTACTTTTCAAAGTATATTGAAACTGTTAGGTACAGAAAGCCAGGAGTATTGAAGGAAATTACATAAAATGATTGATGGTAGTTGACTTCTTAGTTCATTGCTAAATAACTTCAGTCTGGGAAATGCTAAATCCTGGGAAAAGAAACTTTCTAAAAAGAGTTCCCAGTTAGTCTTGGTGCCTCTTCTTTCCCTTATTCTAAGAATGAGGTTCTTTTTAACAGTAGGCTTTAATTTGTAATTTACAGTTTTTGTTGGCTCAACTTTTCCTACTTTATCAAGGTGCAGTTTTTCAGTCTGGAGTGCTCAGTGGCCCTGCTTTTGTTTTGTGTGTGATGCCCTTTATGCTGATTAGTGTCCTATCATTTGAATGTAAAGTACAGAATTTCTTTCCTGTCAAGGCTTAGAAAGAGGTGTTCATATTGTCAGGTTTCTAGGTGAAGTTTACTGTAAATCATTAAAAGAGATTGCCAGTTTTCAAAGCAATAGAATATGAAATCAATATTTTATTAACATTTGTTATGAGCATGGAGAGACTTGCTTTCTGGCCCTATATCTGAAAAATTAACTTTGTACTTTCAGAAGTTGCCTCATCTTTTGGACTTCAATTTATAGTTTTTCTGCAAAGTAACAATAAAAATCTCTATCCCTTCGAGCCCAAGGTTGTCCTGGGGATACAGAAGGAGATGTTCCGTGAGAAGACATCACCTGCTATGATGCCTCAGATAGGGCTTTTGCATCAGTAAATTAACAAATAAATAATAAACAATTAAAAATAAGCAAATTGGTGATAAATAATATAAACTAATAAATAGTAAATTATTTATCGATGACATTAATAGTGTTTAGAAAAGCAACTGAAAAGACAAAACATGATACAAATGTGAGGGTAATTTTTAATATGAGGTACCTTCTTCAAAATTGTGTCATGCCTTAAAAGCATCATCTAATATTCATTCAGCAGATATTCATAGCCAAGTGACTGTGCTAGGCACCGTGAAGGCAAAGACCAGTGGGGCACAGGTCCTGCCCTCAGAGGACTTATAGTCCAGGAAGAGAATTAAGCCCCATGTCCCCAAATCTGCAACACTAGCTTGAGAGTGACAAATGATAGAAGAGGAATAAAGAGTGTTGAGACTTTTAAAGCTGAAGAAGGTGCGAGCAACTAGGATCTGAAGACACATGGACTGAGATATGCAAAGGCTAAGAGAGAGGCAACATTCTAGGTGGACACATGACAATATTTAAAAGCCCAGATACAGGAAACTGAGAGTGAAGAAGGGAATGTTTCAGGCACAAGGAAAAGGATAAGTTGGAAAGGAATTTGAGGCCTTATTGTAGACCGTTTTGATGCTTAACACTGGCTTTAAAAAGGACAGAAATACCAAATAAAAGAGAGTTCTGGTCTCTTTTATTTAGTCAGAGAGTATTTTTTATTTATACAGAGAATACTACAGAATACTCTATAAACTACTTTCTACTCGTCAGTATTAGTACAACTGTTCACCAAATACTTCTGAAGTAAATAAATTTAACCCAATGTATATTTGAACCTGATGACCTGAATTCTAGGTTTGATTTTTTAAATACATATCATCTTTTCTCTTAGATATCAAATGAGTACTTTATTTAAGAAATACAACAGTATTGTCATTTTTTATACTAGAAAAAAATTGATGGTTTTTCACTGTTCAGAACTAACAAAATTTATATTAATATTTTGCTCTTATCAATGGCATCAGCCTATGACTTTTTATGTGGACAATTTGAGGTCTATAAATTTTTCTTAAGTATTAATACACAATCTGTTTTAGGAAAAAATAATATCTGCTATCAAAGTAGGCTCCTCCTTTGGTGGTATAGTGAAAGAACAGAGCATTTAAAGACCTGATACCAGAAAAACTGCATCATCATAGGCAAGTCACTTAAGGGTTGTAGAACTCAGTTTACTGTTCCCTAAAATGGAATGAAAAGTAATAACAATGGAGTTCCATTTGTGGCTCAGAGGTTAAGAACCCGATTAGTGTCCTTGAGGATGCAGGTTCAATCCCTGGCCTCGCTCACTGGGTTAAGGATCTGGTGTTGCCACAAGATGAAGAGCAGGTCACAGATACAGCTTGGATCTGGCATTGCTGTGGCTGTGGCATAGGCCTGCAGCTGCAATTCCGATCTGACCCCTAGCCCATGAACTTCCATGTGCTGCAGGTGTAGCCATAAAAAAAAAATAATAACAATATGATTATCTACTAATTTTATTGAGGTTCAAATAACACAATAAATAGTAAAGTGTTCAGGAGACTTATAGAAGTTCTATACATATAAATATTATTTTACTAGTACTAATAACTAAAATGTTTAAGTTTTTGAATGTTAATATTAAGGTATTTTAGGCAAACAGATAGCTTTGGTATAGTTTCAATATTAAACAATTTCATTTTGGTTCACGTGAATACGTATTTTCAAGTACATGTTTGCAATCTAGAAATGAGCATAATATCTTCATAGATTATTAAAGAAATATTGTAAGGACTGTTTTATGTGTTGTTAACTTTAAAAGTGAGGTTTTATGTTCAAAAACAAGAGATTTTCAAAATTTCTTAACTTTGATTTACCAAGCTTAAAATGCTTCAGGAATTTGAATTAATTTTGACCTGCACTTACAAAGCATTTCATTCTTGTCACGTGAATACATCATTTCACTCCTCCTATATGTACGTCCCAAGGATGATATTTTTTACCTCTTAAAAAAGAACAAATTGAAACCTGGATATTCCCAAGGGAGAGCGGAGGGAACAATATCTTCACCACTCAGCCAGGGCCCTGCCCTGTTATACTTTCCAAGGCACTTGTCACCAAATGGCATATTTTATATTTGTTTGTTAATCGCTCTCTCCCAGTCTCACTGTACCACATACCCGTATACACAGAATATGAATGTAAGTATTATGAAAGCAAGGCATTAGTTTATTTACTGTCCTGATGTGTCCAGCATCTGAAACAGTGTCTAGTCACCTAGCCCCTTATAGAAGCTCAAAATTTGCTGAACAGATACATGCTGTTGCATTTTTGTCAAAACAGTGTAAGCATCTGCGGAGCATGGCTCCAATGTGTCAAAGAAGAATGAGTATAGCATTTAAAACCCTCTGCTAACTCGGCCAAGGGATGGGTCAGCTCCTAAGTGAACTAGTGGCAGTTTCCTAAGCGTATCACTCAGGGTTATCGGATGAGAAATACTAGGCAATTAGAACCTATCTATTCTACGAATGGAGATGATTATCAAATATTTCTTGAGAACTCCTCTATGCCCATCCCTCTGCCAGGAGTACTCGCTCTGAAAGTTGATGTAGCAATGAGCAAAATAGAATCCTTGTCACCATAGTTTATTCTGCAGATGGAACACTGGGTTGAGAAAACAGGATTGGGATCGTTATTTTGTGTTCTCAGCATTTATAAGAATATACAGAAAATTGCTTCTCCCTAAGGCTTGTAAGGTAAAAGGCTTTCTACATGCGCTTACTGCCTTTTAAAAATTTTTATTTGGAAGTCCATATTGCCTTGCATAAGGAAAATACGTTTTCTAGTTTCATGGCTGTTTTCAGTGGAATGTGGCGGCATTTCCACAGCAACAAAACACCACACGTTTGTTTGCAGCTGAGAGGCACAGTTTATATCAGAGCTAGCTGCAGAACAACACAAGCAAAGCCCAAACTATCAGAACTGAAGTTATCAAAACCCAAAAGGATACAAGTCTCAGTTTTGTATTACCTTCATTTTCTGTCTGAAGGTAGAGAAAATGAAACCTATCAACCTTTATACAAGCTACACTTCAGAAAATGTATTCAATCAACAAACACTTGTAAGTACATATGTAGTGCCAGGGTAGGGATGCAAAGATGTTGCACTTCTGGTTCCTGCCCTCTAGAAGCTCCCAGTCTAATGGGGCATGGACAACTACACCAATGATGACAACATAGCGTGAGAAACCATAATGAGGATGGGCCAGGGTTTTATGGGAAGGAGAAGGGTGTCAGGATAGGCCTGGGTAGGTGGTGATAACTAGCTGAGTGTCAAATAAAAGCGGTGCACAGGCCCTGTGAGGCTGGAAAGGGGCTGCCACTGTGAAAGGCATTGACATGTCTAGGTTACAGGGGCAAAAGGTACAGAAAGCTTAATATGACCAGTTACAGAAAATGTAAGTCATTCTGTCTAGCAAGCAGTATAAGGAAAGAAATGATAATCAGTGTGGAGAGGAAGATGAGGCAGATTATAAGGGACCTTATAACAGGACAAAGACCATTTAAGGATGTTTAAGAAGAGGAGCTACAGTGTGAGATATAGGTTTTAGAAAGATCACTTTGTCAGAATAGAGACTATACTGGAGGAGAACAAGACTAAAGAAAGAGACCTGCAGCAATAATTGGGTAAGAAATGATGAGTTGTGCTAAACTGGACAATGTGAGGAAGGACAGAAGGTACAAGATTCAGCGGACTTTGAGCGAGGGTGATAGGACTTTACAATGAGTGAGTGTAGGAAATGTAATTAAAATATAGAGAACAGATAGAGATGCTGTTTTCCCCCACCTTCTCTAGTGGAGAATATTGGAGAATCAGATTTGCAATTGGGGGAAATGATAGATTAAGTTTGGACGTAATACACTAAGATGCTCAAGGACTTCTCAGGTACAGAAGGGAGTCTGGAGCTCAGAAGAGTGATCTGATGGTAGGCAGTGTGACACCACATCAGTGATGATGTCACCCTGGGGAGGTGGTGGGAGTGAGATAGAGCTGCATATTGGGACATGTGAAAGCATCAGACTGAAGGGTTGGGCAGGCTCAAGAGGAATCTAAAGAAGCCTCAATAAGTGGGAGATTAAGAACGAATGGACAGAGAGACAAGGAAAACAAGGGAGAATGCTATCATCTTGGTCAAGAGGAGAGACTTTCAAAGGAAGGTCGTGATAAAAATGTGAAATACCACAGAAGTCAAAAGAGGTCGTAAAAGGCGTTCTTGGACTTGGTAACCTGAAAGTAGAGCAAGAACATAACCAGTGGAAGGGCGAGGCAGGGAGGCCAGCATGGAGCTACAAAAAGAAAGTCAAAGAGGGGCACTACTCTCAGGAAACTTGTCTGAGAAAGGAAAGCGGGTAATATGACAGTGCCTGGAACAAGTTCTTAAGATAGGAAAGATTAGAGAATGTTCTGATGCAGAGAGGAAAGAATGAGTGGAGGAAGTGGCTGAATATTTCTGAAGAGAAAGAGAGTTAAGTGCTGAGCCTTAAACCCCCTACCAGTGTGACTGAGAGAAGGCGGAGGTGGTAGGAAAGGAAGACTAAGGATGGAGACACGTCACTTGGGGTGACACATATCTCTGAGATACAAGAAACTGAGGGGATTTTCACCTAATTGCTTCCCTTCTTTTTAAGAAGAAAGCATGATATTCTGATACGAGTAAGTAGGGGCCACGTGCAGGCAAGCAGAAAGAGGAAGGTGAAGTTTGAAATTAATGGAGGAAATAAGAAAGAACTGACTAGGAGTTGCTATTGTGGCTTAGCGGGTTAAGAATCTAACATGGCGTCCATGAGGATGTGGGTTCAAGCCCTGGCCTTAATCAGTGGGTTAAGAATCAGGCATTGCTACAAGGTCTGCATAGGTTGCAGATACGGCTCGGATCCCGCGTTGCTGTGGCTATGGCGTAGGGTGGCAGCTGCAGCTCCGATTCAACCCTAGACTGGAAACTTACATATGCTGCAGGTATAGCCCTGAAAAGAAAAAAAAAAAAAAAAAAAGGTAGGAAGAAAGGGGGAAGCTGACTAGAGAGAGGTAAAAGTATTATTTGAAGCAATTCTAAAGTTAGGACCTATGAACTAAAATATCAATGCTCACTCATTAAAAAATAAGGAATACAGAAAACACAAACTGTATGTTCCAAATGCACATTTCAGAAAAGCAGCTACTCTTTATTGGTGAACACACTTCCCTTCCCTTTTCTCCTTAGCTGTCTCCCCTTCTTGTGGTGGTTAGGGGGCTGCCTTCCTTGACCCTCATTCACCAGCTGTGAATGTTGAGTCATTTCTCCATCTAGCCTACCTATTCCAAGGGAACCGGTCTCCATCTTACTTAAATATCTTTGTATCCCTAGCACCCAGCACTGGCCTAAAACTCACCAAAAAAATCATAATAAAGATATAAGAAAAGTGTAAATTTTGTATTTGTCCCAACTTTCTCCACTGACCTCGTAGTGCCTCAAGAAGGCTCTTTTCTGACTTGTCTTGACCTAAAATGGGATGCCTCCACCTCCAGCTCCCAATTGTCAAGGAGACCAAGGGTGCTAAGCCACTTGAGCTGACAGTACCAATGCCTCCTAAGCTGGGCCCACCGTGGCCAATCACATCAAAACTGCCTCTTCCTGGAGTTCCCTGATGGCTCAGCAGGTTAATGATCCAGTGTTCTCACTGCTGTGGCTCATGTTACTGCTGTGCCTCCTATTTGATCCCTGGCCCAGGAAATATTCCCCATGCTAAAGGTGTGGCCAAAAAAAAAAAATTTAATTCAAAAAAAAAAAAAAAAACTATTTCTTCCTCGTCAGCCACTCCCTCTCCGGTTCACTTTCCCCTCTCACGAGTTCATTCAAAGGCTTTTTGCTCTCCGGATGAGTCCCCATAGGAATCTTCGTATACATCAAACTGTATTTTTATAATATTTTACAGATAGTATCATTTCTGTTTTGACCCAAAAACAATGTTGGACTTTTTATTGGAGGGAATACAGGTTATACTTTATTGCATTGGAAGTTTAAATCTTTTTAACAGACAAATTATTCATGACCACAAGCTATTCAGCATGGCTTAAGAGGTCCCAACCTGTCAACTGCAAACCAACTGCCTTGCCAGTTCTAAGTATATAATGTTTTCTAATGTGTACAGATTGTAAATATTCACAAATGAAGTAATTTTCAAAGAAGGAGAGAAAGCAATATATATTATAAAAAATACACAAAAAGATAATTTTAGTTAAACACGTGCTCCCATTAAAGCAGTTGCTCTCTTTGAACTATAACATTTCTTTGTCATATCTAAATGCCAAATACAATTTATTAACTTTCCAGGAGATCACCTCCAATGAGACAGATAACTGATGGTAAAGAAAGCTCAGTTTCCTTAAGCCCAAAGCTTTCACATTGATAGATTAATGCAAGTTTTCAACTTTGTGAAGCTGGCTTGGACACTATCAAAATTAATGACTGATTTTTTTTTCCTGCTGCAAAAAATCTTAAAGGCAAATCTAAAAGTATATTATACATAATAATAAACAAGTACAAAGAATGTGCTTTTGCTGGCTTTTAGGTAGTCAACCACATACGAGTTTAATGCATTTGGTTCATAGTCAATATTTTAAAACTTTTATGACATAACTTAATGAGGCAGTTAACATCATGAGATCTTACACACTATTTTATCTTTAACTAAATTCTGGACTCTGAGGGCTCAAGTTCTTTGTGGCACAGTAGAAAATTTCATTCTAAAAGAGACCCTCATGTTCTTAAATATAATAATGCCAAAAATGCTAATAGGATATAAGATTCCATAAAATTGGGGAACATCAGAATCGTCATTGTTCAGTGATAGTCATAAAGTACAAATCTGAGACTTTTTTGTAATACGTATCATAAACTTATGAAAAGATTTCCTGTACCAACTTTTTCTAAAATCATATTGCAGTGTCAAGAAAACGCATTTCCACATTTTGTCTTCTTTTAGAAAATCAAATATTTGGAAAACATAGTTGAACATTTGGAAGTAGATATTGAATTCCAAGATACATTTTCCACATTTCTCAGGAAAATTTTAACATCTTATTCCTGAATTACTATTCATAGTTAATTCCACCAGGCAATCAGAGTAAAAGATACGTTCTTCTGCCTGCTGTTTCACTTTTTGTATTAGGGAGTCTTCTGTCATGGATCATATTTACAAGATGGTCAATAATGAAATGCCAAGATGATTCTGGGCACCAGTATGTGAATGACTGTGATCATGTTGAGGATAATATGGCAGACATTTGAAACTTGGTCATCACAGAGCCTAAAGCAAATCTCTCAATATTTGAAGGGGCTTGGTTTTTTTCAGATGTTGCTTTCATAGGAGTTTAAGGTTGAAAGCAGCTTTGAGAGTCAAGTAAGAAGAGACAGTAATTTCTTCCCACCTAGTCCACCTGCCTGGACTCCATGGTCAGGTCTCAGACTTTTAACTGCACAGAGTTATGTAAATTTTTAGGCCATTGCAGTAAATAAAGGATTTTTTTTCCCTGTAGCAATTGTACTGTTAAAAATGGAGAAGTATCTGAAAAGCTTGTAGGGAAAAGCGTGTAGAGAAAAGCTTTTTGGAAGATGAATTTCAAATGTTAGTATTTTTAAAAGAGCAAATTTTCAATTAGTGTATTTAACATTGGTGATTATAAACTAGTATGTGTACATGTGTCCAAGATTGTTTATCAATAGCCTGATATCCCTCACCAATTGACATTGTAGTTTGCATATTTATTGGCGCTTCTAATTCATCTGCTATTAATTTATTTGGTTATTGATTTATTTAGATAGAAATTCTTTTTCTTAGATGTACACCTCATTAATTCTTATACAGTTAACACATCCACATAAAATCACATAGATAAATATAGACCGCGTTCTTCATGCCTCCTTCCATATATCACCTCACAAATATTCCACACTGACTCACTGACTTCTCTCGCCATCCTCTAATTTTGATTTTTTTTGTAAACGGAATCAGAGTATATCCTCTTTTATGTCTACTTTTTTTCTTTCTTTTTTTCTCTTTTGGCCTCACCCAAAGCATATGGAAGTTCCAGAGCCAGGGATCAAATCCGAGCTGTTGCTGCAACCTACACCACAGCTGCAGCAACCTACTGCACTGGGCCAGGGACGGATCCCACAATGCCAAGGAGACAATTCCGGATCCTTAACCACTGCACCACAGCAGGAACTCCTCTGTCTACCTTCTGTACTCAGCATTGCCTATGAGATCCAGCCATGCTGTTTCGCATAATTATAGTTCATTCTTTTTCTGTTTCTTTTGTTGTAGAATAGAAGTCATCAAATAACAACCTATGGACTAAAACTGGCCTATCACTTGTTTTTGTAAATGAAGTTTTATTAGAATACAGCCATGCCCATTTATTTGAATATTGTCTAAGGCTGTTTTCATTCAGTATTGATAGAGTTAAGTAGTTATCTTAGAGGCCATATAATACCCAAAGCCTAACATATTACAGAGAAAGAGTCTGACCACTGCTATAGTGTATTCCAATGTATGTGACTTTATTAATTCTAGTGGAAAGGAACACTTGGCTATCCCTAGTTTTATACTATTACAAATAATACTTAACATTCCTATATATGCCTTTTTGTGCACAAAGCACACATTTTCTCTTGAATACTTACCTAGAATTGCAACTGTTGAGTCATAGGACATTTATATATTCAGCTGTAACTGATACTGCCAAATAGTTTTCCAAAGTGGCTATACCAATTTACCCTCCCACCAGCTGTGTATGAAAGTCCCATAAATAATTTAACCCTCACTAATTATCACTGAATAAAAGTTAGAGTGCATAATTCATTATTAAACTCAATACAGACATTTCAAGTAATAGCCTTTAATGAAGATCACAAATATCATTTATGTAAACAAATCATCAGGTTGCTAATAGCAGTAATAAAACAGGCACATTTTAGTTTTCATTATCAATGAACATTAATGAGTTGATGGAGTTTGTTGCATAAACCAAGCTAATAGTTATTCCTTTTCAAACACTTGGATTAAATATCCCACAAATGATCCTAATAAATGCTTCCCCACTCACAGTGGAGCCATAAACAAAACCCCTGTTTGTAAATAAAAGCTGTTTCTCTTGAGATAATTAATTTCCTTTTTTCCCCTCATAGTAAAAAATACACAGTCATCTTTTTTACAGATCCGAAGTTATATACATGAAATAATAGTTATAATATGAAGATTATAATTAAGGCATCTAATTCTAAAAAATCAGCAGGCTAGTCCCTCACTATGAAATCACATAGCATAGTGATTCTAAATTTAACCCTCACATGCTGTTTTCATGGATTTTATTTATTTATTTTTTTATTTTTTAAGGCCACACCCAAGGCATATGGAGGTTCTGGGGCTAGGGGTCAAATCAGAACTGCAGCTGCCGGCCTGTGCCACAGCCACAGCCACAGCAATGGCAGATCCAAGCCATGTCTGTGACCTACACCACAGCTCACTGCTATGCCAGATCCTTAACTCATAGAGCGAGGCCAGGAATCAAACCTGCATCCTCATGGACACTAGTTGGATTCATTACTGCTGAGGCTCAAGGGGAACTCCATTTTATTCACACTTGCTTTAGAAATGAAGCAACAAAGTGTTTCCATTTTGCTCTTTTTATCAGTTTCTCTCATTACTGTGTATGTCCAGGTGGAGATAGGAAGGTCACCTTTGGTGAATATCAGAAGTCAAATGAGAGAATTATAATTTTCCAATATTCAGGAAGTGTTTTTGGCCACTTGGATGGTGGGATCATGGATGATTTTTATTTCCTTCTTTTGTTTCTCTGTATTTTACAAGTGTTTAACGAAAAATAATTATCCATTTTGTAATATGAGAGGTTTTTGGTAGCTTTTTTGATTTTTAAAGTTACAAAGATTGTTTCTTATAGTCCTTGCTTTACTAAAACCTATACCTGACAAGTGTCAAAACTTCAGTAACTTATTCTGGTGGCGAACTATACATAAATGAAGAGGTGTTTGTAATATGAACTGTGCCTTCAGGTAACCACTACTCTGGTTGTTAAGTCTTAGAGATGAGTTGAGCTTTTATTGAATTCTCCCTCATAGAGTCACCTTCCCCCGAAAAAACAGACTTTTCTAGATAGGCCATTCCCTTAGCAGAATGTATGTAATCCCAGCAATCCCATGCCTTATGTCAAAGATAAAAGTGCCACCCATTGATACCCAGCCCATGAAATAGCACAGAAGTTGCAAAACAGCATGAAGAACTGAGGTTTATGTCCATGCAAATGGAAGCCTTCCAGAACAAACCCTAAGAGCCCATTGCACCAGAGATGGGAGAGGGTTCATTGCACAAATCCTATAAAACAGTGTGGAACAAAAAGCTATGGAACTTCCTTAAGTTCTTAGAAATATATGATGTAACACACAGAGAGACAGACACACATGCATGCACGAACACACACACACAAACACACGTATGCATGCATACACACAGTCTGCCTCTGCCCCAGAAACCCCCTCAAGGTGGTACCAAGAGTTGTTTCAGTTATGTCAGGAGACTGCAGCTTTCACTAGGCTGGCAAGCAAACAAAAGACAACTGCCCATTTCTGAATTCAAGATCTCTATTTTCTTCCTTTCTTTTCAACTGGGACCCAAAAAGCACAAGACTTGTCTAAGGAAATAAAGGTATTTGGCAGTTATTTTGCATAACCAATTAGTTTACTTTCAGAATTCAGAGAAAAGACAAGGAGAAATGTTTAATGGCTCTGAGTGTCCTAAAGTCTGTCTCAGGTAAAGGAAGATCCTACTGATATAAAACTATATAAAGAACTACATGTATACTGTGTTTTTCCAAATATGTAAGGTTGCATACACTTGTGTGAAATTTTTAGTGGTAGGAAAAAATTTAACTTTACTTGATTGATCATGTTTTTCTGCATTTTACAGCTTTCCTACACCAGATGTATTACTTTTATTTATTTTAATTTCTTTGGAAGAATGTGTGTGTGTGTGTGTGTGTGTGTGAGTGAGTGTGTAGCTTTATTACTCTTATAATAGAAAGACATTAACATAAAAGTAGGACCTTCGGGCAGTGAACCCACTCTGTATGATGCAATATTGGTGCATATTGATGGATACAAGTCATCATAAATTTGTCCAAATTCAGAACGTGAAACACCAAAAGTGAGCCCTAATGTAAACTTGGAACTTTGGGTGATGGTAATGTATCAGCGTAGGTTCATCAGTTGTAACAGATGTACCCGTCCAGTGGGGGATATTAATTACTCTGGAAGCTATGCACACCCGGGGCAGAGGAGGCTGCTGGGAACTTTTAAACTAAAGAGGGGGAGTTCCCATCCTGGCTCAGCGGTTAACGAACCCCAACTAGCACCCATGAGGATATGGGTTCCATCCCTGGTCTCACTCAGTGGGTTGAGGATCTGGCAGCTACAGCTCTGATTTGACCCCTAGCCTGGGAACCTCCATATGTCGCGGGTGCGGCCCTAAAATGACAAAGAAAAAAAATTAAAGAGGGTTAAAAAGACGTGGGGAAGAAGGCTGAAAGCAGTGTGTGGTTGTACTTTGGTGAGCTCTGCAGAGGCTCTGAGTGGCTATCCAGGGACAGGACCCCAGTGTCAAACTTTTCTGAGAACTAAGAGACAGGCAAGCCTTTGTTCAGGCTCCATCATTTAGTTTATTGTTTTCGCACAGGAAAATTAAAATGTGTTGTGACCCCTTTAGCAATCCATCTGTTTTTCCAATAAAAAGTGTTTTTTTCTTGGTTCATTTTTAAAACCATCCACTGGAAAGAAATTGGGTGGCTTCCCTAGAAATATGCAGCTTTTAAATCATACCTGTAACCCTTGTCATTACAAACTGCAGTACTGAAGAGTGGTCCTATACTAAGATTTCTAACATAAAATTAAAAATTACGAAGGGGAGTTCCCGTCGTGGCTCAGTAGTTAACCAATCCAACTAAGAACCATGAGGTTTTGGGTTTGATCCCTGGCCACGCTCAGTGGATTAAGGATCCAGCGTTGCTGTAAGCTGTGGTGTAGCTTGCAGACGTGACTCTGATCCCGCGTTGCTGTGGCTGTGGCATAGACCAGCGGCTACAGTTCCTATTAGACCCCTAGCCTGGGAACCTCAATATGCCACAGGTGCGGCCCTAGAAAAGGCAAAAAGACAAAAAAAAATTAAGAAGGGAAGGAAAATATTGTTTTGTGTGACATTTTGTTTATAGTATGATCTTGGTTAATCCATAGTTTATATTACATAACATTCTATAACTACATGATCTGATAATGCTGATTTGTCCAACAAACATAGTATTGAGTAACTAACAAGTGTGTACATTCTTCTCTACTCTAGAAAACAGCAGTGAATAAAACAGACGAAATTCCTACCCTAGCAGAACTAGTGGGACATGAGGGTTAAGGGGATGGACAGTAAATGATACAAATCTTATATTTAATTTTAAAGGTGACAGTGGAAGAAATTCTACTAAGGAAAGAAGGCAGGGTACCTCCGAAGTGGGGGAGTGAAGGTGGTAGGGGATGGGGGTGGTGGTGCAGGTTTTAACCTGAGCAGCCAAAGCTGTCCCTGAGAAGGGGAGCATGGCCAGGCTCTGCAGAAGAGTGTCCTGACGTAGCAGGGCGCCTGGACAAGCCAAGCCCCAAGGAGCTGAGGGAGAGGAGTGTGCTGAGACCCAGGAACAAGGGGAGGAGCGGAGAGGTCCTGGGAGCCAAACCAGAGTGAGTCACTGTGAGGCCTCCGGATTAATTCTGCCATAGATGAGGAACCATCAGAAAATATGGAGCGCCGGTCTCACAGGAACTGGCTTCCATTTAAAAATACTGGATATGCTGTGATCATTTTAAAAAATAGTGAAGTATGGAAATTGTGCTTGCTTGCTGGTTTTGGAGATGTATATTCCCATTGTCCTGAAATTGGTATTTGAAAGGATATTTTTAGGGAAAATAATGTTGAACAGATTAAATACCATATGTTATATAGATTCCAAATAAATGAAACGGTTAATGTTCATCTCACTGAGAAAGTTTAACCAGAGGAAGTATAATTTTAAAGTGGTTAGAATTTAGAAAGCAAAGGTGATTGACAATCTCAGAAAATTTTCCCTCTTTAGAGAGTTTTTCTTTTAATTTGTCTTCAGAGTGCCTTTTGTTTTTTTGTTTGTTTTTGGTAATGGAAGGGCTATCTCTGTTTCTGTGTTTCGCTCTTAGACTCTCTACTTTCCTAAATAGTAACTTGGAATCATAGTTAATGGCCTGTTTAGGAAACAAGTTTCATTAAAAACCAAAGGAAAAGGAAACCTCTCCTTTTTTCTATTCTCTTTAATAAGTAAGTGTTTGTAAGTACTAACCGAGTTAGTC
The DNA here is from genome assembly GCA_004024745.2 of Catagonus wagneri. NCBI lineage: Eukaryota > Metazoa > Chordata > Mammalia > Artiodactyla > Tayassuidae > Catagonus > Catagonus wagneri. The sequence goes on along the minus strand of PVHT020000077.1, from coordinate 20,621,152 downwards.
TCAAGGCCAAGAGCAAAGATGCTAGGTTTCTGGAAGAAGGTGCACTCAACAACCCTCTCCGTGCCATTGGCCTAGACTAGAATGTGAATAGCGCCCCCTGGAGTTGCAGCATGGGCCCAGACAAGGAGGGTGAACTGCTTACAGACTTGTTGGCTTCTCTGAAGCCCACTTTGTCTGAGAGCCACAGACCGATGCCAATGTTTGCTTTGACTTACACAGTTAGAAAATGAGAGTACCAGCATTCCTCTGCTCTTAGTCCCTTTAATTTTCTCTCAAAAGAAAAATGTGTTAGAATTTCTTAAGAAAGACAAATCAATACAGATTTTATAATGTAACTCAGTGAAAGAGTCTCCAAACACAAAATACAATTGCCCATTCAGTTTAGCCAATGGTTGCTGAGCATCTACTATAATCCTAGAACTAATGCTTTGTAGCAGAGATGGGAAGAAATGGTGATGCCCCCAGCCCCCAGTCCCCAGCCCCCAGCCTTCTTATTTTCTAGCATTATAGCATCAGCCCCTTCAGCTCTATAAGCCGAAGACTGTAGTAGGAGAGATGGGGCGGGATTGGTCCCTTCCCCGCTGTGGCATTTTTCTTAAAAACGTGTGGATGGACCACATCACCCTGGGATCATATCTGAGTTGTTTTGTGCTAATCGTGCTGAAGTACTGATAGTACCGGAAACCTCTCAATATGTTCGATTGAGAATCCAGAGACTTGATTTCATGTCTGCCCTCTTCCCCTAGTAGTTATTTCAAATCTCTATCTCAAATTCTTTGTCCTTCAAATGTTTTCAGCAATCCTTTAACTCCTTTGCTTATGAATTTGAAAATAAAAGTAGTATGAGAGAGCACAGTGGATAAAAAAGCAATGTCTGGTTGCAGTGTAGGTCTATGTAAGGTTGCTTTTTAGAAATTTATGGTAGTTCATTGAAGTAACTTTTGCTTTAGTTTGCCTCGAGTGAAAGATTTGCTGTCACCAATATTTCAGCTTTCAGAAAGCTGAGACATGATCTGAGGGAGATAGACTTGAAACCTGAGATCAGAAGTAACAACCTTTCTGTTATTGGGCACCAATAGCAGACTTGCCCAGCAAATATCTCTGAAATAAACTTCCTGATTAACTTTTGGGGGTCTGTGTTTATACTTGTCCTTTTTAAAAATCATTGATGCCTAATTTGTATTAAATTGAATGGTTTGGCGTATTTTCATTTCCAAAAATACATTTTGCCGCTGTAGGAAAGTTTTGGCAGAATGAACACTGGCATACAGAGGCAACAACAAGTGGTCATGGGAGAAAGGGCGTGAATGATAACTAAAAAGGAGCCAGTGCCACTTGGGCTGGACCTGAAGGTCCACTGAGACTGGAAATCCCCAAGCCAAGGTAGCTGAGCAAAGAGAAAGTCAGTGACTCCTGAGGAAATATTCCGTTCAGAAAACTTGGCAAGAGTACTAGGGCTTTTGAAGAAAGGCCTGCTTTTGACCATACCAAAGCAGATCTAAATGCATATTGAAACAAAAGACTCAAGAACCTCAATTTAAAACGATCTCTTCATACACATCATGTTCACCTATTAAAATATGTATTTTTCTAGGGGTGGCTTTGAAAAAAAGCTTCTCTGTAAGGAAGAATTAATCAGAGTGCATTGGTACTTAATCATATTTCAGAATCTTCCTTGGCTCATTAAAAAGCAGAGGGGGTCTCACAGATCAAAAGATAAGGTCACCAGTTTGTAAGCAAGGCTTGAAATGTTGCTACCAGCTGTGCTGAGTTTACTGCCAAGATTTTATAGTAAGGCTGGAGTTTTAAAAGTTACTTAGATATAAGACTATACTTTCAGGGATCATTTCTATAGTTTGTTAAAAGTTTCTTAAATTTCAAAAACTTCAAGTTCAGAAGTTCCAGCCAGCAACTGCCATATAATAAAACCATCATTAAGCCTATATTATTTAATGGTGTTTTGGAAAGTTTGGTAGCAGCTGCCTGTTGCATCACTCCCAGCCATTCTTAATGTACTGTTTAATGGAAAAGATCCCATGGATATTCTAGTGAGGAAGGAGGGGAGATAAGATGGGAAGGGAGGGAAAAATAACCCAAGAAGAACAATTATGAACAGTGGTGAATTAGTAAAATGCTATGCTGTAGTCAACAGTAGCTTGAGTCTTTACTATAGAAAATAATTATTTGAATCAGCACCAAAAAATAACCTATCTTGTCCCCAAAGTCCAGATATTTATTGTTTCAGCAGATGCCTATTGAGTACTTACTATATGCCAGCCATTTCTCTGCCTTGGAGAAAGTAGGCGTTGTGTAAAGTAAACCAGATCTCTGATTGTACGAAGTTTACATTTTATTGATGGAAATAAATAAGACGTTGTTAAACTCAGTTTCGGTGACTGATGAAGACTGTGCAGGAAAAACAAAGCCGGACTGGGAGATAAAGAGTGTCATGGAAAGAGTTCCTGCTATGGCACAGTGGGTTAAGAATCCAACCACAGCAGCTCAGGTCTCTGCAGAAGTGTGGGTTCAATCCCTGGCCTGGCATAGTGGATTAAAGGATCTAGCATTGCCACAGTTGCAGCATAGTTTGCAGCTGCAGCTCAGATTCAGTCCCTGCCCCCGGAACTTCCATATGCTGTGGGTGCAGCCATAAAAAAGAAAGAAAGAGAGGGAGAGAGGAAGGAACGGAAGGATGGAGGGAGAAAGGTGACATGGTAGCGTTTTTAGCTAAGGTTATGTCTAAGAAGACATTCGAGGCAGAGAGAGAGCCACAGAGGGGTGGGGACGGCAAGGCCAGAGTTTGGAATGGGGTGAACAAGAGTAAGAGTGGTATGAAGGAAATGAGTTGGAAGACACACATGGGAGATCATGAAGACTTCTCAAGGCCAATGCTTCTCAAACTTTAAAATGCATACAAATTGCCTGGGGATATCTCTAAAGTGCTGATTTTGTATTGGTAAGTCTGCAATGGGGCCCAAGAGTCTGTTTATCTAATAAGCTCCCAAGTGATTCTGATAGTGCTGATCTTAGGGACACATTTTAAATATTAAGTCTTTAATCCATGACAGAAACTTCAGATTTTGTTGTAAATGCAGTGTTTTGAACAGGGAGTGGCATGACATATAACCTGCATTTTAAAGAATTCGCACTTGCTTCTGTGTGGAAAATAGACTATGTGGCCACTGGAAATGATGACATTAGTTCAAGCAGATTAGTGGTTTGGACTAGGAAGGCTGTAGTGGGGTAGTGAGAAGTTTGGATTCAGGCAATATTTTGAGAGTTGGGCTGATAAAACTTAACTGATGGATGGGATGTACTAAACATAAGCAAAGAGAATGATGAAGAGTTGGCTGAGGCAACTTGCTAAATGATGATGCCATTAACTGAGACGGGGAGCAGGAGGATAAACGCATTACGAAGACAGGTGTTCAGAACTCAGTTATATGCCCCGAAATTCACATGTTGAAGTCCTAACCTCTAGTACCTCAGAATGTGACTGTCTTTGGAAACAGGAGGTTTAAAGGGGGTAGTTAAGGTACAATGAGATCGTTAAGATGGGCCCTAATCCGGTATCACTAGTGTCCTTATACACAAAAGAAATTTAGACACGTATGTCTATAGGGAGAATGCCATGTGAACATGAAAACAGCCATCTCCAAATCAAGGAGAGAGGCCTGGAACAGATCCTGCCCAACAGCCTGCAAAGGAATCAACCCTACCAACCCTTTGGTCTTGGACTTGAGCCTCCAGAACTGTAAGGCAAATCTCTGTTGTTTAAACCACGCAGTTTGTAGTCTGTTGTGACAGCAGCAAACTGAATCAATAGAAGAGGGGCTCTTTGAGATCGACCCACTCTGAGGAGGAGTTGATTTTCATGATCTGGGGAAGGAGCATTCTAGGAAGAAACGAGCAGGTGAGCATGTAAAAAAGCCCCCATATGGGGGCCAGTGTTGTCGGAAGGAAATTTTTTATTTTAAACCCCAGAAAGCAATGGCATGATTGAGTCAGAGTGTGAGAGTAAAAAGATCAAATTCAAGGGACATGATAAGTTCTAACTCTACCACTTGTTTGTTGCATGAGTTTGAGCAAGTCCCTCCCACCCTCTGAGCCTTAGCTTTCTCATCAGATATGGCAGTAGCAGTACCCAAGCCACCTACCCCACAGGCGGCTCAGAGGTCCAAATCTAATTACAATACAAGCAAAAATAGTTCACAAAGCCTTATGTAATTGTTAGTTGGAGTGATTGATTGTTATTGCTCCTGTGCTAACAGAGGCTGTGCTATAATGTCGTGGTGAATGGACATAGGCACACCCCAGAAGTGTAGCTCAAGGGCCATGTGCCTTGATGTTATGAGGATACTTGAGTGCTTCTCTTAGCGATCATCAAGTCATCCATCATTTTTTAGAAGCTCCAAAATCCAAGTACATGTGATTTTAATTATAACCATATTTTTATTCAAAGTGGGAAGCAACAGAAGATTGTGGTAGCATAAATCACTAGTCATCTAATCGCATTTAGGTTATACGAAAACAAGATGGAAAGCTTTGAAGTTAGTGTGTTTATTTGCTAATCCACTCTCCCCTCCAAAAAAAAAAATTACATTATGTTTCTCAGAACTGTTTGGACGGGAAATATTACTTTTTGCAGGAATTTTTATTTAAGAAATAACAAGTTCAGTGTCTGTGCTGTAAATCAGTACTCTGTTGGTTGAAAGTGAACCATTTTAGCCACCACTGTTGCATCAAATTATACAGCTCACTGAAATGAACCATGAGGTTTTCCTGAGCTTTGTTGATGGCCTAAGTAGAAAGGAAACCTAAGGCAGATAGATGACGGCTATGATGGTCTTGGCACAGTTAAGGTAGAACTGGGAAGGGTATGAGAAGAGGAAGGCACAAAAATTCTCATTAAAACAATTGTCCACGTCCCTCCCCCAAAGTCTTAGGACTTACTTTAATCCCATTCATATTGTCTTTCATTTTCTGTAATAAGTTATGCCTTGTTGGAAGATGCCCATTAGAATTGTGACGTTTTCATCCTTATGGAGAACTCCACCAGCTACTTATGCTGCCTTTTGAGCCCAACTTGTAGGAGCAGGATGACGATTCATTCCCCACGTCCAAGGGGTGCTCAGCCCCTGTGCTGAGACTGAAAATTACAAACCAGAGAGTGACACTAAGCATTGATCGAGACTAAAGCACCCCTAATGTCTTGACAATGTAGTGTTCAAAGTAGGTTCTTTTCAGATACTTAGAGCAAGGCTAATCTCATGCTATACACTAAAACTTGATTGATTATCTGTAACAATAGCTAACAATTACTGGACACCTTTCATTACCAGACTGTACAGTGTGGTTCCATGTGCTATTTCATCAATCCTCAAAATAAACCTGCAGTATTTTAAATGCTATCAATTTCTCCCATTAAAATTGAACCACATGTGTATACATTTCGTCTCATCCTCTTTATCTTCCAAATACTAGACTTTTCTTATTTTCATTCTATGGATGTTCAGTTTGTTCCCTAAGACACTGGCCCTGAGAGACACAAGGCAATTACAGCTGAAAGTTTAAGCGATTTGTATTCAAAGATGCAGCAGTAAGGTGAAAGAAAAGAAAGTAGACTATTTCTCCCCAGTGGCTCAGACGGAACAGACTGGAAAAGAGTAAACATATATGCAATGGTCTGGCTTTCTTTTACAGGCTGGGTAATCATGGAACGTGTCATTTCTTAGCAGGATACCTGATAAAATGAGAAGGCACTTAAATCCCAGAAAGTATATTATCAATAGTCAGGTACATACAACAGACATTACTTGTACTTGAACAAAAACGAGGTTTCCAGCTCTTTAACTACAGCTATACAATCACCATTATCATTCAAGTCTAGAGTCCTCCTGGTGTAACCTTTTCTGGTCCAAAGATTCAAAATCGCATCCAGCCAGTCAGCAATACGTCAAGTTCTTATTGCTTCCAAGATATGGTACTGCTGATTTCAACGAGTGGATTTGCAAACCTCCAAATGTGCCTCGCTGGAGATTCTCCCAGAGATCACACACTCAGGAGCTAGGGGGTGACGTCTAAGAGTGAAACTGGCTGGGTTCAAGACAAGACACAGTGGCGGCACTGAGGTCACCTGGAGAGCAAGTGTCCCACCTACATCACGTAGCTGAGGCTTGGCTCCTGCCATGTGATGCATGAGAGACTGTCAGCTCCACACAGACAAGCCCAGATTTTTCTAAGAAAATCTGAAAATTCAGATATCTGTGCACATATTCTGCCTTGTAAATGTTGGCAGCTTATGTCATTTTTTTCTTTTAAATATACTTGAGCCAAATTCACAAGGCCGCTGTTTGGCAGCTTCCACTGCAGTAAGGAAGAGAGAAGTGTCAAAAGGTTTCTACCCTACTCCCTCTGAGGACTTTCTGTCTCTTCCCTCTCACACCAGAAGGACGTCGCAAGCAGAACCTCTCATCCCTTGGGAAGGCTATGAGTTTGGAGAAAGTGAGAATCAGACCCTTTAAAGAAAAGCATGCACTCCCAAATCCAGCCCCTTGCCTCCTGCCCTTGGAGAGAGACCTATGTAACGTAACACTGTCACAGAAAAGAATGAGTGCAGGTTTGGATTTCTCCAAGGCAGGAGAGCCTTTCAGTGTTCACATGCCCTTACAGATCACTGTGGGCCTCTTGCAGAGACAAGTAAGCCAGAAGAATAAAGGCAAGATCTCTATTTTCAGTGTACTGGGTTCAAGGGAATAGCAAGCCTTCCAAATTATAATACGAGATTTAGGGTAGATTTGGAAAAATTCAAGTCTAAAAATTATAGATTTGGTAGATATGAGAACAGAGAAAACAACTTAGTCAAGAGAACTGATATAATTCCCATTGCGGTTAATAAATATGGCACATGGCCAGGACAGGGAGGGTAAAGAAATGGACTTGAACTTGACTCACCCACAGTGGTGAGATATTACAGTAACCTACAGAGGATGTCTCCAACCAGCCAAAGGAGGGAACAATATCATAAAGCAGGATTTGAGAATTTTGGGAACCTCTATATGAAGATCCTTTACTGAGAAGAAAAGCCAGAAAGCAGAAATGGTGGTGTTCCAGCAGGCAGCCCATAGCAGACACCAGAGAAATCTATTTCTAGTGGGGCTCTAAAAACAGCCCATTTTCTAAAACACAGATAATCTAACCACAGATCTTTACTCAATTTATGTGGGTTTGTGTCCCCATAAACCCATTATAAATTGAAAATATATTGTCGGAATGCATTGACAAAACCTAACCTATTGAACATCATAGCTTAGCCCGGCCCACCTGAAAGGTGCTCAGAACACTAATATTAACCTGCAATTGGGCAAAAATTATCTAACACAAAGCCTATTTTATGATGAAGTACTAAGAATCTTATGTAATTTGTTAAATACTCTACTGAAAGTGAAAACAGAATGGTTGTCTGGGAACAGAATAGTTATAAGCATATTAGTTGTTCCCCTTGTGATTTCTTAGCTGACTGGGAGCTATGGATCTCTGCCACTGCAGCATGAGAGAAAGTATTTTAACGCATATCATTACCCAGGAAGAGATGAAAAATCAAAATCCGAAGTATGCTTTCTACTAAATGTGTAATGCTCTTACACTACCGTAAAGTTGAAAAATAATTAATCAAACCATCATCTACTGGGAACCGTCAGAGGTGTAAAATGAGTCTGGCATACTTGGAGTTCCTGTTGTGGTACAGCAGGATCAGCTGCATCTCTGGAGGCTCTCTGAAGGCTAGGACTCAAGTTCCATCCCTGGCCTGGTACAGTGGGTTAGGGGATCTAGCATGAGTCACAACTGTGGCTCAAATCTGATCCCTGGCCCAGAAACTCCATATGCTATGGGACAGCCAGATAGATAGATAGATAGATAGATAGATAGATAGATAGATAGATAGACAGACAGACAGACAGACAGACAGACAGACAGACAGATAAAAATAAATAATAAATAGACTCTGGCATACTTGGGGAGGGCAGGGAACTACGTCATCCCTTACAACAGTTTTTATCAAGAAATGATTAAACTTCAACTGTGTTTATCAAGAATGATTAAACTTAACATCAATTCTTTCTGAACTTTCACTCTTTATTCCTTAACTAGTTTTCTCCACAGTCAGCTTCTGCTTCCCTCTGCCACTTGAGGTAGGGTAGAACAGGGAGCAGAGGGAGCTCTTAGGGTCCTCTGGTCGTCACCATGGGCTCTCCACTCTCATCAGTGTCCTCAGGGGCCAATTTCACTGTTTCCCTGATGACTCCTGTTGGGACCTAGGTCACACACCTCTCACAGGGAGACTGTGCGGTGATAAGATACCTGTTGTCAGAGCAGAGCGGAAGCAGGTGCAACAGAGCTCAAAGATGCAGGGTTCCTTTTTTTTTTAAGCTCTCTGGAATTCATTTGTTATACTCTTCTCTGGATCATTTTAAGTCTCTAGATTTCATTTGTTAAAATTTTCTCTGGGTCTCTGAAAAGTCATCTAGAGAGCTTAAGTTGTGAAATGAGGAACAGTTCTTCACTCACCTTTTATACAGCAGCCAATGCTAGGAAATGTTTCAGAGGTCCTGTGTGATTTCTTTACCTGAAGTTTGGTTCTGGAACTAATTTCCCTAATTTTTTTTCTACTTTGACAAATTCTTCATGATTTCCAAGTAGGACAGTAATGACTTTGGAGAAGCAGCATTGACATTCCGTTGGCTTGGGCTTCTTGCTGGTCCACTCAGGCTATATCAGATCCTAAATTCACATACTTCCTACCCATTTATTACCTAGAAGTCCTTACGTATAAGCACTACATAATAAGTATCAGTGACTTCCTAGCATTTGACCTCCAGGAGTATGTTCAGATATGGGACAAGAGAACTCTATTCTCCGAAATCGGTGTATTCTAACAGAGCTTAATGTCAACTTGTCACAACCAGCAATATTATGGTTAACATGGGGGGAAAGTAAGTTCAGACCAGCTAGGGCAGAAGGACAGGCCCCTATAACAAGAAACCAACAGTCTACATCTTCTGATCCAAAGAGGCAGTCATGCTGCTCTGGTTAATCCAAGGGCTAATAGCCAGCCCATGGGAGCAGATGAACAGTTGAGTGTGGGAGAGGGAGTTCTGGGAGGTTCATAGCATCAGTCATAACTGTGGGCTCATACATCTGGGGATCCAGCCCAGGTCATGTGAAGAGGGGGGACATATAACCCAGCTCCAGAGAAATGGGCTTGAAGGAATTGAATGAGGGCCAGGATCCTTCTGCCCTCTTATAGGATTCAGATTTGACTTTATAAGTGGTCCCTGGTGGCCTAGAAGATTAATAATCCAGCATTGTCACTTCTGTGGCTCAGGATGCTGCAGTGGCAGGTGTTCAGTTCTTGGCCAGGGAACTTCCACATGCCATGGGTGTGGCCAGAAAAAAAACAAAAACAGAAAAGGCTTTATATAGAGCCACCAAGAAAAACTGAATAGACCCAAAATAAAAATTTGGGTCTTTGGGTCAGAACCAAAGACCCAGAAAAGCCCCCAGGTGATACTGCTGCTGCCAGTCTATGAATGAGGCACAACCGTGATAGAAGGCGGGTTGGGGTGATTCCCAGTACAGTGACGCCCTTGCCTTTTCTGTGCAAAGTGCAGCACATACCTTTTCATGGCCTTCTTCTGGCCCCTGGACGCTCATCTCTCCTCGTTGTGGAGTGGAATTTGTTCAGGCCTGCTTGTCCTCTCTGAGAAGACCCTGTGTTCTCTAAATAATTTTTTTCTCACAGTCCTCTTACAACTAACTCATCAAAACTTCTAATCCCTAAGTGTTCTCATCTGGTTTTCCTGTGACAAATCCATGTCATTAATTGTAGTTTTAGTAAGCACTGATTAAATCAAAATGTTTATGAAATATTTGGATATTTACTTTTTCTTATAAAAAATGGACAGTATCCCCAAAGAAATGAATATCTAATGGAGGCATTTCAATCACTGTGGTAAGTAGATAAAGAAAAAGTCTTAAGACAACATAGGTACAGTACTATACATTGTCTCGAAATATTATAGTTAAAGCTTCTCAAACTTCAGTTGGGGTCTCCAGAAGCTGTGGAATTCTGATTCCCACACTGGGCTGTTGCTAGCTCAACAGTACCTCTGGGGTCCTGAACTGGCTTCAGAACCATGGATGGTAGCCAAAGGAGACCTATGTTCCAGCTAAAATTATCAAGGCAATTTATGCAGAATTTGTCTCCTACATTCAAAATTATACTATGCTGTGCATAGTATCATTTGAGTGTTTTCATGAGGAAAACTATCCATATTATATAAACACTCGAGTAAGGAGAGGCAAGGCTGCGACCTGAATTCTTAGTCAGTGCTGGGTTTAGGAAATGTCCTAATTGTTGAATTTGTCTTGAAGCCTGTAAAAAATAAAATTTTTAAAGCCAATTTAAATACTTTGGTCATAGCACTAAACTTTTCTAAATAAGAACTACTTTCTTTTTCCTATCTCGTATCTGAGCATTTTAGTGAAAATACATCCCAAATATCCTACAGGCGTTTCTCTAAGCCTTCCCAAGCAAGAGATTCTCTACAGACTATGTAAGATTTCATTGATTCCTAAAGATAAAAATATATTGATCTTCAGTATAAATACCTGGAATCCATTGCAAAATGCTCCAGGACTTTGTTGTCTCTTGCACCCAGAGGCCTGAAAATCTTGGAAGATGTTTAGTTGCTGCCAGCAAGATTCTGTGTTTACTCGAGTTTCTTCATTTCCCATACGTGTGAGCTTGCATGCCAAGCCAAGAGCATTTACTCCCATCATTAGTAACATCTTGCAAAATAGACTTCCTCAATACACTACAAATCCTGAAGGAACAGGAACGAAGCAAATAAGCTTCGTGTATTTTTCTTCAGAACCAGATGCTCCTGCAGTGTGTTTTTGGCAATGCTTTTATCCACCTATTAGACCAGCTGGAATGGGGGAAAGAGGCATGCTTTGAGTAAGAATAAAACAATTGCAGGAAGATTTTTCATCAGCCAGTGTTGTTGATAAAACAGTCAGCTTGAGGTAAGGAGTGACGCATATTGGAGTCCCTGCCTAAGACATCAAGGTTATTCATCAGAAGACCTGGAAGTAAATTGTAGTCTCCCAGTTTTTTTTTTTTATTAAAAGGCTAATGCCATTCAGACGCTAGCATACATTCAGGAATGATATGGCTCCTGGCTACTGCTAACTTAGAACTTTCTGGACCATTTCTAGTAACCTTTCAAACTACTTTCATATAATCTGAGAGATATAGACATTTTTCAGTTTGAGCAGTTAATGTCCCTAATTACAGAAACTGGTTGGAAAATGCATATATCAATTTGCCAATTAAAGGGGCACATTGGATGACTGACTAGTGGCATCTCACATGGCATTTGATGGCTTTTAGACAGATCCAATCCAGTGCTATTCCAAGCCAAAAAAATATTGAATATTCATATAGAAAGTAATTTTAGACTGGGGTTTAGTGTAAGAAAAATAAGAGCGAAGAGGACTTCTTACTGCAGTCATTACAAATCTGGGCTCTGAAATCAAACATGAACTTGAACGCTGATAACCAAAGTTCCTGACTAGTTATATGCTGGGTTCCTCACCTGCAGTTGTGGAATTAGTCACTGTGGTGGTATATTGAGATCACGTGGGCCATGTATACAGAGTTGGCACTTGGGGAGAGCTCAGAGCCCTAAGGCTGGTGCTCCACACTCTGATCCCCTGCCTAGCTCCATTCAGTCTTCAACAATTCTAAGGAAAAGGAAACAGAATCAAACAAATAAAAATTCAAAGGTTCCATGGAAGGGAGGATGGAAAGAGCTCTGGAGAACTTTCTAAAACCACTGTCATTCCCTTAGAAGGCATGGAATAAAAGTAAAGCCTTCCATTAGCAAAATGGGCATCACCACCTCTTTCACTTGCCCTTTTGCTACCAGGTTAACTCTGTTTAAGCACCATTCTTTACACTTTGATTATTTTCATTCCTCTCTCTATGTCTATTCTCGAAAGGAAAGAGATGTCCTGTTACTGTATTTACCACAGATTCAAAGGGAAGCCTTGCTAGGGAATGAACAAAACTCTCCAAATAGCTTGGATTTCCGTATTCAGCCACAACTGTCGCTGAGTGCCATCTGCCTTCTGAGCTGAGCGAAGTTGTTGGGATCCCCAAAGGCCCCTTAGGCTGTAGTGTTCAGCAGCTGGATAGGAGGAGGAGACTAGAAGTCTTTAGACTACCTCAGAAGTATCAGTTCTCTTGGGGATCCAAAGTATTCCACCATTTTTTTCTAGACTGATGGAGAAATGAAAGTGGATGCAGAAGAGAGGACTGGGAAAATACAGAAAGATTAGTGCAAAGATTACTTTCCATGTCTTAAAAGGAATTGATTTTTTTGAACATAGACTCCACTTTGGTGAAGTTGCTGCATCAAAATCAAAACTTGGAGTTCCTGTCATGGCTTGTCAGTAATGAACCTGGCTAGTATCCATGAGGATGCAGGTTCAATCCCTGGCCTCACTCCGTGGGTTAAGGATCCAGAGTTGCCATGAGCTGTGGTGTAGGTCACAGATGCAGCTGGTATCTCATGTGGTGTAGGCTGGCAGCTGTAGCTCCGATTTGACCCCTAGCCTGGGAACTTACATATGCCGTAGGTGCAGCCCTAAAAAACAGAAAAAGAAAAAAATCAAAACTAAAGTTGCTGTGGACAATTTTATTTCATCTAACCACATTTCTTGCATCCATACAAAAGACAGATAAACACAGTTTGGAGTACCCAATAGTATTTCTGTCCCCTGGAAGAATTTGAAATATAGGAAAAATAGAGCCCGTGATCTGTTAGCTAGCTCAAGTCAAGCCTGGCTTAATTCCAAGCATTTCATACTCAGAGCAACTGAAACCTTCCTCAATGCACTGACAAGTTCATGCCTTACAGAGCACAGTGTTAGTAGTCTGACCAGGGCAGCAGCAGACAGGGGCCACCAAACCCTTGAGAACAGTTTTTCCATCTCTGGATGCCATAGAGCATGGTGTTTGCGAGACTTGTTGTTGCTCAGGCAGCCAGGTGATGTTCTCAACTCCCCTCTCATCATCCTACTGCTAATAAAACTCCTGGGATTCAATTACAGTGCACTTTACTTCTCTAGCAGAGATTTCAGCTCTGCATTTTATAGAAGGTATCCACACTGCTCACCAGAGACCCGAGAATCAAAGCTCTGTTCAAGTGTCTACTCCCAGTATTCACTGGAGCTTTCACATTACTGAATCTGTAAAGAACACACACCTATCCTTTTTGGAGTATACGCGGTGACGGCTGGCTGATGGCGGTGTGAGCTGCCTTGACTTGTTTACCAAAATATCTCTAAAATAAGAGATGATGATATTTTCCTTTTAGCCCTCTCCTCTGAGTGCATTGAGCAAAAATGTCTAAAGAGACCATAATGTTCTTCCTGAACATTGCAAAATGGTGGACTTTAGATCAATTTATTCATATTGTCGAAAGGAAAACATTTAGAAAAGTGTAAAAGGCACCCAGTTAAGGAAGCATTTTATAAACTGGATACTAAAGAAACTTGATCAAGCTTTGCTTACAAAATAGGACCAGGCTAGTGTTTAGGAAGTTAAAACGTGGTTAGGTTTTCAGAGTTGAGCATCCGCATTTGAAGGCTCACAGCAAAGTGGCACAGGTACTCTACTCAGATTTTGATGCTAAATTTGTCCTGGACAGCTCTATCCGCCAGGTCTGAAAGCAGAGGAGTAAGAAAGGAAAATAATACAATCACATTTCTTTCTCTACTTATTTTTCCCAAATCTTCTTTATGTGATGAACCTGTATTCATGTCACTTTCTTCAAGAAGCTTCTTTTATAAAGGGAAATTATGAAGGAAACAAATTCTGAATAGTGATGTTCCAGTAAAATATGGTTTATATTATTTGGCAGTGTTCTAATCATTAGGACAGTCTATTTTTTTTCCTCCCACAGCTCCAATCTATCCTAGACCTGATGAAGTCAGTCACATTGTTTTGGGGAGAAAAGAATAAAATATCTCCATAATCTGCCTCATCTTAGCGTCTTGTTACACATGGAGCAGAAGGAGTGAGAAGAGAAAACAAGGTTATTGTCTGTACACTTACCTCCAAATACTCTTGAAACTTCTAGGAGAGAGCCGTGATAATTCTGTAAACTTTTTGTCCTACCTTATTAAAGCAGGGTGTGTATAAACTTAGTATCTTTGAAGTAATATCTTTATCCAGAATAAATTATCTTTGAAAGTGATTGAAACTTTCCCCCAAATAACAGAAGGGGTCCTTAACTTTGTACCGGATCTGTAATGGATGACAGAGCTAGAGGAACAGACAATAATGAACAGAATTTAGCCCTTTTTAAATGACTGGGAATCGTAGTCTCAGCTCAGATAAAAGATGGTCAGAAATGCAGGGAGTACCTCTGGGTAATGGCAAGAATAAGGTGACACCAATTTGCAGGAACTGGGACACAATCCCTCTGGACTCTGTGTTGAATCCGAGTGCTCGCCTGATCCCAGGCCTCTGACCTGTGAGATGAATGATGTGGCTCTTTGATTTCATTATCAGAGATTTTCCTATACAGTTAATCTTAGACTTAAATACTACAATACACATTCATTCTGTCTGTGACAATGGAATATAGAATGGAAGTAACCAGACCCAAGCCTTCTGTCCTAGATCACCCCTTAGACAGCGGTGACTGCAGTAACTTGCTTGTGGGAGATCCCACTTGTTACTGGAGGTGTTCATCTGATCCAAAGAGAGAGTGTGTTTGCGCTCACACCGATGAGAATTAGGAATCTGGTTGCAAAGACTACTCCCACTTCTTCTTCCAAAGAAGAAAGAATAAGATAAGCCAGGTACATTTCTCCAAATATTTGGCTCATGTTTCTTCTTTGATTCACTAATAAATACATAAGAAGGTAAACATTTGCTAAGCAGGAGGCAAACAATAAAGACTGATATGTGTGCGCATGTATATGTATATACATATATGTATACATATATATAATATGCACATTTATTATATCAGTGATAATGGGAAAGGAAACATTATATGTCAGAGCTACCTGTTTTCACCTAAAACTTCAAAGTGAAAACTGTATACCATAAAGCAAGATTTTCAAGGTATCTGTGCATTTTTAAAATTCATGTAATCTGTTGAATAAATCATAGTTACTTCACCAAACATTCAAAACTACATTTTCCCTCTCTTTTTAACTGAATGCATACCATCGTGGTCTGTCTGGGCTGCCATAACATGGACTGGAGAGCTTAAACCACAGAAATTCATTTTCCTGCAGTTCTGGAGGCTAAAAGTCTGAGATCATGGTGCCAGCATGGTCAGGTCCTGGTGAGAGCCTGTCTGCAGAAGGACCCTCTCTCCCCTCTTGCTGTGGCAGAGAGGGAGAAACGGCAAGCTCTGTGAGGTCTTTTTTTTTTCAGCTGTACTCGTGACATGTAGAAGTTCCTGGGCTAGGGATCCAGTCTGCACCACAGCAGCGACTTGAGCCACTGCAGTGACAACACCAGATCCTTAACCTACTATGCCACAGGGGAATTCCCTGGGGGGGGTCTCTTCCTATAAGAGCAGTGATCTCATTATGAGGACCTCACTCTCATGACCTCATCTAATCAATTTACTTCCCAAAGCCCCAATCTCCAAATACTGTCACATTGGGTGTTAGGGCTTTCACCATATGAATTTGGTAGGAGGGTTTATTCTAGAACTTTGACCCCAAACAGTCAGTCCATAGCACATGCTGAATTATACAGTCTTAAAGGTATTATTTCCTGGATCTAAGTACTATGGATCATGTAGGATAATGAAAAGGAGAACTAGATATCTAGAGAAATTAACTGTATCTAGAAAGAACTATATTAGAAAGAAATTAACTGGCCAAAGACCTAGAAACCATATCATAATAGATATTGACGCTGAAGAAACCAGAACTCTTTGAAGCTAAGATAGAAAAATTGAGAGAACATATTTTTTGAAGATATTTGAAAACCTCTGCATATTGAAGAAGGACTTTTTTATAGTTTAAGACTGGAATAAGTAGAAATTTCAAGGAGATAGATTTTGGAAAAATATAAGGCGCAGAACCTCCTAATAAAGAGAACTGCCCCAACATCACATAGTAAAGTCTTCAGCACGGAACTCATTCAGACTGACAGTCCTCTTTCAGGAATATTCTAGTAGCAATGTTTGAAATTAGGTAGAACTTGCGACGAGATCTCTCCAACAGTCCATTCTGACACTAAGATGATAGATTTTAAGAGCTCTCCTTTTAATGGTAATTAGTCTTTATATGATCAATACATGAGCAGGAGAAAGAATGTAGAGACCAGATACACAGTATTATTTTATGTTAAATGAAGGATCAGAAGGGGATCCAGAATGTGTTCTTCCTTTTAGGGATGCACTTAGGATAGAACATTCAAAGGAAATATAATTTTCTGACCAAATGGGTAAAAAGAATTATAAAGAATTTATTGATAATTAAGGAAAAAAATCTCAAGTGAATCATGAGATGCGTTTTGTTGTCATTGTTTTATTTGTTGATTTTGTTTTAAGGGCATACATTTAGTTTATTTTGTGACTGTGCATTTTCTGTGGAAAGGACAGACTGATAGATGTTCGTGACCTAATAAATAGTAACTAAACCTGTTGTGAGAAAATTTTATCTCAGTCTAAACTAAGATTGATCTGGCTTATCAGTTATCTGCCAGTATTAAGTAAATGTATTCCTTATGTAATCTTACCTACTTTTAAATAATCAAAGTTCTAGAATAAAGCGCTTTGTCTTTTTTTTATTTTGGAAATATATGAGTTGACTTTCTTCTAACAAAAATGCATGTTTTAAATCAATTTGCTTTCTCTTATGAAAAATTCAGTCCTGAAAATCCAGCCAACCTAATGGATATCAATTAGAAGAACTTGGTAGTATGTATGTGGTTCCAGTTATTGACTAAACTTACCAGAATTTGAGATAATGAAGACAGGACAGTTACCTATTTTATCTATTACTATTCCTTCTTGCCTTTCATGGTCCCTGCCTACAGGAAGTCCTCAATAAACAGTTATTAAATTATTGAAAAATTATTTTCAGAGCCAATGACTCAACTGATGATATATATATGTATAAATATACACACACAAACATATCAACTAAATTCACACTAGAGATTTGCTTCAATTACAGTGATCCATGTTGGTTTTTCAAGAAATACACACTTAGTACATCATTCAGAGTTTTTAGTTTCTATTTTCCTCTTCCTGTTTACTGTTTTGTTATTGCACCAGCAGCAGATGTTTAAGAAGATAAAAAATTCAAATTATATTTGAATATTGGTTATTCCTCTTTGGAAAAATGTAATTAGTAAGGTTTTAGATTTAGGGGGAAATTTACTAACAGATTCTATTAACCAAAAATTTGCTTCATTGAAACCGTTGTGGGTCAGAAACAAAAGGCTATATAAAACAAAAACATGGATAATGTAAATTTATAGGGAACTCATTGTTGCAGATTATGGTCACAGTATGAAAAAAATTTGAAACAAAAAATATGTATTTGGATGCCTTCAGGTGAGGGAATAGAACACACACTCTCATTATATGAAAGTAGAGAATTCAGTAAGAAAAAACACTGCCCTGGGAATAGAAGCTCTAGATTTTTTTTGTCAGATCATTGGATGCCATTTAGCATCCTGGACTCCAGGTAGCTCATCCATGAAATGGAAGATAAGGCTTAGTTACAGAGATTAGTCTAAAGCAGCGGTCCTCGGAGTGTTTTTCTTAAGCATTGTGTGAGAACTGTTAGAATTGCAAATCCTCTGGCCCAGTGTGGAACCCATTAAATCAGAAACTCTGGAATTGGGACCCAGTAATCTTTCAACATTGCCCCTTGTGATTCTGTTGTGCACTCACTTTTTAGAGCTATGAGCTTTGGGTTCTCTTGGAAATCCATGGTGAGGACTTTAGAAGCCCTGTTCCCCTCAACTCCAACAGCTCTGAGACAAGGTCTCTACAATGTAAGTTGTGGCCTCAAGCCGGCCAGGAGTTGAGGTTAGACATTAAGAAATTAAAGGTCATTCTTTCACTCTTCTCTACCCCATTTCCTATTTCCCTGCTCCCTACACTCACATCCACCAGTGTTAGCAAATTGTGCTCACATGACTGCTCACTTCGTATTTACTCATGCCCGAAATCACTTCTGCTAGGAGAAAAGCCTTTGGATACACAATTAGATTAATATTGTTAATATAGTAATAGTATTAATAATATATTAACAATATACCCAATAATATCATGTATTATAACAGATTAAAACAACTCATGATTGAGGTAGTGTTTTCTGTGAACACTTTTTTGTTACGTATAACTATACGTAACAAATCATTTTCTAAGTGTGGTGACAAACAAGACAATACTAGCTGAAGGCAGAAAGAGATGGGTTCCAACAATGGGGGTGGCGATCAGGAAGCTGTAAGAAAAAAAGGGCTTTGAACTTCAAAGACCTTAAAGCCAATGCCTTGAGTTTCTTTCAACACTCATAGTCATTGAGAAGACATTGATGACTAGATTTCTTTCCCCCTTGTAGCTACCAAATCAAACTTTTCTGTTTTAGGTGATTCTTAAGGATTTTTAGTTTGTTTTGGTTTTTGTTGTTGTTTAATTCACAAAAGATCTTCCTTGCCAAAGAATTTGTTCATCAAAATGTCACTGTAATCCATAGTTTATCCATCTTCATCACTACTGTGATAAACCAATGTGAAGGCTGAAGCCTTTCCACATATGTTGGACTAAAAATTTTCACTGTCTCTTAGAACAGTTCTACTTTATAAGTACTTTGTTTTAGGTGACAACTTTGATTCATTTCACATTTCAAATATGTATCATTTATTTGTGCCTCAGATTAATTTATAATCTCCTTAAATTCAAATTAAGATGGCATTGTACAATGCCTAACACATAGTCATGGGTAATAAATATTCACGAGCATTTGTAATAACATAATGTTTTATGTTTTCTCTGTTCTAGCTTTAAAATATCAGAAGAAGCAGATTGTCTTTCCTTTTTTACTTAATTGTTCCCTGTAGCTAGATTTTCTGGATGGTTTACCATTAGGATAAATGACTACAAATGAAGGAAAATATGATGCAAAAATATGAGCTACATATCTATTCATATTTCATCTACAGATATTAAAATATTATTTTCCAGTGTTTGGTCCATGGGAAGAACACAGTTAAGACACTTCAAAGACACTCAGTTACACAAGCGGGAATAGTAACTAAGATGAAGCATGAAACTTTAGACTGTATAAATGCTTTGAAGTACACAGTCTCACATGATGCTCCCAATAGCCCTGTGAAGTAGGTATAGAGTTATTACCTCTTATTTACTTGGCTGGAAAAAAAGTCTAGGAAGACTCACTGGTTTGCCCACCATCACACAATGAATTATGCAACTAATTGTTGGTCCAAATGCTTGGGTCACCCATGCTCAGTTACCTCTTCCATTGTCATCATGAGCTGAGCTCCTCCCAGCCCTCCTCCCCCAAGTCTGGTCAACCTCCACTACATTGGTCCAGGTCACATTTCAGTAGGTGGCATAAAAGAAAAAGATTTATTTTTGATTGTAGGCTCTTGATTGGAGGGAGACGGAAGCTATTCCGTATCTGACGCTAAACGTAGACATTAAAAGTCTAGTCTTAGTCAACATCTCAGCGCACCAGAGTAACATTGAAAGTATCACTCCCATTGTCATTAAGAAGAGTTTATCTTCTTGGGGCTAAACCAGATGATTTTCAGTCCTGGCTAACCCTTAGAATCACCTGAGGAGATCTTTTTTTTTTTTTAATTCAGCTGCTCTAGCCTCACCCTCTGTGAATCTAAGATGAGGTGCAAGTATTGATATTTTAGCTCCCTAGGTGATAAATGTGCAGCCAGGATTGGGATACACTGATACAGCTGAAATGGAAGCAAGACTGTTATAAACTGGCACAGAAGCTGCCTTTTTACCTCCTCAAACTAGGTAAAAGCCTGTCTGTTGACAGTCCCAACCATTTCTATGTAGAACCCTTGTATAATTTCCAAACAAACCAGAAAGTTGTGTCTACCAGAGAATTCCTGTGGACTGTTATTAAAGGGCTTATGGTTAACTGATGGGCTGAATTAATGGTGAGCATTAAGACAGATTGAACCTCAAAATTCAGGCATATTAACAAAGTGACCAATGTGGAGGTACAGATTTCAAGTTTAACTTTTAGTTTCCTATCTCTCACAAGCACTGGTGGTAATAAAAAGGATGCTTTCTTTCCTTTACCAGTCAAGTGTGCATGGACCAGCCCTTATAAAAACTTGGGTCTATCCAGATAGACATAGGAGGAGAGCTATAATTAACTTGAGTAAGCAAAGTAATAAATAGCCTGAAAAATAGCTTCTAGAAATCTAAGAGGGACATAGGGTCTGTCCTTAAACTACCCCTTCCTTTATTAATCTCCTGCACAAGGAAACCCCTAGAAATTGCATCAATAACTGTTTCCTCTTCCTATATGGAACCTGATTATGTGTACATGTGTATGTGATCATCCCATTAAGGAAGCATTTAAGAATGAACAAGTTTATTAAAGTGGATGAATTAATAAGAAATTACTGATTTAATATAAAAATGAGGTCACTATGTAATAAAAGTTACAGTACTAGAGGAAAAAAATCAATTCTCTTTATAGGGTTGAATATACAAATTACATCTGAAGTTTCTGTTTCACCAAAGATATATTTGACACCACTCCATCTGGAGTAAGGGAATATGTAATTATTAATCTTTTGCAGCTAAGCACATGTATAAATGAATTCACAATTTTTAAAATTAAATCACTCAAAATCAGCTGAAATGTCTCCACTATTTATAAAAATCGTGGCTACAGATGAACCTATCTACAATACACCAAAAACAGGTGACTGTAGTAGACCTTTTAAAGTCAAGAACTTGATTTTTATTACATTAGAAGGGGAAAAATATCTCATGTATTTAATTTTATTCAACAAGTACTTGAGGATTAATTGTGGTTTTGACATTGTTGAGAGTAAAAAATAACATAGGACCTCATAATAACTACAAAACATGTATCAACACATACTAAATGAGTAGAGAATATGACTCAGTATAGTGGAATTATAATACAAGACAGCAGATATTAAAAAGTCCTGACTTAAATATATGGTGTTACGAAAAAAGAAATGTAGAATAAAAACAGTGAGTACTGTAAACAGTTGGAAGGACATAAAGTTGGTCAAGAGCCCTAGGGCTCGGTTTGTTTCTTCATTCTAGCAAACTTTTCTAAGACAGCACTTTTATCAGTAATAAATATTGGCTGTGCTTTGCCATCAAGTCAGGTCTAGCTTCCTCACCCCAGAACCAAAGGTTATTTAGAATTAGACTCATTCATTGTGATTGGCCATGTGTCCCCTCCACCAACTCTGTAGTCTGTAGGCAATCAGACTGAGCCTCTTCAGATGCCCCTCTGCCCAGGCACTGATCCTTCAGGCCTCAAGGTCCTCTGCCCACTCAGCTCCACCTCCAAAACATTAACCCCACCACCACCACCACACACACTTAACACCTACTCAGTTCCTAATTGTCTATCAAAAACCAGCTCTAGGAGTTCCCTTTGCGGTGCAGTGGAAATGATTCAGACTAGTATCCCTGAGGATGTGGGTTCAATCTCTGGCCTCGCTCATTGGGTTCGGGATCCGGCATGGCCATAAGCTGTGGTGTAGGTTGCAGACATGGCTCGGACCCCACGTCAGTGTGGCTGTGGTGTAGACTGGCAACTGTAGCTCTGATTCGACCTGTAGCCTGAGAACCTCCATATGCCACAGGTGCAGCCCTAAAAAGCAAAAAAAAAAAAGAAAGAAAGAAAGAAAGAAAAAAAGAAAAGCTCTAAACCTGACTCTTTCTCTGACAAATCCAAGAAAAGGAAGCAGTTTGTGCCCAGTATCCTGAGAAACATTAAAGGTTCTAAAAGAGATATTTTTAAAAGGTCCACTCCTGAAAGAGACACAAATACTATTTCTTGTCAGAACTATAGACAGTAAGAATCCTGCTTGTAAAGTAGTTCAGAGGTGACAGTGGGAAAGGAAAGCCATGTGTACAAATGGAAATTTGGCCTTTTCTGAGGAGAATAGAAAAGTACTCCCTGCAGTTAGAAAAGAGACCCATGGTGATGTTCTTAAAGCTGACGTGCCTGCAACCTCTGCTATGTACAGAACAAGGTACTTTATGTCCTGAGTGGCAAATTGACCTGAATGACAGTCTTACTAGCCCAGGGATACCAGTTCGAAGCCCTGGCCATTATCTATTACAAGTAAAGGCTTTTTACTATAACAATAAGTTTAATGAGCTTAAGTTAATGATAAGTTAATGACAATGATAATCACAAGTTAATGATAAGTATTCTAGCTAACATATTTGTCAGGGAAATAATTAAGAATACATGAAAATAAAAATCATTGGAAAAGGAATTAAAATAGACTTAGAAGTGTGTTTTGTTTAAAAGCCTGTTATATAGGAATTGTTTTTTAATTTAATTGTTAATTAACAATTTATCAGCTTTCTTTAAATAAAAGGACACATTGACACACAGAAAGAGAGGGAAGAAGAAAGATGGACTTAAAAAATTGTTCCTCCAAGTTAATTAAA
The DNA here is from genome assembly GCA_004024745.2 of Catagonus wagneri. NCBI lineage: Eukaryota > Metazoa > Chordata > Mammalia > Artiodactyla > Tayassuidae > Catagonus > Catagonus wagneri. The sequence goes on along the minus strand of PVHT020000077.1, from coordinate 20,598,365 downwards.
TTTCATGTAAAGTTCACCCTTAACTGAGAAAACCATCTTTACGTAAATGCTGATGTATGTTTAGATGTAGGAAGCTTTCCCAGAAAGCATAGATTCCTTAGTGTCAAATATGCAAACTTAAATGGACATACTGGGAATAATGGCATAGAATTTTCTAATTTCTAAATCATGACTTTCCTTTGTTTTTGTTTTTTTTTGTCTTTTTGCCTTATCTAGGGCCATATCCACGGCATATGGAGATTCCCAGGCTAGGGGTCTAACAGGAGCTGTAGCTGCCGGCCTATGCCGCAACCACAGCAAGGCGGGATCTGAGCCGCATCTGCAAGCTACACCACAGCTCACGGCAACCCCAGATCCTTAACCCACTGAGCAAGGCCAGGGATCAAACCTGCAACCTCGTGGTTCTTAATCGGATTTGTTAACCACTGAGCTATGACGGGAACTCCTCTAAATCATGACTTTACGTTTTGACACGATTATTGGCTCACTTATAAACAAGGATGTCTTTCGAATTGATTTTTCTAAATTTCTAGATTTATTTTTTCAAACAAATCAAACAATGCTACTGGCTCTTATTTAGGTCATAAATATTTTTGAGCAAAAAAATTAACTTCATTCAGAAACCCGTTGATTTACCAAATGATCCAGCACCAGCTATTTTTATATGCTATATTTAGATTCCCTTTAAATTATATATTATATAGACTCTCAAAAACTACGAAAATAATATCATATTAAGTTTTCTACCATTACAAAGAACAGGGAAATGACAGAGACAAAAGAGCAGATTTTTATCAATATAGAACAAGGAGGAGTGTTTTGTAACTTTGTTCTCTGTTGATTTAACCCATTTAAACAATCCAGCTTTGTTGCAGGAAGGAGATGTGTCCTCTCGTCTTTTTAACTCATTCTCCGTCCCAGTGTGGGAGGCTAAACAGCAGAAACATACCCATTTGACCCCAGATGTAGTCTTTTATCTTGGCCTGGTTGTTTTGATCCAATACGGAGAAGAAAAATCCAGCTAGTTACCCTAATTCTTTTCTAGTGGGCACAGCACTTGTGTGAATAAATCTGGAGAGCCAAGCACAGAGTACAGTGGATATATTGTTTGATGTTCTCCCTCTGAGAAATAACAATCCTCACTCAGTGCACAGGGATGCTGGGACGATTAGTCACATTCTTAAATTCCAATTACAGTTCTTTGGAAATATAATGCTATGGTCATATATTAAGGCTGAAAATAAACACCCAGGCCCATCACCCACTCCTCTGAAATGACCCTTTGACAGTCTGGTCCAGCAATAAGCTGAAGGTCATCGTTCCCTTCACACTTGTGTCTGTGTTTCTGAGCTAGTCTGTTATCGTTGTTCACCAGTTATGTGACTGTTTCAAGAAGCAAAGGAAGTAGTTCATTCGGGAAAGTTTACATACACATTTGTTCCTTTTCTGTAATTCCACTACCAAAAATCTATCCTAAGAAAATACTCTCATACATATAAGGTTTTTGTACAGAGATGTTTCTGCAGTGTATCTCTAAGAAATAAAAATTTAGTGATAATCTCCATGCCTAAGAATAGGGAAGAGATGAATATAATTATCATAGATGCATATATTGAAACATCATGTGGCCATTAAACACTGCGTTTGCAAAAAGTTTTAATGACAAAGAGAACTGTTTTTTACAATGCTAAGTGAAAAAGAACACAAAAGAGTGTAAGTTATATACTACCAACTATTATATATGTATAATATAGAGTATATTTATATATGTACCTTGAAGACTAGAAAGATAACAGGAAACGTTAACAATAGTCAGTGGGTGGGGTATTATACATGATTCTTCCTATCTTAATATAGTCCTTATTATTCCCTACTTACTGCAAGAAGCATTTCTCACATTTAACAAAACAAATACGCACATACAGATGCGCATTCTGACTCACAATGAAGTCAGAAAACTTATTTTCTAAGCTCTCTTACCATTTTACATTTTACGATGTTAGGACAATCTCTTAATTGATGTGTTTATTAATAGACTATGGTAATTTTATCTCATACGACTATGCTAGAATTAACTGATATAATGTATCTGAAACTCTTTTTAATAAGAAAAACCCCAGTAACCTGGTGAGGTTACTGTTTCTTGGAGGTAGAGGAGGAGGGCCTTTCATAGTTTTTCCAGATCAGTCTGTACAGTGAAGACAGCTTTGCCGTCATCCCTTCTGGCACCAGCTGGGATTCTGACCACCATGAAGGAAACTGTGAAGGCTCTCGTGAAACCTGGTTCCTGTAGGCTCAGTGAAAAACATGTAGTGCAAATTAGTCATCTTAATAAACAGTATATTTCAGTTTATTTATAGAATGATGTTATTTTGCATTATTTTTCAAACTTTCCTTAAAAATGACAGCCATACTTTAAAATTCCAAAAAGTTATATTAGAACATGACAGTTTTATTTCTTTCTGTCATTGATTTAAATAGTGGAAAGAAGGTAGGAAGATCAGGAGGAAGGAAGGAGGGAGGGTGAGAAGGAGGGAAGAAAGGAGAGAAAAAGAAATAGATCTCAGAAATACGGGTCCCAAATCTACTACAAGGGAGGTTGGGAAATACAATTTTTTTGTCTGCTGAGGTAAAGGAAACAGAATGATGAGTTTACACCTAGGGGAAGAGGGAAGTAATGACTCCTCAGACCTAGAAAAATTAAAGGATTTTGGCAACTAAGCTGCTTGGAGTTCAGTCTAGTTTGGAAAGGGTGTAGATAGTATATATCCTGAGAGCTATTTCTAGAGATTTTCACAAACTACAGGTAACATTAAAAAAAAAATCACAGGTTCATAAACAAATCTTTGTTTGTCTTTTTTTTCCCATTATAATTGGTTTACAGACTTCTGTCAATATTCCAACTGTACAGCTTGGTGACCTGGTTACGCTTACATATATGAATTTGTCACAGGTGATTAGACAGAGTTCCCGGTGCTATACAGCAGGATCTCCTTGCTTTTCCATCCCAAAGGCAACAGTCTACAACTACTAACCCAGGCCCCCTTACCATCCCACTCCCTCCCCCACCCTCTTGGCAACCACAGGTCAGTTCTCCAAGTCCGTGATTTTCTTTTCTGTAGAAAGGTTCATTTGTGCAGTATATTAGATTCCAGATATGTGATATCATATGGTATTTGTCTTTTTTCTTCTGACTTACTTCACTCATTATGAGGGTCTCTAATTCCATCCATGTTTGTCTTTTGAGGTCAACACTTGAATAGTCTATACCAGGATCAAGGAACTTCTAACCCACAGGGGCATGGGTAGCGTTGGACCTGATTCCATTCTTAGACCCTGCCCTTATTTTCAATTCACATTCTAGCTTCTTATCGCCTAAAAGAAACATTTTAGGCTTAGCCAGTACTCTGACAACATTAATAAGATTCAAAGTCAGTTTCTGGTTTGTAAGCTGAGTCAAAGAGAGCAAGAAGCTGTAAATGGAAAATAGAGTCAGAAACACAGTAATGAGAATTCAGTCCCATGATTGGGATCATAGTGACAGAGCAGGTCAGAGTCAGGAGGTTAGAGGGAAATCATCACAGTCCTAGGTCCAGGGCTAGAACAAGATCAGGCCAGAGAAAAAAGTCTGAGGCCAGGCCCTGAAGCCCTGGTGAGGTTACAGGTGGAGCTACCTCCCAGATTTCCTGCAAGGGAAGTTCATTCACCCAGAATTCTAATCCATGTCATGTGCTGAATAGACCTCATCCTGGTTGAATTTACGTTATACTCATTTCTCAGACCTGATCACAAACTGGACTTTGCTTGTCTTACTCCTGTAAATGGTTGATGAAGAAAGAGATTCATCCTAATAGTGATTTTTCACTTCTAACAGGAAAAACATTACAGCAGAAATATGTGTAGAATTTGCCCCACATAAATCAAGCTACTCTGTTATCCAGATGGCAGTACTTACTGGCTCCCGATATTTAGTCAGATCCCTTCTCAAGTGAACCTTAAACATGGAGCATCTTTCTTCTCAGAGTGAGATTGATGAGGGGCCCATTTATCACTATTTATTTGAAATATTACAGGATCTGAATCATATAGTCAAAGTAATGGAAAATATAATTATTATTTTATAATAGATCCTTTATTATTAATAGTTGCTTGCTGCCTGACCTTGGAATCATTCTTTTGCATGACTGCAATATCCGTGTGTCCAAATGTAGATTTTGGCCTTTGGAATAATATTCTCATTTTTTACCCACATTCTTCTAGCTTGGCTAATAAGAGGCTTATAGTGGATGGACCAGAGTAGGGAAACATTAGGATGTGTATTTCTAAGTGTCTGAACTACCATGGGGTAAGCTGTGGGATAGTGGCTAACTTGATGAAACTGTCTCAATTAGGTCTTCATCTCTGACATTATCCAAGGTGGCTGGATTTCAAACCATAAAATGTGTAAGCATCTGTTGTCACATTCTTGTTTTTGTTTTTAAAACAAACAAACAAAAAAAGAAGACGTAAAAGAGGAATAAGTTTGAGTGTAGCTTTTATTGAATTAGTAAAGTTGAAGTTCTTTTTTTTTTTTTTTTTTGCCTTTTTGTCATTTCATGGCCGCACCTGCGGCATGTGGAGGTTCCCAGGCTAGGGGTCTAATCGGAGCTGTGGCCACTGGCCTGCGCCGCAGCCACAGCAACGCAGGATCCGAGCCACGTCTGCAACCTACACCACAGCTCACGGCAACGCCGGATCGTTAACCCACTGAGCAAGGGCAGGGATCGAACCCGCAACCTCATGATTCCTAGTCGGATTCGTTAACCACTGCGCCACAACGGGAACTCCTAAAATTGAAGTTCTTAAGAAATGGTAATGATTTAGAATACAGTTTGTGTCTCCCTTAGATAAGACTTTAGGGTCTTTGTTTTGTGTATGCCTCTCTCGTGAGATAGAAAATCCAGTTCCAAGCCAATAACAGATTTGTGACAATTTAGTAAAGG
>PVHT020000077.1:20555132-20592383 GCA_004024745.2 Catagonus wagneri | reverse complement strand
TTCCTAGTCGGATTCGTTAACCACTGCGCCACAACGGGAACTCCTAAAATTGAAGTTCTTAAGAAATGGTAATGATTTAGAATACAGTTTGTGTCTCCCTTAGATAAGACTTTAGGGTCTTTGTTTTGTGTATGCCTCTCTCGTGAGATAGAAAATCCAGTTCCAAGCCAATAACAGATTTGTGACAATTTAGTAAAGGAAATAAACCCAGAAAAGCGCTGAGCAACCCCTTGACTTGCCTGATTTACTAGCCTTGACTTGAAATATGCCACATCCTACTTCTCTCTCAACTCTCTACCCCCACAGGGTGTCCACCCCCTTCCCAGCCTACTGCCCAGTCACCTTCCCACTTTCTCCTTGCTCAGGGGAGACTTTGTCAGCAAAACGAGGCCTTTGGGGCTCACTTTTTCCTAGGACTGTCTTTGCACTGTCTGACTATGGTCCCCACACTGTGAATTGGAGCTCCTGCTCATTAGTGGCAACATCTAGACAATGGGAGGTGTCAAGATTCTGTCAGAGACAGATATGCAGACTTCGTCTAGCGTGATGGGGCCAGACTGACTTAAGTAACTGCTTACTTCGTCCTAAGTTACTCATTTTATGAATATATCTATTCACAAATAGTTTCAGAGTTGTGAGATGGAAAAGCTAAGGAATGAGGAATGTGTGTGTTATGTCTTTTCCATTTTTTTGTGGGTACCTTTCAACAGTACCATAATATTTCAGCCATTCAATTATGTTAGCTGGGAATTAAGAGAGGGAATTGTGAAAGTCTGTATGTGGAAAGACCTAGTTAAACATATAAGAAAGAGAAGGCTTTGGCTAAAAAGTGTTTTCTGACAGTAAACTCTAATATGAAAGTAATTTTGTCCATATTAATAGCCAGCTAATATCTATATCCTAGCATGCACTTTTTCTAACACTATCTTCACATTGGAGAGTAAAATTAGCCCCATTCTACAGTTAGAAAAATGAAGACACAGAGCATTCAAGGATTTCATTCAAAATAACGAAGAGCCAGACAAGAGCTAATAGCTTACAGATGTAGGATATTTTTCAAAGAAGAAGCACAAATCATGTTATCTTTGATGTAACATGTGTAGAACTAACAAAACGCTGCCTTTGAGATTTACAATAGTCAGAGGGGAAAAAAATCTTTTTCATCTTTTTTATTTTAAAATTCCTCTGTGTATGTAGTCATTTCTCTAAAACCAAGCCAAGTTATTTTTTATGAATAACAAATTTAACTAAATAAATTATGCAACAAGTTAAATTAAAATTTCCTTGTAGTAAATCTTAAAAATTTCTTCTCCTCTTTACCGGTTCTTTTATGGGAGGAAAACACGGGCATGATGACAATGGCCAAAACTAAGGACATTCTCTTTCTTCCCAAATCCAGTTGACTGGACTAGTTGTTGAACTGGAGAAGTCACAGCAGCCTTATCTAGTGAGACAGACTTACTTGTGGCAGGTACAGAATCTCTGCCTTCAGGTGGCTTTCAGACCAGAGGTGGTAGGTAAGACAAGTATTCTCTGAGGAGTGAACATGGGCACACATTCATGATAGGAGAGCACAAGGGAGGCCATCACACTCGGACCAGGGATCAGGGTGCAATTTATGCATGAGGTGAGAACCAGACTAATACCTAAAATATGTGTAGGAATGAGCCTGGTGAAGGAATGTGGGTAACGTTCCAAAAAGGTAGAACAGAATGTGAGAAGATCTGGAAGAGAAAAGGCTGGCAGCATATTAGCAGAATCCAAAGAAATCCAGTGTGACAGGAGTGATGGGGAACAGGATGACTTACCTATTAGAATCTCCCTTTGGCACTTTTTGAATATTTTAAATTTATGAACACTCAGTAGTGTGCTAGATAAATAGATAACACTAAGACCCAGCTGCTGACCCACATACCACCTTGTGGATAAATAGAAAGACTGTGGATGTGGACAGAGATCCTTAACTGATAGATGTTTTCTGAGCTTCCTGTTGTAAACTGGGTTCAAACCCAAGTCCTATAGGATTGGCACTTATTTCACTAATGTCTGACCTCACGCTCACTCTTTAAAAATTCAAAGGAAGGTTTTTAAAAGCTCTGACATTTACTTCCTATCTTGTCTAGTTACTTTTTAGAAAGGTAGTTGAAGGAGTTCCCTGGCCCTGTGGAAATGAATCCAGCTGGTATCCGTGAGAATGCAGGTTTGATCCCTGCCCTCGCTCAGTGGGTGGGGGATCCGGTGTTGTCCTGAGCTGTGGTGTAGGTTGCAGATGCGACTTAGATCGCACATTGCTATGCTGTGACTTAGGCCAGCAGCTGTAGCTCTGATTTGACCATTAGCCTGGGAACCTGCATATGCCACAGGTGCAGCCCAGAAAAAAAATAGTTGAGATTATTTTCTTGATTTTAGATGAACTACATACTCATTTTAGGAACTTGGAATATAGAAGAAACCTATATACAGAAAATAAAATCGTCCACAATACCACCAATGCTGATAACTATTGTCAATATTAATTTGCAAATAATATTCATTATATTATTTTCTAAGCTACGAAATATTTCATAACAACTTTTTAAATAATTTGGGTGCATTCCTTCTTTTGGGATACACATGCACATGTGATATATATTCCTTTCATTTTAAAATCAGTTTTAATGACATAATTTTCAAATGCATTCTCAATTTGCAGTTTTTTTGTAAAACTATATCTAGTGTGTAACTTGCAGCCCAGTCGAAAATAATTTGTAACCTATAAAGCTCTTGTATTTCAAAGAGCTTCAGGCTCATGCAAGCCTCAATTCATTAGTTTTAAAAGACCTCCGTGAAATGACGTAGGTGGCAAGTATTATTATCGCTGTACTGCAGATGGGCATTCAAAGCAGACAGCAGTTGCATAACCAAGGCAGGACTAGAAATATACTGGGGTTATTTTGAAAGTAGGTAGAATATAAATTATAAGTGAAATGAAAATCAGTGATTTATATTTCTATTCAAAAGCCTCATCTCTTTGAAACGATAATGCATAAAACATATTGGTCCTTTGTTACTTTTCCTTAAATTAAGAACCAAATTTGACTTTGGGGAGTCCACATGGGTATCAGTGAAAAGTCAAGCCAGTTGCATATGAAGAGCTACTGCCAGGCTCTTGCCTGAAAGCTTAAATGATGTGTTGAGCTACCAGGAATTCTAAAAGATTAACTTGAATATGGATGTGGAAGTTAAAATACACATAGGTATGCACATGTGCAAACACAGAGACACAAACCGAGAATTTTAAGACCAAGAATAGCAACAGAACCCAATTCCACGATATTTTTATTAGTAATCTTTACTTGGGCACAATTTTCTCTGAAGCTGGTGGAATCCTTTTTCCTGAGTCAAGCCAGCAAAATCAAGCCTGTTGGGAGTCAGCAAACCACAGCAGACGTCATCAGAACCCTGGTGCTTCAGAATATACATACTGATCACTGCAGGGGTTGGGGAGAATTTTTTTTTGCTTGCGCAGGCTTGTACAATTGTCAGCGGATATAACCCTTGCCTCTTTTTGAAGTGTGAGCTATCAAAAACTACATAAACCAGATAGAGCTGTTTTCTGACTCAAAGTTACAGAACAGACCAATGCCTGAATGATACTGCTGTCTGAAGAGGGAAATAGGATTATGAATTCACTGCATGTCATTCACACCTTCCTTTGAAAAGGTGGAGCCCCCAATGAAACTTTTCTCCAGTGCCCTTTCTCTTGAGAATAAGTAATCAAATTGAAAATGAAAGACAGGTAGGACGACTGACCACACAGTACATGAAATTAGCAAGAGAACAAGGGGGAAATTGTCCACTGTGACAGTGACAGACCCTGAGTCTGAGTCAGTGACATCTGGATAACCCCTCTTTGCCTTGTGACCAGATAAATATACATTCTTGATTCCCGGATTCCTTCCATACTTGGTGCAATGCTTGAAAAAAAATTTGACCAGGTTTTTGGCATTTTCATCTTTTCTGGGAATAGTTCTAAATGACCTAGGGGAAATTTTCTAAACCAGCGAACAGTTTTGGCAGCAAAAGCAAGCCTCAGTATGTATTATGATTGAAACAAAGTAATTTAGCCTTTTACTCATGCAAGAATCTATGAGAACATCTGTGTTAAGCAGAATAAAATGAATCTGATATCTCTAATTTTAATATGTGGACAAATGTTTTGCATTTTATTATTTTAACTCTTTAAAAGAAAACATAATTGATGATTTGCCAACAAACAAGAAGAAATTAACTGGATGATCAACATCAGCCTTGTAAATTACTGTTACAGAATTAAGTTCTCAGTTGTACTATATTTGTTCTGCTTATATGGCTGCTTTCTCTGTTACCATGTTAAAAAAAAAAAAGTATAAAATGACCTCTCTAGGCCTTCATTATTCTCATCTGTACAATGGAGATAATAGGTTCTTTTTCAAAGGGCTACTAAAATAATTAGATGATACAATATAAGTGAAATTTCTAACCCAGTGGCTTACACAGTAGATTCTTTCTGATATACTCCTTTCTACATTCTTGTTATTTTCAATGGCATTTGGGGGAAAAAATGTGTGAGGATTTCAATGGATTAATTGTGTAAAGTCCAGCTGGTAAGGGCACAAAGCCAGGTATGTCTAAAGGAGCATCAATTTCTGAGTGCTAACTGCGTACCTGGCACATAATAAATGCTCTATAAATGTTAGCTATTATCATACCACACACCTCGTTTTATCCTCACAATAACTCAGGAGAGTGTTTATTTTCATTGTCGTTTTCCAGTTGATGAAACTAAGGCTTGGGAGGTCAAGTAATTTGCCCAGTGTCACACAGCAGGGTTATGGCAGAGCCAGAATTTCAATTTAGATCCTCTCCAGAGCTCTTGGCCTCGCCCCTGCACACGCTGCACCTACTGCAGTGTAGGAAGTATCGGGCAGGCAAGCCTTGGGTGAAATCAGTCATCTGGAACAGACCAGAGAAACCAGAAATAAACCAAAATAAAAAGGCAAGGTAACTGGCATTCTCACCTGTGTATTCTAAGAGAAATCTCCAATAACTAACTCTAAGCCTGCTTATTTACAAGCGTAATACTTATAACTTAACCAGCTTGGTCATCTGGTTTTAGAGCCTCTAGAATATTTGAAGCAATAGAATTGAAGATAGGGACAGGTTTATACAGCCAATTGCCCTGAAAACAAGAAATATGACTTCTAAAACCTGCTAAACGCTGACCCCAAACTTTTAAAAACTGTAGTAGCCCCTGAACCATTGAGCATAGGAGAAAAAAATCTGAAAACACCCAAATAGTCCTTGAAGTAATTGACAGTCATTTAAATTTTTCAAATAGAACTCAAATATGTTACACATTTCATATGAGGCAAATTTTATCCAAATATTATTTTTTTTAGTTCAGAGACTTAAATAGGAAGTATCAGAGTCAGAGGAGGATCACCTAAATAAACCCTTCTGTTGATAGCATTAGCTAAGTAAAGGGTTTTGACATTATTTTTTTTTCATTATTAATACTGAAAATTTAACAACATAAGCTTTAATTTTTCACTTGCTGGACTTTTTTTACAACATATTAAAAAAAATTTTTATTGGCTTTTTAAGGCTGCACCTACAGCATGTGGTAGTTCCCAGGGTAGGGGTGCAATCAGAGCTGCAGCTGCCGGCCTATGCCACAGCCACAGCAGCACAGGATCTGAGCCGCATCTGTGACCTACACCGCAGCTCATGGAAAGCCAGATCCTTAACCCACTGAATGAGACCAGGGGTCAAACCCACATCCTCAAGGATCCTAGTCAGGTTCATTGCTGCTGAGCCATGACAGGAAATCCCTAAAATTCTTTGAGTTGGGTGATTATAGTTGTACCAAAGGCAAGTGTTACATCAGGCAACATTCAAACATCACTGACTGGTAGGGAAAATGGGTTCTTGCGTCATTTAGGAAAGAGCTGGCAACTTTTTTTTAATTATTTTTAGGGCCGCACCCGTGCATACGGAGGTTCCCAGGCTAGGGGTCTAATCGGAGCTACAGCTGCCAGCCTATACCACAGCCACAGCGCCATCAGATCTGAGCTGTGTCTGTGACTTACACTGCAGCTCATCGCAACGCCAGATCCTTAACCCACTGAGCAAGGCCAGGAATTGAACCCTCAACTTCATGGTTCCTAGTCAGATTCGTTTCTACTGCACCACGACGAGAATTCCAAGAGTTGACAGTTTTTAATTTTACCACTGAAATCTTAATATAAAATATGTTCAGAAAGGAAATGAGCACATTATCTGAAGAGAAACTCCTAAGAATTTTTACCTTAATTTTTGACTGAACAGGTTGCATTATACCATGCTTTGACATTAGCTGATAGCCCTGGTAAGTTAGGGACTATACTGGCAATGGATAAGGTAACCAGGGAAAATTTCAACAGTATTAAATTGTGATTTAGGATTTTAAAAGGCATAGTTGTCTTGTGACTTATATCCATAGCTTTTCATGCATCGGAGGACAAATTATTTGATCCCCAGAGGAGGAACCTCATCTCAGTATGATTGGTAGCACAATATATTCAGCCCCAGAATGCAGATTACTAAATGCTGCATAAATCGGGAGGACATACATCCCGTCATGCAACCAGAGTCCTTGGGGAGTTCATAAATGAGGGCGAGGCAACACTTCACCTGAGAGATGGACTGATTTTCCTTTCACCTGTTTCTTTGTTTAGAGCATTACCTCATCACATTCTCTGTTCAGTCTCAGACTCATATTAAATAGCCTAACTTCCTGGTAGCTCCATGCGGATTAGATCAAAGGATGGCCACTGTGGGACTGTTTTCTTCCCTTGAAGACTTTTGGTCCTTACCCTAGGTGGTCTTAGACAGACATGGAAATATCATACAGTAGCCTTGGCTCATGAGTATGATGGCCAGCCGGACTGTATGAGATCAAGTCCTCAGCATATTAAACATCCTGAACCCAACCCAGTCAAGAAGAAAAAGAAGCCAACCCTTGACATGTATCTGGACCATCGTGCATTTAAAGTCAAATGAAAACCTTTGAACACTCTAAGCAATGAAAAGAACATGGTGTCTTCTCACCTAAGTAACTAAAGAAAAAAAAAGTATAAAGAAATCTTCATCACCTTAAAGAAGTTCAACAAAGTTCTAATGTTACTTAAGATATTTATTTCCATACCTTAAAAATATATATGTCAAGTTTTTCAAAGTCTGTGAGTCTGTTTCTGTTCTGCAAATGAGTTCATGTGTATCCTTTCTTTAGATTCCCCATGAAAGTGATATCATATGATGTCTGTCTTACACTGTCTAACTTCACTTAGTATGGTAATTTCTAGGTCCATTTATACTGTTGCAAATGGCACTGAAAAACTTATGGTTACCAAAGGGGACAGGTGAGGTGTGGGGGGATAGGCGATGGACTGGGGATTTGGGACTGGCATTTGCACACTGAGGTATATGAAATGATTGGCCAATGAGGACCTGCTGTATAGCCCAGAGAAATCCGCCCAGTATTCTGTGATGATTTCTGTGGGAAAAGAATCTGAAGGAGAGTGAATGTATATATGTGTGTAACTGAGTCACTTTGTTATACAGCAGAAATTTTCACAACCTTGTAAGTCAGTGACACTTCAATAAAACTTTAAAAAAAATGAAAAAAAATCCCAGCTCTGAGAGCAAGAGAGAGAGAGGAGAGAGATCCCACTGTGGCTCAGTGGGTTACAAATCTGATTAGTATCCATGGGAGTGCGGGTTCAATCCCTGGCCTCATTCAGTCGGTTGAGGATCCAGCATTGCTGTGAGCTGTGGTGTAGGTAGCACATGCGACTTGATCTGGTGTTGGTGTGGTGTAGGTCATATTCCGAATATAGATAGATAGATAGATAGATAGATAGACAGACAGACAGACAGATAGATATAGAGATATTCTAAAACCAAATATTTATCATAAGAAAATTTTGGTGACCCCACTTCGTTAATTCCCTAAATATGGACCTAGCCTATGTGTTAACTCATCTTTGTGGCCCAGCACTGCTCAACTTCGGTGATGTATGCCTGGTTTTTCCCCTACCCACTATACACCCAGAATTTTCTCAAAGCCACCCATCCAGCTTAGTCTCTACTTGTATAAAAATTTAGTCTCTGCTAGTGTCCATTTTATAGTATCAATATGTGTGACACTAAATGGATTTTTTAAAATATCCTGAAAATAAAAACTACAGACATGCAAAGTATTGTTCTTAAAACTGAACTGCTTCTGAGGTTAATGGATGACTCTCTGGGAATAAATGGTTCAACCAAGTAAGATGAATAAAATGAAGGACTTTCTAGGCCTCTGCAGCCAGTGTTCTTCCAGTAAATTATAGGATGCCTTGAAAGAATTGTGTTGTTTCCTGTGATAAGAAATTAATTCCCAGGAAGCAAGTTTTTAAAATTTCATAAAGAGTGAAGGTAAGAGATAAGAAGTCAATCATCTAGTATAGCTTAAAAAGAAGAAGAAAGGAAAATCCATCAAATTGTAGGTGTATACCTGTCAGGACCAACATTGGCACTATTGTCATCCAGCTACAGAGAAGCAAAATGGACTCCTCCAAATACGCTTTTTCTCATTTACCCCCCAGTGTACTCCATGGTTTGAAATATTTTGTCTGTGAAACTGCACAATTTTTCACAATTATTCACTTGGCAATAATTATTTTTTTCTTTTTTTTTTCTTTATTAACCACAGTCAATTAGACCTTGTGCTCAACAGGGTGTTAACAATTTTACTTCACTGAGTTGATATAACTAAAGCTAAAACTAATAATTTGACAGTTTTGGCAATCTGTGTAATTTCATCAAGGCTGAATATTTCTACTAGAATTTCTATGAGATTTACATATATATAGTTATATAGTATATGCTTAAAATGTATACATATCTATATTTAAGCCACTTACTACACTGAAATATATATGATAATATAAGACAGCCTTTAAAGATACTGAAAAACTAACTTAACAGACCATGATTCCCTATCTTCTCTGCAATTGCCCTCAATCTTCTCTTTTCACAGAGGAGAATAAGAATAAAAGTGATTACTGCCTTCCAAGACCAAACAGCCATTAAAAATTGAAATTTCCTTTGTCTATAACACTTCTGCAACCTATCCCACCTACTTTCTATGGTCTGTATATAAGTACTTATTTTAAAAGCAAGGAACTCACAAGCAAATTGTTCCTAGCAAATGACTGTCTTCCAGATCACCTCCTCTCTCTGCTGTCCCTGACCATTCCAGGAATAATTATTTGTTCCGTGATTATGGCTTCCTTTGTATCTGTACCTTCCTCCATTTTACCGTTGCATTATGACAATAGTACATGTTTCGGTCTGGCTCTTCCTCTGGGGTTATGGTCTTTTTGATCTCTATCTTCACCTCTCACTGCACTTAGTTCTATAATTACTGGTTTGGGATGGAAGCAGTTGAACTGAACTGGACACAATTTTGCTTTTCTTATGTTAAAATACCTTCGTTTGTCAAAAATTCCCAAATTAGTATGTTAAAAATAACTCTTCCCCGATACTAGATTACATAGACTATCTGCTTGACATTTACTAGGGAATCTGAAAGTCATCCCAAACTCCCAATATCCAGCTAAATGCTTGATTAGCACCACATCTAAATATATTTCTTCCCATCCCAGCAAATAACTAGGATACTAGAACTCATCTATCCTGTTTCCCTCACATGACAATCCATGGATATTTTCTAAAGACCTACCTCCATAATATGTCCTAAAACCGTTTTATGTTTTCCTTCAGTCTCTCCCTATCCAAGCTATTGTCTTTTCTTTCTTGTATTTTATTAGCCTGCTAGCTAAATTCTGCTTCTACCCTGATTCTATAAAAATTCCTTCCCAGAAGAGCTACCAGCACGATCTTATGAAAACTATATTAGATCACACCACTCTTCTCCTGAAAACCTCTAATAGTTTATCATCACACTTGGAATGACACCCAAGATCATCTCTGGTCTACATAGCCCAATATTGTCTGCTCAGAATCTCATCTCACACCACCCTGTCACCCTCACATACTGAGTCCCTGTCACCCATCTCTTTTTTCTTAAGACATAGCAAGCTTGTTCTTACTTTAGGGTCTTCCCTTCAGTTGTTGCTTCTGCCTAAAATCGTCTTCCCCAGATCTCGACCTGGCTGGCTCCTCATCATTAATTTTCAGCCTGAACCTCACTTAGTTCAAGAGGCCTCTCCTGACCATACAATTAAAATACCTCCTTAGCCACTATTTCATTAACTAATTAATTATTTTAGTCTAGGATGGCAATTATAACTGAGTACTTCCTTGTTAATGTATTTGTATGTGTTTATGTGTTTACTTTCTGGCTCTCCTCATTGAAATGTAAAGTCTGCCTTGTTCAAAGTCTTGCTTCCTGCCTAGACTAGTAAAAGACTGGCTCATAAAAGGTGTTTCATAAATGTTTGTTGCTCAGTGCTATTCATCATCTTCCTGCCTTGGCTGTTGACAAGTGCAAAGAGAGTGAAGTCCTGGGCCTCAGAGTCTAGCTGAAAAAGATTTGTCATCAAGGGTCAAGAGACCTCATCTCTTCACCATTCTCAAGCATCTACTCATTTGTTTCTCTGAAGGGTGATTGATAATGTGTAATAACCGTTTGTCTCCAGTAGTTCCATCCTTTGGGCTCTGATGCTGGTTTTCCTCATCATGGCACCTGAAGAGCCAGAGTGAGTACATCCCTGTGGCTTTCAGATGTTCATGAGACCACTTGGAGTGCATGGTCATTCATTCATCCATGGCACCTTTTGTCCCATTGCCCTGACATGTGCAGTGATACCCACTGTGCAGCAGATGGAAGGAATCAGAGAGGGTGACCTCCCTGCCCAGCCCCAGCAGTGAGGAGGGGGGTGTGTGCTGCACACAAAGTCGTGACCCTTCCCCAGAGTTGTCCTAAGGCCTTGGTGTGGGTAGTGACTGAGCCTCTGCTGGAATCAGATTTACTTGTCCCACTCGGGAGCGCTGGCAGAGAAGGTGGGAAAAACTACAAAACACTATTTCTGTTAAGTCTCAGAGATTATAGATGGAAATCAGGAAGAGGAAGAAATGGAGAGAGAGAAACAAGGTAGTCTCAGAAAAAAAATCAGCTCACTCACCCATTTTACCTTGCTGCCAGGGGACCCTGAAATCTTTCTTTCCAACTCTTTGCTAATACATTCCTACACTGGCTGAGTTTCCTATCAGGTCACTGTGAGACTCCTGTTTTGTTTTATTTTTCCCAAATTATGAAAGTGCTTTTGGATGTTCATGAGTCTACTTGCAGTGCATGGCCATTCATTCATTCAACAGGGATTTGCTACACTGATAAGTACCTGGCTCTCATCAGTGGTACATAGTCAGGTCCCTCTTGGTCCAGGCTCTTCTCTCAGAGCAGAAGATCCCAGGATAAGCAGGATATCACCAGATCTGATGAGCTCAGAGACATCCTGCCATCCCCCAAAGTGCAATCTTGCATGTATGGACTGAGCAGAACCCTAAAGAAAAGGCAATGCTTAGAACTATTCTGTCTAAATCTTTGGTATAGAACTGAGGCTTCCAAATCTCCTGACTTGTCCCCCAGTCATACCATACTAACCTCACCAGCACAGCCTCTCCAGTCTTTTAACAAAGGGGTTGAGGAACGGGCAGTTCAAAGTGGCTCCATAACAATAGCTTCCCTGAAGCTGGAGAAGAAAGCCATTCTCTTACTTTCTTTTAACACACTCTCTTCTGCAGTCTCTTCCTATGCAAAAATCAGCTCATATTCTCATAAGAAACCTCTGAGTTCTCTCATTATAAGAGACACCCTATGGGAAAAAAAGTTTTTGAAGTTTGGCCTTTTTCAGACTACAGGGATATTGTTTAGGACATTGGTACTTTATGGAGATCCCATCATGGCTCAGCAGAAATGAACCTGACAAGTATCTATGGGGACTCAGGTGCGCGATCCTTGGCCTCGCTCAGTGGATTAAGGATCAGCGTTGCAGTGAGCTATGGCATAGATCACAGACGTGGCTCAGATCCCGCGTTGCTGTGTCTGTGACTTAGGCCAGCAGCTGCAGCTCCAACTGGACCCCTAGACTGGGAACTTCCATATGCCACAGGTTAGGCCCTAAAAAAGGAAGAGGAAAATTAGTCTTTTATTACCCTAAATGATGTTTTTAAGGCATGAAGAGGTAAAGGAGTTTCCCAGAATGCTTTAATTGACAGCCAGGAGCAGGCTTCTTGCAATGTCCTGAGGGACTGACTTACAGATGACAGTGCCTTACCAAGAAAACTTTTTTTTTTTTTTTTTTTTTTGCTTTTTATGGCTGCACCTGTGGCATATGGAGGTTCCCAGGCTAGGGGTCAAATCGGAGCTCTAGCCACTGGCCCACACCACAGCCACAGCAAGGCCAAATCTGAGTCACATCTGTGAGCCTCACCACAGCTCACAGCAACACCAGATCCTTAACCCACTGAGGGAGGCCTGGGATTGAACCTGCATCCTCAGGAGGATACTAGTCAGATTTGTTTCCACTGAGCCATGACGGGAACTCCCAAGAAAGCTTTTGATACTTCAGTAACTATATCCTTTGAAGGAAAGTGAGGAAATAATTACATTTTTAAAAATTCTCCTCTAGGAATATTATGTTGTAATAGCTTTCTAGAGCGTTAAATAGAAATTAGTTCAATATTCAACGTCTATGACTGTTTATTTAGACCACACTAGAAAAAATTTAACCCATGTTTTATAAAACTGTATCTGGAGAAGCTTCCAGATGATCTGAAACTCCTGTCAGAAGTTAGAACATGAGGAAAAGAGTTGGGAACAGACCAGTATTGAGAGGAAGGGCCTAGCAGCCTACGTTCTCGAGCATCTTCTGAGTAACCTTTATGATCCTTGCAATTGAATAGTTGTACTTCTCTTTTCTCAAGTCTCTTTTTTAGCTTTGTCTTCTTTTCCCCCTATTTCCTTGATCACTCCCACCAAACATATAACCTTTGTTTTTCCTTATTTTTACCTTTCTTTTAAAAAAAAATTATTGAAGTATATAGTTGATGTACAAGGTTGAGTTAGTTTCAGGTATACAGCAAAGTGATTCACTTATATACACACATATATATATGAATACATATATTGTTCAGATTCTTTTCCATTATAGGTTATTACAAGATATTTTATATCATTCCCTCTGTTATACAGGCGGTCCTTGTTGTTTACATATAGTAATGTGTATCTGTTAATCCCAAACTCCTAATTTATCCTTCTACTCACTTTACCTCCTCTATCTTTTACCTTCCATACATCACTTTCTGGTTCTACCCATGGCACCCAGGGCTAAAGGTGCCATTAGTGCCAGCTCCAAGTGGAAGAGAGCAGATAATTTGGAGGAGGTGACAAGAGCTGGCCTTTGTTGAATGCTTACTTTGTGCCTGGACTTGTTCCACATATTTTTCGTGAATGCTCTCATTTAATCCTCTCGATTGTCCCAAAAGCTCAGTCCAATTTTCCAACACCCTGGTCGTGTTGGAGGATAAAGGCTGTTTTGAAGTTTTGTTTTGTTTCTGAAAACTCTATTTCTGAAGGATCTAAAGGACAAGCTCCCAAGATGTGCCAACTTGAAGAAAATAGATGTAGGAATTACATTTGACCAATAGCTTAGAGATAAGAAATAACTATGTTGATCCTATAGGAAACCTCAAGAAGATTTCTATACCCAATTTTTTATTTGCACGTTTGCGCTTCTAGGGGAAAACGTGACTTTACCAACCATGTTAGCAGGGAAAAGTTCTAACCCTTCAGTAATTTCAAGAAAACCAGTATATGGTTTAGGTCAAAAACAGTACTTGATTTTGCAACACCAAATATCCCTTCTGAGGTTTCCCAAAAATGCTGTGGCTGTCCACCACAGAATTTTCTCCTTATTTTTACCACAGAAACAATAGTGCTATTTTAGCATTCACTGTGATCTTGACCACTTTATGGGTACTCTAAGGAGGCTGTCAAAGAAACAAATACCTGTACATGTAATGTAACATCACAAAAGGGAAATACAAAATTTACATGAAAGATGGACATAAGAGACGAATGTTCAGCACAGGGCATCAATCACGATGTGTTTGATATGTGTAGGTAATACTTAGACCTAATTTGATTTAGTCAGGCAGAAATTGGAGTATTTACCTTTTTTTTTTCAAATAAGTGAATTAATATATTACCAAGTTATTACTGGGGATGGGAGACTACCCAAAAAAGTTGAGCATTCTGAATGTCAGAATGATTTACCAGGGTTTGAACTTTCCTCTTCTTAGGGACATTTCTGAAGAGCTAAGCCCTTCTCTCACTTTGTAATACCTTATAAAGCCAGTGCTATATAAAGGTGTTGTGAAAGTTATGGGTTTTCATTTCCCTAGTAGAAGGACTGTGACTATAAATGATTAGGTAACCAAATTTACCATATGGAAGTAAAGAAAGGAGCTGAGACAGAAAACAGAAGATGCCTGGCCCACTGGAAGCAGGACCCTCCTCAACTTCACCTCCAATCAGCTACCCAGGACAGAAATCAGCTGAGGACCAGATTTGTATTTCCCACATGTATTGTACCTACGAAAAGTGACCTGAGTAATTTCCTTAAAACTCGGAAACACTTAAGGTTCTTCTCCCCCACCATTTGTAGCCAAGCTGTTCAGAAAGCACAGATGCAGCTGGCACTGTGATATTATAAGTATTGTCAGCAGCCTTGCTAAATGGTTCCAAAAGGAAAATATCCATCCAATGTCTTGGGTAAATCTTGTTGTCTCCATTCACCAATTGCACATCATTGTTCTCTGATTCTTCAGACCCAAGATTTAGGTTAGAGACAGCAGAGTTGATACTCCAATTACGTTTAAATCACATAGAAATCACTCCAATAATCTTCCATAACTACTCCAAATAGTTCTGGTGCATGGCAGTAGCAATCTCAAGTGATGGTATGGGTAAGTCAAGTCACTTTTCATGAGGAATAAAGCTATTTTAGGAGTGTCAAGTCTGATTAGAAGAAATCATCCTATTACTGAAAGGAGACCAGATGTTCATCTGATTTTTTTAAAAATGTGGAGTTCCAATCATGGCTCGGCAGAAACGAATCTGACTAGTATCCATGAGGATGCAGATTCAATCCCGGGACTCACTCAGTAGGTTAAGGATCCAGCGTTGACATGAGCTATGGTGTAGGTCGCAGTTGCGGCTCAGATCTGGCATTGCTGTGGTTGTGGTGTAGGCCTGCAGCTGTAGCTCTGGGTCGACCCCTAACCTGGAAACCTCCATATGCCTCGGTGTGGCCCTCAAAAGTCAGAAAAAAATAAAAAATAAAATAAAAAATGTCCATGTGCTCCGTGTTCTTTCTCTCAAGTCACACTGAGAGAGGAAGACCTTCTTTATTTTTTTTTAATTACTGAATGAACTTGATTACATTTATTTCTTTAGCCTTTTTAAAAAATTTTATTGGAGTGTAGTTAATTTACAGTGTTAGATTAGTTTCAGATGTACAGCAAAGTGAATTAGGTGTACATATACATATATCCATTTTTTTCCCATGTAGGATTTTATAGAATATTGAATAGACCTCCCTTCTATTTTACTTATAGTAGTGTGTATGTCATAATTCCATATTCCCAATTCATCACTCCCCTCCATTGTTTCCCCTTTGGCAACCAAACATTTGATTTTGAAATCTGTTAGTTTACTTCTGTGTTTTTTTACAAATAATTGGTATTTGTTATTAGATTCCACATATAAGCGATCTCATGTCACATTTTTCTTTCTCTGACTTACTTCACTCAGTATGATAGTCTCTAGTTCCATCCATGTTGTTGCAAGTGGCATTGTTTTGTTCTTTTTTATGGCTGAGTAGTATTCCATTGTGTATGTATACCACATCTTCTTAATCCATTCACCTGTCAATGGACGTTTAGGTTGTTTCCATGTCTTGACTACTGTGAATAGTGCTGCAGTGAACGCACAGGTGCATGTATCTTTTTCAAGGAAAGTTTTGTTTGGATATATGCCCTAGAGTGGGATTGCTGGGTCAATGATCATCACAACCCAATTTAGACTTTCTTTAGCACTTCCTGGATGAAGGTGGTGGCAAGAAATCTAAGGTCCAACCTTGTGGCTGCAGTCATGACCACAGTGGGAGTGAATACAGCTTGAGGAACCTAAGATATAATCCTACCAGGAAGAACAGTATAGAAATAGATGTTGGGGTATCATAATTATTCTTTCTTTCCTTCTGAATTACCTCATGTAAGTGTTTATGATACAGCCAGAAATGGTTGCAATCTGTGAATCAGGCAGAGTTCCTACTGCTTTATACAACACCTTACCCACACTGGTAAGATAGCATGGTATTAAGAGAGCATTCGCTAGGAGTTCTTCAGTAGCTCAGCAGTTTAAGGATCTGGCATTGTCACCCAGGAACTTCTGAATGTGCTCACAAGAGCGAGAGGGAGAGCATACTCTGGAGTCAGCCTGCCCTGGCTCAAATCGCTCTTCTAAAGTTGGATGGAATCTGAATCTTGAGCAGGTTACTTTCATAGGGGATCACAATTATATCTACTTCATCTGGATGCTTGTAAGGATAAAATAAAGGCAATTCATATAAAATGCTTAGTACCGTATTGGGTATATAAGCAATCAAAGGAAATGCTGAAGCTCAGGTCTGTGAGAATCCAGGGTTTATGCTGTCATTATTGGAAAAATTAGAAATGATCTGCTATGGATTGAATGTTTCTGCCCTCCCCAAATCCTATGCTGAAACCCTTCATTTCCATGTGATGGGTAATTGGGTCATGAGAGTAGAGCCCTTATAAATGAGATTATAAGAAGATACTCGAGAGATGCTCTGTGTCTACCACCTGAGGATAAAGTAAGAAAGCAGCCTTAGGACAAGGAGCCTCCTCTGTATGTGACCTGCTGACACCCTGATTTCAGATTTCCAGACTCCAGAACCGTGAGAAATAAATTTCTGTTGCTTAAGCCACTCAGTCTGAGCTAAGACATGATCTAATTGAAATGGTTAATTTATCTCTAAAGTCCCTTATGACTCTAGCATTGCATGATTTGTCTTGGCTGTCTAGGAATAAAAGCTTTTTCTGAGCTGTCAGTTCACTAGGAACACGGTATTAACTCACCTGAGAAAAGTGGTGAGAATAAACTTGAAATTTTAAAATCATTACACCTTAGGAGTTCCTTGGTGGCCTAGTGGGTTAAGGATCTGACATTGTCACTGCTGTGGCTCTGATTGCTGCTCTGGCACAGGTTTGATCCCTGGAACTTCCTCATGCTATGGGTGTGGTCAGAAAAGAAAGAAAGAAAAATCCGTACAACTAAACTTAAAAAAAAACTCCTGTCAGCAAATAAAAAATAACCAACAAAAATATAATTAATCACACATGTCATCCCAGCGATGTACAAATTCTGTATAAAATAGTTCCTGATTTTTTGTTTCTTTTAAATAGATTTCTAGATGTTGCCTTAATTCTCAAAATGTAAGAAAAAAATGAAGGAAAAAAGTTGGTTTTCATCATTATTAACAAACACCAATTGAGACCTATTCCGTTCACAATGTAAGTGTATGTGTGTGTATATATACACACCTTTTTTTGTCTTTTTAGGGCCACCCGTGGCATGTGGAAGTTCCCAAGCTAGGGGTCAGATCAGAGTTGCAGTTGCCAGCCTACACCAGATCTGAGCTGTGTCTGTGACCTACACCACAACTCTCAGCAACGCGGGATCCCTGACCCACTGAATGAGGCCAGAGATCGAACCCACATCCTCATGGATATTAGGTTCTTAAACCACTGAGCCCCAATGGGAACTCCATGTTCACAATTAAATTTTAACACTACAATCATTGTATATTATGGTTAGTTATATACATGTTCATGTCTCCACTAAATTTGTAAATAATTTTAGGGACAGGACTATGGTTTTGGATAACAAGCACTTGGTATGGGACACTCAGTAAACTATCAACCACTCAGTAAAAGTGGATTGGATGAATGGATATATCTCCAGAATTTTATGATACAAAGATGAAACAATAGTCCAATTGCAACACAAACCAGAGCACCAAAGACATATAGTGATACAAGTAAAGTTACCTTACCGATAAATAAAATGGATATGTGCTGCTTTAATTAAACAGAAGAGGCAGTTTGAAGTGGAGCACTAACTTCATGAAGAAAATGGGACTTCTTCTGAATTAGATGAATGGAAAAATCTTTCCCAACAAAGAGAGGAATAATGTGAGCAATAACGTATTCGTTTTCTATTGTGTTATAATAGATCACCACAAACTTAGTGGCTTAAAACAAACACAAATGTTTTATCTTAGTGTTTTGGAGATGAGAAGTCTGAAATGGGTCCCACTAGGCCAAAATCAAAGTGTCTGCAGGTCTGCTATCCTTTCTGGTGGTCCTAAAAAAAAATCCAGTTTTTGCATTTTCTTTCTTTGAAAGACTGACCTCATTCCTAGGCTTGAGGGCACCTTTTTGTCTTCAAAGAGCCAGAGTTGGCCAACTGAGTCTTTCTCACATCCCATCTCTCTGACACTGGCTCTCCAGCTTCCCTTATCCACCTTTAAGAACCCTTGTGATTATACTGAGGCCATGCAGATAATCTAGAAGAACCTTCCTATTTTAACATCAGCTGATTAGCAATCTTAATTCCATCTGTTATCATAATTCTTCTTTGCCATGTAAACTAGCATAGTCACGAGTTCTGGGGCTTAGGATATAGACATCTTTGGGAGGCCATTATTCTGCTTACCATACAAAGTATCGCAATTCATCTGATAAGTACAGGCAACAGTATGATTTCCATAGAAATTTTGAATGTTAAATGTAAGTTTGAGTTTATAGGACTAGGTCAGTGGGAGCCTATTTTTGGAAAACATTGCATGCCCAACAAAAGGATTTGGACTATTTCTTTATGTGAAATTCTTTTTGTGTCAAATTTATATTATTATCTGCTATCACCTTTTATTTGTTATACCTTTGAAAATGACTTGATTATAAGGTATATCTAATTTACAATACCACAGCTTTTAAAGATAAATAAGGCTTTGTTGAACTTTTTTTTAAGAGTTAATGGGAGACTTTAAAAAACACTTTTTAGGGGTAGCTCAATCAATTTACCCCTCTAACTTTGAAAGCAGAGAAGTAATAACAGAATTTACAACGTTATTATTAAAAAAACCTAGTTATAGGTGGTTCTGGAGTTGACTCCTTATACTCTGAGACACAAATGTCAGAGCAGAAAGGTATGTGAACACAGGCAAGTCAAAGGCTGGTCTTTTTTACCCTGCTCTTAAATAGGCAACAGCACATGAATGTCAAAAGTAAAAATGCGTAAGAGGACAAAGAATGCCAGAAGTGTCGTGATCAGACTGCAGGATGGATTCAGGAAGAAGGTTCTATTCATGGAGAACAGAGAGTAGGAGGGCCCAGAAAATAGAGAGGGACCCTTGGTAACCATATCTTAGAGACAGAAAGATATGCAATAGTTTTAGATAATTCATAGAATAGAAGGAGCAAACTGGAGCTAGAACTTGAATGTGGGATGGAAAAGAAAGTTTCCAAATGGAAACTCTTACAGAATCTTGAGATAATAAAATTCTCCTATGTGCATCAATGTTGTCAGTTATTTTAGTGTGCTAGTCTTTCTTTCCTTGACAATTGCACTGTTGTTCTTCTAGCAATGCTACATATCAAAGGGGGAGGGGTTCAGTTGGACTCCTTGATCCATACCATACAGAGAGTGCATTGTATATTGTCCAATACTATATATTAAATAGTCTCACCTTTGTTTTTCACCCTTGATTCCCCTACCATCACAGAGGAAAACAGTTTCCAAAATTACCTAAAAAATGACCATGATATATAGTTTTTAATCCAATATCTTCCAGCTTTCCCTTTGTGTTTTAGTTACTCCTGTAGATGACAAAAAGAGGTGATTGATCATCGCTATAGCCAAGCGCCTAGCCTTCAGGAGACCCAGGAAAGACAATGGAAAAAAAATGCAGCAAACTGTGTTTCCAATTACTGTCAGATGCTTCCATTTATTCTAAGCGTTCTTATTTGATTAACTGTACAAATTTTTAATCATATAAATGTGGTAGTGTTCTAGCCTCATGCTCTTGATTACCGTGGGCTTCCAGTTGATTTCACATACCTCTGGCTTCTGGCATCACTTTCCCACGAATGGTATGTCTGAAGCTGAATAAATTCCAGGTGATACCTGATAAGGAGTACAGCCTGTTCCAGAGTTTTATCTTTTGTGATTGGCTTTGTGTTTTGCTGAGACTGTGGCACTGTATTACATTTCTCTGAGTTAGTAGCACCGTGGGCCGCTAACTTGTTACAGAGCCATGAATGCCTACTTTCTTTTTTTCCATCTTTGCTTTGTGGAATCATCTGGTCACCATTCATTCATGCCTAGAATATTACAATGAGAAAGATTACCAGGCTTCATCCAAAGACCACTTTACGTAGACTTTTAAGAAATCAAATGAAGGAGCAAGTTTTGGTGAGAGGATCCATGATAATGAAGATCAAAGACTCAGAGGCTTGCTTGTATTCCAGTCATTCTGAAAATAGCAATAATAGCACAACAAGGTGCTAGAAAGAAGGGGGGATGACAACGTTGGCCTAAGTAAATTTGGTTGGACATTTGGTGAGGAAAAACTTTCCAAAACAGCTGCTTGTTTTGAAGTTGACTCCACTGTATATCTATTCTTCATCACGGCGTCCTACACTGGAAAGTCAGCCTTATCTTTAAAGTTAATGCATAAGGACAAAGAAATGAATGAAATAAAATTTAAAAGCCAAGCCATGGTTCAACGTCATGAATGTCCCTGGACATAGCCCTTGCTCTTAGATTGCAGTTTTGGTTGCTTATTTTCAGTTGATAATACTTAACCTGAGTCATTGTTGATTGTTTTCAAGAGTCGTAATATGTGTTGCCATAAAGAGTGTTCCCGTGAAGACTGGGACTTTGGCTGCATGTTCTTTCTTAAATGGCTAACATGGAAGAGGCAGAAAATATCTGTCACAGGGTAGTCCTCTAGCCTTCTCCCCAGAGTGTGGTCGCCAGAGAACTTTATAGAAATGCAGGTCCCCAGTTACACCTGTCCAATCAAAATCTGCATTTGAATAGGATCTCTGGGTTACTTGCTTACATACTAACATCTGAGAACTCTTGCTCTAGAATAGCATCCGAAAGATACATTTTAGCATAGGTATTGTATGTAATTTACCATCACCAGGAGGTAATACGTGAAAGAAAGGGGGAGGGGGGATAAGGAATAATTCAAAGAGGCAGTAGAATTACATTTTATACACATATAGTTGGAACTTCCTTCTTCCAAACTGACTTTGAACTCTGTAAACCTAAACAAACGAGTACCAAGAGGGGAAAGGTAGGTGCTGTTCGAAGGGTTTATTCCTTTCCATTTTCTCACTTCCCTTTTATGTTGTTTACACTTATAATATTTCTATATCTGATTAGTGATCTAGTTTATTTTGATTAAGAGGGGAAAAAAAAAACCTCACTCAGGCATTTCCCAGCAGGTCTTTGAGGAGGTCTGGACAATCTCGCTTCCAGCCTCCTTGAAGTCTTCTCAGCCTGGCCTAGTTCTTGAGAGCTTCCAGAATCCATGGATCTTACTTGTTAAAAAAAAAAAAAAGTAGAAGTATATTTCTGACTTTCCTTAAACCTCTTTTAGAATATTGTGTTTAGTTTTACATACTATACTTCTTTTAAAAACACTATCAATTAAATGGAGGTGAGCTAAGAGCTGTCAAAATTAGAAAAAATGTTTGAGGAATATAGATCCCAAACAAAATAACTGGAGGCCCACACGGTTTGACTACGGAAATGAGGCCGGGGAGGCCAGAAGACACATGTTTACTACCACAGCACACGACACAAAGCTGCATAGCTCATAAACATCAAACACACCCATTAGTCATTGTGGCCAATGAAATTCTCAATCAAGGGAACCAATGCAGTGTTAACCAGAACACTAAATAATCCATGGTAAAAATCATGCACGCTTGCACCCTAGACATGATTCACGGACTGTTATCACATCTCCAAAATGCAGTTTTACAATGCGTATTTATCCTACTGAGCCTCTTCTTTTCAACACATGCTTTGTCTACTCTCATTCACATGTCAGTCACTTTGTCCACCTTTCCCCACCTTTGTACCATTAAATCCCTCACTCTCTCTCCCCTTGGACCACTCTCCAATACTCTCTCAAATGCCCTTGCTTCTGATTTCTTCTATGCCTGCATCCTCAAGGGAGCACTCATTTCCAAAGTAGGACCTACTTCAAGAATAAGGGTTGAATGTTCAGCTGTCTTATAGATCCCAGGAAAGTGTAGTCAAAATTTGAGTTTAGGAAAACTGTCAATTATTCTTAGTTTAAAAATAATTATTTTAGGAGTTCCCTTCATGGCTCAGTGGAAATGAATCTGACTAGTATTCATGAGGATGCAGGTTTGATCCCTGGCTTTGCTCAGTGGGTTAAGGATACGGCGTTGCCGTGAGCTGTAATGTAGATCACAGATGCGACTCGTATCTGGTGCTGCTGTGGCTATGGCATAGGCCAGCGGCTACAGCTCTGATTCAACCCCTAGCCTAGGAACTTCCATATGCCATGGCTGTAGCCCTAAAAAAATAATAACAATAATGATTATTATTATTTTAAAAACTTACAGTATATTTCTTCTAACAAATAACTTCCATTTTAATCTTATTTTATTCTTACGAGATTCCCCATGTGATGGATAAGATGGTTATTGCTGTCATACCCATTTTCAGATAAGTCTGTAAGTTTCAGGCAAATTATAAAAATACAATTTTTATAACCCTAAGGTAAGCAGTCTTGAAGGACTTCTTGGAGATTTCATGGTTGTGGCTACTTTTTAAGAAGGTGACACACTGTGAAAATGAAATTATCAAAGTGTACTCTACCACCACTTACAGTCTTTGACAATCAAAAATATGTTCTGAAATCCCAGAAAGCTTTCAGCCAGAGGATACCATCATCACACAGCAAAGCATCAAGTGTTTAGTAATGGAGAGAACAGCAGGGAGGAGGAGCCAAATGGAGATGGAGAAAAACCAAGTCTTCCAGTCACTTTATTCTCCACCTCTATGTTATTGGACTCATTTGTTGTGGGTTAACTATAAGAGACAGTAAACTTGGTGTTATTAGATATCTGAGAGCCAGGATAGAGGTCTGATGCCAGCTAAAACCCTGGTTTCTCTCTTTAAATGTCCCAAAGAAAAGTAATAGAAGACATAACTCACAGTGAAAACCAGAATCAAGGTAGGGAAGGCCAGGCAGGTCCCATTGCCGGATTAAGGACCCAGGGGCCCATACAAGAGGTTCTCTGTTGCTCTAGCTGTTAACACATATTTACAGAGTGAATAAGGGAATGATTGTTTGTAGTTTTCAAACCTGTTGTGAAATCAAACTATGAATCTGTCAGCTCAGCCGCCTGCCTCTTCCCCCCACCTTTCCTTTCCTCATCTTGCCCCACCACTCTCCTCCCTGCCCACATGACAGTTGAAATATGTGCTGCCTTCTATGGTAGGTCTGTAGACCAAGTCCTTTCCCCTAACTGGCTGGCGTTATTCCTTGAGATTAGTTAAGGCCAAAGTTATTACATTTCTGTTTCTCCTGAAGGATACTGTAAATTGTTTAAGCTTCTTCTACTTAGGCTACATTAAACAAAGTTGAAAGACCTGTTTTTCCTCCCTTGCTCATTTTGAATTTGCATTTGAATTGCATTTGTGAAACTGTGTGTGTGTGTGTGTGTGTGTGTGTGTGTGTGCGTGCGCGCGCGCGCGCGCGCGCGTGTGTATGTTTACACATTCATATTTGAACTGAGAAGAGAAAAGCCCAGGAAAAAAATGAATAAACTCCCTCAATAGTCTGACATTTTTCTTTAAATATAAAAGCACATAGGGGATAATATGTGTTTTAAAAGTACTTCTAAAATAGAAGACTTTCATTAAGTAAAATGAATTTTTGTGAGACTCTTGATTGACTCGAAATAATCTAAAATGGAAATGAATATATCTTTTTCCTTTTTTTGAAATATACGTTCTCTAGATTATTAGAAATATTTAATACTCTTAACATTCTTTTTTAAATCATATATAATAAGGGCATATCTCCCTTGAGACTAGAACACCGGTTAAGTCTACAAGA
The DNA here is from genome assembly GCA_004024745.2 of Catagonus wagneri. Classification (NCBI taxonomy): domain Eukaryota; kingdom Metazoa; phylum Chordata; class Mammalia; order Artiodactyla; family Tayassuidae; genus Catagonus; species Catagonus wagneri. Next base: position 20,568,054 of record PVHT020000077.1, on the reverse strand, counting down.
TTTTTACATAACCCCCAGAAAACTAGAAATTCTTTAAAATAATACAGGTTCTAAATCATTATGTCTTTGAATCTTTTTTCTTAGCCATATACTTTAACATTTTGGTTTTCCGTTCTTTCCTTTATAATTGCAAACACACACCAAAGTATTTTTGATAGAATTAGGCATCCACTGGAACAAACTGTTTTGACATTGTTAGTTCACATTACATTTCTATCACACAAGAAGAAAACTGTTTTCCTCAGCTTAGGTTGACTCACAATGCCTGAAAAAAAAACAGATTATTTTGAAAGTCTATCTTAAGCTTTCTGTTGGTAGCACATTGATTATAGATATTAAGACTTAGAAGAGTCCTGACAGATCACATGGATGACCCATTTGCTCCATGAATTCTCTGGGCACAGAACCTCCACATCACCCCTTTCTCCCCATCCCTGGTATAATAACCCCATCCCTGGTTTTCACTGAGTAAAACAAAATCATAGGTTTACAGGCATGCTCTTCTATATAACTATCTGAGAGACAAAAGGGATACTAGCCTACAAAAAGGAACAAAGCCACCTTTTAGATAATTTGGAGGTAGAGTCATTGTGGTCCAACAAGTACTAGCATCTCATCAGTTTGTCTCAATCTCTTGAACCTGCAGTTGAGCCAAAAATCTCCTGAGCCAAGCTTTCTCGCAAGATTTCCTGTACTTCCTGTTTCTATGTGAGCCAGAAATACCAAGAGAATGACCTTCCTTGTGGTATTTCTGCACTTTTACCCTGGGATGAAGATAATCCCATATTGGGGAGCATTTTTGTTTATAATTGTGCAACATTTTTAATTTTCAGATATTCAAATGAAGGTGTTTCCTCTTTGAGAGTGAAAATTTGAGATGGTGTTTGCTTGGCCCTGGTTAATTTCCACTAGGAAGTATTCATGTTCAATGATTCAAAATTTTGTAACTTTGCTAAGGTATCTTCACAAGGAAATATGGAAAACAATATAGAGAATACAGTGGAAACTTACTGGGATATTTTTTAAAAGTCGTTCTTGAAGAAATGCTCAATGAAGAGTTGTATTCTTAACACATTAGTGTATGTGACATATTATATCATATATTTGTTTTCTTTGTTCTTAACCCCTTTGTTCCAAGGGTCAGGATATCCTGATGCTAAGTACTATTGCAAAATAACTGAACAAAAATAAAAATAGTCAAACACTTAGGGAACTGATCTTCAGTTGTTATGTCAAGGAAGTTTGAGACTGTGGAGTGAGTTTAAGACATTATTCCGGAAATATGCTAATAGAGTACAACACCCTACATGTGCTTATTAAATAAAATTGTCTCAATGCTAGAGAGCCTGAATGTCCCCAGTCTGATGGAAGGGTAAGATAAGAACTGGGAGGGCTGTCAAAGAGGTGGGACAGTGAGACTGGTGCTTCTATTCTTTCTTAACAAAGAAGAAAGTTTTTTTTATGTCTAATTCTATTTCTCGCATTACTTAATGAATTTTATTACAATTATAGATGTACAAAAATCATCACAACTCAGTTTGATAGCATTTCCATCCCAAACCCTCAGTGCATCCCCCCAACCCCCAGATTGTCTCATTTGGAAACCATAGGTATTCCAAAGTCTGTGAGTCATTATCTGTTCAGCAAAGAAGTTCATTGTGTCCTTTTTTTAGTTTCCACATGTAAGCGGTAGCACTGGATGTTGGTGTCTAGTTGTCTGACTGGTTTTACTCCACATGATAATTTCTAGGTCCATCCATGTTGCTATAAATGCTGTTATTTCGTTCCTTTTAATGGCTGAATAATATTCCATTGTGTGTATATACCACATCTTCCCTATCCACTCCTCTGTCGATGGGCATTTAGTTGTTTCCATGACTTGGCTATTGTATAGAGTGTTGCAATGAACACTGGAGTACAGGTGTCTTTTCGAGTCATGGTTTCCTCTGGACAGATGCCCAGGAGTGGGATTGCTGGATCAAATGGTAATTATATTTTGAGTTTTCTAAGGAATCTCCATACTGTTTTCCACAGTAGTTGCACCAGTTTGCATTCCCACCAACAGTGTAATAGGGATCTTTTTTCTCCACACCCTCTCCAGCACTTATTGTTTGCAGACTTTTTGATGATGGCCATTCTGGCTGGCATAAGGTGGTACCTCATAGTGATTTTGATTTGCATTTCTCTAATGAGGAGTGATGTTGAACATCTTTTCATGTGTTTATTTGCCCTCTGCATGTCTTCTTTGGAGAATTGTCTGCCTAGATCCTCTGCCCATTTTTTGACGGGGTTGTTTGTTTCTTTGGTATTGAGCTGTAGGAGGTGTTTGTAAATTTTGGAAATTAATCCCTTGTCAGTTGCTTCATTTGCAAATATTTTCTCCCATTCTGTGGGTTCTCTTTTTGTTTTGTTTAGGGTTTCCTTTGCTGTGCAGAAACTTTGAAGTTTAATTAAGTCCCATTTGTTTATTTTTCTTTTTATTGTCATTACTCTGACAGGTGGATCTGAGAAGATATTGCTATCATTTATGTCAGAGAGTGTTTGGCCTATGTTTTCCTCTAAGAGTTTTATAGTATCTGGTCTTATATCTAGATCTTTAATCCATTTTGAGTTTATTTTTGTGCATGGTGTTAGGGAGTGTTCTAGTTTCATTTTTTTACATGTAGCTGTCCAGTTTTCCCAGCACCACTTATTGAAGAGGCTGTCTTTTGTCCAATGTATATTCTTGCCTCCTTTGTCATAGATTAGTTGACTATAGATGTGTGGGTTTAATTCAGGACTTTGTATCCTGTTCCACTGAAGTCCCCAGTCTGATGGAAGGGTAAGATAAGAACTGGGAGGGCTGTCAGAGGGATGGGACAGTGAGTCTGATGCTTCTATTCTTTCCTAACAAAGAGGAAAGTTTAAAAAAAAAAAAAAAAGCACATCTTTCTCGTAAGTAGATCATTGATTATTCCCTAACTGGGCTGTGTGAATATCTGGTTGTTATAGTAAGAGCTGTTTGATCAATATCTTAATAATGAAACTCAGAAGCAACAATGTCTTAAGTGTCTTTTATTGTTGTTTTTGATCCTTGAAGGATGTTGACCCTTATTTGCCTATTAGGAAAGACAGTAGGTTTGCCAGTGTGCTTTTCCATCCAGAGGGAAAAAAAGCCACTTAATTCAGTGTGGAAAACTAAACTTCTTAACTATGGGTTTAGAGGAATAATAATAATAGCAACAACAAAATTGCAGTAGCCTCTGCTAGGCTCAACGTTTAAAACATGAGGTGAGGGCGATGAAAATAATACACACCCTGCAATGGTCTTTCTCCTTTCCCCCAAGTCCCCTCTTCTCAGCCCTAAAGAAACATCAAGTGATTGTGTGATAAAACAGCCCCAAAAGGAATGTAGAGCAGGAGCGACAGATTGTACATCAGCAAAATAAAATGCCGAGCAAAATAAAGCACTTTGCAATGCAGAGACATTGAAAGGAGAGAAAGATGGGCTTGTTACAGTGGCCTCCCCAAGAAAATAGGAGCTAGCCACGTGAATGTTCAAGTTCAAATTGTTCCTACAGACCCAATTTGCTGGCAAAACTGCCAAATACAATACCACCCCACTTTCATTTATGACCAGGGTTTTTCACATTAGCTCCAGGGGGCATCCCCTTCTGTTGTATGGGTTCTGATTTCTGGGGTGAGTGCCTCCATCTCTGAGCCTCAGGATCTAAGACACAGGGGCCTTGATTGTCCTCAACTGAACCACTGTCAGGTGGGGGATCAGTTAGGGGCCCAAATATCGTGTTCACAGTGCTCTGTCTCTGGAAAGTGAACCTGCAACACTTGCTTTCCTCTCTTTTCACTGTTAGTTATACCCCTGACGAATATCCTTTAAAGTTGTTATTGAAGGAAATTATTATTGCCTTAAAATGAGATTTCAACCACTTCAAGCTCTGTGTCAGACTTCGCAACCCCCCTGCCCATTTGCATGAAGATCCTGATGCTTCCCTAACTCACTTCTTGCGGAGATAGCTTTGGAATGTGATTCAGTGTTACTTCCCTTCCAGCTGAAGGGCAGCTAAGGTTACAAAGAGATTTGACTAATAGGCCAAAACCCAGTGAAGTTTGCTGAGAACCAAGTGGCAGCAGCGGTGGAGGGGTGCGGAGGAGGTGGGGGTGTGAACTGCGTGCCGAGGATCACTCCAAGAGCCTTCCTAATAACCCCAGCCGCGGTGTAGACTGTGCTGGACAGGCAAGGGGACCCCTGGTCAGATCTTCCAGAAAGAAGCAGATGCGAACTGGTTCTGCCGCGTTCTCATCTTCCCCCGTTGTCCTCCTTGAGGCTTGCAGGGCTGGAGCCTGGGGAAGCTTCTAGGTTTCCTGCACCAGAGCAGTGCCTCCTTACCTGACACCTTCAGAGAACTGGCCTCTGGAGGACCCCTCTGAGAGACCGGCAAGGGGTAGCCCCCACCCCCCTTCTTTGCCTTGAAGTCCTTAAGGGCTAAACAAGACACTTAACAAACTTTGACAAGCACCGAAAGAGAACTGAGAAGAAATACATCAGAAGAGGAGAAAAAGCAAAGGTTAAAACCTCGATGGCTCCCCGCCCCGCTGTCGTTCCAGCTGTAGCCTGGGATTAATTAAGTGCTGCGAAGTCAGTGCCTGGGAGAGAAGGGGGAAAAATGCTTTCTCTCTCTAAGGAAGGAGGACAGTGAGCGTCCTCACCAGTGAGAAAGCTTGGGAAGTGAGTCTCATCGTCAGTATTTGCGGAGGGACTGGAGGGACAGGGAGGCTGTGCCAGGCTGGAGGAGGCTTGCCTTTCCGAAGCTGGAGAGGATTTGACGGGGATTCGCCTTCCCCTGCCTGGGAAGGATTTCCCTGCTGGTAGCAGCAGCCGCTGCCGCGGCAGCAGCAGCAGCAACAGCAGCAGCAGCAGCAGCAGCCGCCCGACCTCCTCTTCTGGGGACCAGGGCAGAATGCCTGTGCTGGAGCGTTATTTCCATTCGGCAGAGCTGGGCAGAAGGTGGACGGCCCCAGAAGGTGCGCTGCCCTCCTCCCCGGGCAGCCGGCCGGGGTGCCAGCAGGGGCCGCTGCCCTGGGACTTGCCAGAGATGATCAGGATGGTCAAGCTGGTTTGGAAATCCAAAAGTGAGCTGCAGGCGACCAAACAGAGAGGCTTTCTAGAGAACGAAGATGCGCTCCACAGCTTTCCAGGTAAATGGACTGGGAGGTGAGAAAGGTACCAGGGCCAAGTCTGATGACTTTTCAGTCCCTTCCTTGGAGAGCCCAAGACAGAAAAAAAGGGAAAAGGAAGGAGAACACCCTGTGCAGCATAGGGCCCCAGGGCTGTGATTAATGCATGTTTGCTCTATTATAGAAATGCATCTGAAAATTGAGTGATGGGGAAGGAGGAGCACGAATAGCCTGAAATCAAGAAACCTGGGGTCTGGGCTAGGCAGGTTGTTTGCTTGCCCTGTGGCTTAAACAAGTCAAATTTCCAAAGCTTCAGGCCCAACAAGGAGGGGATAGAGTTGTTTAATATCTGTCCTGCCTGCCTCTGCAAGTTCTTGTTGACAAGGCAGTTCTCTCTGAGAAAATACTCTTCTCGGGTTGCTCCTTTGTAATGCTCTATACCAAGTAAACCATATCTTCTTATAATTAACTGTGGAACCACAGCATGCATAAACGTCCCCCGGACTGAAGCTTTTTATGAGGTGAGAAAGTTGGTAAACTTCCTTGCCTCAGTTTCCCCTTTTGGCAAAAGGCAGCAATACACATTTCGCCATTGATATCAGGAAAAATCAACTTCCAAGTGTGGAAATGATGACTCATAAGGGCTTTGTCATGTTATAAGAATGTGCTGTGTTTGGGACAGTTGAGGAGAACTTTGCTGTATTTTTACCAGTAGGTACCATACCACGAATATACCTAGGAATCCCTGTGAAGGGTCAGGAACTGATAACACCCTAAACTCCGAATGCAGGGTGTGCTCTTTCTTAGAGGAATATGTTAGTAGATATTTGGAAAGTGGTGAACAGAAGAATGAATGTGAGCATGTGTTTATGCATTTGAAGTTTTGGCTAGCCCTGTGTGGAGGAATCCTGACATGCCATTGGCGGTGAGAGAAAGGGGACTAGATGGAAAAGCTGTATACCGAAAATGACCTCTCTTTTTCTTGTGGAAAGAGACCAGGAAATCAAAATTCGACTAGTTTTGTTTTTAATAATTTATCCAGAAACCTTTTTAAATTGCCCAGTAATCTAAAAAGAACATTATTAAAAAATAATGCTCTGAGGAAAAATAAAAGATTTGAAAGGAATTAACACAACAGTGTTGGTCTCTAGTAAACAATGAATATTTAGGAAAGAGAAGGAAACCAGTGAGTCTGAGGTTTATGTGGCAGTTTGGAGGTGGATGCCCAGGGAAATGGGTCTTGGTCAGAAAAAATGAGGTAATGCTAAAGCCATCCCATATTTCATGTGAATACAAGAAAAATGGAAAAACCCACCTGGGCAGAAAACTTAACTCTGACACTTCAACTTTTACCACCCTCAGTTTGTTTCAGTATATTCAGTGATTAAAATGCATACTTCAAATTACGCCTTTGATAAAGCTACCTAATTCAACAGATGTTGGCATGTCTGTAGAGATACACCTATATTATTATTTAAATTATATCCTGGGTTTGTAATTCCTGAAAAAGCAATACTACAGAGGAAACAGAACTCTTGTAACTTTTTCTCTGAATGTTATAAAGTTGAGCCTTATATTGCCCCTGGACCACGGCCCTAGCCTCAGTGGACTATATCTCAGCAGCCATGCTGGTTCCCAGGGAGACTGAACCCTGGTCTGTTGTCCCCTTCGTCTGCATGCAGAGAAGCAAACTCTAGTTCAGCACCTCCACAAAGGCTGTCCATTTGCCTCCTCTTCTTCTCCCGCCATGTTCCCATTCTTAAGGACGTGTGGGCCTCACATTTTCTGGCATGGGCATAAAGCCACTATCATCCATAGATGTATCATGGAGCCATGCGAGGAAGCCCCATGGACAAGTTCCTTCAGTTTCCAAATTCTCTTATGACGGTGAGGGCTTCAGGAACTCTTGTAGAATATTTCCCAAAGTTTGGCATTTTTCCATTTTTAGAAAGAGTTTAAGCTGTCTTCAGTTTGTATACAGAGCTTTAGGTAGAAACCTTCTCAAAAAATACTAAGATGTATGGTTCTCTCTCATCTCTTAATCTCTCTCCAGTCTGATCCTTGCCTCAGAATTTTATACTTTGACAAGACAACATAGTTTGCTGTTCCTCAGAATGCATTAAATGGTGCCCTGCCTCTGAGATTTGCCTTATGCTTGGAATGTCTTTTTTTTTTTTACTTTGTTGACAAAAAAATTTTGCAAACCACGAAGTCCAACTCAAGCACCCTTTTTTTAATAATGCCTTTCCTGATCTCCACCCCTACCCCCAAATCTCCCCCCACAGTCATTTAATCCCCCCACTCTCTTTATCTGCAGAAACTTAACATATTATATTTATAGTACACAATTTTGACGCGCTAGTCACTAAAAACAGGAAAATTAAATACTGTAACACTCAATGTATATCGCAACTGCTTGTGATAACAGATAAATAGGCTTACGTTTCTAAAAACCATGAAATTGTAAAAAAAAATCTGAAGAGAAGCAACATTGAAGAGAACTTTAGAGATGGGTATCATTGTTTCTTCATAAGTTGAATTTAATTTTGGAAGTTCCAGCTTTTCCTTTCCTTATTTTTACTCATATCTCTTGGTCAAGACTGTCTCTCATAAGTGAAGTAGAGAAGTGTTCTGAGATTTAGCTTAGGTAATAAAGGGAGAGAGCCAAAGGATTTGTGGAAAGATAAATGCATAAATACGTATTCGTGAGAGATTTTTTAAGGTGAAATACATTGAACTGTGAACGATGAAGACAGAGGGAAAGAGCATGCCCTGAAGAGAGCAAGGAAGTGCTAGGGAGGAGGAGGCTGTATGTGTGAACATCTTGGTCATAAACTACTGTTGACTTTTAAAACAATAGGTTGAAGGAGGGAAAGGGAGTTAACAGGAGGAAAGGGGGCTCTTTAACTTTGCAGGGTCTAGGTGCATGCATCTGGGCATGCAACCCAGAGCTGGGCATGGGCGGAGGCACTCTTTGCCCTGGAGAGGGACTCTGAAACTTATCGGCATACCCAAAGCTGGACCATCAACTCAGTTCATTGACTCATACCCAAGTATTTAATTTTATTAATACTCACATCATTTTCCCTTTATGAAGCAAATGAAGGATTGACTAATCATCTAATTTATACAAACAAGGTGAACAGTGGGCTAGATACTAAACAACTTGTCGAGAGTCACACCTTGATGTTGTATCAGAACCAGACCATCTCAGTTTGGGATTAACAAATACGCACTTTACAAAACAGATAATCAGCAAGGACCTACTGTATAGCGCAGGGAACTCTACACAATATTCTGTAATAACCTATTTGGGAAAAGGATCTGGAAAAAAACAGATCTGTATATAACTGATTCAAGTTTGCTATACATCTGAAACTAACAAAGCATTGTAAATCAACTATACTCCAATCTAAAATAAAAATTAAATGAAATTGAAAGAAAAGAATCAGACCACCTTAATCATCCAAATCTAGTCCCCAAAACAGACAGGATTGGGGCACAAGCTGGGTAATTTAAATTTAAAGCAGGACATTGCTTTGTCGATTGTAGGTAGATGGATAAACATGGAGACTCGTGGTGCAATATAAACCTTGGTCAAGCCAGAAAAAAATAATATTACCATGTAAAATAAGTCAAAGGGTTATGCCTCCTTTACATTTTTTAACTCATTCTGTAGTCTTTGGTTTTAGGTCTCAGCTTCCAGTGCTGGGGAGAGTCCCCCTCTATTATCAGTAGAAAATAGGCTTTAAAGCACGGTTGTGAAAGCATGCCCAGAAATGGGGAGTGAGGAAAAGGGAGAAGGATGGGGAATAAATAAACGGTTTCGTAAATGCTATGAGTGCAAATATTATTCTAATTGTAATTCTAGTCGGCAACCTGTTTAAAACTAGATGTCCCCTAGCAGGACTTGGTTTTAGCTGAATAACTAATTTGATTTCAGAATTCAGCAAAATAACTGCAGACTCTGCAGCTGTAGAAATTACCTTTCATTTTGGTATCTCTTGTCTAAATTTTACATTTTATTTTATTTATTAAACTTGTTTCCATTTCAATAGCCTTTTAGTTACAGAAATATGTAAAACCCACAACTCCCTCAAAAAAAAAAAAAAGATACATTTTCCCCATAGCCATTGTAACTTGTCCTGGCTTCAAGGAGAGTAAAAATATCAGAAATTTGCTTTATACTGTGGACTAAAAATTGAACTTCAGGAGAGAAAAATCTCTAAAACAATTCACTGATTCCAGAACTATACAATTTAAATTGACAAAGGGGCTATTTTTAAATATCTCACGTATCAAATATGATATAAATAAGTATTTTGAATACTGAACACTTATTATAAATCAAGGAGTATTTATTGGATGTCTGGTATATACCAGGGACTGTGGTAGGCACCAGAAACTCAGCAAGAATTCAAACACTTACTGAGACAAAAACAATTGTGAATTTATGTATCAGAATTCTATCTAGAACTTCAGCGTGAAAACAAGCATTTGTTAGCTTAAATTTCTACATCAACACAAAGTATTGGCAATAAAAACTGGCCAGTAAAATTCAAAAACATTTGTAAAAAATTCAAGCACTTTCAAGTACTCCTCGATATTAATGATTTCATTCAAAGCAGGAGAAATTGCTTTGATCAAAGAATCAATTAGTTTTAACAGTAGATAACTTGACATTAATTCATAACATATTTCTAAAACTACTTTTAGTAGACATTAGCCTGCACTCAATCTGTAACTATGCTGGATAATAATCGTTGAAATCCAATCCATTATTTAAATGTGAGTGCAAAATTGAGTGAAAACTGAACACATCATCTCACCTTTAACTAAACCAATCCATCCCCTGACTTCCTAGTTTTCACAAACAGCATCACTCCTGCAGAAACCCAGGTTCAAACTGCTTCCTCCAGCTCTCCATTTCCAGTTGGTTCCAAGTCCACAGAATAGGGTAATAGTGTCAAGAGTGTTTATGCAGGGTTGAGATTTTAAAAAGTTTTAAATCCTGCCTCTCTATTATGGAACTGTGTGAACTGTGCCAAATGCTTCACTTCTCTGTGCCTTAGTTTACTCTTCTTTAAAGAGGGAATAACAACAGCACCTTTGCAAAAGGTGAAGATTAAATGAGATAACACAAAAAAAAAGCACCGAGACTGCATCCTACCACGTTCTCAGTAAATGTTAACTATCATAGTTCTTCACTGCTCCCTTCTCAGCAGCATATCTCACATCCGTTGCTTTCTTTCTATTCAGTTACATGGCCCTTAGTCAAACCCCATGTTGTTTGGTCTGTTGTCTTCCAATAGCCTCCAACTCCAGGACTCTCTTGACCCCTCTTCTTTCTATTTTGTGATTGAGATCAATAACATCAAAAGAAAAGGCAGAATATATCTCCCCCCCAACCCCGCTTCAGAATCCCTCTATGATTCTCCATTGTCCACAGAGAAGATCCAGATTCTATTATCCTGCATTCAAAGCTCTCTACATTCTGAAACGAGCTCACTTTTCCCATCTTATTTGTCATTATTGCCCTCTAAGCATTTACATGCCACCCAGAGAGGACAAACATCCCACAGCTTCCTACTTGCTTTCTGCTCATTGTTGCCAATGCCTAAAATTATTTCTCCCCATGTCCCCAGCTTCTGCCATCCTTAGGACCCCACTTGTATGCCATTCCCTAAGCAAAGCTTTTCTGAGATTCCTGAGGAAGGGTGTGCCCTTCTCTTCTAAAGTCTTACAGAACTTTCTTTGTATTTATTTCACAGGCAAATCACTTTTTTTATTACATTTAATGTACGTTTTCTTCCTCCCCTCCTAGATATTTTCAGCTTTTTGAGAATCTGGAGAACATTCTATTTTCTTTGTGTTCTCCCTGGCATCCTTCACATGTCAGCCACTCAATACACTTTGATAAGTGAAAAAAAAAGAAAATTATCAGAAGGAATAAAATAGCTTACAAGTTGTTATTAAATGCATGAATGAACTTTTTTTCTAGGCACAGATTACTTAAGAAAAATGAATTCTAGTTCTTCCTTTTAATGGACTGGTTTTTAAACTTATATTCTGGCAGAAGATCAAGACTAGTCATTTCAGCTTTTAAACTAAAAGAAAAGAATACACAAGAGTGAATTCCAGAACCATTTAAAAGGTATAAAGTATAGGCAGAGCAAATATGAGACAGTTCTCTCTTCATATAGAGGAGTTGTCATTTACTGATAATTGTAAAATTTTAGAGTAAATGCTTGTAAATTATGCCTGCTTTTATATACTTTTAAAATAATTACTCTGTTCATGAATCTTAGAACATTTTACATCAACTTAAGCTTCAAAAGTTGCTTCTCTTACAGATAACAGTCTGTATATTCCTCAATGTAATTTCAAAAATAGAATGCGGAAGGTGTGTGTTTACCCGGTTCTACAAATGAGCTTTTGAGGGGATGGAGCTGAATGGAGGATGTTATTCCCACGTCCTCTGCTCTTTGCCTGGAAACTGCTTCTTTTTTCTTATTTCTTTTTTTTTTTAACAAGACTGGTTTCACTGAGCAGCAAAACATTGACTTTTGCATCTAATTTCTAAAAAGAAAACATTAGAAGCTTTATTGTTAAAAGACCAAAGGCTCCAAGTTATTTTTTAACTCACAAAAGTAACCGAAAGTGTGTGCTCTTTTCTATCATCCAATTATTTTCTCTTTAATTATCAATACACTTGCTAGTCCATGGTAGGTGTATATCACCGAATGAAAAATATGATACAGAGCAAAGCTCAAAATACTTGTGATTTAAGACAATGCCCTAGTGTAGATATACACACAATGTAGACCTTATTCTTTGCTTTTCAATTTATCTCTCTCTGACTTTCCACGTATTTCTCTTTAGACTTGACTTCAATCTCTAAAACGTTGAGATCATCCTAAGAGTTTAGATTTGTTATCTGAGCCCTTGTCTCAAATTTCCTCAAGCCACAAAATTATCAGAAACCCTTCCTTCAGAGTACTTCTTCTCACCTTAAAAAATAATCCACGTGGCATGATATTTTATAGATTATAAACCAAACCCCTGTCCTAAGCATTCTGTTACTCTAGGGCTCTCACACAAGTTCAAAGGAAACACCACAAAAGAGTCTATGGGTCAGGTTCTTAAATATTAGTGACAAGATAAAACCTAAAAGTCAACCTTGTGTGCAGTCGGCAGGCATATTTGACAAAAGCAAAGCAGGGTTTAGCTGGGTATGGCCTTAACAGTGAGTCCAGGGGGGCAAGCCTACCCCAGAAAAATAAAATCCTGTAGAGAGAAAAGGACTCATTTCAAGAGAGATTGAGTGGCAGACTGTTGCATATACTTGGTAGTGGAAATTGGCAAGTGGAAAAGCCAGAAAATTGTAAAATAGATTCAAGGCAAGAGATATAATGAGAACGAATGTAAATCTTTAGTCAAAGCATTGAAAAAGAAAATTATATAACCAAGGGTAACAAGACATATAATGCAATCATTAGAACTTTTCCCACTGAGTCCTCAGATAGTCCTCAACCTCTGGGATTAAAACCAGAGCATGAGTTTCTTTTTCTTCCTTCCTTCTCCATCTCTTTTTGGATGGCACACAAATATCTCACAGAAATCTATAGACTTGATGAGCACTTTGGAAAGCCTGCAGACATGTTCATTTAGAGGATCGGTGCCATAAATTCATTCAAAAAAGTAGATAGAATGTGCTGAAGAAAATGACTGAGGAAAAAAAAAAAAA
>PVHT020000077.1:20409045-20554132 GCA_004024745.2 Catagonus wagneri | reverse complement strand
AAAAAAAAAAAAAGAGAAGGGGCCAGGTAGGAACAGGCATAGAGCACCGAAGGGAAGGAAGTGAGGTGAGGTCACTGCAAAGAAATTGGATCCAAGTGTAAGAAATGTAATCAAAAACACATACAGAAATGAAGAGGAAACAGACTCTGTTAAAAACCTTTGTCATAGAAACCTCAAATTTCCACATTCAAATATACAATTTGAAAATACTGAAAATATCCTGTTTCTTTTCTTCAACTAATCAAATCTTCCTCTTGAACCCGCCCTCATGAAGGATCAGAAAATATGGAGTTCCTGTTGTGGCTCAGCAGATTAAGAACTTGATATCATGTCCGTGAGGATTTGGGTTCAATCCCTGGCCTCGCTCAGTGGGTTAGGGATCTGGTGTTGTTGCTGCAAGCAACAAGAGGTCACAGAGGCAGGTCACAGAGGCAGCTCGGAGCCTGTGTTGCTGTGGCTGAGGCTGTGACCGGCAGCTACAGCTCTGATTCAGTCCCTAGCATGGAAACTTCCATATGCAGTTAGACAGACAGACAGACAAAAAGAAAGAAAGAAGAGAAAGAAAGGAAAAAAAAAAGAGAAAACAGAGTTGAACTTGCTAGTTACCAAGGTAGTAGTAGCCCATCTCTCCTGGATTAAATAGCTTCCTTTGGATAAATATTTTCCCTCCTCTTGTTCTTCTCCAAGGTACTATCTGGTCACTGTGTCTCAGGCTCCCACACTCATCTGAACGTTTTGACCACACTCGATGCAAAGTGCCAACCTGGGACAGAGAAGCATGTCCATCTGAGCACTGGGTCTGCCTTTGATTCTTTTCCCCACAATTCCCCCAGGGTGTCAGGAGTAGATGGCCTTACTCTGTGCCACACCCTCTTTTCCAGGAGAAGGAAGCCTCAGTGTGGAAGGGACAAGAAACCACATCCACAGCCTACCTCTCAGTGAAATCTAATGAGTGGATGCAGAGAGTCCCATTATATTTCCACAAAGACAAGTTCTTAAAGATCATTGATCTGCCACAAACTCAAAAACACACAATAACAAACACAAGCAAAAAGACAAAATGATAAATATTCACCCCCTCTTTCTTTTGTCCTGCTTGCTCTAGCAGTCCTAATCATCCCCAATGGATGCCTCTAGTGGATGGATGGGAGAGACACACGTAAGAGCGTGCAAAAGAAAAATCTTGTGATGTATTTCAAAAAACATGATCTCCATCATACACATGGTTGTTCTGCCATGTGCTGAGCCCTGTACTTCAGTAATATATACTCAATATCATTTATTTTAGTTACATCCCTACACATGTGCTGAACCCAATCTTTCTCCCCTTTTACTCTCTCTCTTTGACAGTATGTACTTGCATTTCAGCAACCATCTCAATGATACTGAAAAGTTCAGCTGAATGTGAATGACCGTAATGCACAAAACAGGATGCGTATAAGTCACACTTTTCTGGTCAGGTTCCACATCGAAAGCTGAGAGTTTAGGGGGAGGAGAGGGAGTTGGATGGCCAGGTAGTCTGGGGTTAGTAGATGCAAAATGCTGCATTTAGAATGGATAAACAATGGTGTCCTACTGTATAGCACAGGGAACTATATCCAATCTCTTGGTTTGGAACATGATGGAAGATGGTATGAGAAAAAAAAGAACATACATCTATGTATGACTAGGTCAGTTTGCTGTACAACATAAATTGAAGAAACATTATAAATTAACTATACTTTAAGAAAAAAAGAAAGCTGAGGGTTTATGTGTATGCAAATTGGGATTGTCATCATAATCATACAGTGCATTGTACTCTGCTCAGGTCTATACATTTTCATTGCTTGAATGTGCTAATTGGAAATTTCTGAGCATTCTTCTTCTCCTTTCTCTGCACCTTGGTCCCTAGAGAGAAGAGGGGTGGGAGGCACTGGGAGGAATGTACTGGGAAGAAGAACAGTGAGGCTGCAGCATCGTACCAAGGATCATTATTTCCTTCTAGCTCTGTAACAGGAGCCATTATTGCCTGGGTGGCAGATACACAGAAACTGCTGCCTCCTTCCTCATCCTCTCTAGAACTCACTTGAGGTTCAGATACACCTATCTTTTTTGCCCTGATTATCTCTTGTGAATATTAGTTGAGTTCTACACTGTGTTTCTTGGATCAGTCCCTAATTCTAAAGAAAATATTTCCTTGACTATTAAATTGGTATGTAAAATCAAGAATTGTGAATGCTGGACTTGTAAACTCTAAAACAAATGATTTCTACCCTCTCTTTAATCCTAAATGCCCTGTTCTTTGATTTGATGATAAATGCACCCAGAATGTGAATAGACAAAATTGGACTAAAACAAATATTGCTTTGAAAATATTTTTTAAAATGTATCAAGCACTCCAAAAATAATTAGAAACACTCTAGGAGGTCACAAAATGGAGAACGATGTTTCAATATTACATACAAGAATTTAGCTTATTCTACTTTAAAATAAGTATCAGTTGAATAAAAATTATTCCGCATTTGGAAGTAGAAGAAATTGAGACCTATATTTCCTGGTTATTTATTCAAGATACTCAGAAATGGAAGTAACGAATTGAAATTTCTAAGTAATTATTCAGTTGACTAATTGAGTGTCTACTCTTAAGTGTCTGTTCAGTGCAAAGCGCTGTTAATGTACCTGGGAGGAAAGCAGAAGAGATTGCAACCTGTTAGAAAACACGGATCTATAAATAGCTTACTAATATCAAGGCAGAATAGTATATGTTTCAAGATACAGCAGAAATAATACTCTGTGAGAACATTGAAGAAGGACCAAAACTGCTTATTCAATTAAGTTTATTTAGTGACTATCATGTTTCAGACACTGTGTTGGTTCTTTAGAAATAAAAATTCGTGTACCAAGAAAGTTGAGGTACATGGATGA
Organism: Catagonus wagneri; assembly: GCA_004024745.2. Taxonomy (NCBI): domain Eukaryota; kingdom Metazoa; phylum Chordata; class Mammalia; order Artiodactyla; family Tayassuidae; genus Catagonus; species Catagonus wagneri. The sequence goes on along the minus strand of PVHT020000077.1, from coordinate 20,551,228 downwards.
ATGAAAGAATGGATAGAGAGACAGAGGTAGATAGATAGACAGACAGACAGACAGGGCAAGCTAGGTAGGTGACATATGTTACACTGGAAGTACCTACACAAAGTCTGTACCAACGCACAAGGCAGTGACTAATTCTGTCTATATGATGGGTGTTAAAGGATTTTGCAGAGTGGAGGTGATTTTGAGGTACAATTAAAAGTAAGTTACGTTTCTACAAGTGAAGAAGAAATGGAGGACATTTCATGAAAAAGAAATAGAACCAAATGCAAGAAATTCAGGGGAATGTCATATCATGAGATTTGGCGTATATCAGGAAGAGGGCTAGAAATAAGACTAGAAAGGCAGACTGTGTGACAGAGTATCAAAGGCTTCATTTGCCTTTCTAAGGAGTGTTTCCTCCAGGCAATGAGAAGCCTTCCCATAATTTTAGTGGGAAGTGATAAATTTTACATTTTAGAAAGGTCCCTCCAGCAACAATGGCTAGTGGAGACCTGGATTTGAGGTAAGAATACCAGTGGATTTCTAACCATCAGCTTGATGTCCGTTAACCATAAATTTAGTATACAATGAGAAGTCTGAGATGATGAATATTTTTTCTTGAACTTACAAACCAACTTTCCCAAGTGCTGTAGTATTTTACACAAGAACCGCAAGAAATAATATACAAATCATTAAGCCGAATCCCTTTACCACTTCACACCACCCTGTTCAGAAGGATTTATATTCTTGATGTTCTCCTAGACCAGACCTCCCATTCCAGTTGTGCTCATCTCTTCCCCAGATTTAAAACCCGACACAATTTATCCTCATAATCTCCAAATAGTCCATCCTTCCTACTTTGTCAAGTCGTGGTTCTTCCTATCTTCAGGGTGCTCTGTTTTCTTAAGAAAACAATTCTTTCAAGGCTAAGTGCCACAGGATGGATGAGAAAATGCATAGGAAAAACACAATTCTTACGTAGCTTATAATGAATTATATAAATTCATTATAATATAATTAAATTATATTATAAATATAATTCATATATAATTCATTCAAATATAAATTCATTGTATATATTTATATATGTAACTGAGTGAATTACATAAAATTATTCACTCAAATACAAACCAAATAGGACTGAGGACTGAGGTCTGGCCATTAACTCTCCCCTCTCTAGAGTGACCCACAAAGGCTTTGTGTGGACTGGTCATTACAATGAGTAAGATCTCATCAAGATGTGACAACGTGACTTTCTTGGTGAAAGAACTAACATGACTGAGATACAAAAGCAGAAGAAATGATTGAGAAATGGAGATGAGTCAAGTTAACTTGGTCTGATGTTTGGCATGAAGAATAGTAGGTGGGGAAAAAAGAATATTGGGAAGCAGAAAGACATGATATTCCTGGGATCAGGTTGCATTTGAACAAGAAATCTTAACTTCTGTAGAACCATTGAAAAATGAGTAGAGAAGTCTTTGCCTTTTGGAAGGTACCTTTAAGATCATCTTGTTAAACCACTGCATTTTCTTAGGTAAGAAAGTTAAATATACTTGGAGATTATACAATATAATTGGAGATGACAATTTGAGGTTCCTTGATGGCCAGCCATGCTGTTGACTCAGCAGTGCTTTCTGCCGTGGTCCAAACTTTTAGACTCTTGACTTTAAAAATGCCTCTCTACATGATAATCTCTCTAAATCTACTTTTCTGAGTACCAGCATCTCTGTGGTTGCATTCTGTAAGTGTGTGGCATCCATCTTAATATGACCCAGAGTTATATATGTACCCGTAAGTGCATACTCGTGTGTGTATCTATACATGTGTCTTCCTTGTTTCCATACTTAGACTAAAAAATGTGGGGGGTGGAGTTCCCGTCGTGGCTCACCGCAAACAAATCTGACTAGCATCCATGAGGACTCAGGTTTGCTCCCTGGCCTCGCTCAGTAGGTTAAGGATCCGGCATTGCTGTGGTGTAGGTCACAGACACGGCTCAGATCTGGCGTTGCTGTGGCTATGGCATAAGCCAGTGGCTACAGCTCCGATTCGACCCCTAGCCTGGGAACCTCCATATGCTGTGGGTGTGGCCCTAAAAAGACAAAAAAGTAAATTAAAATAAAAAACAAATAAATTAATTAAATGTTGGGGGCAAGTCCCAAGCCCTCTCTGTGAATTTCCCCACATCTAGAGTGCCTGCAATGTACTAAGGTGGGAGTTGTTCACCAGAAAAGAGTGCTTAAAGGTAAGAATTTAAACAGGATTGTGAGGTTAAAAGAAGTTACATGTAAGATAAACAGAGATGGTAACTGCCAGTTGCTAAAAACATCATAATTGAAATGTTCCTGTGATCCTCTTCCATACTTCTGCTTCTTTCCGCCTGTAGCTTGGAGATGGAGTTTCAGGGGTGTGGGCCAGACAGGACTAGTGTGTATAGCTATTGGGAGCTTGGGTCTCTAGTACATTTGTCCATAAACCATTGAGGATTAACCTCTCCATCCTTCAGGCTTTCTTTGCAAACATAGTGCCAAGCTCAGAAAGCAAGTCGAAGATTCAGCCACATTTAGGCAAGATTTTATAAAACTCATCCCTGATCACCTTTTTTTTTTTCTTTCCTGCTTCCTTAAGGCCTTTGCATTTCCAAAGGAAAAGTGTAGCATGTAGCATTTGGTGGCCATTTTTCCTCCTTTTTTCCTCTGAAATTGTCTCTCCCTTCTCTAAGCAGCCTTTTCGGCTGCCTGTCTGCATTATACCATTCACAGCCTGTCTGCTCGTTACAACCCAAATAAGGTAATAGAAATACAATTGACGTGGCTTCTTCTTTTTAAATGAACAATAGACCTCGTTCCATCAAAAATAAGACCCTACTCTGAACCACTACAGAAACTTTTTGATGTTTAAAAAGAAACGTCAGTGTGCGGGGGGTGGCAGCAGAATTTTCTGATGTTGTTCTTAATTATTTTTACTTCATGCTCCCTGTACCTCTGGTTCTAGCTGAGGCAGAGACGGTGAGATGCCATAAAATAACCCTCTCTCAAAGTATATTTGGCCTGACAGGAAACAGGAAATACCAGAAAAGATCACAAGAAAAGCTGTAATCATAAGATTTCTAGCCTAATTCTTTTGACGTCAGCAGTTTAGATAAGTCAGATAAGCAATCACAAGCATCCGTGAGCTCTGGAGCGCCAATCCAAATACCGCGAGTGCATCTTCAGCCCTTTTGAACTCTCACGTTGTTGTTTTGCCCCTGCCCTCCTCTCTTCCCTCCTCCCTCCCAAGAAGCATATCCTGAAATTGTGAATTACGGATTAATGTCAACATTAAGGTATTCAGAGACATTACATAGAGCTTCTAAATTGGTCCTATAGCCAATTCAGCTTGCTTGGTGCATTATAAAACTTGGATGATGCTGACTGTTAATAATACATCAGAAAACTAATTCTGATTTATCTCAGAAGGAGTTTACTTCCTACGGGTTAACTTCTCCAATCTTGATAACTAAGCTATGGCTGTGTGTTTTTGAAAAAATATGCTAAAAGATACATTATAATACCCAAAATATGCTAAAGTTTTCAGTAACTCCAAAGATCATATTATCACCTTTCCTAGGGCACCACCACCTCCATTCCCAAACAACAGAATATTTGCAGTTAGAAATGACACGGGAAATACCCTTCCCCTATGAAAAGTTTTCATAACTTCAGAGTCAGAACAGTGGAACTCAACCATTAGATCAGAAGCAGAGGTACATGTACGAGCTGTTCAGAGGATAAGATGAGAGAATAAATCAATATTTAAATCGATATTGCATCTCATTTAAATTTAAAATAAAGATTGAGGATAAGAACTTATTTATAAAACATTCATCTATTATCAGAAAGATGTGTAGGCTCATTAGAAGGTTCCAATAAAATATAAGTGCACAGAGACATAAGACCATCCTATCTGGATCAAAGACAAAAACCATATAGTAAAGTAGAGGGGAAGGAGGACAAATATTTGAAGTAATTGAGCAAAACCAAAATCCGAGCTTTCTAGCTGACAGGGTAAAAGCGGAAACAGGATGATTACAGCATTCATTATAGCTGGGAAGTAAAAGATTTTTCCTCTCTTCAGGTATGCGGAGCAAGTTTTGATGAGAGCTTTCTGTATGATAATGGAGGCAGTCCTTCCGAGGAGGTTTTTTTTTTTTTTCCATCATAGCTGGTTTACAGCGCTCTGTCAGTTTTCTACTGTACAGCAAGGTGACCCAGTCACACATACATATATACATCCTTTTTCTCACATTATCATGCTCCATCATAAGTGACTAGATATAGTTCCCAGTGCTTTTGGAGAAGTTTGAGTGTAAGTAGATATGCAGCAGCCTTGCGCCACCAGGAGGGAGTTTTACAGACTCTCTCAGTGAAAGATGCCTCCATAGAGACCATTCACTGGGGAGCCAAAGGTGAGGTGGCCCCACTGTGGTTCAGCGATGGTCTGACACAAGGAGTGTGACATAAAAAGGGGTCAAGAACATTTGTACAGCTCTGGGGAGTGAGAAGGAAGGAGTATAGCCTGAGGAAGAAAGTGTGTGCTTCAGCAAAGAGTTCAGCTCTTGTGAATGTATAAAGTTAAGATGCAGCCCCTGGAATGTGAAATAGTTCTGCCAGTCTCATAATGGGCATAAATACCATTGTAATCATTAAAATGGAAAGAGAATAGTTAAGTAAATGCCTCCTCTTAGTAGAAATGTTTTAATATTTGACTTTGGTTGCGCCAACATTTGACTCTAATAAAATACACCTGATAAGGTGTCCTAATTAACTCATAGGTGAGTGGAATCTTTACCAGACTTTTTACCTGATACTCTTCACTTTGAATACCTCAACTAAGCCCTTTACTTCATCGATGTTTCCTCAGTGTATGAACCCATGGATACTCTCAAAACATACACACTGTGTTAAAAGTTCAGAATAAATAATATTAAAGTATTTTTCACTTTATTTGAACCCATTTTCCACACTTTGCCTAACATTCTGCTTAGTGAAAACCCTTTTAATACTTCCCAAGGAGTCAGGAAATTGGAAAGAATATGTGTTTAAATTAAAAGATAAATGATATTCAAGGAAGCACAGTAAGTATGAAAACAAGTGGATTTGTTCCTATTCAGTGGAAAGGAGATGAGTCTCTGGGAGTTAAGTGCACTGAGAGCTGCAGCCCAGACATGTTTTCTGAGACCACTTGCAAGTGTGTGGAAGTGTGTGTTAGGGAGGATTCATGTCAGAAACAAAACGGACTCTTGCTTTGTCCAATTACACTATACTGAGCAATGATCTTGCAAAATAAGTAAGGAAAAGAGTGGAAGACTAAAAGATGAGAGGAAGCATAACTGGGCAGAGTATCCCTGCTTTCTAAAAAGAACACTGGATTTTAGAGAAGGAAAAAAAAGGCCTAAGCTAAATAATGCCAAAGGTGGCATAGAGTGGAAGGGGGTGGAGTCTGGATATACTAGAGAGACTTCTTACATATTGTGTCTTCTAACCCCTTTTTTTTTAATAATGATTTTTATTTTTTCCATTATAGCTGGCTTACAGTGTTGTCAATTTTCTGCTGTACAGTAAAGTGACCCAGTCTCACATGCATGTATACATTCTTTTTTCTCACATTACCATGCTCCATCATAAGTGACTAGATATACTTCCCATGCTATACAGCAGGATCTCATTGCTTATCTATTCCAAAGGCAATAGTTTGCATCTATTAACCCCAGATTCCCAGTCCATCCCACTCCCTCCTCCCCCCCCCAGCAACCACAAGTCTGTTCTCCATGTCCATGATTTTCTTTTCTGTGGAAAAGTTTATTTGTGCAGTACATTAGATTCCAGATATAGGTGATATCATATGGTATTTGTCTTTCTCTTTCTGACTTACTTCACTTAGTATGAGAGTCTCTAGTTCCATCCATGTTGCTGCAGGTGGCATTATTTTGTTCTTTTTTATGGCTAAGTAGTATTCCATTGTGTGTATATACCACATCTTCTTAATCCATTCATCTGTCAATGGACATTTAGGTTGTTTCCATGTCTCGGCTATTGTGAATAGTGCTGCAATGAACATGCGGGCACATGTGTCTTTTTCAAGGAAAGTTTTGTCCAGATATATGCCCAAGAGTGGGATTGCTGGGTCATATGGTAGTTCTATATATAGTTTTCTAAGGTACCTCCATGCTGTTTTTCATAGTGGTTGCACCAATTTATATTCCCACCAACAGTTGCAGGAGGGTTCCCTTTTCTCCACACTCTCTCCAGCATTTGTTATGTGTGGACTTACTAATGATGGCCATTCTGACTGTTGTGAGGTGGTACCTCATAGTAGTTTTGATTTGTATTTCTCTAATAGTCAGTGATGCTGAGCATTTTTTCATGTGCTTGTTGGCCATCTGTATATCTTCTTTGGAGAAATGTCTGTTCAGGTCTTTTGCCCATTTTTCAATTGGGTTCTTGGCTTTTCTGCTGTTGAGTTCTATAATTTGTTTGTGTATTCTAGAGATTAAGCCCTTGTCAGTTACATCTTTTGAAACTATTTTCTCCCATTTTGTAAGTTGTCTTTTTTTTTTTTTATGGTTTCCTTTGCTGTGTATTGTGTCTTCTAACTTCTTAGGGCTATGATGCCCTTGCTGACAGCAAGGGGCATCAAGGTGAGGTTGAGCTCTTTATTATCAACGGATGCTATACATTTATATTATATGTCTTGGCCCAACTAACCAAGCCGAACAACCTTGGTTAGTTCAGTTGAAAACCAAGATTGAATGAAGGGCCAATCAAGTGCATGCAGACCAGATGTGCTGTCTACTCACTGCTGTAAGATTACTTTGAATCAAGATAATGTGCTTTAAAGGCTTCTGAGCCCACCTTTGAGATTGTTGAGTTCTTTCTATGGTCATTGTTTATGTTTGCTGTTGCCCTGTGAAGCTGAAATTTAAAGGCTGTAAAGAGATATACCTCTCAGGCAGCCTTCAATTCTCAAGTCCTTGGAGAATAGACTCCATTTTTATAGGGTTTGTGGTCCTGGTTTATCCTTTATTTTTTTCAATCTTAGGAAGCATTAGTAATTGCTTACTTCCTTATACCCTCCTTTCGCCCTATCCTTGGGGATACTTCTCTTTACTTCATTATCATCGTTAAAAAATGGGCTCTGGAGGATTTCCCATCATGGCTCAGCAGTAATGAATCCAAGTAGGATCCATGAGGGTGTGGATTTGATATCTGGCCTCGATTGGTGGGTTAAGGATCCAGCATTGCTGTGTGCTGTGGTGTATGTTGCAGACGAGGCTTGGATCCCGCATTTCTGTGGCTGTGGTGTATGCTGGCAGCTGTAGCTCCGATTTTGTGCAACTCCGATTTTGACTCTTTGCCTGGGAACTTCCATATGCCTCGGGTGATGCCCCAAAAAGCAAAAAAAAAAAAAAAAAAGGTGAGCTCTGGAGTCAGATACTTTATATCTTTGCTAACCTTTTTGCACCTCAGTTTTCTCATCTGTAAAGTGGAGATAAAAATAGAAACTTCATTATGGGCCAAGATTAAGTCAGATGATCCATATAAAGAAACTAGAATACTGCTAGTACATAGCAAATACTCTATAAGTGTTAATGATTATTATCCCACACTACTCTTACTTCCAATAATTACCCAGAAATATTAAGTTGGTATTTTAGTTTATCATTGACTACAGGGTGCACTTACCCAATTTACATTCCCTCATCCACAGTTCATTACTCTGTCATAAATGAAGTGGGAAGAAAAGTCATAGAACAGAATTTTGGCTTAATTACATTTGTAGTTCCAGTGACACCATCTTGAAAGTACCCTTTGCTTACAATTTTTAACCAAATTTTCATCCATTATACATCAATCTATACAATTAGACTAATAGCTCTAATCATGCAATTGCCAAAATACTCTGATTTGGGGTAGAGAAATAGAGTTTAAGTTTCGGCTGGGTCAAAATACATGCAAAAGTAAAATGAATTTGCCAGTATTCGGTTGTCAACTAAATCCTTAGCTAAAATAAATTAAAATGTGAGAGGCCTGTGTTCTCATTTTTGAGTAGTCAATTATTTATGGTGTGAATGGCCACTTAACATCAAAAACCTATTGAATCACAATGAGTTTTTCACTTGAATCTAGTCTCTAGTTTCCCTTTTTGTTGGGACAGTATCCGATTAAGACTCACCAATGCAAAAAGCCAATTCATAACATTTTGCCATTAGAATTCCAACCACAGCTTTTTAGGAATCAAGATTGATCACTCTTGACAAGCAGCAGATCTTTCCAAAGCACCACAGGGAGAGAGAGTTCTCAGAAACCAGGGGCTTTGTAAGGAGATCAACATAATAGCTCATTTCCTAATGAAACTGGCAAGGTCAATGTCTTCTACTTATGTTGAAGAAAAACCATTAGATTTCCTCATGAGATTTCAAAGTTTGGATGATCTTCAACTGGAGACAAAGGACATCCTGAAATCATATAACATCTCCTCTCCTTGAAATGTCCAAAGACGCCCCAAAATATTCAGAATTACCAGCATGTTTGTTGAATAAAGACCACCTCCATCCCATCTCCGAGGTCTGTTTCCTGGGACCTCAGGAGAAAGGTAGAAATAACAATCAAAGGGAACTAGGGGAAAGAATATCTGGTTAATTGCTTTTAGGGGAATAGGACTAGTAAAAATTATCCCAGTTCAAAATGGACAACTCATTTGTAACCCGTATATGATATTCCAACATTTTAAGCAACGTTAGTTTCAGGAAGCTTATATATCTCACCTCTTATCAGCTCAAGTGTTGGTTGGTATTCTTTCATGCCATAAAATGTGTAGACTTGGGAAGGTGGGGCAGAGGGAAGAGGGAATTTCATAGGTGATATTTTACAGAATGCAGAGAAAAATATACCCAACCATGTCTGTTCACTTTAAATATCTACTAGACCAAAAGGAATTCCACTGCAGACACTGATTTGAAAGAAAAAAAAAAAAAAAACTGATTTGCGTAAGTTGTTTAATAGAACATAAGGCTTTTAGGTTCTGGTACGAAAGTATCAGAAATAGGATTGGGAAGTCGGCAACCTAAATACATGTAATCCACTTTTCAAATGCATGAATTATGAATGAGCCACCCTGAGCAGTTGTCAGCATTAACATGTCAAGTTGACCTGTGCCTCAGACCAGAGGTGGTCTAACAGCAACTTTACAGGGTAGGGGTTAGAGTGACTCATTGTTGAGCAGAGAGAAGGTGGAAGAATGAATGCAGACTTCATCTCTGGCTCCAGTCTCTCCGTAGTTCCTCAGTGCAGTTCTGCAGAATTAATCACATCCCTGGACATGCAATCAAAAGGCACCTTCCTACTTGCTATGCAGATGTAAACGTTCCCCTCTCTGCACCAGAGCCAGCCGAAGTGCGAGTCGTGGAGAGCTGAGCTTTGGTGGAGCCATGCCAGGAGGGCACAGTCATTTGAAACTGATTCAAGCTCAGAACGACAACTTTGGCAAGGGCGGGTGGTGGCTTTGCTGATTCGAGCAGGAAAAACCAAGGCGCTAGGCATAAATTTCTAAGTTTTAATTATGTAAACTCCAAGAACATAGTGGCTGTTTGAATACTACCCTAACGTCTGCTTGATTAATCTCCCCCAAATCATGCCATTCAGTCTTCATAACTATTTCACATTCAAGATTTTAGCTCTTACCTCCTCACAGTTGAAATTAAAGGAACTGCTTCCATAGGTAAGAGGCTAAAATCTTACTTTTCAATTAATAGTGATGATGATATTAGGAACATTGAACAGCCCTTTACAGAAAGTATCTGCTATAAATTGATCGTTCCCTATATACTAAAATTTAGACCTCTGCCAAGCTTCAAGAGGGATACAAAAAACATACAAATTATAAGCCCCTCCTCTTGAGAATTTATGATCCAGTTTGGAATCAAGGAATTTGAACAAAATATTAAGGAACAATCCACACTCTCATATTTAGATGTAGAATATTAGTCTGAAAAATTAGAATCCAAATGAATAATTATTTTAAACCTAATGATAAAGATGTCTGATTTATCCTTCCTTTTCCCTTAGTTGATCACCTTTTTGGAGATCTTTTTTCCTAAATAAGGATTGTTTCTAAATCTAGGTCCTAATCCCAGATCTTCACCCTGTCCCTAATTTTGATGGAGGAAGGAACTGACTCTTTTCGCTTCCGTTTGATTTATGTCATTTTTCCTCTCTGTTTTCTTCTCCAACTCTGTCTTCTCTGCCCACTCTTCTTTGTTGCCAATTTTAAGAAAACTTAACATTTTAAAATTCATATTTATAAATAGCAAAATTAGGACAGATATTGGCTTTATAGGAGAAGCATTCAAATAAGAACCTAAAATCATGTTATTACCAGAATAAGACATGCAACAAATCAAACTATAAATTATAAGAAAATCTAAATTGCAGTAATAGAAACGTTTATTATAATGGATTCCTTGAGACAGAGGCTTAGAGTGTACAAGGAGCTTTCACATTCAGAGCACCTCCTTTAATCCTCGTAACAACCAGTGAGACAGATACAGAATTTTTTTTCCACCTCATGAACGGGAAACTGAGGCTCAGGTTATATGAGAGACTTGTCCTAGATGACAGAGCTAATTAAAGGTTAAGTGAGAAGTCTTTGGGTATGGAAACAACCAAAAATGTCCTTCGATGACAGAGAAATGGATTTTTAAAATGTAATACACACACACACACACATATACACATATGTAATTATTTAGCTTAAAAAAAAGAGAAGGAAGCCTTATGTTTGTGACAGCATGGTGAACCTGGAGGATATCATGCTAAGCAAAATAAACAAAACACAAAAAAAAATGGTCTCATGTGGAGTCTAAAATAGTCAGATTTATAGAAATAGACAGTAAGATGGTGGTTGTCAGCAGCTATGGGAAGATGGAATGATGTTGGTCAAGGGGCACAAAGTTTCAATTATGCAAGATGAGTAAATTCTGGAGATCTGATGCACAGCATGGTGCCAGTAGTTAATGATACTGTATGATGTACTTGCAGTTTGCTAAGATAGATCTTAAGTTAAAAATTCTACACACACACACACACACACACACACACACACACACACACAGTGGTAATTACCTGGAAGTAATGGAGGTGATAAATAGCTTGATTGTGGTGATCGATGAAACCTTAATAAAGCTGTTCTTAAAATGTAATAGCAATAATAAATGAATAGGCTTTGGATAACACCTGCCACTCAGTATGTGCTCAGTAAACTCCAGGTTAAATCTCTATATAACAGAGCTGGGATGATAATCCTCTGCTTCTAGGTCTAGCGTGCATTTCACTTTATACACATCCTTTGATACATTCTACTTCTTTAAAAAGAAAAGAAAAAGTAAAGTCCTCTGAGTTGTTTTGGTTGCTCTTTCAGGGCAAACCCCAGCGGGAGGGTTGTCATACTATTTCCTGGAACATTATGCTGTGCATGTTAGCTGCCGAGTAATAGATGCTCAGTAATGATTTCTTGAATGCATGATTGTAAATGAATGAGACAAATGCTATGAAGTTGACTGCCACCCTCTGTTTTATTTTACTCCCAAATAAATTTAGTCATTAGGCTAGTAGCGTAACAATCGGCTTTACTTCCGAATGGATCAATGTTAGTGTTAATAGCGCTGTTTACAGGGGAGTCTTGGTGAGACCGTAAGAAATTCTGCACCAATTCAAGAACAGTTGTTTTAGGTAGAGAGGCCTGAGAACTAGTCTAAAATCAGCGATTCTTAGGCAATTAATTTAACCTTTAGTAACTCATCATCATTTGTCCCTCCCCATCTAAGGAAAAAGGATAACATTACCTGCCAAATCTGAAAGTCAGAGAGGTTGACAAAACCGGGACAACGGTATCTCTCAGTGTTTTCAGCTACTTAGCAATAACCCACAGAGGTCATATGTGATGTATTCAAAGTCAACCACCTGTAGGACAAAATCCATCAAACCCATTCATCAAGCATTAAGCATTAAATGAGCATCTAATCCACGCTGGGCATTGCACCAGGCCCCCAGGGCTAGAAAGATGACTAAGATTAGGACACTACAGGCCAGTGATTGAGAATGCAACTAAACATACTCAGCTTTGAAGCCTGGTCTGTTGCTTACTGCCTATGTGATTCTTGGCAAACCACCTAACTTCTTAGTCCTTGGTCTTCTGGTGTGTTAAGTTAGCACAGTTCCTGGTACCTTGCCAGACCTCAAACATGGGATCTTAGCATTACTGAACCAGCCCTTAAGGAGCTCATGGCCTAGTGAAAAGTAAGAAATGGAAATAATAAAATACTGTGTGATGCTTGCTCTGATAGAAGACGAGGTTCTGAGCGCACAAAGTGGTGAAGGCTTAATGGCCTCAGAGGGGATAGTGTGGTAATAAACCGAACTGTGTTCTAATGCTTTACATGGAACCTTCCCACCACCCTCATGAGGTTAATCCTATTATCCTATTTTGTGAATAGGAAAACTTATGCACCAAAAGGTTAGGGTAGCTGTCTTAAAGCCACACAGCCTAGTGAGACAGAATTTGAGCTCACAGTTGGGGTCTCTAGAACCCATGCTGTTAGCCAGGATGGCACAGGGCCTCTTTCCATAGAGGATTTTCGGAAGATCAGAGTTGCCAAGTGAACAAAATAGAAGAAAGCCACTTCAGGCCTGAGCACAGCAGCTCTGGGGTCCTGGCGTCTCCCTTCCCTTCGGCCACCCTGTCCTCTCCACCTCCAATGCCTAGCCAGGCTCAAGCCCAAACTAAAAGCCTCAGCTCCTTTCCAGGGCGGATCTGCAGTCATTTATTTCCAAGGCCCCAAATTGTACTGAAGCCTGAGCTTGTCCTGGGACTGCATTAGAATCTATCAGTTGATTCTAGGCCACTCTGAATTCTTGGGGGGCAAAGGGGTTAGGAAGGGAGGAGCAAGGGCAGCAGGAGTTGATCACACTGACCTGAGTTTGGATCAGATTTCCTGTTGCCATTCCAGAGTCTTAGGACCATCTTAAACCCTCAGATTTGAGGCAGATTGAGAGACAATAAGAAATAGTGGAAAAAAAAAACCTTTAATCAAATATTTGTTACAACCTTGAGCAAGTTTTCAGTCAAATGAGACTAATATTAATTCCCCTGCCTGCAAAAACAAAATTCTGTGGGGGACAATATACATAAAAGTGAGTTTCAAGTAAATACAGGGAAAAAAATAATGCAAGGACTTGAGAAATTGTAGCCAGTGACCTGGAAGAGTAAGCAGTTTCATGAGTTAACAGCATCTGATTAACCTCGGCACAGGGACAATCTGCCTCATAGCTGATAAAGCTCATAGATAGCACTTAAAAACCAAAATTGGATATTTTGAGATTAAAAAGTAAATAGCTCACAAAATCAAATCAAAAGTAAAATAGCTTTATACAGCTGTTAAAATCTTTCCTACCCACATCCTCCAGCCCATTTTTCCCACACCCTGGGAAGTCAAGACCCCCTTCTTTCATACTGAGATTGCTGCCATAGTCCTCTGCGTTCCCTGCTTTCAATATGTCCTAAAGACAAATCCATCATAAATACAGGTTACTCGATCCAAGGTAGAACTCTGCTTGTACCACTCCACCTCAGAATCTTCCAGTGTCTCCCCACTCACCTGGCATCTGAGACAAACATGAGCTGGCCCCACGCCTTACTTCCCACTCCTCTGCCTCACATTCCCATGCACCAACGAAGCATGATAATTTGTGTTTCACATACTCACTGTTACTTCCTGCCTCTGAACATTTATTCAAACTTATCTCCCCTGGACATTCATGCCTCATCCCCAAAGCCCAATCACCACCTTCCTGCAGCTTTCCGTACTACCTCAATAATAAACACCCCCGCACCTGTGACCTATCACATTTTCTTTTTTGCCTTCTACCTTCTATTGTAGTTATTATTATATATTTTATATCTCCCTGGCTACATGATAAACTTTCCTCCAATACCCTGTTTGCCCCGGGCAAGTCAGGTAATTAAAGTTTATTTAATTAATTAATAATGTTGAAGAACATAATCTTTTTTAATACAATGTGTGGAATAGCATCTGGTTTAGGATTCTATTAACATATGAAAAGAGTATCAAATAGTCACAACTTCTTAATTGTTTTACTCTGGGATTCGTTTTAGTGTGCAATAAAAGACTATTAGCAGCTAAAATTTTACTGAAAGTGCAGTTGTGTTAACATTGCAGCTATAAAGGAAAAGCACAAACAGGTCAAACACATGTTTTAGAAGAAGAAAAACAAATTAAATTACTTATAATGATTTTCTGTCTGTGCGTGAGGAGCCAAAAATCACCAGTTGACCAAAAAAAAAAAAAAAAAAAAAAAGGGCTTTCTATCTCATAAACACAAAATCTACCCACGTGCTTCACATTCATGGACTACTAGGCTGGGGACAAGGGGCTCAAGAGAAGAACTCAGCTACGGGCCATGTCTTTCCTCAAATGTGAGGCCTGAATGGAGACTATTCTTCTCTTGAAGCTTGAAACTATGAGGGTCTCAGATTGAGTCCTGCATGGTTCCTTTGCCGACTCTGACCTCTCCTCAGCTGTCCCATATAGTTATCTCCACTTTCATATCTAGAACTTTGAGTGCAAAGTTTATAATGGAGGCGAGACTGTCAGCTCCATTCACTTCCCTTCCTTCTAAAAGTGGACCTTAAAACATGGCTTTCAGCTTTCATTGTCTTTAGCGTAACTGTCATTCTTTCCAGAAGAGCTTCCCTGATGCCCCTGATAGGTTAGGCAGCAGCACATGCTCCTATTGCACCCTCCATTCTCCTTCATGGTACTTGCAATTATATGTTTAATTTCCAGCTTTCCCCAAAACACGGTAAGCCCCCTAGGAGCAGACACAGTATTTGCCACTGCACACCTGGCACACAATAGAGGCTAAATAAATATTTTTTGTGAATAAGTGAGTAAACAATGCAAGTAACAGAGTCCAGTGATGTGTAGGTTTGTAAGAGTGGCATGTGTATGTGTGTGTGACTCCATTTATATCTAGTCCTTATGGTCAACTGTAGCCCAAGTACCGCAGAGAACAGTTTCACTTGTGCCTAGAAGTCAACAGAGGAGACATCTACCTGGATTCTTCTGGGGACAGGAGAATTTAACAGCAGCCCCCTGGGAATGATGTTGAGAACCTGGGCTTGTAGGGTTTTCTCAGTTTACTTTGAAGATATCATATAATTATGTTAATACCCATTTCTCCTACACAATCATTTATAAATAAGCTTATCAAATTAAACATTTGCTTCACAAAACTACCTTTGAGGTGAAGTCCCAGGAGTAGAATGACATGAAAAAACTGAAATTGTCATCCTTTTCCTAAAAGGATGAAAAGTCGTACTAGCCAGTGCTTATGAGTGTCAGGCTAATTTACAAAGAGACATTGGACTTGGGCTGACTATTTTGTAAGTCCATTGCTTCTATTGCAGTTAATGATAGTCTGGTAATCATGGTAGTCTTCAACAAGCATCTGATTTGATCCCAGGGTGTCAGAAGCATTGCTCCCTTACTTCTAGTTTAGGAAGCACTGGGGGGCTTTGTTTAGAATCTTCCCACCTCTTCCATGTACCCTGAGGACGTGGGTGTTGCCTTCCCAATGGGTCAAACCAAACCCAAAGAGCAAACAAGGAATTTAGGGTACAGAATTGCCATATATAAGGTGCATTATTGCATATAGCATATGCAATAATATTATTAAATTAGAAAATTTAGTGTATCTGATTAGGTTGAATGGTGATTCTGTGATGTTTTCATCTAAATGTTTTGGTCCAGATTTTTTTTAAAGTCTGAGTAGGCATAAATTCTCAGAAAGATCAGTTTTCTAGAGTAGCAGCTGTCATTGAACAGTTAATATTTTAGATTTTAAGCACTAAGCTATGCTCTTTATTTTTTTTATCAATTCTCAGTAATAATACAAACATAGTATTCCCCCCCCCCCCGCATGATTTTCAGAGTTCTGACCTGGGGTTTACAATCAGGTCATCAATTTCACACACCACTGCCACAGGGCTTCCTCAAAGCTTCTCACATTCCAATGGTTTCCATAAAAGTTTTCTTTCTTTCTTTTTTTTAAGTTTTATTCAGGCATGTCCATGTGGGACTCTTTTCCTCATTTTCAGTCAGTCTGATTTAGTTGCAGTGCAGAAGGAAGAACCGGTGAAGCGGTACAGCCTTCCATAGCAGTACTGAGTGCTGTACCCAAGATTTTGTCCTTGAGTCAGAGAAACCTGCTGGCTAGGGTGATTCAGTGAGCCCTGCAAGCAAAGGTGCACCCTGGATTCCTTGTTTGCCATTTGAGTTTGGTTTGGTCCTCCTGGAAGGCAACTGTATGGTCAGAGAATGTGGGATGATTCTGAACTAAACCCTGAACAGAAATGAAACCTTGTCAATGCTCATTTACAAAGCCACCATTTTCCTACTGGAGCATCCTTAAATTATGAGAAATGTAAACCCATTAGAGAATGTGAACTAATGTAACAGACATGACCTAGGCAAGAGAAAGAATAACTGTGCAGATGCAAACCAATCATGGGAACAAACACCTAAAGTAAAAGGGAGTTTAAAAAAAAATGCAAGTGTGCAGTATATTCTGTTACATAAACCACCATGATAAATATTCTTAAAAAAAAATAAGTTGTACAACCTCACATAGCAACAGAAACAGGTAAGGTAGAGCACAAACCTGATGACAGAAATAGGAGTTCTGGTTGCATCTTTGACAATGAATTCCAGAGTATTCCTCCAGACAACCACTTCTTATCTCTGTAAGAATTCCTTCACACTTGGGAAATAATGCCTTTCTCCCTCATTCACAGAAATGTTTTAGATTTTTAAAAAAAATGAGGTTATGCACATAAAATGTTTCTGCCCCAAAACATCTTTATAGTAACAGTTTACCCATTTTTCTCCAGACTAAATAATCCCAGTTCTGAGTGAGACTGCATTAAGTTTCTGTTTCTCCACTCTAACCATCTGCACTGTTCACTTTCACCACCATCTCACCGGACTCCACAATCTATGAAAAGCTGTACACCCAAAACTGAACATATGTATTTTTGATAAAAATGGGTGAATGAAAAGTGAACAATATTTAAATTCTAAAACCAAAAACTATAAAAAACATTCTAATTAAGACCTGAATAGCAATATGTAAGGACTTCTGTGATGCACCAAACATAACGAGAATTAAGGGATTTTCCTCTTTTTTGTGGTTTTGTTTTCCATTTCAACTATTATAGATGTGACTTTGGCCAGTATTTCATGTTGATATAGAGGTGGCTTCACATCTAAGCAAAGAAAGTGTTTTTCAAGTTGCTGGAAGTGAGCCGCCCAGTATTTCCCACACATTGGACCCTGTTTTTTCAACACCTTGTGGATCACTAATTGCAGTTTGCATAATTTACCGCCAAATAGCAGGCATTCCTTTGAAATGAGTGTTGCACACACTTCCCTTTCAGAGTCAATGAAAAGAGAAGGTCAGGAAGAGGAAAAGCAGCAAACAATGATCTTCTAATTAATTTAGAAGGATCAGAATTTCTGGTTCTTGATTTCCTTCAGGAGAAGAAGAAATAGAAATTCAATCTGAAAGGAAAGTCTGTGATTTATGTTTTCGTCCTAAAAACAGTTCAATGGTTAGCTTCCCACATCACATTCATCCACATAGCAAAGGGAAAACAATCTTGAGATGAACTGAAAATGTGCTCTCTATGAAACTTTAAAGGCACAGGAGCTGGAAGCCGTGAGCAAGCAGGGACACATAATAAAAGAGAAAATGCTCTCTGCATGTGGCGAATCAATCTTTAACCTGTATGTAAGATTGTGTGTGACTGAATGCATGTGTGTAAATATGGACGTGTGAGGTCTTGTTAGATCACACTGATGGAGGGATCTGAAAATCGTCGACGGTTAATGTGTCCTCAGACAGAAAGTCATGAGTTTTCTCTTCAACTTCAGTTCTTGAAATAGACCAGTTTTCAAGCTGTCTCAAAAAATGCATGACTGGTGTTTTTTAAAGCATTTAATTATATAAATGTGTAGTGTTTTGAGGGCATTCAGGAGTGCAATTAGTAATATACTATCTTAAATGTTTAAGATTGATCTCTAGCCAGTTAAAATGAACTAGCTCTTTGGAATGAATTGTTTCCAGCATTTTTGATAACTTCGTTCTATAATTATAAAATTATAAAATGTGAAAAGTTGTCTTTAATTTTTGTTTCTCTGTTTTATTACTGTGTTAAAAATCACTATATCTCCATCAGGAAATAACTCAGAGATGAATTACTTTGATAAAAAAATCACAAAAATGAATGTTAAAAAATTAATTCAGAACGGTAAATATGAGGCTTAAAGAAGTGGTCTATCTCTAGCTTTCTTCATTCTGATTCACCAGTAAAGGAAAGGCAATTATTAAAACAGCAAATCTAAACTAAGTTAAGCACAAAAGATAGCAAAATTTAAAGAATATTAAATTGACAAAGAAATCCTCCCCCCATCAACTCTTCCTAAACGTACGTATTAGGTTACAGGCAATTTAAAATATATTGCCCTGCATTTTAGAGAATCAAAGCCATAAAAAAATAAGCAAAACTTAAAACCAATTTGAAGAAGCAGCTACATATACTCAAATCAGGCGATAACATAACATGCCAATATGACACACAGAAGAGATCAGTTAGAAATGGATCAGGTCCTCAGCTTCCAACTGAACAGCAGAAAAAGTCTATCACATTTGAATTCCTTTGGATTAGAATCAATAGGTTAAGCCAAATTATGCAGAATTTCACAATGATATTCATGTGCAATATTTATTAAGCTCTATTAATATCCACTCAGTTTACCTTCAGACCTATATTTTTCACATTTTATGTTATTATATTAATATGCGGTTCTCAAATACCGATGCTAGCATAATCAAATTTCATGACAGTATTGCTTGAAGAAAAATATTTCGAGTGAACTCTAAACTCCTTTAAAAAGTCAATAATTGATCTAACTAGAATGGCATTTTAGACATTCATTTATGCCATATTTTTGTATACTTCAGAAAAGAAAAAATAAAATACTGATCACTTAGAATGGTGCTCTGACTTTTTAAAAACTTTACAGAGTATTGACTTTTTCATTATCATCAAACTAAAATACTGTATTACTTGAACACTGATGACTCCAATCAAAAAAATCTCAAGTCAAGAGAAAACAAATTATTTGGGCTGACGTAGGAACCAAACCCAAA
This sequence comes from Catagonus wagneri, assembly GCA_004024745.2. Taxonomy (NCBI): domain Eukaryota; kingdom Metazoa; phylum Chordata; class Mammalia; order Artiodactyla; family Tayassuidae; genus Catagonus; species Catagonus wagneri. The sequence continues at coordinate 20,531,924 of PVHT020000077.1, read as the reverse complement.
CTCCTGTCCAAAATGAACAATTGAAATTCCTGTTGAGGTTTGAAAAAGTCTCCACCACCCCCTCAAGTGTCCTACTTTTCATGCAGCTCAGCACTTCCCAACCAAGCCAGAATGAGGAGCCCTGAGATCCCTGTGGTCGACCATTTCCCAAGTATTCCAAACCCACGCCTGGACCAAGAAGCTCCAGGAATCTCATCAGAAGCCTTGACCCCAGGAGGTTTCTAGTTAGATTTCCAAACCAGAGAGGTTTGGAAAAGATCGCCTTGAACCTTCGACCCACTTATGGCTTACCCATCTCTATTTCAGTTTCAAGCGCTCACCTAAGAGTACTAATTCCTTTCACTATAGCTGCATAGTTAATGTGCCATTTGCGCTGTAAGAAACTTGGCTGGGGACAGTCAACATGGTTCAGTTTAACGACCAATAAATATATTGAAAATAACCAATGAAAACAGAATTACAGAGGCTCTTTTGTAGCTGAGCTGCCATGGTTTCTGCCGCCAACCTCCACCTTTACCTCAGAATTTCTCAGGGTTTAGAATCACTAAAGCATCAGAAAGGCCGGACAGGGGCAAAAGTAGAATAGATGCCGGGGGCAGGAGGGGGGGACCAGTAAGGGGAGAGCCACACATATACATGTAAAATCAAGTTGAATTCCAGAGTCTTAGGGATTTTATTTTCAAAGTGCTAGAGTGAGATACAGAGGGAGTTGGTGTTCCTCCCACAGAAACACCAAAAAATGATATTTCTCTGGGCCTCAGTTTTCTCATCAGAAAGATGATGTTCAGAATACATCAATTTAATATTTGAAGATTCGATGAGATGAGTTTGTGACAGCGCACACAACACAGTAAGCACTAAATAGGTATCAGTGTCTTTCCATTGACATTTTTTATCAATTCAGTCACTCAACAAACATTTACTGAGCATTTATTATGTATTAGGTGCTATAATTGGTCCTAAATATACACTGGCAAACACGAGCAACAGTTCTATCCTCGTGGAAGCCACAATCTAAGGAGGGAAACAGAAAACAAGGAAGGAGGGAAACAGGAAATAAGGAAGGAGGGAGGGTGGGAGAGAGACAGGGAAGAGACAGATGGAAATTGTCATCAGCACTATGAAGGGACTGAACAAGAGTCAGTGACAGGAAACAGCTGGAGAGGAGGGCACTGATTAGATAGGTCAAAGCATTAACTGATGCTTGAATGCTGTTCCTTTATTTTTCTGTTGATCTTAAGAAAGGAAAAAATGTCTTCAATAACTGTATTTTACCTTAATCAGTTTTAGCATAAGTTTCATAGTGCCACATTACCCTCTGGAAAGACTGTGACCAACTGGTAGGACAGAGTGTTTCAGACAGAGTCTAGACCACTCCAGACTTTCTGGACATAGATAGTCTGTCTAGCTTTCATTTTATCATTACATTTCCTCCTTGGAGAAAGGTCACAGGAGAAGAATTGACAGAGTGATGCTAGTGATATTTGGAATCCTGACTTTCTTGATCCTTTTCAGTTGAGCTGTAGATGAGCATGCGCAGTGGAAACTGGCCTGGTTGCCATGGCGGATAATGTCTTGACAACAGACATGGGTCAGGTGTCTGTTTTGGATCTTCAGGCTTGTCAGCAGCTCTTGCTAAAGCTGGTCATGTGGCTTTTCTTGGCTCACCTGTGCATTCTGATAGGAACAGCTAAGAACCAGCCCCTCAAAACACCCTTCTCTTTCTGGAGAAGCTCCAGGGAGCAGTGTTGCTTGTGGCTGCTCTGGTCTGAGAGCCCCGCTTCTTACGTCACTTTGGCCTACTCTCCTGGTTCAAGTGTGTTGACGGACTGTCTGAGATAGCAATGTCAGTAGGGGCAGTTGCACTTAAAGCTGCCTTTCATTTCACAATCCAAGTCACTGTTGCCCATTCCTGGCCCGCCATATCACATGTCTTGGGCTACAACAGAGGACTTCCATCCGAATGATAATAAGGAGAGTGTACATAGCTCAACACATGTTACAAAGCACCTCTCTGTACCAGGCACTGTGAGATGTCTTGTAAAGATGTCTTGTGAGATGTATAGTAAAGACACACTCCCTTTTTGTGAAAAGAGTGTGACTGGGTTAAATAAAGTTGAAATTTTCTTTCCTGAGTCACAAAATTAAGGATCTCTGTATCGATTTGCTAGGGCTGCCACAACAAAGTACCACAGGCTGGGTAGCTTAAACCATAGCGATGTGTTTTCTCACCATTCTGGAGGCTTAAAGTCTCAGACGTCTGCAGGATTGGTTTCTTCTGAGGTCTCTTTCCTTGACTGGCAGATGGCCATCCTCTCCACATGGTCAACTCTCTGTGCTTGTCTGTGTCCAGTTTTCCTGTTCCTATCAGGACACCAGTGTTATTGGATTAGGCCCAACCCTAAGGTCCTTACTTTTAGTTAACCTTTTAAAGACTCTATCTCTGGAGTTTCCATTGCAGCTCAGCAGTAACTAACCTGACTGGCATCCATGAGAATGAAGGTTGGATCCCTGGCCTCACTCAGTGGGTTAAGGATCTGACATGGCCATGAGCTGTGGTGTAGGTCGCAGACACAGCTCGGATCCCACGTTGCTGTGGCTGTGGCATAGGCTAGTAGCTGCAGCTCCGATTCAGTCCCTAGCCTGGGAACTTCCATTTGCTGCGGTGTGGCCCTAGAAAGCAAAAAAAAAAAAAAAAAAAATCTCCAAATACAGTCACAGCCTGGGATACCAGGAGTTAGGATTTTAACATGTAAATCTGGGAGGTGGCACAATTCAGCTGATCACAGCATCTTTATAGACACATAGTTTAAATCTAGCTGGAAATATATCACCAAAATGTATTAAAGTGGCCGTGGATGATGATAATTTATATCTTTCTAACTGGGAATCTCAATATGTTTTATAAAAATTTGTTATGCAAATAAAATGCAAATAGGAAAAAAATGAAATTTCATCAGAAATTTCATATCTGAATCAAATGAAGAATTTTACTTCCCACATATTATCCAGTAGACCTGATTCTTTGGTGCAGAATTCATTCCCACCCCATTCCAATAACAAATGGAATTTGGGGAAACTAGATTTCTTTCCCCTACATGAGATCATTTGGTCTCTAACTCTAATGAGGGGAAAGTTCTGAAACAGCTTTACAAAATCAAAGAGTTTGACTGACATTTTTGTCAATAAATAAAGTGTTTTCAAGCCACAGTCTCTCTCTCTGTCTGCGCCTCAGACTCTCCTCCCCTGAGTTTCTTGTCTTTAGCCACAGCAAAAGCATATTTTAGGCTCTCTTAAGTTCGAATTGTTCAAAGCATTAAAAAACTAGAGCAATCAGAAAATTATCTTGGTCCTCTGACAGCTGCAATATTGTGTGAATTATTACCAGTGTACTAGGATTACAAAGCGTTAGGCAAAGTGAAAGCCTCATGCCCTTCAGATACTCACACCCAAAAACAGCAGATTGAACAGTTGATGACTTCTCCTTCTTGTACATAATAAATGAGATATTTTAGAGTTGGCACAGTAACTGTGACACACTCATGACCATGATGCTTCTCATTCTCCCCCTCATTTTAACAAAGATGAGATCTGTGCCATCTCTCCACCAGCTGTATGGGGCTTTGTATGTTCTAATTTGCGGTGGCACCATTTTATCATTTGACAACCTAATTCTGGGTAAAGTGTGGTTGCAGATTGCAACTCAGACTGCCTACAATACATATGGCTTGATGGCCTTCTTTTCTCCCTAACTGCCCGTTCCCTTTCATCCTTTTCCTCTTCTTTGAGGCCCTCTCATTAGCATAATCTCTAGGAATGGGACCCACTGTTGAGAAGAGTTACTTGGGTTACATAACAAACCCTCAAGGACACACAATGCCTCAAGAATAGGCAGGACTGGCCAGAGGCAGAGAAAGGAAACTTTGGCCCTAACTACATTACTAATTTATCTAGGATTTTGATTATGTATCTTATGTTCTGTGTCTCAATTTCTGTATCTATGCAGGGATAACATATTTTGTGTTTATTTTTTAAAAGGCAGATAAGTGTGGTAGAGTGAATATACCTGTTTATCCCAAAATCCCATGACAGGGCAACAATTTAAAAAAAAAAAATGAATAAGCCCCTAAAGAAAACAAGTATAAGCAATAAGCAAGAGATATATTTTGAAAATTAGAGGTGGATATGAGGGAGATGACTGAGTTTTGTTTATTTCTTTGAACCACTAAGTGTAGGAAGGGGAAACCTGGACAAAGTAAGCTGATTTGTACCTCAAATCTTAAAACCCTCAAGAACTGAAAGTCACCAACAAGGGCAAAGGAGATGGGAGACTGCTAAAAACATAAAATAATTGGCTAAAAATCTATATGGGTTGCACTTAGGGCCCTAGATCTCTCCCCATTCCCATACATACCCAAGTAAATAATCACCTTCTTCCCTGGGCGAAATACTGGGAGGTTGAACCAGCAAAGTTCTGGACAATGGAACATGGGGAACACCTGGGGAAAAGTGAGTCTCCATTCTAAGGTCATGAGAATGCAGTCAAAGTATGTCTACTAACTGGTAGCACCCAGATCAGTTCACTGTGGAAACTGGTGCAGCCAGGAAAAAGACCTGAAGTTATTCATATTTGGGAGTTCCTAGAGAAAAAAAAAAAAATGGCCAAGTCCCTCTCAATCCCTGACAATGAGTGAGGATATAATAAGCCATGTACAAATATCTAAGATGTCAGTTTTCTTTTCTCTCATGTACTCCTTGTCAGGGAGCTTGAAGAGAATGTGTCCCACCAAAATCAGGATATAAACAGAGATGGATGATAGAGATAGAGAGGGGTGGGGGGTGGGGCAGAGAGGAAGAGAGAGAGAGAAAGAAAAATCTTAAAAGTAACTGACAGGGATTGTGTGACTAGGAACCAGGTTAGGATGATGAGAAAGAGGATGGCTTTTTGTTGCCGTAAGCTTCTTAGTATTGGATAACTTTTTAAACTAGGTGCAGTATTACTTATAGAATGTTAAAATTAAAAATATTATGTTAATTAGCCCATGTGAAGTATCTATTTCAACATGTATTTTTAAATGATAAAGTATTTTTAGTGAATATTAATCTTAAAGATTCCAAAAGACAGGCTTTTATAAATGTAAATCTAAAGATTTTATTGCATTGTATAATATTCCCAGTTATGCCTGTGAAAGAGGTTCCATTAATCATGGATTTTTATTTTTTAAATATAAGACATACTTTCTTTTGCTGCTTATTGAAAAGCTGAGTTACTTGATAATGAACAGGAACCGTTTGAAAGTCCATTCTGGTTCACATAGATGCACACTGGTTTCGACGATTATTTGAAATCCTATGGAGTCATCCATTGCTAATTCAAACCTGGCCAGGCTGCCTGATTCTAATCTTATCCCAGGGTGAACTGAGGTTAGCTACTGGATGGAATGTTCAGTTCACTTGACTTTGAGCCTGATACCAAACTCATGTGAGCAGAGTACTCCAGGATGCCAAGTGATAAATCGAGGAAAGAGAGATCACATGAAGCTGATGTTTTAACGGAGCCATATGGTCCTCTTCTGCAAGAATATTGAGCAGAGTTGTAGATCAGGTACAAAGAGGGTAGATACGGCTTGGCAGGACTTCAAAGGACTAAAAAAATCCCCATACCAGTGAGGGCTGAATGTGAGCTAAACTCATCTTTGGAGAGGTGTCTGTTGAAAATTGTATTCTTGGAGTGCCTTTCCAACATTTAAGAATTCATCCTTCACAACACATTTTATATAAAGAAAATGGACAAGAGTGGCCACCTGACAATTCTTCTTCTTCTTCTTCTTCTTCTTCTTCTTCTTCTCCTTCTCCTTCTCCTTCTCCTTCTCCTTCTCCTTCTCCTTCTCCTTCTCCTTCTCCTTCTCCTTCTCCTTCTTCTTTTTTCCCTTTTCTAGGGCCGCACTCACAGCATATGGAGGTTCCCAGGCTAGGGGTCTAATCAGAGCTGTAGTCACTGGCCTATGCCACAGCCACAGCAATGCGGAATTCGAGCCGTGTCTGCAACCTATGCCACAGCTCACGGCAACGCCGGATCGTTAACCCACTGAGCAAGGCCAGGGATCAAACCCACAACCTCATGGCTCCTAGTTGGATTCGTTAACCACTGAACCATGATGGGAACTTCTGACAATTCTTATGATCAGACATTACCACCCTCCCTACCTACCTCTGAAAGATCCATTCTAATCCACACCGGACTCCCTGAAAAACCCCAGTGTTGAAGTAAACTTGGAAATCTGAGCATGATAGATCCAGCAGAATGATGATACTGCAAGTGTATCTCAGAATTCCAGGGATGATGAAAAACTTTAAATGTCCTGAAAAAGGAGCTGGCATCTGAAGGAGACAAAAGGAAAAAAAATCTTTGGTATTTTGATTAAGAAGAGATACACACAACTTTTTGTGTGAAATCCTACCTCAACTCCTAAATATCCTTCTTTTAAAGTGTAAATTATATCGTAAGGGGTAGCTGCATTTATGTTTAAAAAGTACACATACATTGTAGACTAAATAATGTTGAACAATGTACACTGTCCACTCATAAAACAACCTTAAAATTGTTTTAAATTATGTGTGCTTATTGCAAATATTTTTTAAAAACCAGAAAAATGCAAAGTAAAAAATAGCCCAAATCCTATTACCCAAGAAAATGTATTTGTTACATTTCCAGACATCTCTATATGAACACATGTGTAATTTTATCTGAATGGGGCTGTGCTATTAATATATTGTCTAACCTAGACCGTTTTATGCTCTTAATAAGCAGGTAAACTTCTACCAGGCATGGTAGTACTCTGGCTTTGTTCTCCTTTTAAAAAACCATCCCTTTACAGACTCAATGTATCTGCTTTACACATTAATACTATATATTAAAAAGACATTGTCCAATACAATAATCACTAGCCATGTGTGACTACTTAAATTTAAATTGATGAAAAATGAATTAAGTTTAAAATTCAGTGTCTGGAGTTTCCATTGTGGCTCAGAAGAAATGAATCTGACTAGTATCGATCCCTGGCCTTGCTCAGTGGGTTAAGGATCTGGTGTTGCCATGAACTATGGTGTAGATCACAGATGCAGCTTGGATATGGTGTGGCTGAGGCGTAGGCCAGCAGCTTACAGCTCCAATTCCACTCCTAGCCTGGGAACCTCCATATGCCACAGGTGCAGCCCTAAGAAGACGATAGATAGATAGATAGATAGATAGATAGATAGATAGATAGATAGATAGATAGATAAACAGACAGACAGGAAGATAGATGATAGATAGATAGATAGATAGATAGACAGACAGACAGACAGACAGATAAATGTCAGTTTCTGAGTTACACTAAGCACATTTCAAGGGCTTAGTAACCACATATGGCTACACTATTGGACAAGACATAATACCTTCATCATTTAAGAAGGTTCTCTTGGACTATGTTGGAACCAGTTATTTTCCAGACACAGACCAGTTAAGGGCTAAGGTTTTATTTTAAATTTTCTAAGGGCTTTGACTTTTGATTCTTGCCAACATAATGTAGGGTTAAATCCCAAATGTAGAAGCGAAAAGTCACAACTCAAAGACCAGTCATTTGGATAAAGAAGACTTTCCCACTGTCTCCAATGATTTCTCAAAGACCATGGCTTCCAGATGTTCTGGTGACAGAACAAAACTCTTTGAAACACTCTGTTCTATTGATTGAGATATCAGGGCCATTGTTCACCCAGAATGAGTGTGAGAATTTGAGGGTAGGTGCTCAGACTGGGAGATTGGGTCCCATCCTACTTAAGCATGGGAAAATCACTCTAACTATCAGAGTATAAATAAAACAGGACAATTAATGAGCAGCAGGGTCTGGGAACTGGATTCAAACCAACCACCCACCTGCAGTTCCTCTAGATCTTATGCTATAATGATGAGGAAAAGAATAGAAGAGAAAAAAACATGTGTTCAGTGTCATGTTCTCAGGCTGAGCAAATAACCCCCTCTCCCTTCTCGGTCCCTCTGTCTCCAGGGAACCTAATATAAAATTAAACCCCAGGCTTGTTCCAATAATTTGAGAAGATAAACTTGAAAATTTTCAAAATACACGTAGACTTTGAATAAGCACCTAAAGTTGCACGCTCTCCAATCTCATACAAGCTCCCCCCTTAAGTCTCTGGAGGCTGAAAGTTTGGCAGTGAGAACAAACATTCTCACAGATTTCTTATCCTTCATCCTTCCACTTAAATTTTAACTTCCTCAAAACAGACTTTGGGATTTCATTTCAACATGTCTTTTCCTAGTCCTAATAGGAGTATGGAAATATGAGAAGAAAATAGTAGCATGAAAAGAGATTTTCAATTTCTGTAGGTTCCCAAAATAGCCCAGTTTGAGGTTTCTAGGAAGACATGGAGTCATTTTTCATTTGATATAAACCATTTTATCTCTGCTTTAGAAATGTAGCCATTTGTGTCCAGTGGATACCCAAGTGACGTGGAGATCTTTCTCAACTCTCTATCCTAAGAAGCAGCCTTTGGAAGGGCTATTCTCCTATTAATTTATTCATTCCCTGGCCTAATAAATATTTATTGAGCAGTTGCTCTGCAGTAGGGAAAGAGTCAAGTGTCATTTTTACAAACACCAATTTTAAAAAAATGGCTCCTTCAGTGAGATGTGATGAGTGCTAAGATGGGATATTGCACAGAGGAGAGACACCCTCTGAAAAATGGGTGGAATTTGAGGGGATTGTGGTCTAAGAAAGCTTCCTCCAGGAGGGGATACTTGAATGGAGTCTTAAAGGATAGCTGTGAATCAGCCAGACATTGAAGGTGGGGAGGAATTTCCCAACACAGTGAAAAGGGAGAGAAGGGCACAATGTTTACAGCAGAACAGGTAAACTGGTGAGGTTGATACAGTGAATCAGGCAGGCAATAAAGCTGGAGAATTAGGTGGTGTCAGATGATGAGAGGCCCTGTATTTCATTCTGAAGCTGATATAAAGCCACTGAAGGCTCTAACCATGACAATGATGAGAAAGACTCATAATTTCAGAGATTAATGAGGCATACTTGTAGGGGATGAACTCAAAGGGAACACATATGGGAAGAGAGAGAGAGAGACGAAACAGAGGATGGCTACAGTGCTTCAAGTAATAATTTAATGCTTAAACCTAGGGAGTATTGAAGGTCTAGGCATACTTGTAGGGGATGAACTCAAAGGGAACACATATGGGAAGAGAGAGAGAGAGACGAAACAGAGGGTGGCTACAGTGCTTCAAGTAATAATTTAATGCTTAAACCTAGGGAGTATTGAAGGTCTAGGCATACTTGTAGGGGATGAACTCAAAGGGAACACATATGGGAAGAGAGAGAGAGAGACGAAACAGAGGGTGGCTACAGTGCTTCAAGTAATAATTTAATGCTTAAACCTAGGGAGTATTGAAGGTCTAGAAAGTACCTAATGATATGATTTCAATAAATAGTAGGAGGTAAATTTTCACGGTTGGTTAACCAGTAAGACAAAAGGAAAGGAGCTAGAACTGTTTCAATGAAAATTCAGTGATTAAAAAATAAACTACTCTTTTTAAGGTTTGCTTTGAGGGAGGGATGCTTATTATCAGAACATCTGTGCTGGCATCTGAAATATAAAATAGATGAAACATTCTTCAGGCACGAAAAAGAGGAAGAGCACATCTGGGATTTTCTGTGCGTATCACAACCGATTCTCATTATCCTGAAAAGTTTTGCCTCTCAAATTAGTATTCTGTTTTCTAGATTTCAATGAGTCTCAAAACAAACAAGCAAAGAAATCTAAGACATCATTTGCTATGTGGGATATTTTGGCATCAACCTATATAAGACCTTTTTGGTCATTTAGTCAACAATGTATACTGAGAATTATTCTGTGCCATGCATTGTAGGTACGAGAAAAAATAGACCGACCCTGTATTCAATTCTATTATCTCATTTTTCTCTGCATACTTATTTGACTATTTGCTGATATCTAGTTTTGATCATCATGCATTGACACAGTTATTCTCAAACTGTAGCTTGAATAAGAATCAGGTAGAGGGCTTGTTAAACTAATATCCAGGGCCTTAACCCCAGATATTATGATTCAGGAGGTTAGTCTGTATAGGGTCCATGAATTTTCCTTCCTAGCAATTTTATAGTTCATGCCAATATCGCTGATCTAAGGACCACACTCTGAGAACTACCAGTTTACAGCTTTGAACAAGAGTAACTCTGATTTGCAAAGCAATGCAAGGTTCTTTGCTCTGTGGTCCTGAACCATTCATAACATGAAATTGACGTCAATGGGAATTTCGCAGGCCACAAAGGTGTCATACTGAAGTCTTAAGTGTTTAATGGCCAACCCCTCACCATGTAGCTCTCGCCTCCTGTTTACCAGCTGCATTTCCCTTTGGGCATTGCTGTTGCTATTGGTCTGTAAGTTGCTGCAGTTACGGCTCTTGATGAGGTCAAACGGTCCCAGCTGGAGAGATATGAGAAATGGGAGCAAACTTGCCCCTGTCTAAACTTCTTCTAGCCTATCTGAATTTAAAAGTCAAAGATTAATAACCCTGGAGAAAGTGTTGAGATTTGCTAGATATTACCAGACACTGGGAATCCTGCAATGGTCAGTTCAGGGGCTGTCATGAAGTCAGCCTGGACCACAAAAAAGATAAATGGGTAAGAACTTATCTCATGGTAGCATTTTTTTTTTTTTTTTGCGTTGTGAATGTAATGGTTTGCCAAATGCCTAGCTGTGAATTTGTTTTCTTATGAATGGCTTCAGATTGTGGATTGTTTCAAGGCAGAGTTGAGCCATTTCTGTTTATTCATGATATTCAGGAGTTTTTCCGGTCTTTGCTTTGAGGTATATATTTTTCAGTCTCACATACAGGAAAATCAAGCAGGAAATTATTGAGTAATTCACGTATCAAGGGAAAAGAGAGCATTGGGATTTGAAAGAAGGGACAAATTTAAAGGATGTTATAAAGAAAATGGTGAAAGACTTGGCTTCCTTGACAGGGGGCTATGTGGGATGAGACGAGGTAGTTAAAATTAATGCTCAGGCTTCCAACTCTTTTGATATTTGTGGCATCAGTTACATAAAAATAAGAATTGAGGAAGGACTGGTGCAGGTCAAATGCTGAGTTCTGTCTCATACATCCGGGTGATAGTGGTGCAGCCAAGTGGAAGTGTTTAGAAGTTGTTGGAAATCCGGGACTCTCGGAGGAGCCTGCTGGGACACCTCCGCTTAGATGTGGAAAATGAAGCGTGGGCCATGATGAGTTCATGGAGAGGGCCTGTGAAGAGACAGTCCAGGGATTGAGGACTGAACCCTAACAGTCCTTCCAGAAGCGTTCCAAATAAGTTCTTGAGTTGGTTAAAACGTGAGGCATTTCCTGAACACAGGAGATGGTAGCCAATGGAGCCTGATGGTGTGCCCACGTTCACTTGCATGTGTGCCCACTTGTATAGGGAACACAGCTTCATTTGCATGGTACAGAGGCTGATTTAAGGACATCTTCATCCCTCTCAGACAATCATAATAAAATAGTCTGAAATGACATGCAAACTACCATTAAAATGTCTGGAAATTTCCTCTTTTCTTCTATATCATTCACGCCCCGCGATATTGATGTGAGGATACTTTCCAACCACATATGAAAAGCCTCCCCTGAAGTTGCAAACCCACTGGTTTGGAAGAGAGATTTTAAATAACTCAAAATATACAGTGTAAACAAGCTGGCCTTTTAGTATGAAGTGTACTAAATTAAAGAAACCAGATGCTTTGGTTGGCTTGGAACAGTTGGATTATGATTGGCTCTCCTTCACTAACCATTTTCTTTGGAGCCTCCTCACCTCTTTCTCCTCCTCCTCCTCCATTCTCCGTTCTTGCCCTCTTTCTCTCTCTTCCTCAGCTCCCCTGCTCTATCTTGTCTTTGTTTATAGATAGCCATAAGCACATCAGATTCAAGAGACCTATCTCCCAAATATCTAATGGTTTCTGAAAATAGAGTTTGTGAATTTAAATTGTGTGCCTGTACTCATAAAAAATATGCTTACTGGAAACCTGGTGTGAGAATCTGAATCACACCTTCAATCATAGTTCTTAATGTGAAGGACTTTTCTATGTAACAATTTTATTTGACTTAAAAATTAAACATTAAAATATTCGTCTTTCAGCCCTACTAACTGGGACGTTTTATAGCGTCTCTAGAAAATCACTTCGATCCATAAATCTTCAAGTTTTTTATTCATATAAAATCATAAAGCCTCACAACCCTCTGAGAAAGAGGATCAGACCCAAATATCCCAGTTCCTTAAAAGTTAGATGAAACTCAGTGAAGCTGAGTGGCTTTCCCTGAACCAGAAGCTTTTACTGGCCAAAGCTGTGTTACCTGAAATCAGTTGATACCTTGGGAAGTTACTTAATGTGGATCGAATTCCACTTCTATGTGAAGTATTGGGAAAACTGTACCAGAATGGGACTTTGAGCTTGAATTCCAGGGATAAGATCTCCAGGAAGGGAAGGGAAGAATCAGAGGAGAAGTCTCACTGCCTGAAAGATCAATACAATTGCCTCAATGATTAATACAACTTATAGTTGGGGGCAATTTCATGTTTTTGAGATTTAGGATAACTATCAGTAGTCTCTGTCAGAAGGGTTAATCATGGCTTAGCTAATAGACGTGGTTGTGAAACATTTTGTAAATATAAAGTCTTCCATTATGTATTAGATGTGTGTAAAGCAATTGCCAGACACTGCCCCACAACTGTGAAATCCTGTTGTATTTTGACCAACAGGATTGGTCAAATAAGGGATACCAAATAAGATAAGGGAATAATTTTGTAAGCCAGAGCATCTCAAATGTACAAGTATTTATGTTCTCCCTTTGGAGAGAATGTTTTGTTGTGCTTCAATAAATCAAAGTCTGGGAATACAACTGATTCCGTATAATTGGAAGGGGGTGGCATCATTTAATTTTAGTTCAAGGAGGTGGAAAAGACACTCCACAAATTCTCCAGGGCCTCTTTTTCTGTACAAAACATCCATCACCCTCTCCTCCTCCTTTCCCTCCTGGGTCTCAGCTCCAGGTCAGCTAATGACTGGCCACTATGGCTTAGTTCTGATACTTGCAGGGCAGAAGGTAGAATGGGCACAGCACAGCCTTGAAATGATCGTTCCAGTGTTTTTCCCACCCCCATTAAGCCTGACAATAAATCTTTTCAAAATTGTATTGTTGTATTGGACGCATTTCAGAGGATCTTAAAGCAGCAACTGATGCACTCAAGATATAGGACCTTTTTGTTGGTGAGCCTTTGATGCCACAGTCTGACTTAGCTTCCCAGCCCTGAAACAGGAAAAGAAAAATAGATCTACCACCCTTTCCTGCCGCTTCATTCACTTCTCAGAAGCAGGAGAAAAAAAGAATAATTCTTTTCGTAAAAATTACACATAGAAAATAAGTCAGGAAATTCTTCTGTGCGTCCTGACTTTGCATAATTCTGCCAAAGGTGCCATCCTGGTACTAGGCTGTTTTGAAATTTATGGGGACTTGTGAAAAGCAAAGACAAAAACTTCTAAGCCAGTAGCCCAGTTGGTGTTGCTTTTGTAATGCACGGGAAGGCTGGATGTTCAGAGAAACAGCTCCCTGCCTGGCTGACTTTCGGTTTCTGGAATCAGTTAACATTCCCAGGCAGGTATGGAAATCTTTTTTTTTTTTCATTTATTTTATTTTTTTTTATAATTTATTTATTTATTTATTTATTTTTTGCATTATAGCATCAGTAGGATGCTGGTTATCCAGGGGATGCAGGGCTAAAAATAAAGAATTGAGGCAAAATTGTGGAAAGAAGTGTCAGTATTGAAAAGGAAAGGGAATTTATGAAGCTCTCACTCTTTTCCCAGAACAGATGCCCATGCAATACTGGGAAGTGAATGTTAGGCATCATACTTACTGCGTGTCTTTGTCCCACTTTAATCCCTGGCTTCACTGTATCTACCTCACTGGGTGACCACGAGATGACAGAGTGGGAAGAAACTGTAGAGGCCACGCTGTGGACTCTGCACTATTTTAGAATTCATGTCACCTGCAGGTGATTATTAAACTCCAAGCTTTGTGAGTGTTTTTTTGGATTATTATCCTCAAAATGTTTGCCCCAAATGCCTTTATGGTGTTGCTTTATCGGCCAGGCTTTATAATTCCTGCTGAGCTAAAATTGCTTCTTTTTTACATAGGTCTTTTTAATATTTGTCCAACAGATAGTTCTCCTGCAGTGCTTCCTAATGGGCCCCACCAAAATGTGTCTTTGTCCAAAAAGACCTTTTCCATGATTGTATTTTCGGTGTTTGGATTGTATATCTGGGTAACTGGAATTATAACTCCTGCACTTGGAGAATATTCTAGTACCCTGCACCTCTCTGAATAGTCTGTACCAGTCTTTTGCATCTCCTCTTACACTGGTTTTCCTTTCCAGGTCTAACATGATGCGACTTAATACTCATTGTTCAAGTTCACTTCTTAATGACTTTTAAATCTCTCTCTATGTGATCTGCTTTTTTCCTTCACTACTCTTCTTTTATTCAATTTTGGCCTCAAGTCGAATCTTTTCAAAAAGGCACATATCATAATATTTGATATATATGGAAATCCAATTTCTCTTTTGCTCACCGACACATCCGCAATAATTTGCAGAAACCTTGACACCAACCTGACTGTGAGTGTACCTTTCATCCTAGGGTGATTTGCTGTTGCATCTCCTTTGACTAAGGATTGAAGCTGCAAAGATTTTACTCAGAAAAAAAACATAAAATGGAAGGCACTGTTATTAGAGACGCTCAGCAACAGCTTGAGAACGTCAGCAACTAAAGCTGTGCGCAAACAGCGCCAAGGTGGACGGGGCAGCTGCTATGGAAGAATATTGAGAAGCCAGCTGTTATTCCCATTGGCACGGGAATGTGCCAATCACCACCCAAACTGCAGGAAGCCTGGGCCAGATTCTGGGGGAAAGTGCCTTCCCATGCCAGCTAGAAAGGGGCCCCATCGTTTCTATGTGTCAAAATTATATCTGCAGTTATTTACATCCTTTCATTTCTTCAACCACCGTTCTCCCTTTGTAGGCTGGAATGGGGAAGAAAGAATACTGAGGAGGGGAAACGTCAATCTCTTTCATTTTACATTATTATAACAAATAATTTTATGGTTAAATATTGATTATAACCTGGCTTGGCAAACTTGGGTAGATGAATGGTACAGACACAAACAGATATAAGTGGATTTCAGAGAGTGAGTGATGCACTGTCCCATACAGATCAATTCATTTTCTTGAGCTCTCTAGCTGGGAACCAGAAATTTTGTCTAACAAGAAAACGGTACTTCAAAATTTCCCTAAAAAAAATTTTTTTTACCTCCAAGGAGAGAGGAAAAAAAAAACATTTTCCTTTAAGTTTGCTTACCTTAAAGTAAGAAGAGCAAGAGACGTTTTCCCCTAAATTTTACTCAGACTTGGAATTGAAGTCAGTTCTCTGAAAATGAGGCCTCGTTAACTTTCACTTTGGCTGTACGTAAGCAGTTCTTTGAGATCTGAAAGCATTAACTTAGACAAACTTTTAGAAAGTAATAACTTCATGTCCCTCCTTTTCAATATGTCTAAGGCATGCCAGGCTTCCTAATTAAATTGTAGAGTCTTCTCCAAAAAGGCACTGAAAGGGAATCCTCATATAAGCACATGCCTACTTTGAGAAATGTATATACATAGGCATATTCCTAGTTTGAGGGCAATTTGTTCTTCTCTGTTTGTTTAAATTGTAATGCAGTGTAAATTGCAGCAGTTCTATAACTGAAATTGGTAAATCTTTTGCCCTTAGAACTATCTCAGAAATTTAAATAAATAAGCAAAACAAGTATACTTTTCATGGTTTCAACCAGTCAGTCCGGGAGGAAAGTCTTTTCTCTAAATCACAGAAGGAAGAATAGACAATCAGTGGCAATTCTGTGGAGCGCTCCACCACATTGCCTGCACACCAGGGTCTACATGACCTGAAGTTCATTGTTATTCTTTTTTTGAACTTTTTAATTAAAGTATAGTTGATTTACAGTGTTGTACCAATTTCTGCTGTAAAGCATAGTGACCCAGTCGTATATGTATATGTATATATATATTCTTTATCTCATACTATCTTCCATCATGGTCTATCCCAAGGGACTGGATAGAGTTCCCTGCGCTATACAGTAGGACCTCATTGCTTGTCCATTCTAAATGTAATAGTTTGCATCTACCAACCCCAAACTCCTCGTCCATCCCACTCCCTCTCTCCACCCCCTTGGCAGTCACCAATGTTATTCTGATTTCCTTTAACAGGATAGCTTCAAACCAAGCAAGTAGGCTGCTAAGGAGCCTTCCTGACAGTTGGATAGAATAGAGACAGGAGCTGATGGAGATAGGTGGAGTGGAGGTTCAGTAAAGGAAATGAAGCCCTGGGTTTCTAGCATGTTATCACATGTGCTATCCGTCTTACAGTATGTCGTTATGGAGGGCAGAGAGAAGAGGCTACTTCATAATGTGGGAATGAAGCAGTATGACCTTCTTTCGAGGGGTATTGCAGAGAACTTCTTTATATTAGGAGGGAAAACAAGAGAAATAGGTTCAAAAATCCACAAGTGCTAATTGAGGGTGAGCTGTCTATGCCAGGTGTCCCTGACCCAGAGGCACCATAAACTCCATGAGGAGAAAAGTCAGGGACATATAAAAGGTTTTAAAACACAATAATGCAAGACAACATGACCACAAATGTCATTACATAAAATGGGATTAAAAGCCAAGCAAACCAAAGACCGCATATTATATTATTCCACTTATAGGCAACATCCAGAACAGGGAAATCTGTGGAGACAGAAAGTGGATTAGTGCCTTCTTAAGGCCAAGGAAGGTGAGGATGGGGTACTTAGAGAATGACTGCTGAAGAGCACAGGGTTTCTTTCTGAAATGATGAAAATGTGCTAGAATTGACTGTCGAGATGGTTGTACATGTCTGTGAACTTACTAAAAACGATCGAATTATACACGTTGAATGGTGAACTGTGTGGTAGGTAAAGCTTGTCTTCACAAAGCCACCATTTTTAAATCTAAGGTGCTTTGAAAATTGGAAGAAAGAAAAGCCAAGTAAAAGGAAGGAGCCATAACTAACCCAGGGATGGAGTCTGCGCCGTCAGGACCCTGACCCCACAGCCTGCCCTCTTTACCCACCTCCCCAAAGGGAATAAAACAGAAGGAGCTGTGAATTAGTCCTGCTCCCTTAGAAACAGTGAAATACACGTAAAACTCTTGAGAGAACACAGGTGCCTCGTTTTTTAACCGCATTTGAAACCCACTTAAGGGTGAGGCTCAATGGGGTCCCAGTTCAGTCCTTGGAGAATTGTGAGCTTGTGAATTATTGTCCAGCTCCTTTTCCAGACAAAAGCGCTTTAGCTGACAACAACACAAACTCCTGGATGAAAAGAGTAGACATTCAAGCTCTCTGAGGCCCTCTCATAAATAACAAAAAAGATTGGCACCAGGTAGGTCTTACCAGAGACTGCAGCATTTACAAAGTTCTTCTATTTGAATTTATTTCAAGCAGTCAATAAATAAATGGTTCCATGCTATTAAAAATGGAGAAAAGAGAAGACTACAAACATGTGCTTCTACCTCCTGCAATTTGGTCCATTTCCCCAGCTCCCTTCTCAGAGAAAGATGCAATTGTTCACTTGATGACCCTGGTACCCAGCATATTTTCTTTGGGGCCATCTTTTGAATATTATTTTTGTATAAAGCCAAGTAAATGAATGGGGAAGTTGAAAAACATAATCAGAATGTTATATTGACACCGTTGTAGATTTTCCGAATGCCGAAAAACAAGAAATGAGTTAAAATGAGTTTGCCAAAGTGAACATTTTATGCATCTTTATATAGGGCATATTTCCAAGTGGAAAAAAATGCACTTGAATAAAATAAAATAACAAAGTATTTATTGAACATTTTTAATTTATGACATATATTTGTCACATTTAGGCAGAACTCTTACCCTCCAGGACCTATATTCTAAAGGTTTACTTCTTTGTCTTTTTCCCTCTTCCTTATTTTCTATCCCTAGTGTTCAGAAGGCACTTTTAACGATTTGGTAGGATTTAGGAATATTCTGTCCTACCACAGGCATATAATCCACCTGGAACCATCTGTCTTTCCAAACTGTCTATCTTAGTTTTACACACAGTGATTGCTAGTGCTTGTATAGGCCCTCTAAGATACTGCGAGACACCAAATGAGACTTTTAAACTAACACAGAGAGTCCTACATCCACATTAACCTTGAAAACCCAGAAGTGACTATTCATTTTGTACCCTCGAGAATAATATCTTTCTATTGGCAGAATAGCACAGGGCCATTCACGTAACTTTGAGAAAGGCTGAACATGTGTGAAGTATCAAAATCTAGAGAAAGCTTTGCTGAAACTTCTAGAAAAGATCCAGAAATAAATCCTCAGTAAAGCTGGTGATGAGTTGTTGCTAAAAGTCCTTGTTTAGGAATTTGGAAAATTTATGCTTCTAGTTGAAGGGATTATAGAGATAAGAGAGGGCTTCACAGATGCTATATAAGAAAATCAGACTTTGAATCATTACTTGTATTTTTCTTCCGAACTTGAATTGTGACTTCCATACACTATGGAATATGCCTGCACTTGATTGTGCTCTTAATCTTGTCAGTAAATATTTTAACGGTAGTGCATTGTAATATTTCTGTTGTAGTTTTGCTTTGAGTGTGAGTACAGATTGTTGTTGACAAAGTCCTCAGCTCTGATTGCCCAATCCAAGAAAAAAAAAAAATGTGTCAGTTACCCTTCTGAATCTGAACCAGGCCATCTGTGGAGCACCCTGGTTTTTCTCAATGACAGAGCTTCTCGTTGAAGGGCCAAGCATCTTTATCTCCCATTTCATGGCTACCCACCCCCCAAAAGTTCTCTTTCACCCAGCAAACTTCTTCTCCATCTGTTTCTCCATGCACTGCTCTGGTCCTTTGTGCGAGTCTATGAATTCATATACCAAATTTTCACTGCCTTTTCTTTTTAGAATGTTCTATAAGTTGATTAGTTCCACAAAACCTCTCCAAGCTCACCAGAGCAATAATAATCCATTTCCCCAACTGTGTGCCCAAATCCCAGGAGACACAACTCAGAAGCATCCAAAGATGATACTTCCTCTAAATATTTGCTTCCTGTATGTACTATTTGCTTTTGCCTCCTGTCTCATCTCTATTCGGCTGGATTAATGTGCTATGGGATGTGTCCTTTTACATATGTGCTCAGTTAAAAATGGGATATTCATTAATGTCTCTCACCCATGTCTCCCTGTTGGAGTCACCGGGGAAGCTTTATAAAAATACCCATGCCCAGACTCACTGCAGACCAGTTAAATCAGAATATTTGATTGAAAACAAATGATCTTAGATGGTTGTGAAACAGAGTAGAATGTTAGTCTCATTTCTTTATCCTTCCCATCCTGCAATGAAGAGGGAAAATTCTGACTGGTTTGAAAATACAATGGAAAAAATTTTATAAATATCCTGCTGAATCATATGACTAGAAAGTTAAAGGTAGGCAAGAGCTTATCTTTTTCCAGGTCACTGCCATGTCAGTCCAGAGAAACTGAACATTTGCTTTAAATGATGATCCAATTCTCCTACTCCAGTTTTCCACAACCCACGCCCAACCTTGCCCAACCCCTGTTAATGAATAGTAAGGTTCTCTGAAGATTGATCCTATGATTCTATGAGGTGTGTTCATATATATATGAAGCGTATATTCTAATAAATCAAACTTATGATAAGCCCTTCTGAGGGTTGTATCCAGTTAGCATCATTTTAATTTTGCAGATCAGAGTTCCCCAACTAATGTGCTATGAATAGTTTTCCAACGTGCTGAGATTTTGATCACCCTCAGCCCCTGGGGTGGTCAGGCAAACCTGGGACAGCCAAGAACCCAGTTCTAAAGGTAATGGACTTGACCAAATGCATTTAACCCAGTGGGAATCAAATATTATTTTCTATGTGTATCATGAAGTGAAAAAGCAGGGAAGTCCTGGAGAAATGTAGATAATAGACCCTTGGGTGTCTCTACTGATAAGCAATTCAGAGCACTAAGTTTTACTTAGTATAGAAGAAGGAGTTCCTGTTGTGGTTCAGGGGCTTACCAACCCATCTAGCATCCATGAGGATGTGGGTTCAAACCCTGGCCTTGCTCTGTGGGTTAAGGATCTGGCATTGCCATGAGCTGTGGTGTAGGTCTCAGATGCGGCTCAGATCTGCTGTTGCTGTGGCTGTGACTCAAGCTGGCAGCAGCAGCTCTGATTTGACACCCAGTCTGGGAACTTCCATATGCCTCGGGTCCAGCCCTAAAAAGCAAAAGAAGAAGAGGAGGAGGAGGAAAGGGAAGGGAAATGGGAAGAAGGAGAAGAGGAAGAAGAGAAAGAGGAAGGAGGAGGGGAAAATGGGAAGAAGGAGAAGAGGAAGAAGAGAAAGAGGAAGGAGGAGGGGAAAATGGGAAGAAGGAGAAGAGGAAGAAGAGAAAGAGGAAGGAGGAGGGGGAAAGGGAGGAGGAGAAGAAGAAATTATATAGAGCACAAAATCCACCCATAAGTTACAATTATAGAAGTAAAACCATAAACAGCAGCATATCTGATATGAAAAACTAAGCAATTAACACTAAAAGAACTGCCCCTTCAATATCACTTGGTAGCAGAAAAGTCATTGTCCTTATATTATATTGCTCAGTCATAGCAGTCCCTAATGTAGTAATACATGAGTACAATAGACTTACAATTGGCATTCAACGAACACTGATTGAAAACAAATATTATTATTTATCATCTCCAAAAGAACTATTTCAAAATATTTGGATTAGCTTTTCAGTTTCATTTCTCAGATTCAAACAGATTAAAACCACATAATTGGGTCTGGACATGAAGGATTGTTTCTTTGGATTTAATTATCACAAGAGGAAAGCAGTGTAGTTCATTAAAAAAGGAAATTCTGAACATTGTTAGACTTTAATTTCAAGAAGCGAGATATATATTGCCACCAAAATAAATTTTAGGAGTTCCCGCAGTGGTGCACTCGGTTAAAGATCCAGCATTGTCTATGAGACACCACAGATTCAATCCCTAGCCTGGGGCGGTGGGTTAAGGATCCAGTGTTGCCACAGCTATGGCATAGGTTGCAGCTTCAACTTGGATTCAGTCCCTGGTTCAGGAACTTCCATATACCTCAGGTGCAGCCAAAAAAAGGAAGAAAAAAAGGATTCTAGGAGTTCCTGTCATGGCTCAGGGGTAACAAACCCAACTAGTATCCTTGAGGATGTGGGTTCTATCCCCACTCTCACTCAGTGGGTTAAGGATCCGGCATTGCCGTGAGCTGTGTGGTGCAAGTCACAGATGTGACTCAGATCCCACATTGCTGTGGCTAGGCCAGCAACTGAAGCTCTGATTTGATCCCTAGCCTGGGAACTTCCAAATGCCGAGGTCCCTAAAAAGCCAAAAAAAAAAAAAAAAAAGATTCTAAAAGGCTATGAGACTTGAAAAGGACAGAAAACTCTAAAAGATAAAGTTAATAGAATATGTATTTATTCATTTAATTCAAGCATAATTTTCCCGATTATGACTAAGATGTATTCCTGGGGACTTTAGGGTCTGTAGATAAGAAATGTGAAGATCACATTATATTGAGATCACAGATTTCTCAATAAGCAAGAATAGAGAGTTTTACCTGAAGATGCCAGTGAAGGTGTATAGAAAGTTCTCTGATGAGTTCAGATATTTTTTAAAATATTATTAACATGTGCAAAAGACCTAGGAAGTTTCTTCCTATTGAAGGCAAACACAAATGTGTGATGTAAACCAGAAAGAAAGGATTTTTAAAAGGATTTATTAAAATGCTCTTTAAAGAACAAGGATGGAAAAGGGCCATCCTATAGCCCAGGAAAGCAGCAAAAGGTTAAGAGCAGCAGAAGGCTGAGAGCAGTAAAGTTCTACACCTTTTTTTTCTTTCTTTTTGTCAAAAAGAATGACTTCAAAATAGAAAAAGTATTCCTTTGTTTTAAACAGGATCAGCGTGGAGGGTTGGAATGGAGGCCCAAGAAAGTAAAAAAACAAACAACAAAAACAAGGGCCATTGTGCAAAAATTCAAGTTTCTGGGTCTAGTGAATTATAATCCCAGCTATTTGCAGATATATTTGCTATACTTCTGTTACTAGTCCAGATAGAATTATGGAGAATGGGAAAATGTCAGAAAACCAGAGAAAGGCAAAAGTTGTTTGAGTATTAATTTGGTTAAAACAAAAAAATCAAATAATTTCTGTTCATAAAGTACCTCCTCTTCCAGTTTAGTCACAAAGGTCGTCGTGATGGCTGTGTAAACAAACATGGGAGAAGAGTTCTGAGGGGGCAAATTAATATATGTTCCAATGGACCCTAATGTCAGTAAGGTCTAGCCCCAGAAGTGCAGGTTTCAAGGACTGTTTGTACAGAAGCCAGTGTTTCTTGAGTTTTATATTTTATCTGCTTCCTAAATAGTTCTCATTCCAAGTCAATATGTTGCAAGGTCTTTCTTCCAAGTATGTATGCAGCAAGGACCAGTTTAACTAGTTTTACAGATAAAATACTCCAAAATACACTGCTTCCTGAAATATACATATTTTTATCCAACATATTTATAAATTTGATGGCAATTTGTATCCATGAAATAGCTACATGACCATGTGACTTGACCGATTTTCTTCCTTCTCTGTGAAGTGAGAAGAATGTTCATGGTGCCTTAGCCCCGCTTTCAAGAGAGAGCCTGCACACACAAGCCCTAGCAGAGCACCCACCCTGATAAGTGACAAGACCACATGGTGGGGGGGCAGGTGCACAGTAACAGACCTTGGTGGCTGACTGGACTTGTTATAACTAGGACACAAGACGGGGGCTGGGTTATAGGAAAAGAGAGCACATCTGTTTGGGAAGCTATTAAACGTACATATAAAGCTCCCCAACAGTCTATTCCCAGCAGAGTAGCCAGCATGATCCTTGAAAAATACTAGTCAAATTGTGTCACTCTATTCAAAACCTTCCTGTGCCTTCCTGATTCTGAGTCTCTAAACTATTTCCTACTCCCCTCCTTGCCCACCCCTCCCCACTTGCCATCTCTCTGCCCTTATCTCCTCCCACGATCTCTCTGCTTCAATCATGCTGGCCTCCTTGCTATTTCTAGATTATATCACGCATGTTCTTTGTGTCTTGTGCTTGCTATCCCTGAGCCTGAAATGCTCCTCCCAGATGGTCTCATGGCTCCTCCCACATTTCATTCATGTCTTTGCTCCAAGCCACCTCAGAGGGGCCTTCCTGGACCCTCCTCTATTTAAACTGCAGCCCCACCTCCACCCAGGCTATCCAGAACTCCCCCACTCCTTCCCTGCTTTGTTTCACCCCATAGACCTCATATCAGGTCCCCGCTGGCAATTTATTTGTTGATTTTGTCTCTTGTCTGTCTTCTCCCACTAGAATCTAGGCAGGCATGTTCAGTTTTGTTCACTGCCATATTCTCAGAGTCTAGAACAGGTTCTAGCATATACTCGGCACTCAGAAATATATTTGAGGAATAAATGAATAAATATCCAAATGGTCTGTACCTCCCAAAAAGCAATTAGAACCAGAAGTGTAGCCTTAATCATATGGGATTAAGAGGTAGAGGTAGCTAGGAGATCTCTAAGCTCCTTCCAAAGCTCAGATTTTGACCTAAGTATTACACACACACACACACACACACACACACACACACACACACACACACACACACACGTTCCATGTAGAATACTGTATACCCAATTACTTTCCTCAAAACAGTCATCTTAGAAGATACTTAACGTGTTTTGTGAAAAAAGGTATTTGGGAACTACTGTATGATCGCATCTTCGCAGTGAACTTCAATAATTTGAAGAATCTGAAAAATCTCACAGGTATTAGTCAGGGTTCTCCAGAGAAACGGAACCCTGACTAATACAGATTTTGGTTCCAAGAGTGGTTCGAGAGAAAGAGAACCTTAAGGACCAGTTTTCTGAATTAGTCTGGGCTTTCTGGAATTGGCTGCCTAATACAATTAGATTTAAACATGCTAATTACTCTATTCCTATTAGTAAGGGGAGCACCAATGAGTCCATGTGTGATATGGCAATAGAGTTATGCAGAATAACAGCACTGGATATTCATAATCACACACTTATAAGAGGCAGGTTTCTGAGTACCCACATATATAATCCCCTCTTTTTTTTTTTTTCATACTAACAAGTATAATGAGATTGGCTGGTTATTCCTAATATTGCTGGACAAAGTAGGAAAAGAAAAGAATGAGCTAAGGATTCAAATTTCCAGCCCAAGCGCCACATAAATGACCTGAAAAGCTTCTATGTCTGCCCTGAAAGAGACTCATTTCCTGTAGCTGCAGAGCTGAGATTCCTGAAAACCAAGCCCAGAATCTCATCCTGCTAGTGGCTGAATTACAAAACAAATTGAATTCCCGGCATTGAAGGGTGTCTACTGTCTAAGTGAGGGCATTGACTGGGAAGGAATGGGATCCTGAAAATTGGAATGGAAACCTATGGGAAGCCCTTGATGAAGCTGGGGACATTGAACCCCCAGACTCTGATGAGTCTTCTTTGCCAGGAGAAACGGACTCTCTATCGAAATACCATAGACTGAGTGTCTTAAATTTCAGAACTTTATTTTCTCAGTTCTAGAAGTTAGAAGTCCAAGATTAAGGTATCAATATGTTTGGTTTCTTCTGAGGTCTCTCTCCTTGGCTTTCAGATGTTCACCTTTCTGCTATGTCCCCACATGGCCTTTCCTCTGTGCTCACGCAAAACTGGTATCTCCTTCCAGCATTGTCTCTACGCTACTGAGATGAGGGTTTGATCCCTAGCCCAGAGCAGTGGGTTAACGATCTGGCATTGCCACAGCTTGGGCACAGGTCACAGCTGCAGCTCAGATTAGATCCCTGGCCCAAGAACTCCATACGTAGGTGCAGCAAAATAAAAAACCCTGCAAAACTGGTATTTCCTTGTATCTAAATTTCTTCTTTTGATAAGACCACAAGTCAGACTGAATTAAGGCCCATCCTAATGGCCTCATTTTAACTTAGTCACCTCCTTAAAGGCCCTATCTTGAAATACAGTCACACTCTGAGGTACTAGGAGGTTACAGGTTCACCATCTGAATGGGGCATAATTTATCCCATAATATTGCAATTTCTAAAAGTTTAATTTTATTAAATTTCTGTGTGTCACAGGCACATTGGACTATAGCACCCTTAATTCATATTTAATTACGTGTCAGAATAATGTTCCTCAATTTGAATTTATTTTAACAATGACCTAGATTTATATAGCAATATCAGTATCATTTGTATGATGTAGATACATAAAGTATAATACAATATAGAATTTATATAATATGAGGTATATTATGTATAGTTAATACTTACATAGTAATATCAATAAGAATATTCTTAATAATAAAACTTTATTACAAAATGATTGACAAAATACTTTTATCCATGTGATTATTTCCTAGCTTCTTTGAGGTATACAGGGCAGATATTTTTATCTCTACTTAACAGAACAGAGGATTGAATGAAACCCAAGATGGTTAATGCTGGCTGAGTTCACAGGGGTAGTAAGGAGCTTCTCATGTTATTGATTTATTCTTTATGATACAGTTATTAAATACTATGTAATACCCCCCTCCCTTCACAATATACCATGGCTCTAACTTCAGATCAAGACATTTGAACAGGGATTGTACAATATTGGTTAAAGACACAGACTGTGGAGTTGGTCCCCCTTTTTGTAAATCTGTCTTCACACTCATTGACCATGTCATATTGGAAAAATAATTTAATACCTCTGTCTCTCAGGTACGATATTGATGACAGTACTTACCTGAGGGCTTTATTGAAAGGATTAAATGAGTTAATTAATAAAAAGTATATCAAACATTACCTAGCATACACTAAATGCTCACTAAATGTTAGCTATTACTATAAAAG
Organism: Catagonus wagneri; assembly: GCA_004024745.2. Taxonomy (NCBI): domain Eukaryota; kingdom Metazoa; phylum Chordata; class Mammalia; order Artiodactyla; family Tayassuidae; genus Catagonus; species Catagonus wagneri. The sequence goes on along the minus strand of PVHT020000077.1, from coordinate 20,505,791 downwards.
GATAAGTGACTGGTTTTAACAGCAAAATAACATCCTGTAACATGGAGATACTATAACAGATTCAACCATTTCCTCACTGAGTCCAGTTTTTGCCATCTGTTCCCCTTCTGAAAAACAAACATAAAATGAATGCTTGGACTTAAGAAAACACCAAGTGCCATGTTGGCATGGATGCCTGGATTGCAGAACTCCCCAACACCTCCTGATTCCGAACAGGCTCTGACAGTGAGTGTGATGGCCTGATGGTCCTTCTGAGGTCAGCAGACTTGGTGTGGAAGTCTCCTAAGAACAGGCTATCTCGTGGGACTTTGAGTATTTCCTGCCCGGGATCAGCAACATCTTTTCTTGCAGTATTTTGGCAAGTTTGTCCTTGTTCCCGGCCAGAATCAGGAAGTTCAGAAGCACATGAAAACAAACAATACATTGAAACGCTTCTCTCAAATTATTCAAAGTTCAAAAAAACAAGAGCAATATTGGGACTTGGTATTTTATCTTATTAGTTATATTTCTTCTCATTAATGTGCCCACACTTTTCTTCCCAATGAATACTTTCCTTGGCACTGATTTCCATAAGACTTTTTTCTTTCTTTGAAGTATATTTAGTTATAGAAAGTGATTAGACAGAGTATCACTGTATTTTGCAAAGATTTGTAGGCATTTTCATGACCAGAACTGTTTTATCCTCTGTTTAATTTTCAAATTATATTTTATTATTCATATAAATCTTAAGGATTATAGCTCTTCTTAAAATCAGCATGATTTTTTTCCTAAAAATCTCTTCCCTTCATTTCAGTGATCGCAGTTGGATCACCTGCAAGCCAATGTTATAAACTGCCACTTTTCAAAAATTTACTTACCTTTTAAGATTACCTAAATATTAGGCTCCTTAATAAAACCTTCCCAATTCCCCAACTCCATGTAATGCTCAAGGGGCTCTGCTTCTGTTTCTCACTACGGTCACTCAGCTAAACCCCATGGACTTTTCTTTTTTTTTGCCTTTTGTCATTTTATGGCCGCACCCGCGGCATGTGGAGGTTCCCAGGCTAGGGGTCTAATCGGAGCTGTAGCCACTGGCCTGCGCCACAGCCACAGCAACACAGGATCCGAGCCGCGTCTGCAACCTACACCACAGCTCACAGCAATGCCGGATTGTTAACCCACTGAGCAAGGGCAGGGATCGAACCCGCAACCTCATGGTTCCTAGTCGGATTCGTTAACCACTGCGCCACGACGGGAAATCCCCCATGGACTTTTCTTTTTTTTAATAATGATTTTTATTTTTTCCACTATAGCTGGTTTACAGTGTTCTGTCAATTTTCTACTATACAGCAAGATGACCTAGTTACATATGTGTATACATTCTTTTTTCTTACATTGTCATGCTCCATCATAAGTGACTAGACATAGTTACCGGTGCTCTACAGGAGGATCTCATTGCTTATCCATTCCAAAGGCAATAGTTTACATCTATTAACCGCAAATTCCCAGTCTATCCCACTCCTTCCCCCTCCCCCTTGGCAACCACAGTTTGTTCTCCATGTCCATGATTTTCTTTTTTGTGGAAAGGTTCATCTGTGCCATATATTAGATCCAGATACAAGTGATATCATATGGTATATGTCTTTCTTTTTCTAACTTACTTCACTTAGTATAAGAATGTTCATTGCAGCACTATTCACAATAGCCAAGACATGGAAACAATTTAAGTGTCCGTCAACAGATGATTGGATTAAGAAGATGTGATATATATACACAATGGAATACTACTCAGCTATAAAAAAGAACAAAATAATGCCATTTGCAGCACCATGGACTTTTCTTAATCATCATTTCACTTATGCTTTCAGAAAGATCCATCTGAAAACCATTCCCTTCTTCTTGAATTACTCTCTTCCATGACAAAATGAGCTTCTGGTTTCCCTCCCACCTCTATGGCTGCCTCTTCTCCTTTATAGATGCCTCTTTAGCAAGATATTAAATGTTAGGGTTGCTTAAAGCTTGATGCCAGGCCCTGTTCACTTATCACTTCACTTCCTAGGCAACTTTACACATGCCCATAGTTTTATTTGATTTATAAACTTATATCCCTATCCCAGACTTTCCCTATGGTCCAGGCCCATATGTCTGACTGCCTTCTTGACATTTTTGCTTTGAAATCCCAGGAATATTTGAAGTCATTGTGGCCAGAGTGGATCACAAGAACTTTTACCCCCAAATCTGGTCCTTCTAGAATCCTTTTCCTGTGGTTAGCACAATCCATCATCCAATTATGAACACCGTAAATCTAGGAATTATCCTTGATACTTCCCTCTGTCTCAGACCTCACAGGCAATTCCACATGTCCATTCTTCCTAAGTGTCTCTAAAATCCATTCGCTTCACTGCCAGAACTGCTATTATCCTCCAAGCTACCTTTTTTTTTTTTCTCAGCCGGACTCCTCCAATGATCTCCTAACTAAACATTCTTGGCCCTTTCAACCCACTTTCGACTGCATACCCAAAGTTGTTTTCTTCAGTATGCAAATATGACATCACTTTCCCCTTAAATTCATCTCAGACCTTCTTAATTCTCTTGGAATAAGGTCAAACTCCTCAGCCTTATAAAGCTCTGACACCTCTCCAACCTCAATTTGCACCATGCCTCACCCATCTGCTTTGTTTTTTGCTGTGATACACTAGCAAAGAACTTATTATAGAAGCTCAGGTATGCCATCTCCTGCAGTAAAACCTTTGGACGTGCACACCTGTCTGCCTGCATTGCTACACTCAGGGTAATCATATAATGTATGATCCAATCAAGATGTGATGTAAGTGTGAAAGGGGCACTATTACTAATTACACTAGGCAAGACCACAGCCATAAATCAAGACTTTCCAGAGCAAATTGGGACATACGTTCACCTTAAATTAACTCGTGTTCATTCCCCAGATCTCAGTTCAAATGTCACCTTCTTGGAGAAGCTCACAGCAATCTCCCTAACAAAGTGAAGAAATTGATGACTTTCCTAACATCAATATACCTCTCGTTTGTTCCACTACCCCAAGTTGCTACATTAGTGTGTCTAATATTTCTGTACTGTCCCCTCCAATAGACTATAAACTCCATGAAGCCAAACTGTTCTCAACATTCTTCATCATTGTACTACTGGCCACATATATCGTGTCTCCTAAATACCATCTATATTAAATATCATTTTTCAAAAGAAGGGACATGAAATGACTCCTCTTTAAGAATTTTCCTCTTCTGTGATTGGCATAACCAACCATCCAGTTCCACGAGACAGAAATCCCCAAATATCCCTGATACCTACTTCATTCTCAGCCCCAGGATTCAGTTCCTCTGTGTGTCCAATCTCTTTGTAGCCTCCTCTGTCTCCTCCTCCTTCTCTCTCATTCTCCTCCCCAACCTCTCCTGCTATATATATATATTTTTTTTTTTCTTTTTCCAGAAAGCTAACACATTCATCAGATGCAAAAGACATCTCTTACTAAATAACAAGTGGTTTCTGAAAATAGTGTTACTAATTTAAATTATTTGCTGGTACCCACAGAAATCTGTTTTTTGAAGACCTGTTATCAGAGTCTAAAGTACATTGGCAATCACAGTTATACTATGTGAAGTCCTTTTAAATGAAAATTTATATTAAATTTTAACATTGAACATGAAATTATTTTCTCTCAATTCTACTAACTGGAACATTTTTATAAGATTACTAGGAAGTCATTTTAGACCCAGAAATGTCCAGGTTCCTTATCCATATAAAATCATAAAGCCTCACAACATTTCTGAGAGAGGGATCCAAACCCAAATATCTCAGTATCTCTGAAAATTAGATTCCTTCTGGCTTATGCCATATTTACTCATTCCCATCGCTCTCTTCTAGATTATTAATTATCTGGGTGCCAAGAGACATCTTAAGGACCTTTGTGTTTCCCTTCCCGCACCTACTTCCTGATACTTTTGTACTATCTTTTACCTGAGTATTTATGAAATTGAACTGAATTTGTCTTGGGCCTGAGTCTGCCCTAGGACTTACCCACAAAATTCTACTGCCCTGCAGGATACCTAGCTCTCCAGTGGAGGCGAACTCCCTGTGGTCTAACCATCTTCTCGTGTCACGCCATGTGGCACCCTTGTTGTCCTGGGCTTATAGTACTGGCATGAAGCACCAGGATGTGGCTTTCCCCAGAGCATAGCTTTCATACTTACTTTTATTAACCCTAACCTGCCCAGCAAAGGGAGGGGAAACATAACCTGGGAGGATCAAGGAGGCCATGAATCATCATGGGTGATCCAACTGGTCCCTGTTGTGGAGAATGGAGACACTGGCCCCATACAGCAGTGGTGTAGAGAGCAAGGGCTCCTGAGACCACCTGGCTTCCGATCGCTGTTCAGTCACTTACAAGCTCTGTATTCCTCAGCCCAATAGGGGTGTTACCCATTCCTACCTCGGGCAGATTGTTATGAGCACTAAACAAGCTCATACGTGTACAGTCCTTAAAAAAGTTCCTAACTTTAAGATTCTCCTAAATAATACCTGCTATCATGAGGGAGAGGGCAGGAAGCTCAGAACAGTAACAAAATAAGAATAATTAACAATTAGTCTTTTTTCGAGTGCCTGTGTTGTGCCAGGCAGTGTGCGTGTGTGTGTCATACATTTATTAAAAAACAAATTTTGCCTCAGTGAGATTCTGGAGATGAAAAGCATTATCCTAGAACTAAGTGAGCAATATACAAGCTTACACCGGTGTTCTCATTACTTAAGGCAGATCCCAGATCACGTGTTCCCTAAGACGACTTCCCAGATTATTGCCCTTCTTCTCAACCTTTGCAAGAAGACATGTTCTTTGTATTCTTTTAAGGTTTTTTTTTTTTAATAGATTCTTGAAATTCTCTTTAGGTATTCCTGCTGCTTCTTGTTCAGTATCTTTTTTATTAGACTCCTGTGTTCCTAGTGATTGTAGCTTTTTTTCTCATTTTCCCTCTGTAAAACCATCAGGCTAAAGACTATCTAGTGTGAGTTAACACACACCATACCTGCTTTTAAATAGCACTGCTCTTTACATATTCACTTTTGCAGCATTTAAGTCCCAGAATGCACATTTGTCACAGATTATTTAATAAATCTAAGCTAAAGTTGCAAGGTCATACAGTATAGGCAATAGAATAGTGAGTGACTCTAACTTGGTGAAATTTCCCTTTCTCTGATTTTGACATAAAGATCAAAGTTTTTTGAAAGAGAAGAAAGAACTTTTTTCCCACGCAGGGGAAACTTCATACGGTTACTTTTGCCAAGAGTGTGGTTTCTGGACCACTAACTCCTGGTTCGTCTGTCTCCTATACACAAAGCTCTTTCAGCGACAACCCAGGAATATGCAACTAATGCAGCAGCTCGCTGGACGGGTTCGTGGTAGCAGACAGGCGCAGCCTCACTCAAGAAAGTGAAGCAAAAGATTGAGCCTCTCTGGGTCGGAAACTCAGGTCTAATCAGCCATCTGGGATCTTCTGCAAGCTCATAGCACTCAGAACAATCCTCTCGGCCTGAGTTACCTAAACTGGCTGCCTATGTATCCCATAAATCTGTGGCGTGATTAAAATTTCACAACCTTTCTCCTTTTTGTCTGACTAGATAAACATCCTGGGAGAAATAATTCACTTTGTTAATTGAGAGTAGTCATCTGAGTATTTGACATCGCCAGCTGCTAGGCAGTGCAGCCTGGTGAGATTTGGGGATCTGGGTTCTCTCCGCTTTCATTCTGCAAGTTTGTGTCAGTGACATGAATTAGTAATATCTAAGGAAGCCCAGAGGAACATCTTTCACGAGAGTTTCCCCTCTCCCGCCATATTTGGGCTGCTCAGTAGCATCTTCCTGACCCTCCCAGACTTCATCTTCCACATTCACTGGAATGCTCTGGAAAGGCCTATCCTGTGGTCCCTGCAGCTGTTATCATTATCGTCTTCATTCGTCTCCACTGCAGTAGGAGCACAGTAGCTACTGCTCTGTCCCTTTCCTCCCTCTTTTCCCCACTCTGAAATGACCTTGACACCACCACTGGGGCCAGAGTCTGGTTCTTGTCATGTGGCCCGTGTTTCAGCCACTGTAAGTTGTCATCGCTGTCAGTGTCTCCACCTTCTCTGCCAGTTACATAAGAGGCCACATAACGTCTGATCCCTCCCAAGCTTTTATTAAACAGAGACAGCCTGAGAGGCCAAGTAGGCAAGAGGTCCCTCCCGGCACCACATCCCCTGGGAGGGTGAGTGGGGTCTCGGCTCTCTGCCTGTGTTGCCAGCTTTAAATACCCAAGGACATGTTATGTTTTCAGCCTGAAGGGGCAAAAGAGAAGCAGCCCTTTCAAAATAATTCCCCTGCTGTTTGTTTCATTTTGGAACACAATAAGAACAGACTGAGGACACGACTCTGAGCTGTCAACGCTTCCTACCCTGCTCCCACAGCACCTTTCCCTTGCCAGAAAAAAAAAGCTGAACAGGGGACTGATGAATAGTCAGAATAATTGTTTAGCTTGGATATAAGGCCTTAGGTAAGTAGATGATTGCTTGAGACCACGGGCCAGTAAAACCAGTGCTGCAGGACACCACTCACTCTGTTCTTCGGACATCAGCCCAGTAGCCTCGGCTCCACCAGGGACCGTTGTTACTGCATTATTGCTCTCTTCCCCTAGCATGTTGAAGCAATTTGGTATCAGAAGGGGCTCATGAAAGCAGGGAGAAGGAGCGATAACTTTCTGTATGAGAAACGTATACTGAAAAACATTCATTTTACCACATTCAAGCTTCGATTAAATAGGACGCTCAAGATGCAGAATCTTTGGTGTGTCTCTATTTAACGTTTCGTATTGCAAAATTTCTAAAGTGTATGGTTAGTCCACTTACAGTTGTCCTGCCTCCTGTCTCACTAGTATTACTAACATGACTTCATCCCTCTTTAAAGCAGTTATCTACTATACCTAAGGGCTATGTTTAAGTTTATGAGTGTCGGCTTCCAAGAGTGTAAGTGTAGTTACATACAGAATAAGCACTGAAACGAAACCTTTCACACATGGGTTTTGTGATCACATGTGTAGTTCATTATTGTGGCTGTTAATTTGCTTTGTTTGTTTAGAAATCTTTGTTATCAACTCGCTTTATTGTTATTTGTCTCTTTTTCCCAGTAGTGGGATTGCATCATAAAAATTCTACTTAATTAAGAGCTTGAGTAAATTAGTTGCCAGGTCGTTTGAGTTCTGCTGAATAATATTTTTAATAATTGCTTTCCATTTCTTACTTGAAAATAATAGATGCCTTGTTGATCCAGAGCAGGATTTGGGTGTCTTACTCGTACAGCTCATTTCCACTGAAATGTTGTTTGAATCAACAACATCTATCTCACTGAATCTCAAATTCATCAAGGGGGTGGATTCCATTAGTACACAGTTTCCAGAAATCATGATGAATATATATTATTTAGTTTATCAGCAAATAGCAATCAGAATATATATTGTGCTATAAAAAGTTAATGCTTAACTGTTTATACAATCTTTTTATCTTAATAATATAAGAGAATGATTGGTTAAGAACATAGGATTTGGACCCAGTTCTGAGTCTGAGCACAAGCTGCCCACTTACAACCTCTGAGCACAGACAAAATATCAAATTTCCTTTGGCTTCAGTTTCCTCATCTGTGAATGGTCTAATAATTCCTCCTTCACTGGGTTGTTGGGTAGATGATATGAGATAATGCCTATAAAATGTTCAGCACAGCATACGTAGTCAATAACATTATTGTGTTGTTTTCAGGCACCTTATAATTTCCTTATAACAATCCTGTGAGGAAGAGGGAAATGCTATATAAAGCAAATTTAAATATTAGAAAACTAGACCTCAACGTGGCTATTGATTTACCCAAGGTCACCCAAGATGGTGAAATGCTCATCCTCTCAGTAACAGGAGTTCCCTGATCCTTAACCCATTCTGCCACCTGCTGCCGTCTCCTCACAGTTTCTCTAAACCTAAGTTCTTACATGATACTGGGCCATCTCTGTCTTAGATTCTCAAATGGGTTAATGGAATAAACTCTGGCAGAGTCTTAGAAGCCCACATTGATATAAGACAGATGTTTTCTGGGAAAATATTGTCATCAGAAGTACAGAGTCAGAAGGAACTCTTTGGTAATATTGAGAAGAAGATACAGTGAAGTGACTTCCAGTTGGTGAGCCTGAAACCCGTAGGAGAAGCCCAAAGGGAAGACACATCAGGGGAGCAAATCCACAAGCCCAGCCTGCTTTGTAGACCGAATGAAGACAGTCTCATCTCTGCATAGGTTGTCAAATCTACTGTCACTCATGAAATAGAAATTCATTTAAAGGAAGTACTAAGTTCCCTAGTGACTCAGTGATTTAAGGATCCCATGTTGTCACTGCTGTGGCTCAGGTCACTGCTGTGGCTCAGGTTCAATCCCTGGCCAGGCAACTTCTGCATACTGCGGTGCAGCCAAAAATAAATTCGTAAATATAAAATAAAGGTAGTGCTAAATTTATTGTAACATTTTAACATGCTATATTTTCTTGATAAATACTAAAGGCCAGCTTCTGTCGGGTAAATGTCTATGATTTTTTTCAACTTTAAAAGCAAGTGTGCATATATCATAAGGCTAAAAACCAATGGTATTGACGAGAGAGCTTTTTCTATGAAGTTTAATATCCTAGATTTAAAGTTTAGTCCCGCTAACTATAAGCTTAAAACACCATAAACTCAGTCAAGTAAAGTAAATAGACAAATGGATAAAGAAGATATGGTGTGTGTATATATGTATTCCTATATATATACATACATATATATATACACATATATATAGGAATATTAGTCATAAAAAAGAACAATTCTATGCCATTGCAGCAACATGGTTGGGCCTAGAGAATATTATTCTTAGTGAAATAAGTCAGACAGAAAAAGTCAAAAACTGTATAAGATTATTTATATGCGGAATCTAAAAAAATAATAATACAAATGAATGTATATGGCAAAGCAGAAAGAGACTCAGAGATACAGAAAACAAATTAGTGGTTACCAGAGGGGATGGGGGAGCAGCAAGATAGGGGAATGGGATTAAGAAATATAAACTACTCTGTATAAAATAGATAGGCTATAAATATATACCGTATAACACAAGGAATTACAGCCATTATCTTATAATAACATTTAAAGGAATATAATCTGTGAAAACACTGAATCACTATGCATATACCTGAATCTAATAGAGTATTATAAATCAACTCTACTTCAATAAAAATACTGCAGTTTAGAAACGGTAAATGAAGTCAATAAGTAGCTGCTGAGTACCTTTAAGGGGCCTGAGTCTGGAGGTAAGAAGCTAACGAACTCCTTTACCTCTTCTCTGAGCCTCTATTTTCTTACCTATAATGTAAGGAGAATAATAGTGACAGTCCTCACAAAGCTATAGTGAAGGTCTGATGAGAGAAACAGGAAAATAAATATACTGTGATGTCTGTGAAAGTGCTTTGTAAACCCTTCAGAGCGTTATATACATAAGGTGTTGAAGACAGCTCAAGGAGAGGAAAACCCTTCAACTTTTCCCAGTGGCTTTCCTGTAACTATTGATCATCCACCCCCATAAATGTATCAAATGCTAGCATTCCTTTTTTGATGTCAGATTCTATTCATATTTCTTACTGCATTTTTCCATCTCTTCCCACTCCCCCTGCTTTGCTATATTCCATACATTGTAACGTTCTTTAATATCAATATGGCACTACAATATCAGATTATTGAAAGTATTAAACACAGTATAAAATGCAAAGCAAAGAATAGCCCAAGGGCTCACAGCTTGCAGTTTATGAGCCTGTGTACACACAAGGCCCATCTCTAAGGGCTGTTTTAATCACTGTCAGTTGCCTGAGTTATAGCTAATGGAGATCTCACCTAGGCCCTGGTTAATTCCACAAGTTGATGAAAGGAGGTGCTCCTCCTCTCCACTCGGAGGCTGAGGCCCTAGTGCCTCATATCTGGGAAGAGAGGCTAATGGAAGAGGACACGTTACTCCTGGAACTGAAACCGTCCCCAGTACAGGTCTTTCAGAAATATATTAGGTCTCATGTATTTTTACCTCTCTTCTGATTCCATATTCTATGTACTAGTGGATGAATTTCGTCTCGCTATCTATTCCTTTTTTTTTTCTTTCATTTTTGGCCACCCCACAGCATATGGAGTTTCCAGGCCAGGGATCAGATCTGAGCCTCAGCTGCAACCTAAGCCGCAGCTGTGGCAATGCCAGATCTTTAACCCACTGTGCTAGGATGGGGATCAAACCTTTGTCCCAGCACTCCCAAGACACTGCCAATCCCATTGCACCACATTGGGAACTCCTCTTACTATCTCTTCTTGTCGGTAGAAGACATTCACTTAGAGTCTGCTGCCAGACAACAGACAAAGCTCTGTGGAGAAATGCAGAACACGTAATATGCATGCTCTCTGCTTTGCACTTGTGTAGAAGGAAGTAAACCCAGCATTTACTGCCAGGTAGTGAGTGTTATTTTAGATTCTCCAACCAATTAACCCCAAAGTGAGGCAGCTGAGGCTCAGAGAAATAAATTTATCAAACTCCAAAGGCAGCAAGTGCCTGAACCAGGTTTTGCCATGGTCTACCTTATTCTAAAGTCTGTGCAAAATGTTTCCACTCTACTTCATCACTTCCCTTAATCAGGGAAGGTGAACACGGACATTAAAGGAAACCTACAAATGAATGAGTATTAGAAACTCTACAGACTCATAGATGCAAAGGAGGCCAAGTGTCTGAAGTATCAGAGCTAGAGTGGCCCTGATCTGAGCAGATTCTAAGCAGATCAGTGATAAAACCTGATAAACAAGGAAGGTGGATACCAGCCAGAAAAAAAAAAAAAAAATGCTGTGCTAGAACCAAGAGAAATAGCACTGTAGGCTATTAAAACTTCTAATTAGAGTAAAAGCTATAATCCCAGCACACCATTTGTCTTCCAGATTAAGATGCTTTCATCTTTATCATGCTAAGAAGAATAAAAAAACTATGGGAACTCTGTAAATTACCAAAACGTTCACAGGCCACCCCCCATGGCAGGCAAAGGTCAAGGAGTGCTGCTTCTTTTGTCAGAGTATCGTCAAGTTATCACGCTCAGCTTTCATTAAATATATCCCTTTGCACATAGCGCGCTCTTAAACAGGGTAAATGGGATTTTTCTCCTGATATCTGGTGTCGGTTCCAGTGACATAAGTGCGTAAGAGGATTTACAGAGGAAAAGTGAATACAATTGGCAACATTTTCAAGCATTTGTTTGGATTTTGTTTTCTAGGAGATGTACGACTGAGGGGTCAGACGGGGGTTCCTGCTGAACGCCGCGGCTCCTACCCATTCATCGACTTCCGCCTACTTAACAGTGAGTAATCAAGTGTACCTGGAAAGGAACACACGTTTCCTTTAAAAAAAAACCCTCACTTCCCTCTGAACTTCAAAACCCTCAGAGGTCTGCGGTCCTTCCTCCATCTCTTTCCCTCCCAATTGCAAATTAACCCTTGGTCTTTAGATTTCCTTAGTAGCCAAGTAATTCGGGCCCTGCCCTACCTCTCAGCTTCATTGAGGGTCCAGTGGAATCATGCCAGCTTTAGAAATGTGAATCTGAAAAACAGTATAAGCCACATACAAGGAAGCTATTCCTTTCATTATCCAGAAATGTTCTTTCCACTTTCAGCCAAGGCTAGACTAGATGTGGGATCTGTTTTATTTTGAAAACCCCACAGGGAAACCTATTCTACAGTTGCCCTTAGTAACTACTCATTATCTAATTCTCTCTTCTTTATCCACTCTAAGCTTCTGATGTCCATGCTTGCATTCCTGGTGAACTTCACCACGGCCAAGTGTTTTCAGTCTGTACTTGTTGCTGCCTCCTCCATTATGACAACCTCGGAAGTTCATTTATTTCTACCCTTCCCCTTCCTAAACTGTTCCTCATTGGGAGTTTGGCTCAACCTCTGGTTCATAATTCTCTTAATCTCAGGTTCCTTTGGAAGCCCAAATCAGTAACCAGTCACCTCTCCAGATTACGTGTCTTGTAATTATCACAATCCTCTTTCACTTTGGACTTGTGGATTGGGGGTGGGTGAAGAAAGCAGGTCAATTTCAGTTTGCTGCAAGATTTTCAATATTTGGTTCCACCCATAAATTTCAAAGTGCTAGTTTGTACCCACAAAGTATTACTTTCTTTTGGCATAAACAAGTTCAACTCAAGAAGTGATTTGATTTACCTTGATCCCTGAAAATTACTAGGAGAAACTGGAACTTACTATTTATGATCCTTAGATCCTCCAAAGGCTGATGAAGGATGGATATGTTTGTATGTTATGGTTTATTAACCCCTCATGTCTGTGTGCACATCTGTTTTTTTAGCTCTTTCAGAGATACTGAGACTTGGAGTGACTCTTTTCATACTCCCCCACCACCGAGACCCCCCAAAATGCATTTTAGAAGATAGAATCAAGTCACTAGACCAATGCAATATTGATTACAGCTTATGGGGAGCTCTGCTGGTCTCTTACCTTTCTTTATAAGCCTGAATGGGTTTTTCCAGGTACCCATGGAAGTGACCCCTATGACAGCCTCTAGACTGTATGGATTTCCAGATCCCAGGCACAGGGTTCCACCAAGTAGGGTGGGGATGAGAAAGGGTCCAAATCACTGTCTCACGTACTGACGATCAGAGACAAAAATAACAAGCCTCTTTTCAGTAGTCAATGAAATGTTGTATCATGGTTTCTAATATAAGGCATGAACAAATTAGGAAAATAGGAGGTATTTCTCATTATACTTCCAAAGTTCCAAATGATAAAATCTTTGTTTTTTAATCCATTTTAGTGTTAATATACGACATCAACTGCTAATGATGGTTATCTTTGCAGGCTAGATTGTGGAATATTTAACTGTCTACATCTTAGGTTTCTATAACACTTAGCTTTTTTAATTGTTTCGTGTTTAAGCTAATAAAACTGGAAAACATATAAAATTTAAAGAGACCCAATGCAGATAATATTTTACTGTTATGTTATTCACAAGATAATAGATTATCTGTAAACAGGTGCCATCCTGTCCTCCCTCTGCTGCAGATCCTCCAGGGACTTTCTGGTACCTGGACTTAACCCTAGCCTCCTTCCCCCAGCCTGGGATACGCTCTCACGTCCATCCCCATTTCACCTCCCCTGTTGCTCATGACCTTGCCCTCTTTGAGTGATCATCCTGTAATTCTCTTTTTCCTCTGCTCAGCACTCCGCTCTGGATAGCTCTTTCACTCCTATCTCTTCGTCAGTATCTCCTTATCATATGCTAGGGCAACATTGTTACCTTCACTGTATTTTCTTGTATACATGGTCTCAATTTTTTTCCCCTAAATATAAAAAACCACATCCCTAGATAGACGACAAGATCCTAAAGGACATTCTCTTTATAGTTACTGAGAGGTCAGTAACTTACCCAGTAAAGAATCCCCTCAAAGAAGTTATAGTAAATAATTATGTCAGTCACCCTCTTCACTGAACCGAATAGCTTAACCAGAACTGACGCCCCTTGAGAGTCCGCCTCATTTGTGGTACTTCCCATTCCAGTGTCTAATGCTTCCGTATATCTTGTTAGCGAGTTGAAACTACAGCCAGTGACATTGTTGTGCTCACTCTTCATAGTTTCCTAACTTAATCTACAATGAAAGCAGCTTGTCACCAAATAGCAGCAGATGTGTGGATACCTATGTTATACAGAGTCACATAAGATACAATATATACGTCCTATCTCCTACTGTTTTATAGTATGCAATCTACTGAATTCTGTTTCATCACATGCATGCCTTTGTCGTGGTTTGCCGGAGTTGTTAGTATGCACTTTCTGCCTAAAGGGAAACATCTTAATTATGACTTTACAAAAATTTTAAAATAAATCCCTAAGAATAATTTGAGACTTCTTTCTAAAACTTATAGTTTTTCCAACTGATTCCAATTCTACACGATAAATACAAATGATTTTCAAGTGATTTTTATAACATTTACCTTAATTTTGAATCAGTTTTCTCCAGCTATAGGCGCAAACAAATCATGACTTCATTTTCCTTAGGTACTTTCAGTCCTGCACACTCTCCCAAGGTAGAATCTAATCTAGGACTTTTTATAAACCACTTATAGGAAAAACTGAATCACCAGAGCCCCATTTGCCTGCGTCTGCATCTCTGCAGCCTTCCTTCTGAAAGTCTTATTGAGGAGTTCCCACCATGGCTTAGTGGGCTAAGAATCTGACTGAGTGACTCGGGTTGCTGCAGAGGCATGGGTTTGATTCCTAGCCTGGCCTAGTGGGTTAAAGGATCCGGTCTTGCAACAGCTGTGGCTTGGATTTAGTCCCTGGCCCAGGAATTTCCATAGGCTGCTAGCCATGAAAGAATAAATAAATAAAAACAAAAGGCTTAGTGAAACCTACATGGCTGCCATTTGCTGTCCAAAGTGTTTGTGGCTGCTTACCTTACACCACCCACCTCAGCTATGCCTTGAATGGCTGAAAACAGAAGCAAAAAAATGTACACTACGTAGTAAGACCCATTCAACTTCTCCTTGGGCCCCATTAGCCACAGCCCAAACATGGCTTGGTGGGACTGAAGATGTCAGAATTCATATCTAAAACAGCTCCCCCTCTATCAGAACACAGTTTTCAGACATCGAAACAGAGAACTAGAGCAGGGATGGGCAAACAACACTAATGCACCAAATCTGTGTCCCCACACGCCTGTTTTGCCAACAAGATTTTATTAAATTACAGCCATGTCCATCCATTTATATGTCAACTATAGCTACTCTCACCCTACAGTGGCAGAGTAGTTGCAACAAAGACCATCTGGCCCACAAAGCCCAGCATACTTAGTAGATGGCCCTTTACAGAAAAAAGTTAGCAACTGCTAAGTTAGATTTTTAATTGGGTGAAAGGGTTCCTGGCATCTCTATAGGCACATTCAGTCCAGTCTGTTTTCTTTTGTTAATGCCATTTTTTTCTTTTCAATTCCCAGTTCTGTCACTTTAAGAATGGACTCACACTAACCAAATTTACAAACAATAAAATATAAACAGAAAGAGAAACTCCCTTACTGATCTGGATTTTAAACTCCACAATTATAATTTCTACATGCATAAATGTTCTTCTGCAAGAAGTGTCCCTTTCCCCATATTTTTTTAGGGCATAGTATTACCATGCTCACGTGCCTATCATCTACATGTAAGGTGACAGTATATACTTAGTTTGCCTGAGATAGCCCTAATTTGCACCTGTTGTCCAGGCATACTTATTAATAATGCTGTTTCTGGAGTCCGATTGTGGTTCAGGGGAAATGAACCCGACTAGTATCCAGGTTTGATGGTTTGAGGATGCGGGTTTGATCCCTGGTCCCACTCATTGGGTTAAGGATCCAGCATTGCTGTGAGCTGTGTGTAGGTCAAAGACATGACTCAGATCTGGCATTGCTATGGCTGTGGCATAGGCCAGCTCCAATTCAACCCCTAGCCTGGGAACTTCCATAGGCCGTAGGTGCAGGCCTAAAAAGCAAAAACAAAAAATAATAATAATAATGCCACTTCTCAATTCGCAAAATATCCTGGTTTGGACAATAAATTATAAGGCCAATGAATTATATAGTTTTTCCCACAAAAGAGAACTCAAGACAACACTTCTCATATGTCACCTGCAGTCTGGGAATAAAGATTCGAAAATCCTCCTCATAAGAAATCCATCCAGATCAATAGAAATATGTGTGATAAAATTACCTGTTAATGGTTAGTTTCATTTCCTATATATGTTTTATATGATTTAGAAAAGAGGTATCTGTGTAAATTTCTAGAAGTTTCTCTGGATAAGTAGCAGGAAAGTATAGCTGCAACAGCTTTGGGTGGGACACAGGAATCATAGACTTTTAAAGAAGAGAGTCATCTTTACGCTTAAGCATGGGGGAGGGGCAGAGCAGAATGAGAAAAAAAAGGGTGACAATTATTTTCATTCCATATGAAGTTTCAAAACAGAGAACTGGAGGAAAGCAGGAGGGGTAGGAATGTCATGGCTCATATTACCTCCATGCCAAGTTCCTACATATTTATTTCATTTACTAACTTTGTTTAAGGGGAAACAAGAGAGAAGAAAATGTAGAGAAAAGTGTTCAGAATGATGAGTGGCCACAGAGGTGAATGTCGCAGAAGCAATTACAATTTTCTGCAAAGTAGGTGGCTCCAGTGACCCCATCTGCATCTCTGTCTTCTGGCTTAATATAATCAGGAGCCTGAGTAGATAATGACTAGATGGAGTTGTTCCCATGGCAACCATTTCAGAACAACAAGATGTGACTTCCACACTTGCTCAGCAAAGGAAGTGACATACAAAGCAAACATTCCCAGTGACTATGGAGCTTGAGGAAAAGAAGGAGCATGGTTGGCTGGAGGTTTTAAGGCAGCAAATATCAGCCACCACTGAGAGCCTGGAGCTCTAGACCAGCCCCCAAGTCTGTGCGGTAGTAGGTTAATTGGTTATTTGGTTTTTCCTGTCGGTTAATTTGCTGATCTTGATATTTAAAGTTCTGTTCCTCCAGATCTGCCTCTCCGGGGGCGGAGGGGGGGGGCGTTTTAGCTGCACAAGCATTGAGGTAGTTTTAGTAGAGCTACAGAAATATTTTCGTTTGCTTATTATGTCCAAAATAGAGCTAATATTTACAAACATATGCGTATTAATGAAGGGACACAGAAACTCAAATGCTTTTTTAGAAGCTTCCGTCTAAACATATTACACCCTGCAGAAATGCGAAATATATTCACAAAAGGATGGTCAACCAAAAGCCACCCAGCCTATTACAGACCATCTGGTGCTAAGTGATATCCTCATCTTAAAGATGGAGAAGCCATTTGATTACAAACCTCATTTTCTAAGAGAGAATTCCTAGCAGATGGTGACAGCCTTGCAGTAGTTTTCTGAAAGATAACTTGTAGTGTTACCTATGAGAACAATACAAAGTGTAAAGAACCTAAACTAAAATGTGACGGGTGAGACGTTGTTTAGGGTGCAAACTCACTGCTAAGAGATAAACAAGTTCTGAGGATGTAATGCCTAGCATAGTGATTATAGTCAGCAATACTGTATTGTATATGTTTCAAAGTTGCTAACTGTTCTTGGCACAGAAATGAAATTATAGCTGGGTGAAGGGAGAGAGGTGTCAGTTATTGCTCTGGTGGTAATCATATTGTGGTATATAAAGGTATCAAATTAACCTCAAATTTACACAATGTTATATGTTGTTATGTCTCAACTTAAGAACGAAAAGAAGAAAAAAGAAAAGTTCAAGGAGTTCCTATCATGGCTCAGTGGGTTAAGAACCCGACATAGTATGTATGACGATTTGAGTTCAATCCTTGGCCTCGCTCAGTGGGTTAAGAATCTGGTGTTGCCGCAAGCTGCAGTGTAGGTTGTAGATGAAGTTCCAATCCAGTGTTGCTGTGGCTCCAATTTGACCTCTAGCCTGGGAACTTCCATATGCCACGTGTGCAGCCCTCAAAAGAAAAAGAAAAGGAGGGAGAGAGGAAGGAAGGAAGAAAGGAAAGAAAGAAAAATTAAAAAGACAAGATAAAAACGTTCTTTAAAAACCTGTAACATTGATTTGAAAGAAGTCGCGCTCAGAGGATAATATCCCACCAGCACAAAACCAGTCCCCCAGCCCCCTGCTCCCCAAGCAGAGAAGGGAAGCCCTGGTTGGGATGAGTTCAGACTTCTCCAGGGCCAAAGTAACACCCCACAGTTCCGAAGTTCAATATTTGCCTTCCACTGAAGAAAGGCAAGGCATTGGTTGTGGTTGTGGTGCCTTCTGACTCACCTGGAACATACTCCATCATGGGCACTCCGGGTTTCTGGCTGTAGGCTTCCCAGCACTTCAGATGCGGAAGTGCCAGACCAGCAGGACGGTTAGCCACTGAAATTCACTGCATTGCAGAAGGCAGCGCTGATGGTGTCCTCGCTGTTTCCCTCACTCCCTGTCACTGTTCACCACTGGCCATCAATGGAGTGCCTCCTCTGGTGAAGCAGTAGTATGCCAGGCGCCAAAGATACAAAGATGCGTGAGACAGAGCCACTGCTCCAAGGAATTTTCAGAGATATAAGCAATACATTTTGATGTGACGTGATGCATCTAATAATACATGCATATAGAATAAGAGTACACATACGTCTAAACAAGATTCAGAGATGAGAGGTAGAAACTCTGGGGAAGTCAGAAAAGGGAAGAATTAACTCTGTCTTGGGAAATAAGAGAAGGCTTTCTAGAGGAACAAAAACAGGAGCAGTTCCAATACAACGATGATGTGAAAGAGGGCTGCACACTGAGGCCAACGTTCTGAAATACGCTTCAAGACCTAAGGAAGCAGGAGTTCCCATTATGGCTCAGTGGTAACAAACCCGACTAGCATCCATGAGGATGTGGGTTCAATCCCTGGCCTTGCTCAGTGGATTAAGGATCTGGCATTGCCATGAGCTGTGATGTAGGTCACAGACACAGCTCAGACCCTGCGTTGCTGTGGCTGTGGCATAAGCCGGCCGCTGCAGCTCCAGTTTGACCCCTAGCCTGGAAACTTCCATATGCCACAGGTGTGGCCCTTAAAAAAAATAAAATAAACCCTAAGGAAGCAGGAAAGAGATGTCAGCCATTCTGCTCAACTAGATTTAAATGTTATTGGAGGATGGAGTATTTCGATAGGAGCCCAACAGAGAAGTGAGGAAAGAGAATTCAGTAGCATCCCCAACTATCTGGGGAAAATCATATTCAAAAAGAGATAGTTTTCACCCTCTAAAATTAGAACTGGAACTAACCTTTGCCTTCTATTAACATGGCTGATGTCATGTAACAAATTCATTTTTTACCTGAGTGATGAAAAACAGAGAATTGAATCAGTGCCCCCAGTGTTTCCTCTGGGTTATTATCCATTCATTCAGCAAACACATACTCTATGCCAAGCAGGCCATGAGGCCAAAGTGCCCTGAGCTGCACCAATAAGCATGGGGCTTAGACAGCCTTTTACGTGATGGCTAGCTCCTGTCTCAGACAGCAGTGTACTGGAGTCTGCCAGATACATCAGACACCAATATCTGAATAATTCCTTTCTAGTCAACAGGGACTGGGGGGTAGCAGGGATGGAACCTACCACATCCTGTCCCAGGACTGAAGATTCTGAGTGCTCAACAGGAAACTCTGAGATAGTCCTCTGCCCTCGAAGACCCAACAACTTCATTAGACAGATAAGACATATGCATTAAACCATAGACCATACAAGAGGATAAATAACCTAGTTCGTAAATAATTGTCACAGGGAGTTCCCGTCATGGCGCAGTGGAAATGAATCCAACTAGAATCCATGAGGCTATAGATTTGATCCCTGGCCTCGCTTAGTGGGTTGGGGATCCGGCATTGCTGTGAGCTGTGGTGTAGGTCACAGACGTGGCTCAGATCTGGCATTGCTGTGGCCATGGTATAAGTTGCAGAGGCAGCTCAGATCCTGCGTTGCTGTGGCTGTAGCATATGCCAGCAGTTGTAGCTCTGATTCAACCCCTAGCCTGCGGGTGTGGCCCTGAAAAGCAAAAATAATAATAATAATATTTACGGACAGTAAATCATAGTCAAGAGAAGGCGGAGATGACTGAAGGGCCCTGAACAGCAGAGGACTTTATGGTCTTGTGCTGAAATCTGAAAGACAAGTAGAGTGTTGACTGGTTCAGGAATTGCCTAGAAGTGAGACTGAGCTGACAGATGGGAGACATGAAGTCATTAAGTAGGAAGAAGTTCCAAAAAGTAGTAAAGTATGTTGACTAGAGAGAAAATGCAAAGGCTTGGAATGCCAGGATAAAGAATTTGAACTCAATTCATTAAGCAAAGAGAATTACCAGAGAATTTTAAGGAAAATATGGATAAAATAGTGTTTCAGACAGCTAAGTGACATCCGTATGTTAGGACAAACAGATCCAATGAATCAAAAGAAATGTAATCAGGTTGACTGCCTCTTATGGCAGTAGAGAAATAAAGGTATAAATTTAGAGATGGCATGGAGAAGAGGAGGTAACACATGCTGATACTGAAGACTAGGCATTCGAGAGATCGGTCTGGTCATCCGAAAAACTGGAGGTAAAGTCAACAGTGAGGAAAGTAGCAGGGGATGGGAAGAAGATGGTGAGCTTAGTCAGGACAAGCTGTTTGCAGGAGAGTCAAGTGAAAATACCCAGGAGAAAACTGGAAGTGAGGGATTGCAGTACAGCTAAGGGAGGCCTGTTTGGGAAGCTCCACTTGGGAATCACCTCCATCCTTGAATCATGTGGCCAGAATAGGCATCACAAAATCAATGACCACTTTGTTCCAGTGCTCCTAGGGTGTCACTTTGTAATAAGCGTGAGCTAGCAGCCGATGAGAAAGGCCACAAAGAAGGAAGTTTCACCAGCAATGCATTTTCCCTGGTGAGAAACAATTCACGCACCACAGTTCAGATACCACCCCAACCCCTTCCTTCATGGATTCTATTTGGTACGAGCATGGCTGATTGTCAGAGCCCAGAGGCTTTGCTAACTCACCTGAATGCTGCACAGAGAAATGGCAGTTCTCCTGCAGCATCTCTCTGGGTAAGACCCTAGCCCACTCAGAGTATTTCTGGCATAGTGGCTTCTTTGGATTTCTGGAGACAGTCAAGAGGGAAGCAGGAGTAAGTAAAGTTTCTTGTGACTGAAGTTTCCCTATGAGTCACTGAGCCAGAATGACTTGTTTGTTAAATAAAATTAAATTCAACCTCTTACCCAGAAGCAGGCACAGCTGATCTCTTATGACTTTATTAATAAACAAAAGGAAGGGTTATGTCCTCTTATTGCTGCCCTATTCTTGAAGTTTCAGAAGACCTCATAGTCCCCATTTAACTCTATAGATGAAAAAAAAAAGTATTCCCATCGTTAAAATCTTTTGCGTGCTTCTATACTGAGATCTCAGGGTTAAGACACGAGATGGAGATCTTGTTTTCTTTCTCACTAGCTCACCAAATTGGGGCACCCGAGTGGTTTATTACTTGTAAGTAATCTTAGGAGGGAGGGCAGTAGAACCCACGCCTGAGGAAAGTGGCAACAATTACAGAGGAAAGTCCCAAGGGCAGGTGGCCATTGTCACTGCACCTAACAACGGCCACCACAACAGCACTGACATGGGAGGTGCTTGATCCCAGGCCTAGGCTGCAGGCAGCTGGCTGTGGAACCCTCTCGGGCAAGACTCCCCAAGGCTGTAGTCTACCAAGGCTGAGAAGCACAGGAGGACTGCTGTGAGCACCAGAAATAAGAAGCCTTCACGCCCCTATAGGCTGCTGCTCTGCCGAGTCCACAATAGCTGCCCACCCAGTGCCCCCCACACACCAAACCATGGTCAACAGAGGAGGCTGCTGAAAAGACCACGAGCTTTCAAGTCAGACCTGGGTTTGAATCCTACATCTTTTGTGAGCGTAAGAAAGATACCCAGATTATTTACTGTCCACGTTTCTGGAAGGACATTGTAACACCAGCCTCACTGGGTCGAAGTGAGAGGTAAACGACGTCAATGTGTGCAACAGCCCATCCGGCTCCTAATAGGTCCTCAAAAGATGTAGTAGAACTTTGGTTGTACCTACTGCCTCTGCTGAGTACACCTCTACCTAGGCACCTCTTCTCCTAGGAGACACCTGCGGTCCTCCCTCAGTTGCCACAGGGAATAGGCTCCAGGAGACACACACGCCACCCCCACCACGCCCCGCCCCACCCAACCCCACGTGAATACCAAAGTTGGTGAATGCTCAAATCCCTAACAATCTGCCCTGCATATCAGTGGGTGCAGAACCTGCAGATACAGAGAGCAGGCTGTATTCGCTGCTCAAGCCCTGGCCCAGCATTACAGTTTTTGTGAAGCTTCCTTCAACCCTCCAGGGATCTAACGAATTATTCCCACTTCTGTCTCTTACAACATCTCCAGGAAAGCATCTGTCACACTACAACTCCAAATTTTTTGAACCTGAATCTCCAGACAATATATTTTCAAAATCATCCTGAGGTGATCTGAAGCAGCAAACCCAGACCTTCCATGAGTATTTGGGAACCACTGATATAGGTCAGCTATGCCATATGCATGTTACATCAAATAATAATAATAATAACTAGTATGTGGAGCCCTTAGTTCTAGACACAGCTTTACATCTCAGATTGCACAGATTGACTTATTTAATGCCCACAAGAGCACTACTATTTAAAATGAAGAAATTGAGGCCCAAACAGGAGAAGGAACTCACCTAAGAAGTAACCTGTTAGCCAAAATTCAGACCCCCAAAATACAAGGTCAGGGTACAAGTTCCTAATGATCATGGAATATAGTTCTTCTTTATATATGAATTTTAATGTTCAAAGGCACTACATGTATGCAGTACTGTCCTTTTAAGTACCAGTTACTCATATTAATTATTTGTCTTACATTATAGTAGCTATTTTTTTTAACAGCACATTTAGATTATTCCCTTTTTGGTATGAAACTGCTTCATTTTCATTGAATGACTATTTCTATAACTTCACAAGAAATGTATGATTATACACATAAATACTGGATATTGCCACTTTTCAACTCTGTTTTTCAATATCCCACTGTTCTGGCACATTGCTCATTTCATCGCCTGACCTTGTGTTCTTTGATAAGAAAGAGAAGGGTGTGGTCGTGATAACTCAGGACATTTGTCAGCTGTCCCCCAGAAAAAGGAAATGGAATCACTATTGTGACAAATTTAAGTCAGATTTGAGGCTGCCACCGGTTGCTTTAATTTTTCTCAAGGGGAGTTGGTTATTTCCTGTCATGCAAGCTGCATCGTTGAAAGACAGTTTCTCAAAATGTTTATAATACATTAAGTAAAAAGAAGCAGGATACAAATTGTGTATCTTAAAAGAAGATCTCATTTCTGATTTTAAAAGTACACCAGAATTTTAACAGGGATTATTTCTAGATGATTATCATTGCCCCTTTTTTGTTTTTCTATTTGTTATACCGTATATGTGTGCTCCTCTTATATTCAGAAAAAAATGAAATTTTACTAAAAAGAAAAAAACTCAATATTGACCAGAAATAGAATCTTTACCTTTTTTTTTCCAAATAAAGTCTTTTCAGGACACACACAAAACGAAGTTGCAGCCATGGCCCAGAAAACATTATTGACTGAGCTCTCTTGGAAAACTGACTAGAAATTGTGAGGTTGGTAGTTATTGAAGCTATATATGATACCTCATAATGATTTTTGTCCCTTAAAGATAAAGTTTATTCTAAAGAGCATGAAACCAGAATTCCCGCTGTAGAGCAGAAGAAAGAAATGTGACTAGTATCCTTTAGGATCTGGGTTCGATCCCTGGCCTCACTCTGTGGGTTGGGGATCCAGCATTGCTGTGAGCTGTTGTGTAGGTCACAGATGTGAATCAGATCCCATGTTGGTGTGGCTGTGGTGTAGGCTGGCAACTGGCCTGACTCAGTCCCTAATCTGGAAACTCCCATATGTCTCAGATGCGGCCCTAAAAAGCAAAAAAAAATAAAAAATAAAAAAATAAAGAGCATGAAACCAAACTTCTAACTCACATTGAAATAACATTTTAGGAGTGTCCTTGTGGCTCAGCCTGTTAAGTATCTGGCATTGTCACTGCAGTGGCTTGGGTCATTGCTATGGCACAGGTTCAATCCCTGGCCTGAGAACTTCCACATGCTGCGAGCACAACCAAAATTTTAAAAAATAAAATAAACAGCACTTTACATTTGATAAAGCTTTTAAATGAAGGCACTCAAGAGATGGTTCAGCCTAGTTACTCAGTTTTATAAGGAAGAAACAAACAAAAAACAAAGAGGCCAAGTGACTGCAAGATAATGAGAGTTAAGATCTAGGATTCAGGCCTTTTGACATTGTTTTTCCACTCAGTCAAATGGTCTTCCTTACCTTAAAGATAGAAGACAGTATGGCGGTACCTCAGAAAACTAAATATAGAGCCACCATATGATCCAGGAATCCCACTGCCAGGCATATATCCATACATAACTTCCATTGAAAAATATATATGCACCCCTGTGTTCATAGCAGCACTATTCACAATAGCCAAGACATGGAAGCAACCTAAATGTCCAGTGGCAGATGAATGAATAAAGGAGATGTGGTACATATATACAGTGAAATATTATTCAGCCACAAAAAAGGGCAAACTAATGCCATTTGCAGCAACATGGATAGAACTAGAGGCTCATACTAAGTGAAGTAAGTCAGAAAGAGAAAGACAAATACCATATGATATCACTTATTTGTGGAATCTGAAGTCTGGAACAGATGATCCTACCTTAAACAAACAAACAAACAAACAGATCTTGCCCAAGGAGAGCAGATTTGAGGTTCCCAAGGGGGAAAGGGGGGGGAGTGTGATAGATGGGCATTTGGGGGGTTTTTTTTGGATGCAAACTGTTACATCTGGAATGGATGGGCAATGGAACCCTGCTGTACAGCATAGGGAAATGTGTGTGACTGGGTCACTTTGTTGTACAACAGAACTTGATGAAACATTATTAATCAACTATAGTAATAAAAATAATAACAATAAAGAAAATGAAAAAAAGATGTATGTCACTTGCAATGGGAGAAAAGATAAAACAGGGATTCCTCCTGAAAGTCATGGGTTTGAATTCTGGCAGCAGCGGTTGCCTGACTTCTCTGTCCTCCAACTTTCTGGGCTATAAAAGGATTAAAGAGTACATACCTCACAGGGTAATTATGAAAAGTAATGAGTAAATATGTGTGAGGTGCTAGCATAGTTCCCATTACACTACAGATCCTCAGTAAATGTGGACTCGGACTGTTATTCACATTCCTATTTCCTTATGACCATATGGAGAAGCGCTTGTGGGAAGAGTATACAATACCTCGCACATGTGACATATTGAAGAGAGTGATTTATTAACCTTTTTCAGTTTTTCATTCTTTCACTTATATTTTCTCAGCAAATATTTATTGAGTTCCCCCTGCAATACCAGGAACATACTCTTTCCAAAGTATGGTTGTAAATAAAGTGGTATGGAGAAAATGGTAGCTGGAAATGGGGGGTTGGGAAGTTTTTGCTTTATTTTTGCAAGACATTGAAGCATGCTGAAATTATGGCAAGAAAGATCTAGTTGAAGAAGAACAAGGGAACTTATGAGAGAGAAAAGTCTTAACTGGCAGTTATTTGGGAGGGGAAATTTTCCCCACTCCCCTCTTGAGTTCTTGTGGCTTGAGTAGTAGTAAAATTGACACAAGACAGATGAACAGAAGAAAAAGAAACAAATTTTAATTCATGTGCAGGAAGGTCTCATAGAAATGGAAGCTAATAAGTTGCCAAAGCAAGTCACTTTTATACGTTTTTATACAAGCAAAATATACTTCTGAGGAATTGACATGACAAAGAAACTTGGGTTATAGGTGCCCAATCAGTGAGGAATCTGAACAGAAGTTGGGCTTGGGGAGTGAATTAAAGAAGTAACAAGGTTTGTTTACATAGACTCCTCAGCCCAAGTTCTCCATCTTCAGCGATAAGGGTGTCCTTCTACCTCCAGATGCAGAGAGTGGACCTTCCACATGAGGACTTTATTTCTTGCTTTCAGGAAAACAGGAGAGTCAGTGTCCCTCTTACATTGACCATTTCTTAAGTAACTTTAATTCAGAATAATCAATATGCACATTTTGAAGTCACCTGCCCTGGGCTCCAACAGAGTAAAATGTCCTGAAATTTAATAGGGGAACTGGCCTTAGGAAAGGAGGCAGCTTATCTAATAGACCAGAGAGAATGAAGGAAGAGGAGTTCCCGTTGTGGCTTAGCAGGTTAAGGATCCAACATTGCCTCTGTGAGGTTGTGAGTTCAGTCCCTGGCTTTGCTCAGTGGGTTAAGGATCAGGAGTCGCCACAGTCTATGACATTGGGTTGTATGTGCGGCTCAGATCTGGCGTTGCTGAGACTGTGGCGTAGGCTGCTTCTGCAGCTCTGATTTGACTCCTAGCTTGGGAATTTCCACATCCTGCAGGTGCAACCATTAAAAAAAAAAGAAAAGAAAAGAAATGAAGGAAGAAATGGCTGCAGAATAGGAAGTTTCATAGGTTTTATAGTAAAAAGGTAAGGAATTTCCCACCCAGTGACTTTCAATTTCTCTCTGAAGTAGAAAGCAAAGCAGAGAGTGGTAAAGACAGGGCACTGGAGGACCCTCTAAGCTTGACGGTCACACATCTGTGGCCCATAGAGACAGTTCTGTGCTCCACCTGGCCACCAGCAGTGAGCATCAGTACCACAGCTGTGGTGCCACTGAAAGGGAAATTCCAGCCACAACATGGTGGCCTGGCCGCACTTTGGGGAGCTAAGTCTAGGTCATTGCTTTCCGTTTTTCTCATGGTGCGGGCCGTTACAGATAAACTTGTCACTGTTCCTGCCCCACCCTCCCATTCCCACAACTCCCCACAATACAAAACTGAAAACAAAGAAAGTGATAACCTCGCGTCAAAGACTCCTCTCTCTTCCTTGGACTTATCTGTGCTCTGCGGGCAACATAATCTCTAAGGAATGTCCAGCCGTGAAAATAAGTTTTACTTCTGTCTCTGTTGTCTTTGCCCTGCGCACCCACCCCACGACCACCCACAGGGGCCAGTCCATCGCAGGAAGACAGCCATGGCTGCAGCTAGTTTATTTCTAGGCAGGAGCTGGGGATGTTCCCTTCTTGCTCTTCTTCCCCGGTGGCAATGGATCCTAAGGCAATGTGAATATTTCTAGCACCTTCGCTCCCAAGAGTCGCCAAGAATTAGCCGAGTAGAACCAACTTACCTAACCATAGATTGCAGGCCCCCGTTCCCCCCTTCCCTCTCCCGCCTGTGGTTTTTTCAGTCATGAAAAAAAGAAAAGTCTCCCTTCTCTTCTTTTCTCATTCTTTCATTTTGTGCCTTGCCATATTCACTTTATTTTCTGTTTTTAAGACAGTTCTTGGTAAAGACCAGGAAGCTAAAAATCCATCCAAAAAAACCTTCTCCTTGGAAGATCTGGAATAAATACTCTCTCAGTGCGTGTGTCTCTGTCTCTGTCTCTGTCTCTCTCCCTCTCAGAAAAGGTACACTACATTAAACAACTCATATTTCTAGTCCTGTGCTATGAGCTACAGGAAGTAAAAGATAAAACAATGGGGGAAAGGCTAGTGCATCACCCAAAGAAACACCGGATAAACTGACAGGTGCCAGGGAGGCTCCTGGGGAGGGAGCATTGGACGTTCTAGTGAAGGACCTCATGGAGAGTTTGACACTGGTACTTGGACAATGATTGGATCTTTATAAGAATTTTTTTAAGTGCATTCAAAATAAATATCAGGTGGGAAAATGCTGGGTTCATTCATAAGATGAGTCCCTTCAAATGCTAGAATTAATGAATGTGTTGTGTTGAAGACAGCGAGTTGCACAGTTGAAGGGAATGTAATCAGAATTGATTTAAAATTAGGCCGAAATTTTACTAAACCATGAGGATTGATTAGAACTAGACCAGGGGCCGTTTTAAATACCAGTTTGTCATTTACTCTGTAAAAAGTAAAACGGAGCATCACTGAAGGCTTGTGTACGAAGAGGAACACGTTTTCTCCTCCTTTGTACCTCACACAGCAAGTAGTTGCTTCTTCTTAATGTTAAAACTAAGTTACAAAGAAATGGCTGGTTATTTCTGGCTGTACAATGAAAATGCATTCTCTATCACTTCAAAACCTTTGGTCCAACTTCCTGTACCTAAGAGCAAGACTTCTTTAATGACACGCTTTATAAAAATAGCATATACTGCTCTTGGTTTCCAATTTGGTTTCAAATTGTTGCATAGAAAGTCCAGGATCTCAATCCATTATCAATATGAAATGTATCATTGTAACTCTAAAATTAACTGACATTTATTGAAAGTGTTCTATGTGCTAAGCACTTCTATGTTTAACTTTGTTTATTCCTCTTGACAACGTAGTAAATTCTGTTAATTATTATTGTCCTCAATTGACAATTGACAGGAGGCAGTGGACACACTGAGAAAATGAGGAAGTCTGCAGAGCTGTATGACACGCAGCTTGCAAAACCACAGTAGATTCTAGAGTCATCTTCTCTATCCCTTGGTTGGAAGGCTTCCCACCACCCTCCCTGATGAAGATGATGGCTTCCTCGCCAGGCAGGCCTCCAGACAAACTAAGGCTGCTGGGATCCTCTTTTTCATTGATGAATTCACTCAATAGATGTTTATTGAGCACCTGCTATGTGTCAGGCCCTGTTCTAATGGCTTCGCTCCAACAGTGGAAAGGAAGCAAACTTCCTTTTTTTAAAGGACCTCTTCTCTTAGAGTATTTTCTCTATCGCATTTATCCCTCTCGATTATGGTAATGATTACAATTTAAGGAGTAATATTAGGTCTCCAAAATATCAACACTCTTCTTGATACCACTGGCAAAGCATCTTAATCTTCATGTAAAAAAATTACTTTAAAAGACAAATAAATGATATAGAAAGAAATGTCTTCAAAGAGAAAGGTTGATTGATATAGCATGTTCTAGTCAGGTGAATATTCTCTTAATTGGGAATTGCAAACATGGATAACCTGTTTTGAAAGAATGTTAATAGAACCAAAAACTTCTAACACAAAAGCTATTTGGAGCATAACTTAGTTCTTCAGTGACTCATAATTTCTTAGAATCTTAGAATGCTTTAGAGTCAATTATTTTAAACAGCGATTATTAACTGGAACTTCAAAACAATCTTTGTGAAGAGTTAAGCTTTCTTATTTTTAGAATTTCCATTTGCTGAACTTGCGCAGGTCAGTGGTATCACCTGAGACTTTGAAAATAATCTAAAGCAGTGGAATTTTATTTCAGTTGTTTGGAAATGACTAACAGAGTGATACAATGGATGAGTTTCATCTAAGATTAATAGTTGGGTAAGTAAGAAACACCCACCACATGGATATTAATAAGATGTGTCACGATAGTCTTATGACAGGAACGTTCTCTCAGAGTATTTTGGAAGTACCTATTTAACAGCTGTTACCACCTTAAATCACCCATTGGTATTATTTTTTAAGTGTCTTAAATAGAGAAGATTAAGAGAAGGAACATTATAATACTTTAAATGATAAAGAGGCTCTGAGTACCATTTACCAATGATATTAACAGCATGAATAATAAGAAAAGGTGACTCAAGGTGATTTAAGGACAATTTAAATTGCATATGAAAAATGAAAACTTGAGGTGAAGTATTAGGAAATTCTTAACTTCCACTTTTTAAATTGTGGAGTGGAATTTTAAATGGGGCTGAGAAATATGTGCAAAGCATCGACATAATACTATATTGTTAGAAAAGCTATACAAACAGAACATTAAAATCACTTCGCTATATAAAATTAAATGCCAAATGACAGTATCACGTGTGCACATCCCCCAATGCTAAACTTAGGCTGTATCCCCTATATTTCCTTCTTAGGACTAATAGAGATCAATTTTGCTTTTATTCTCATCTATGTCACTAAAATATAAGCTACACAAGGAAAGGAAGTTTATTTTGTTCACTGCTATATCCTAGTGTCCAGAACAATGCTTTGCACATGATAGGGGCTTGACAAATATTTGTCAGATCAATAAACAAATTATTTAAGGTGTTTATTCAAAAAGACTTGTTGCTATGGATGGCATATTCTATTTTACCAAAGTTAATTTGTGTGTAAAATGCTGACAACAGTGGGTGAAGTTTTGCCCTATTACACAAAATTTTTAACATAAGCGTTCAGGAAGGAATATTTTCATGAAGACTAGCAACATTAAGTGGCACAGGTTCTAAATTTCATATATTCCATTATAAAGCATTTGAATTTGTGATGAAGCATTAATATTTTGAAATGCAGTATTTAGGATATATTTTAGCAAAAAGAAAGAAAATTAAAACATATGACCGAATCATCCTTTACCCTTAAATTGTACTTGCCAAGCCTATAGCTTTCATTAATACATATCACTTATAGCACCATTTCCCTAAGTGAGGTATACATTCCAAACGGTACACAAGAGGATACATTATTACAAGAACAACCTTTTTTCTTTTCCTTTAATGGCTATATATTTATTTTAATGTACCAGGGAAATGTATCTAGCACATCAAATCTATTTTTTATTGATATCAAATTGCATCTTGATTTAAGTAGGAAGTTCCATTGTGACTCAGCAGGCTAAGAACCCAACATAGTGTCTGTAAGGGTGCGGGTTTGATCCTTGACCTTGATCACTGGGTTAAGGATCTGAGCTGCTGCAAACTGCAGCATAGGTTGCAGATGTGGCTTGGATCCTGTGTTGCCGTGGCTGTGGCATAGGCCTGCAGCTGCAGCTCCAATTTGACATCTAGCCTGGGAACTTCCATAGGCCATAGGTACAGACATATAAAGAAAAAAAATTTTTAAGTAAGCATTAATTTATTTGATTTAAAGAAAGATACTAAGTAAACAGTTGTGTAGGCAGATATGACAAAGACCATAATAATGGCACATGGATGCATGAAATTGGAGGAACGCTGACCTTAGTTCTTACTTGGAGCAAGACAACTCTTGTTTCCTTATGAGAATCTTCTTACTAGACTAGAGTCTGTTACTTTACCACCTTCACCAGCTAAGTTTTTACCTGGTAGAATGACTTTTACCTGATCAGACTCAATGCCTACATTTTATAGCACATAATTTATAATGTCCTCTTTTATTATCTTGAAAGGAAGTCCATAGCATACTTATACACGTAAGTTCAAAAAACTCATTCTGAGGTCCTGACTATTATAAAGCAAAAACAGAAGACAGTCAATATGTGACTTAAAAAATGTTGTTAATGTGTAAATGCTTGGGCATAATCCCCTTAGAAGGCACGATGATGTGGTCATACACCACACCTGCATGCAGAATCACTGTGAAGGACAGTTACTAATGCAGAGTGGCACAGGTGTGTTGTGCAGGTAATGCAATCTGATATCATAAGCAGTCTTACCAATTGTGATTTCCTAAGATGGAGGGCGACTTTTGACAAAGTCCGGTCTACCACCCTTCCCTGATAAACTCACATTCCTCCTTTAATTTGCATAGTAGTTGCATTCCTGAAAAGACATTTAAACTATGCAAAAGAGTGCTTTGTGCTTATATGGAAAACAAGGAATCAGGATTAGGTTCCAGGTTCGGAAATTATAAACAGACTTTTTACCTACATGAAGTAGCCATTAAAAAGCCAGAACAAGACACAGGACAGCTCTTTGATGTGTGGAATTGTCCCACGCTCTTCGCTCTTCGGTACATCTAGCATTCCTGGCTCCCTCCCGGTAAATTCCATTCAGCCTCTTTCTGTCATTGTGACAGCTAAAAATGCCCCCCAACATTTCCCAAGTGCCTCCCACATTGATCTCATAAATCTAGTACCACTCTTGGGTTTATTTACTTCTTGAGTTCTTCACTGCAAACTAATAGGTAGCTGTTAATCCAATTCAAGCTTTCCATTTATCAGTGATAGCATTTGGTTCTAAAATATTCTAAACATAAAACATCAACTCTATGGCTTCTAAAGCTATTGTAAAAATACTCTATTTTATCATCATTACAGAAGTTCTGTTGCTTATAGCTGTTGTCAGCTGTAAAATTTGTTGCCTTGAATTAGGTAAAGAATAAGTATTCTTAAAATAAATTACAGAAAGTCTGGTTGCTTTTAAGAAAAAGATTGCAGAGCTGGGGCTCCTGAAAGAATCTAAAATTCAGTATAGCTTGAAATCTGGTTTCTGAAAATCAGATACTTTCTGAATTATCTAAGCCTCCTAGGGCTACAGATTTTGACAGCATAGCTTTAAAAGCAGATTCTTGGCATAATTTTGAGTGGGTTTTGACCAACTCATGCTCAGAAATTTGCAACTGCAGCATTCATTGGGAGGTACAAGAAAGAGAAAAAAAAAATTAATGAAAAGTTTCCAGGGTGAAGGACCTTAAACTTAACTGAACTTCTGAACTTTACACCCTGTTGTGATCTTTCTGACACTTTGAAGAATCTTCTGGAGAGTCTCCAGAGAGCACACGCCTCACTCTTCATTCTTAAACAGTGTGAAATCTGTCAACCCAGCCAGGTCATCAAGAGGTCAGACTGTGACTTGTCATTACTGAGAGGAGATGTTCTCTAGGACACTGAAGAATCTGGGCAGATTTTGCTTTTTACCAAGAGCCAGAGCCTGGCATTTAAGAAAGAGACTGATTTGCACTCATTGGAAAAGCTGGCTGAGCACATATCCTTGAATCAAACATGTCCTACGCGAGCTACTAAAGTGATGATTTGACATCCATCCCCTTAATTCTAACCAGAAAGCTGATCATTGAAAACAACGAACAGAGCTTTACTTGCAGAAAATGGAAAGTTTAAAACACTTGCCTTAGCTCAAGATAGAACCTGATTTTTTTAAATTAATTCTATTGTGTGAGACAAACAATATCCGTTACTGAGAGAGAGAGGTGGAAACTCTTGATGCCTGTTCTACTTGTTCTAGTTTGTTTTTTGTTTTTTTTTTAAACTAAGTTCTTTAACCTTTCGGTACTCTGTTTCTCTGCTTATAAACTTGGAAAAGGAGAGATATTATTAGTTCAGGTTATTTTGTTGGAGAACTAGGACCTCTGTGCAAAATTACCAAGTCAATGAAGTTTTTCTTCGAAGTTCACACCTTCTTTAATTCATTTCATTGTGCTAAATGCTGAGGATTAAAAAGTAAATAAAGCGTAGGTCCTGCCCTCAAGGAACTAACAGTTTAGTGGGTGAGAAAAACAAGTAAATATGACAGTTCTGATGTGCATGAATAATTGCTTTGCTCAATACAGTAGGAGGTGGGGTTGCAATGGAAGCCCAGCACAAAACACCAGCAACCTGGAAGGGTGGGGAAAACTTTCCGCCATCCTCTATCTCCTCTCTCAGCCTCTCCACCCCAGCTTCCAGCTCTCCCCGAAGCAGACTTCCCTTCTGAGATAGAACCCCAAACTGTAGACCGTTCCTTCTGTGCCTTCCATAAAACTCTGTTTGATATTGCCTGCCTAATTGCCAACTAAGTCAAGCTGAGGTTTTCACTGATTGGTTAAATAACTATTTCCAGATGCAAGTTGCATTCTAACTATGATTTTCCTTACACATTGCACTAATCTTTATGAAACATGCACTGTGTGGAGTGATTTCAGTTCTTTTACCCGAAAGACCGATAAGTGGAAGAACCAAGGCTTGAACCTGGTGATTCAAAACCAAAGGCTCTTTCCTTCGAATGACAATTTTGTATTCCCTCTTCTCACAGTCTGTAGGCTCTGCCTGGCTAGACAGCCCCACTGGCTGAAACTCCAAGAGAGCAGTAGGATCGTGCTCACATGACTCGTCTAAGTGGAGATGGGACAGACACTGACACAACACTGTCATGGCATCATAGCTGTTTCTGGAGACCCAGACCCCATGAGGGCACTGCTTGTTTGTCCAGCCACTCTAGCTGCTGCTAGCAGGGCAGTTGAAGGTCCCAAGAGAGTACAGATAGCACCCTCTCAAGCCAGGAGTGCAGTTTTCAACTATTACTGCCACAGGGGAACAGGAGAGAGCTCTCCTCTTGACAGGGAACTCTCTGAAGGAAGAGGCCCTGTCTCCATCATCTATGCACCCCCAGCACCACCCAGGATCTGGTCCACCCCCAGCACCACCCAGGATCTGGTCCAAAGTAAACCCTTACTTAATGTTTGGAGTGGGAAAGGAAGGAAGAAAGAGGAAAGGGAAGGAGAAGGAAGAAAAAGGAAAGATGAGCTATTGAGACAGTCAAGGGCAAGTCTTCTCTCGCTCTCCAGGAGTCCTTAGCTGTATTGATGTCATCTCTCTACTTCCTTTTCCTTCTCTACCCCCTCCCTCAGGCACAGAAATTCAGCTCTTCACTGAGCAATCCAGTGCTAAAGAGGTAGGATGAAGAAGGCAAGAGAAACCTCAGCACACAGCTTCATATAATTCTTTGTGCATTTCTACATCACCCCTCTTTCACTCTTTGCCATTTGCATCTCTATAACTTCATTTGTGGCCTAGTGGACCTTTTTATAGCTCCAGCGAGTTATGTGTTTATTCACTTTTTTTCCAACGTGGACTTCTTTAGGCTCGTTTTCGAAGCTCACAGCCCTAAGAATAGAAATACATTTCTTGCTGACCATCTATCCCTGCAGTTGGGCTTCACCCCATCCAGAAGAACATGCAAGACTCAAGCCATTACCAGAAAGAACTTAAACCCATATGGGATTCAGAAGGTGCTGCAACAGATTCCTTAACGTTTCTTCCCAGGTTGGCTCTCCTTAGTACAGAGACTACCTCCAGTGGGTGCTTGTGTGTCTCTCCTCTTTCAATCTCCCTTCTTCATTCCTTTTCTGCTGCCCTGTCCTCTCACACTCTCCACCCTGCGACATCCCTGTCAGCATCCTAGGGGTCATCTTGCCTCTATCCCTTGTGGAAAGATGATTGGCTTCTGACTCCATCAGAGCAGGGGGCAAAGTGAATAATCACATTTTGGGGAGTAGAGCCCACTAGACACACATTATCTTTCTCTTGCTCATATTTTCCATGTTATATGGTCATTTCTAGGCATTTGTATAGTAAAGTAGCACTTACCCATCACAACTGAAGTAGAAACAAAAGTAGCAAAGATGAGGAGGAGAACATTCTACCACCTTCCCCTGAAACAGTCTTGAAAATTCTATGTATCCAGGCACACAGTACCTTGCACAGAGTAGGTACTCAATGAGTATTTATGGGGGGAGCCTTCCCAATGTTCACCACGAAGCACTAAGAGAAACTCAAAAAAAAAAAAAAAATAGGCAATTCATGCCTATATGACTTCACTTTCATTCATTGACAGCTACCAGAGAATATTGGGTATTTATTAAGTAACCATTCCTGATTAGAATATTATTTAACATTATAAAGGTAATTAGAAATATTTAGAAAACACATAAGAGATGTGTTTTCTAAAGGGAAAGAAGTGGGGAAAAAGGAGGAGAATGCCCACGGGCCTTGGGAAACAACCAAGATGACACTTAGACCATGTCTCAATTAGCCGACGCCCTTCAGGTAAAATTTTAGGAGACTTTAAGACTTGGCTCAGAAATGGTTAAACACGAGGCCTGTGTGCATCCTGTCACAGTTTTATTTTGAGCAGCCTGTTTGCCCAAGTACCTCCTCCTCTTTCCCTTCCCCAGAAACTGCCGCTCTGTTCTATGTACACAACAAAAATGTTTGTCTTTTCCAAAGCTGAGGTACTAACCAATGTCTGTGAATTTCTTTGTGTAATAACATAATAATCAAATCATATTAAGTCAGTGTCAGTAATACATGTGTTTTCAGTTTTAAAACCCACACTGATTTATTATTCATCTCCCAATATTCCATTTGTACATTTAGTGAGAGAAACAGGAAAGTTACATACATAGAATCACTTCCAAGTTTTCCTGGGAGTTATTTCTCTGGTTGTTTTCTGGTTATTTTACAGGTTGTCTTTCAGTATTAGCACTGCAGTATGTCTCACTCTGACTTTCCTGTTCAGTGATGCCGATTTTCATCTTCAACCTTTAAATCTTTATTGTTTTTAAAACGTTTGTATTTATGAATTATATTGAAATGTCCTTTTACTGGTTTTGCTTTACTATAATTTATAAAAGGGAGGCAATCTGAGATTCCTTGAGTATTCATATATCACTGTACCTAGGGAAAATAGGGTACCATGCTGTACTCTCGTATGTCCCCCATTCTTTGTCCTTTTCTGTAAAGAGCAGAATATGATGAACAGAACATCATCTTCAAGATTAGATAGACCTGGGTTCTTGTCCCTGTTCTGCTATTTTTCAGTTGTGCAACTTCGGAGAAATTACTAAACTTTTCCAAATCCATTGCTTTGCCTATGAAATCAGCCTACTAATACCAACTTTTTAATACCCAATTTTTATGAAAATTTAATAGGATAACAAATATTGACACTTAGTGGGTGTTCAGTATTTCTTAGTCCCATCACCCCTTCCTTGCCCTAAGCCCTGTTTTTGTTATGGATGAACTAGAAGGCTAAGTGTACCTGTTCTAGACTAAGTACATCAGTTATACCTTTGGGGACAGTTCAGGTACCTATATAAGTAGACAATGGACAAATCATCTGAAACCATTCTTCCTTCTCTATGATCTAGCTCAATGTGAAAATGTATAGCTTTCCATGACCTATTAATGGTATGAGTCTTAATGGGGACTTGTTGCTTAACGATGTCCTACACCAAGAGCTGCAGATGTGATTACACCTAAGATGGTACTATAGCCCACTGAGAGCCATGGGCCATAAAGGAAAAATCTCAGTGTACAAGTAAACATCTCAAGCTCTCAAGTGGATATTTGCATTTAAAGAGTTATATTCCAACCACATACAATACCCACTTGATTCACTCCATTAAAGCCGAGAATTCAGTCAGATGAACTATAGTTCGGGTAGCCATTGTAACACATAAAGAGTAAAACATAAAGGATTTTTTTCTGAAAGTTTTTGGAGAGCTACGTTCCTACCCAGGCTTCTACTGATGGATACATTTAGTACTAATCTACCACCATGCTGAAGATGCACTTATAATCATTTCAGAAAATCCAACAAATTCAGAAAGGAAATACAAGTTCAAGTTCTTATCAGGAGATCATCCTGTTACTTGTGTAAGATGAACGAATTTTCCCTGCTCTGGACAGTTCGTTTAATTCAGCAATTCTGTGGTCATATCTGTCACGAGGAAGATAATGTGCTACAGGAGGTAGGAAAAATCAAAAGAGATAGTATATTTCAATCAATAATCACCACATCCCTTTATTCCCTCATTCAATGAACACATTTTAAGCCAGTCACATACCGTGTGAGAAGTCCTACCCTGATGGGGCTTACAGTGTGTGTAGCATCTTCTGTGTAATAGGAGCACTGAGAACACCAGTTACTCCAGTACCAACTACCAGGCATTAGGAGGACTCATAGAGGATATGAATGCATCTGACTGGGAGGCAATGAGGAGTTACTTGAGTTGGGCTGTTGAAGGGCTTTTCAGTAGATGGAGATAGTGTTCCATTGAGAAGGAGTGTGGGAATCACATAGACACTTGAGGGACTTGGGGGGGAAAATAGCAAGAACAGAGAGAGACCTATCTATCTGCAAGGGAACTGGTGGGAGACAAAAATGGAAAAATAAGCATCGCATTGTGGAGGACCATGAATACCAGAATAAATATTATAAATGTAACTAAGTAGACATTGGGGAGCCACAGAAGAATTTGGAGCAGAGGACTGACACGGTAGGAGTTGTGCTTGGGGAATAAATCTGTCAGTGGTAGGTGAGAGAGATTGGAGGAGACAACTGGAGACAATCAGAGGCTTAGTCTAATATCCTGGGGTGGAGGTGTGTAGAACTAGCAGAGTGACAGGCGAGAAGCCAATGAACATTACAGCATACATCTGGAATTTTTGTAGTGAACTATAACCATCCAAACAGATATCTCCAGATAAAAGACCACGTTCATTTTAAATATAGGCTGAGAACTAGGGAGTTAATGCAGCAGTTTTTAACCTCTGGAGACTTAGAATCAACTGAAAGTTTGGTCACTTCAATTTGCTCACCACAAACCATTGCCCTCAAAACTTGGGATTTGCTAAACATTTCAAACTCTGAGAAGCGGAGGGTTCAATAAAACCACATTGTGCCTGGCACATATTTCTCCTTTAAAACTGAGGAAATTTGATATGCTTACTGATTCACTTAAATTTCATTCAAACGGGGATTTTGAAAAACCTCTCGATTGCCCAGGGAAATCTTAAAAGCTTATTTTTAAAGACGTTTTCCCTCCTTACAAAAAGGAAATAATAGTTGTCCAGCTCTCCCTGAACCCCAGAAGTTAGAAATTCATAATCCATGGGTTGGAATGGATTTGGAGTAGGCGAAACAATGGACTAAAAACAGCACATTTTGCCAAAAACCAATGCATGGGACGGTAAAAGGACAAGGGCTTTGACCCTCTCAAACACTTGATGAGCACGTTTTCTAGAGCTAAAGCAGCAGGTGTGGGTACAGTGAACTTGGGGGAGAAGTTCATTCTAATCTATGACTCACATCAGCCATATTGGTTTTCTCTTCACTGTCAAGAACATAAAAGAGAAATGGCAGTTTAAAAAAATAAACATTTTAAAAAGTAGAACTAGAGAAACAATTCTCCCTGCCTTAAAGAAGACTCTACCTCCACCTCCTCCCACTCCGTGGCAGGATTGAAGCAAAGCTCTTCTTCTAGTGACAGCCATCACAAAGTCGTGAGTATTTATTGTACAAAGAAGAGCTAATGACATGAGGCTTTAATATATCTCTATTCAAGACCTGAGTTTAGATAACTTAAAATAACTTCTTAGCTTCTTATAACTCAAAATGAGTTCCCAACTTCAAGTTAAATTTTAAGGCGGTGGTGAATTTTCTTTTGATTTGGTTTTTTTTCCTTTTCTTTCCCTCCTTTTTTAAGTGTTTTTGTTATTATTGTTAATGTTACATTGAGTGTGTTTTTGTTTGTTTTTGACATAGAATCTGACTAGCATCCATGACGCAAGTTCGATCCCTGGCCTCACTGAGTGGGTTAAGGATCTGGCATTGCCATGAGCTGTGGTGTAGGTCGAAGACATGGCTCAGATCTGGCATTGCTGTGACTGTGGTGTAGGCCAGCATCTGTAGCTCCAATTTGACCCCTAGCCTGGGAACCTCCATATGCCGCGGGTGCAGCCCTAAAAAGTTAAAAAAAAAAAAAAAGGAGAGAGAGATTATACAGTATGTCTTTATCTAACTGATTTATTTCACTTAGCAAAATGCCCTTGAGGTCCGTATAGGTAGTCATAAATGGCAAGATTCCATTCTTTTTTATGGTAGTTCTATTTTTAGTTTCTTAAGGACCCTCCAAACTGTTTCCATAATGGCAGTACCAATTTGCATTTCTGCAAACAGTGTGTGAGTGTTCCCTTTTCTCCACATCCTCGACAACACTTTTTCTTTCTTCTCTTTTTAATAATAGCCATTGAAACAAGCGTGAGTTGATATCTCATTGTTGGTTTTGATTTTGCATTTTCCTGGTGATTAATGATATTAAACATCTTTTCATGTGCCTGTTAGCCATCTCAATGTCTTAATTTAAAAAAATTGTCTAATCTTATGCTTTTTTTTTTTTTTTTTGGCCACACCCGTGGCATGTGGAAATTCCTGGGCCAGAGACTGAACCCATTCCACAGCAGTGACCTGAGCCATAGCAGTTACAACACTGGACCGTTAACCCACTGAGCCACCAGGAAACTCTCATTTATCTTTAATTGGATTGTTTGGGATTTTTGCTATTACTTTTCAGGAGTTCTTATATGTTTAGGGTATTAACCTCCTACCAGATATATGATTTGCAAATATTTTCTCTTATTCAGTAGGCTGGCTTTTCATTTTGTTGATGATTTCCTTTGCTGTTTAAATAAAAAGCTGGAGAAACTTTTTATTTATTATTATTATTATTATTATTTTAAGCTTTGATGTAGTTCTTTATTTGTGCTTTTATTGGCTTTGTTTTTGGTGTCAAATTCAGAAAATCATCAAGACCTATGTCAAGGAGCTTACTGTCTATGTTTTATGGCTTTGGGTCTTACATTCAAGTCTTTAATCCATTTTAAGTTAATTTTTGTGCATGGTTTATAACGGCAGTCTAGTTTCATTCTTTGCATGTGGCTCTCCAGTTTACCCAGGACCATTTATTGAAGAGAAACTTTTCCCAACTGTATACCCTTGGCTCCTTTATCACCAATTAATTGACCATACAGCATGGGTTTACTTTTAGGGTTCTCTATTCTGTTGCATTGATCTGTTTATCTCTTTTTATGTCAATACCATGCTGTTTAATTACTATAGCTTCGTAAACTAGTTTGAAATCAGCAAGTGTGATGCCTCCAGCTTTGTTGTTCTTTCTCAAGGGTGTTTTGGCTATCTAAGGTCTTTTGTGGTTCCATATAAAATTTCAGATTGTTTGTTCTATTTCTGTGAAGGAGGCCATTGGAATTTTGATAGGAATTGCATTGAGTCTGTAGAATGTTTTGGGTAGTATGGAAATTTTAACAACATTAATTCTTTCGGTGAGAACAAGATATTTATTTGTATCTTCTTCAATTTAATTTTTAATATCTTGTAGTTTTCAGTATACAGGTATTTCATCTTCTTGGTTAAATCTACCCCTCAACATTTTATTTTTTAATGCAATTGTATATGTGATTATTTTCTTAATTTCTCATTCTGATAGTTTGTTTTTAGTGTATAGAAATGCAACCGATTTTTGTGTATTGACTTTTTACTTGGCAGCTTTACCGAATTCAGTTATTCCAA
The DNA here is from genome assembly GCA_004024745.2 of Catagonus wagneri. Classification (NCBI taxonomy): domain Eukaryota; kingdom Metazoa; phylum Chordata; class Mammalia; order Artiodactyla; family Tayassuidae; genus Catagonus; species Catagonus wagneri. The sequence continues at coordinate 20,465,239 of PVHT020000077.1, read as the reverse complement.
GAGGTTTTTTTTTGGTTTTTGTTTGTTTTGTTTTCTTTACCGTGGCACCTGTGGCATATGGAAGTTCCCAGGCCAGGGGTCGAATAAGAGCTGCAGCTGAGACCCACAGCAACACCATATCCAAACCACGTTTGTGACTTACACTGCAGCTTATGGCAATGCCAGATACTCAACCCACTGAGCCAGGCCAGGGCTCAAACCCGCATCCTCACAGAGACAATGTTGGGTCCTTAACCCACTGAGCTACATAAAAGTTTTTTGATGGAGTCTTTAGGGCTTTCTATATATAGTAGCATGTATCAATATCATAATATCATTTCTATATTTTAAAGGCTTTTTGGGAGCTGGTTCTTTTACAAATAAATGTAGACCCTAATGTTTAGAGATACTGATTTGTGAAAGGTGGGATTTGACTAAGTCATTACATCCAAGTCTGAATTATAAATCATGAAATTTGCTAAAAGCACATTAAAGTGAATTTAAATGTCTGATATGTTGAAATGAGCACTAGTCTCCTTTAGCATCTTTCCAAGAAAACTAGAAATCTACATTATACATTTTTGAAATCCATTGATATTGTTTTCTACATATAACCACTGTACTATTTTTTTCATTTTTTTTATAGTCCAGCAGATCAACTGTATCTTAGCATAGGTTGTTTCAATCTTAAAACCCTCATGAATGCTTTCAAGAAAATTGCCATCCTGGATCACTCCATTAATTCTCCAACTTTGCAGGGATTCTGAATCCTAAACTAGCACAATTGGTAACAAAAGAAAAAGAACTATATTGTAAATCTGCTATTCGTGCCTCAGAACCCCTAAAATCACACTAACTTTTTTCATCTATTTTAAAATTGCATATATAAAACTAGAATTTCAATCTGATTTCTCCAGAGCTCATCATTCTTGAATTCAGAGTACAGAAACAGGAAAATTATTTAATGTGTCAACATGTATTTAACACCTAGAATTTGCAGAATATTGTGGAAATTCAAAGCAAACTACCAGGAATCTAGCTTCTAAGGCCTTACAGCCTAATGAGAAAGTCAGACATGTAGCAATCACACAAGGCATAGTTAGAGTGTTACAGTGGAAGTCAACCACAGTGAATGGCATTGGCAGGAGGACCTGGCTCCTGGAACACCATTTGGGGGGTTTGAGAAAATGATTTCGAAAACTAACGTATAAGGTTTAGAATCTTACACTTTTATAAATTGTCTTATTCTTTTAAAATGGCATTTGATGATGATGTTCCTGTAAACTAATTGAGAGGATTTATTCAAATTAAAACAACAAATTTTGCGTGGAGTTTCCATTATGCCCAAGATTATGTACTAGATACAAGGGATTACAGTGTTTTGATAAGATGGTCTCTGACCTTGAAAAGTAATGTTATTTATCCCAATATAGCTATAGTGTAAGACATAACATAAAATCCTATAAGAGAAGACTGTACAAAGCATATGGATAGCCCCACTAACTCGTGAAGGAATTTCATTATAATTATCATAATAATTATATAATAATTACAAGTATTATAATTATTAATGTAATTATCTGATTGGAGAATTTGTTGATATCATTATTTTAAATATTCAATAGAATTAATGCTCTGAAAGCCTTGATATTAGATTTTTGGAGTTGGGTCTCCATGTTTACTTGAAGCAAGTTCTGCTCACTTAAACATAAAGGCTTTCCTTGTTCTCAATATCACCTGAGCTGCTTATGCACCAATTACTAGCTGTTTTGGAAACACTAGATACAGGCCTTGCTAAAGGAATTCCATATATATTTGCCAGAAACAGCCTCATTATATAGGTGTGCTTACAACTTTTTTATTCCAGATATTTATTCTAGATTTAAGATTTCTCCAATTACCAAAATTTACCAGCCCCTGTAAAGAGAATATGCTATAGAAAAGATACTCAAAATGAAAATAATTTTATTAATAATTTTTTGCATTTAAGCCAACCTCAACTTGTGAAATTTTAAAATTACCATACTAGCAGTGCCAATATAAACTCCATAACCTTAAAATTAGTGTCTAAATAGTGCAGAAATGTGTTAATATATACATATTTGTGAATTTTGTAAAAGAACAAGTAAGCAGAAAATGCATTTCACAGTCAGGGTCAATGTACACATAGATTAGACAATGAAACATTCGGGAGCACCGTTTTATATCTTCTCCAAATGAGAATATGAGGATCTATAGGCCATAAAATAAGAAAATCCAAACAAAAAGCAGCATTAGGATAACCATGAATGCCTTTAAATAACAATTTTAATTATATAAAGCTATTAAATAAACACAGCATTTTATTATTAAGCACTTGGTTAAGATTCCCTAAATTTTTACAAGCTGATTTTAACCAAGCTATCTGTAAAATTTAGTTTAGCTCACCATTTAAGTTTATGTCCAGAAATGCCTATCATTCTACCCCTAATAGTCAAAGCAAAAATATGCTAGTTATTCACTGAGATTCCTTTTGGAAACAAAAGTGTCAGGTCTTATTCAATAATTATAAACACATTTTAACACTTCAAAAAGCTATACCTATTATACAGTGTGGCGATTTATTCACAGGTTGTTCTTATATGGATTTTTGTCTCCCAGCTATATGTTCAGTTTATGTCCTAGTTTTCCATTATCTCACAGCACGAAGCACTCCCAAAATGACAGCTGATAAATAAGTTATTGTTTTAAATATATTTATTTTCCCTTCACTATTGATTGTTCTTTAGAAAACTACCTTGAGGATTTCTTTTCATTTAGCTTTCTGAGTGTCCTCACATAAGAAAATTAGGCCCTATTGTTTTCATAAATGGCCACCTAGCATCATTTCTGAATTATTTTCTGATGCACTAAAGAATAACCCAGACAGGAGTTCCCTTCATGCGAGTTAGGAGTTCCCTAGCCTGTGAACCTCCATATGCCACGGGTGCGGCTCTACATAAAAAGGCAAAAAGACAAAAAAAAAAAGAAAAGAATAACCCAGACAGCAGTGCTAAATGGTGCAGTCATGACTTGCCTTGGTATTTTAGAAAATACTGGTCACAAATGAATACTGTGATTTGGCAGATATCCATCTGTCCATCTCAGACAATAAGTTTGAAATTGCACAAGAACACATATTTTACAACCAATTCATTCCAAAACTTTGAACATCTCATAGTGAATGACATTTTATGCCCAAATATTTTAACCTACACACTACCACAAAGAATCAACTATGGGGGAAGATCCTGTTGTGGCTCAGGTAATGAGTCTGACTAGTATCCATGTGGATGCAGGTTCAATCCATTGCCTCACTCAGAGGGTTAAGGATCAAGTGTTGCCGTGAGCGGAGATGTAGGTTGCAGACGTGGCTCGGATCCCACGTTGATGTAGCTGTGCAAAGGCCCACAGCCGCAGTTCTGATTTAACCCCTATCCTAGGAGCTTCCATATGTCATATGGGGATTCTCTGGTGGCACAGGAGGTTAGGGATCTGGCATCATCACTGCAATGCCTTGGGTGACTGCTGTGGTGTGAGTTCAAACCCTGGCCCAGGAACTTGTGCATGCTGCAGATGCAGCCCCAGAAATTTACTATGAAAAGATTTTATTGGATAGATTTATTTTAATATTGGTTATTTGTTAGAGTATCTGAGCATCTGCTGCAATGATGCAAGATAGGGCTGGAACTAGGGTGAGGGGAGTGAGGCACTTACATCAGGCTCAAAACTTAAGAGGGCATCAAATAACTTGGTAATTAAGATATATATTTTAACATAATAGTTTTAAAATAAAAATTAAGAAAATGTCAGAATTGAAATAAAGATTAAAAGAGACATTCTGTCTTGTTGGTAGACTGTCATCTGACTACAGGGGGAAGAAAATAAGGAAAGGAGGGAATCTTGCAGTTTGCCTCTTTGGTTTAAGGGGGGAAAATGGATCTAAATGTAATATCTGTAGCTCATAGCATCATCAGATTAGCAATAGTTTAGTCAAAATGGTAATTTTAGTGACAAAAAAAATCATTATTTCCGATCATCTATATGTACTATATGTAACAAGTATCATCACCTTAACTATGAATCTGCTTAAAATATATCACCTGGAAAGCTGAATAGAAATTGACAAAGATATAATCCATAATTTCAATTTGTTGTGCTTGTGGCATATTTTCATAATTCAGGCTTAAATTGTTTGTTTCTGCTGTGTAAACACAGGCACGCTCTCAGCCACATTGGAGATTTGCTTTTAATTTTTTAGAATGGAGGAATGTTCATGGACTGTAAGAAATGGAATAGAGCATGGTATGGCTCATTGTTCCCCTTAAGGATAACATAAACCAGGAATAATTAAAGTTCCTTAGTTTGTTGACACACTTGACTTCATTCTTTGTAGTTCTATATAGAAATATCATGATATTTCTTTGCTCCCCTTTGTAGCAAAACTCCTTAAAACTGAATATACTTTATGTTGTTGCTTGAGTTCTCCCTTCCCATTCTTTCTCTTCTTAGACTCCCTATTATAAAATAACTGCAGATCTGTAGAAAATCTGCAGGAACGAAGCAAAGAACATTGATACACCCTTTACAAAGATGCACCAATTACTGTATTTTGCCGCATTTGCCTTACTGCTACTTTCTCTGTAACTGCTTGAGAATTTGTTGAGCACAACATGTGTCTTAATCCCTAAATATTTCAGCATATATTTTCTAAGAACAAGGGATTCTTTCATGTAACCACAGTTCATTTATCAAATTCAAGACATTTACAGATAGAATATTATAATCCCATATACAAGTCCATATTCAAATTTTACAAATTGTCCTAACAGTGTCATTTATGGAAATTTTTTTCTGATCCAGGATCCAGTTCTGAGACATGCATTGCATTTAGCACACAATATCTGGTATGCATTATTATGAAACTATAACTGAAGTTCTCTTTGTCTTCTCTCACCATGACTTTTTTTTTCTTTTCTTTCTTGGCTGCCCCACAGCATATGGAGTCCTGGGCCAGGGTTCAGATCTGAGCCTTAGTTGTGAGGTACACTGTAGCTGTGGCAACACCAGATCCTTCACCCAGTGTGCCAGGCCGGGGATTCAGCCGACATTCTAGAGCTGCAGAAATGCCAACTTATCCCGTTGCTCCATAGTAGGAATTCTGACATTGCCATTTTCTAAGAGAACAGGCTGAATGTTTTGTAGAGTATGCTTCACCTTGGGTTGTTCCAATGTTTCTTCTTTTTGAGGTCGGGTGTTCATTGGGGGCAGGGACTCTGCATGGGTGATGTTGTATCCTCAGTGTGACATATCAGCAAGAGTATGATGTCAGCTTCTCCCATTACCCTTGATATTAACTTTAAATAGTTAGCAAAGATGGTGCCCCCTCTACGTTTATTCGCTAAAAAACTATCCATTTTTCCTTTCCAATTATTGTCATCTGTGAAGAGACACTTTGATACTATGGAATTATCCTGTTGCTTTTTAATCTTTCACTTAACAGTTTTATTATCCATTAATGATTTTGGCCTGAATCAGTTAGTATTATAAAGACCACAAAATGGTAATTTTCTAACTCTGTTATTTCTTCTACCTTATTTATTGGTGGGCACCCACTGCAAGGAAGAGCTTTCCCTTCTCCATCCTTATTTACTTGCTTGCTTACTATCAGTATGGACTTCTGGAGTCTTCTTTCAATGGTTTATAATCCACACTTCCATTAGTCATGTTGAGCTTCAAATTTTCCCATATTTGTTCAGAGAGACCCGCTTGACATTGTCTCCTCTGTCACTTTCCTGTGGGCCCATTATTTTTTGAGCTCCTTTATTTTTTAGCATTACATGAAGTTATAGTTCATCTTGTAGTCTGCCTACTGTAGTCCTAGACTTGGCTGTTTTGCCAAGATTGTTTGGTTCCTTTTAGTGATAAGTTGTATTTAAATTACAAAATTTAGTGCTAGATATATCTGTTGCTACTGGGTGATGCCGTTTCTGAGCATACAATAAAATGTGCTCTTTTAAGTGCATAGTTCAATGAATTCTGACATATTGATAAACCCATGGTCAATTCTCAGACTTTATTGTACTTGATCTATTAGCAGCATTTGAGACTGAGAATCACACCTTCCTTTTTGCAATATTGTCTTCACTAGGCTCCCAGGAAATGATGCTCTCTTGGTTCTTCCTCCATCCCCACAGTACACTTCTTCTCAGTCTCCTTTGATTCTCTCTCCTCTTCTCCACACCCTTTTAAAGTTGAAGTACTCCAAAACTGAGACATCAGAATGCTTTTGTCATCTGTATCTATACTCACTCCCTAGGTAATCTCATCTGACAACTCCCAAATGTATATCTCAAACCCAGTCTTTTTCTCCAAGCCCTGGATTTTATGTCCGCTATTTCTGATTGGCATCTTCACTTGAATCTCCAATGGACATACAAATTCAACATGTACAAAACTGAAATCCACCCCACACCCACTCCACCTGTATGCATCTCCAACTCAGGTGATGGCAGCTCCATTTCCCCCAGTTATTCAGGCCAAAAACTTTGAGGTCCTCAAAATATATTCAGAATCCCTCCATTTTTACACCCTCCACTGCTACACCCAAGTTTTAACCTGCTGTCAGTTCTTGCCTGGATTATCCCAATAGCCTCATAGCAGGTCTTACTGTATCAAAGTTTGCTGCCATAATCTGTTCTCAACATAGAAGCCACGGTGGTGACCCTTTTTAAATGTTAAGTCCTTCCATATTACTCTTCCCCTCAAAAGTTTGCAGTGGTTCCACATTTCAATGAGAGTAGAGCTCAAGCTATTACAACAGCATGATTCTCACACCCAACCCCACTTTGCTCTAAGACCGCATTCCTTACTCCTCCTTTTCCCCTCCTTCCCACCTGCACTGAACTGCTGCTCATCCCGGCACCAGAAAGCCAGGCACACTCCTACTCTAGGGTGATCTGAGCTAGGTCCTTTGTGAGAAAGGCATTTTCCCATGTATCTGGTTGGACAGGTCCCTGACCTCCCTCAAGTTTTGATCAAATTGTAGCCTGTAATGAGCCCAGCCCCAGCTACCCCAACACAGAACATGGATCCTTCATTCCCTGCTTTCATTTTTTTCCCCATTGCAGTTAACTGGCTTCTAACTCATTTTTATAAATTACTTCTCCTTTATGTTTGTTGGTTCTTGTCTATCTGTGCTACAGTGCAAGAACCAAGGACAAGGATCTGTTTTGCTCACTGGAGGGTCTAGAACTGAAGGATCTCACCAAGCATCTAGAATGTGCCTATCCCTTAGTAACCCTCAAAACATTATTTTAAAGGAATGGGTCATCTCATCCTGACTTTGACTTGATAAACAGATAGAATGATAGAGAACCCATTAGTATAATTGAGTCCACATATCATATACCATTTTTAATATTGATGTTCACCTAAGCCCAACTTCAGTTTATTCCTCTTAATCTCTTTATGTTTTTGTTTATATCATTCCACACATGAACTCTAGAACCATTTTAAAATAAAAAGAAATTCAATCAGGTGGCATTTTCAGAAAGTGGTAGGGTTTGCTGTCCTGATGAAGTCTTAGATGCATAATACACCTGAATAAAGAACTGATTTGGGTCATGCCCTGCCACTGGGGAGTGCCACCTTGCTAAGGTTGCCACATTGATTCCCCTGCTTCTAAAATCCATTGTGTTTTTGAGTTCCCTAGAGAAAAGGGGAAGATGGGAGGCAACATGAGAGAAACCAAATTTCTTTATATATGAACTGTGCATATTCCTGCTAGGACTGTTCAGCTGACTCCAGATCCAGAATTGGCAGCAGACATCACTCATGGGGGCGAGTAATTCATAGAATTTCAGCTGAGATAAGACATACCTTGACAGACATTCGAATAATGTGCTTGGGATATTTCTGGACAATGAGCGTGATGCCAACAGTCAAGTCTTCAAAGGCACATGTGATGGGGGCGCTAAAATATCTCTACTGACAGGATCAGATTTTTATGGCCGCCAGTGAAAGAGAACATACTCCACTAGAAAACAAATACCCTCTCTGCTTCACGTCACCAGAATCTCGGTCACTTTTGTGCTGAGATTTTTAATTCCTTTGCTGCCGATGTTCGTGGGATATTAGGAAACATTTCCTCATGTCTAAGCTCGCGTATTCTCAACTCTTCTAATTCAGGTGAATGATTTCATCAGACCAGAGAGAGTGTAGGATGAGAACGTGGTCTAAATTTTGGAACTTGAGTTCCAGCATAGCAGAAAAAAAGCATAAGTAGTCCTTAAATGCATGCAGAAGTAGTGAATTTACTCACTAGACTGACCGGTCTTTAATCTGTATATTTCACGTCTTCCAAAATTACAGTCAGAACCATCTCAACAGTTTTTAAATTTTTTATTATAGTTGATTTACAGTGTTCTGTCAATTTCTGCTGTACAGCAAGGTGACCCAGTTGTACATATATCGCAACATTTTAATGAAGGTAACATATAAGAAACATTTTTGTTCTGGAAGAATTTCAAGTGCAGGGCTAAATGGTCTGTTTTTGAGAAAGCATTGAGGAACTCCCACTGTGGTAAAGTGGGTTAAGAATCTGACCTGCAGCACTTGGGTCATTGCAGAGGTCCAGATCCAATCCCTTTCCAGGCACAGTGGGTTAAAAGATCTGGCATTGCCAGCAGCTGCAGCTCAGATTCAATCTCTGGCCCAGGAACTTTCATATACCGCGGGTGTGGCCGCAAAAAAAAAAAAAAAGCATTGAGAACATCTTTTACGTTTCTCTTCTTTATAGTTTATTGTATTTTTACAGAGTAGAGAAAAATTGGGCTTTTTAAATATATAACCTCTGAATTTGATTACTTTCCACAGATACAACACACTCAGGGGAAATTGGCACAAAGAAAAAGGTGAAAAGACTGTTAAGCTTTCAAAGATATTTCCATGCATCAAGGCTGCTTCGTGGAATTATCCCACAAGCCCCCCTCCACCTGCTGGATGAAGACTACCTTGGACAAGCAAGGGTGAGCTGGTTACCCCTCTGTCACCTCACACCCAGCCAGGTGCTGAGAGCACCTGGGTTCAAGCCCTATTTCTACCACTGAGGAGCTTTGTGCCTCTGGCTTCAATACATCTGGACTTTTCCCTTAAATATAAAGTGAAATTAATAGAAACACCTCCTAGAGGTAGTGCAGGGATTAAATAAGGAAAAGCATGCTTACTACACACTTAACATGCTTACACACTTAAAATAGCACATGCTAGCTATTTTCGTTTTTATAAATGTGCACAACATATTTCTACACCCACTAAGTGAAACAATATTTTGGACTGATCTATTTCCAATGAAGGAATAACTAAATCTTTTTAACCCATTGAATTACCTCCCGTCTAGCTACTCTGAAATTAACCTAGTAATTATCAACTCTTAATTCCACTTCAGACTATCAGTACAGTGCATTGGGTTTTTTTATAATTTTTAATTCATTCAAATAATGTTTACTGATTTTACAATTATTGCTGCAATGCATTGATCCAACAGAGGGTAGAAATCTAATGTGTGACAATCTAAGAGAAGTTCACAGGTTGTTTCTCGCCCACACTCCCAAAGGAATTTAAATTTCAAGAATAAACTGCCTCAGTTTAAACAGAAGTCAAAGGTAACATTTACAGTTCACATGCTAAGGAATATTATGCTGTCTATGTACTATTAAGAAATACATTCTAATGGCATGTACTGTTAAGAAATGAGCAGGCAAGCAATGTCAGAAGAACTAATTCCCAACATTAGGTCTATGAAAAGAAATCAGTTATCACTCCATCTAACAGCCCAAGGCCTGAGATTGAATGAATGGTTGGTTGATTGGTTAGTTGTTTCCTTTGGTGAGAGGAGTATCCATGACAGAACATTCTCAGAGGTGCCTCCTCTCTCAGCGGCCACTCTCAAGAAAGACAACATTGACACATAGAAAGAACAGTCCAGAAGTCAGGATATCAGATATCCGGGTATCAGATATCCAAATTCGCCTCTGCATTTAGAATTGTGTAACATGGATAAAGAGCTCACTCAAACTAGATCTCACCAAAAACCAACTGTCCCTTCCTGTCTGTGATGCTGTTGTTAAGGTCTTTGTGTGCCTGATGTATGGTTAAGACACAGGGAAGCCACTCAAGGGAAAGTAGTAGAGAGTGAGCTGGTCCTTACCGGGAGTAGTGCCTGCGGGAGGAGAGGAAAGCACAGTCCCAGGAGGTGCATACAGTGAGGCAGAATCAGTAACTGCAGCTTTGTGTCTGAAGCTAACACCCACCATCTAATTCTGAGCAAGGGGTGTTTTTAAAAAGAAAAATAAGTCAGTAGGTCTATGTTGAATGGTAGAATTTCAGGTTACTCAATATTTTCAACTGCCAACTCCTCAGTTTCCCGTCACAGTGGTTAACTTCACATTTAGTCCACATTGAGCAGAATAATGCACTCATTAATCATCTGTTTTTTTTTTTTTTTTAAGTTTACTGCAAACCTCTTCCCTTAAGTGCGTAGTAGCTGGTGATGTAGTGACTTACAGAACTACAGTTTCAACAGCTCTCATGTATACTTACTATGTACGTGCTCAAAGGGCTTTGCTAATATTACCTCATTTAATCTTCACAATCACCCTCTGAAGCAATAGTATTATCAGCTACATTTTTGAAATTTGGAAACTGAAGTACAGAGACGCTAAGGAACTTGTCCAAGGTACCACAGCCTGTAAGAAATATGGTCGACACAAGATGTGGCAGTCCGATTCCGCAAGCTGTCCCTTTAACACTGTTATGGCGAGTACAGAAAGATTTGTTTTACTACAAAGCAGTTGTACATAGATATAATATGCTCCAGTTTTAACTGCTTAATTGTTTAATTCACTATGTCTCAAAGTAAATGTTTGAGGCTTCAAAATGATTTATGTGAGTGCTGTTTTTGTTTGCCTTTTCAGCATATGCTCTCCAAAGTGGGAATGTGGGATTTTGACATTTTCTTGTTTGATCGCTTGACAAATGGTAAGTCAGCCAAAAGAATTCTCACTAAAATACACACCATAAAGTGGGATTAATTTTGTGAAAAACAAAATTTATTTTTAAACACTGTTACTCTTTTTTCTTTCTTTTCCCACGTTCATAAATCTGCAACAACTCAAGAGGGACAAGGGCAAGGAAAAATTAATTCAGATGAAGAAAAAGGGTTGAATTTGGACTTTGAATCTTAGTTTCCTTCGGTCCTGATGATTCCAAAGGAATTAAGAAACCACAGATTAGATTCTTTCCTTGCAGAATACTTTGGCCATATGCAGTGGGAGGGACTTCATCCTTAGTTGAAGGAGACTCGAAACATAAAAGTATATCTGATCAATCTTGAACCTTACCGGGCCAGTTGTTGTATACTTTTATTAAGTGAGCAAGTCTGTCCCATTGCAGGTATTGTTCAGATATGTTTGGCAGCCTTGTAAGAAAGCAATTGCTGAAGACAGGATATAAAAATTAGGCTGGAGGGAGTTCCTGTCGTGGCTCAGCAGTTAATGAACCCGACTGGCATCCGTGAGGGTGCGGGTTTGACCCCTGGCCTCATTCAGTGGGTTAAGGATCTGGTGTTGCCATGAGGTGTGGTGTAGGTTGCAGATGCAGATCCTGCATTGCTGTGGCTCTGGCATAGGCTGGCGGCTACAGCTCCAGTTCGACCCCTTAGCCTGGGAACCTCCATATGCCACGGGTGCAGCCCTAAAAAGACAAAAAGGCCCCCCCTAAAAAAAAAGAATTAGGCTGGAGTTGAAGGGGAAAGTAGACATTCTTAATGGTTCACTTTTTAAAGCTTTGTATCTATAAAACATAATATAGTTTTGTGCCCCTTAAGAAAGTAGCAAAATCCTATTATATATTCATCTGTCCATTAAACAAATGCTGATAATAGGGATCCAATGAAAGTCATCACATTTAATGCTGACCTTCAGATGTCCCATCACTAAAGGCTTCTGCTTTCAGTCATCAACATTCTGTTGCTTGACAAACAGCACATAGTGGAGAGAGAGAGATAGCCTAAGGCCATGAAACTAAGTTTTATGCTGTAGGAGGCTAATGAGATCAAATAGGGATGTATTTCATAGTCTTGTATTTCAGTTTACTCAAATCAATTGAGAGATGGGGACCAATAAATGAAATTAACCACAAACAAAAGAATTTGTTTGAGTTCCCATCGTGGTGCAGTGGAAATGTGAATACGACTAGGAACCATGAGGATGTGGGTTTGATCCCTGCCCTTGCTCAGTGGATTAAAGATCCAGCATTGCCATGAGCTGTGGTGTAGGTTGCAGATGGGGCTCAGATCCCACATTGCTGTAGCTGTGGTGTAGGCTGGCGGCTACAGCTCCAGTTTGACCCCTTTAGCCAGGGAACCTCCATATGCCACGGGTGCAGCCCTAAAAAGCCAAAAAAAAAAAAAAAAAAAGAGAGAGAGAGAGAGAGAATTTGTTTACTGATATTTGTTAAAAGGAGAGAATAGTCATGACTTTCATAAAAATCTGAAACAAGCACATCACTGGTTTTATTTAACTCAATTAATTAAAGACCCAGTAAAATGTTACAGCTAGCTCAAAGGAAAATTCAAAGAGCCACACACATATAAGCAGTAAGAAATGCTGAAATGAATTTGTCAATAGCTGGGAAACTGGGAGGAGGAAGTCAATTGTATTTCCACTTGACTAATTTCATTTTCATGTGCATAGATAGGAATTACATGCAATGATATCAGTTGTCTACAAGTTTGATGGTTGTGAAATAGTTCAGAGATGATGAAAGCTGCAGAAACACATAGAGTCAGGGACCCTGGATGAGTGTGCCCAGGCAACATCTTGTTTTCCATTTAAGACATCCATCTTCTTGGTCCATTTCAAAGTCTTTCATAAACTCTATAATGCTTTTGAAATTCAAAGTCATTATTCTTTAACAAACAATATTTCTTGAATGCTTACAAGTTATTACAGCTTCAATTTTGTATCTCTGCTTGCTTGGAGTACAGAATAGCTCATGGTCAAATCTCATCTTGGGTGATTTTTGAATGAATAGGCAATATGATGGCTTAGATACTCCTGTAAATGTGAGAGTCAGTTGGGAGTAACTTGAGACACTTCAGGTGACCATTAAACTGTGTCTTTAAAAAAATACCCCCCCACACACACACACACTCACACACTCACACTCACACACACGTATGTTTCCCTGGCATGGCAATAGACAGACTTCTAACTCTTAATGCTTTCATTGCCTGTGGTATGAGGAGAAATCTGAGCTAATCTTACTAGTACAGTAAGAGAAAACCTGGGACCAGAACATAGTAATAGTATCCTTTATACTTGAATAATTTCAAATCTAAATGCGAAAAGAAATGATCCTAGCAGAGAATGTTCATTACAGAAAACTTGCGATTCTGTTGTCAGTCTTAATACTTTAATGGTGATGAGAATGAAATAAAACAGGTAACTGTTTTCCTATAGGGAACAGCCTGGTAACACTGCTGTGCCACCTCTTCAACACGCATGGACTCATTCACCATTTCAAGCTAGATATGGTGACTTTACATCGGTTTTTAGGTAAGTTTTTTCCCCACATTTCTACCCTCTTTGCCATGAATCATGATTGTCTACCAATATTCTTTAATATAAAGTGACAAGAACCATAGCATGGTAGATGAAGACCTCCAATTAACCTTAAATTACCTCACTTAATTTAAAAATATAATTGACTTCTTTAAACCAGTGAAAAATTATTTGCTTGATTAGTTATGTTTAAAATATAAAGACAACTGTCAAGGGCAGGCAGTTTGTCACAGAAGTTACTGACCTGCTCACATAATCAACAAACCCCCAGCAAAGTACTCCTCAAATAATGCCACTCTGGACATGACTTGTTGAAAGATTCAATAGGCTTTTTTTTGTTAATGATAAGAAGTACCATGTATGTCACCCATTGTATGCAGGGTGCTTTTGGCATGTTATTTCTAACAACCTTGAAAGCTGAGCATTATCATCATTTGGCCCACAATTAAGGAGAAGTACAAAGAGGTTTTGTAACTTGCTCGAGGTCAACAACTTGTATTTGGCAGAGTCTCAGTCCAGACCAGGACTGTCTGATTTGAAAGCCCACCGTATTTCCACTCAACTCCACCATCTTCTTCATCAAAAAACATCCCCAGTTTTTATTCGACTTTGTGCATATTCTTAGCTCCCAATGAATTATCCAGGGTGCATTTTTAATCACCAGATAACTTTCCTCTGCCTTTTAGCATGTCCCTGGCTTCTCTGACTTGCCACATGGCACTGCTTTATATTTGGAAGCAGACTTGCTGCATCAAGAGTAAAATAATGGTGGCAGTGAGAATAGCAACAACCAGGCTTATGTGGTGTTTACATATGCTGGGAACTCTTCTAAGAACTTGCATATATGAACACGTTCAATCCCTTTGAGATCAGAGCCATTGTTATCCCCATTTTACAGAAAAGGAAACACGTTCAATCCCTTTGAGATCAGAGCCATTGTTATCCCCATTTTACAGAAAAGGAAACACAGAGGAAATTTTTGGTTAATTACCTTTCCCAATACAGATACATAACAGAGCCACGTTTACATATAATTGTAAAATAAATCTGCCGAATAAGAGGTACCTGTGGCACAACAGAAATATTGGAAACCAGCTAGAGCATGGTTCATTCCAGAAAGACAAATAACCTCAAGCTAATTGTGTTTAGGTTGACTGAGCAAAGAAATGGCCATGAATAGAGCCAAATGATTTTGATTTGTCAAAAGAGGGAGAAGGGAGTTCCCATTGTGGCTCAGTGGTAATGAACCTGACTAGCATCCATGAGAATGTGGGTTTGATCCCTGACCTCCCTCAGTGGGTTAGGGATCAAGTGTTGCCATGAGCTGTGGTGTAGGTCACAGATGTGACTTGGATCCTGTGTTGCTGTGGCTGTGGCGTAGGCTGGCAGCTGCAGCTCTGATTTGACCCCTAGCCTAGGAACTTCCATATGCCTCAGGTGCAGCCCTAAAAAAAATTAAATAAATAAAAGAGGGGGAACACAGATACTTTGGACATGGTTATGTACCCAGAGTACAGGTAAAAAAGGCAAAGATTCCATGACAGAAATGGCACCGGAATCCAGAACCAAAGTCATAGCATGGACTGAGAAAATGTGGCCACACTTGAAAATCAGGCCATTCTGTACACACTGACTCAGTTGCATTATAGGCATTGCCTTAGTTATTAGGTGAAGCAGGTAAGTGGCCTTCTGTAAATGCAAACCCAAGTTGCCGTCCTTATATCTCTGCTTGGTTCCAAGAGCACTCTGGTTCTTAGATTGGAAGGACATGAAAGGTGCTCATTTAATCTGAATAAAGTAGAAATAAATCCAAGGATTCTTCTGTTGGATCAATGAATTTCTTACTGAAGAATCCCCAGATTTGCTCCAGGCAGTATATCTTATTTAAGGTATAAGCTAATCTTTGGCTGAGAGTAATTTGAGGCTCCTGGGGCTCTTCTTCTTTTTTCTTTTTTTTTTTTTTTGGTTTAGGGCCGCATCTGCACATATGGAGGTTCCCAGGCTAGGGGTCGAATCGGAGCTATAGCTTCCAGCCTACACCACAGCCACAGCAACGTATCCAAGCCACATCTGCAACCTACACCACAGCTCACAGCAATGCCAGATCCTTAACCCACTGAGCGAGGCCAGGGATCAAACCTATACCCTCATGGATCCTAGTCTGGTTCAGTAACCACTGAGACATGAAGGGAACTCCTCCTAGGGTTCTTTAAAAGGAAACCTCTCTTATAGCATATTATTCATTAATGGCAGCAAACAAAAAATTAGACTATACTGTGAAATAAAGTTGTCATTTTCCTACATATTTATTTTCTGATGAATGAGAGTCTTCATGAATGCTGGAAAGGGGTGATTTGTGAAAGTGGTGAGGAACCCCAAAGGCTTACAAATCCTTTGAACCTTTTTCCCTCTGCCCTCCCCTGCCTCTCCACTAAAATTCATCCAGTAGAACCGCCCAGCAGGTAAACCACGTCCATGTTTAAAGCATCCCCAAGTTGAACATTTTGGAGACACTGCTATTTTTAAGCAAAAGGGATCCTCAATAAGTTGGAGCTTGTATGTCCTTTCTGGTTTGTTTTTAGCTGATTGAATTATCTGTTTACCTCCTAGTCATGGTTCAAGAGGATTACCACAGCCAAAACCCGTATCACAACGCTGTTCATGCAGCCGACGTCACCCAGGCCATGCACTGCTACCTAAAGGAGCCAAAGGTAAGGCAAGACTCCCTGCCTCCTCAGCCATCTGGAAATGCCAAGTAAACTGCCTACCAGGTCCCAAATCACCCAGTATACCAGAGCAGCTGGGTTATGAGCCATTTACAGCACAAATACAAATTGTTTATATTAAGGTTTCAGTATCAGCTCTAAAGACTGTGTAATAGTCATGAAAGAGGATGTAAATTTTCAGAGGTGTATCCCTTTCACAATTTGTATGTTTTCAAGGCTCATTAGGACAAAAACAACCTTCTGTATGACAATCTACATCTTAGCTGTCTTCAGCAGTCCTAGCAGGCAGCTGTTTTTGCCTTGAACTTCTGCCACAATCAGTACCAACACTGAACTTTTCTGGGAGAAATCTCACCTCGTGGCTTCTTATCAACAAATAGAATTAAAACTCCTCAAGACTGAAGCTCCACTTCCCACTGAGGCAATGGGGCATCCTGATTCAGGCCCAAGTAAATTTGTGAACATCAAAGACCTCTTAGACAATATGCCCAGATGTAATAAATTACTCCAGAATTTAAAGCATGATACTAATGCTCGTTACTCAAAATCTAGGCATTTCGTAGCTGTAGAAAACCTAGCTGGTATAACATACAGGATGAGTTTTCTTAGGGTTTTTGGAAAATGGTATCTCATTCCAAGACTCTTGTTTAGTTCAATCAGTTTTAACATCAACCACTAAATATACAGATGCCAGACAGGCATTCCCAAGACAAAACTGGGTATGCCTCATCCTTATAAAATATCCCAGAGATATTAAAGGTTTTGTTATTTAATCCCAAGTAATCTGAAAATTGTAATATGTCGCACAGTTGTATATTTAATGTTAGTACTAAATTCCATTTTCCTGTGTGTTTTCCTAGCTAACCAAACAAACAAAAAAAGCAAGATTCTCACACATTCCCCCACTATTTATTACATTGAAGAAATATGCAAATTTTGAAATTCCAGCCCACTCTTGATTTCCTCTTCGAAGACATGGCCATGATATATTGGATGGTTGAAACACACAAGTGATTTTTTTTTTCATGTGTGCATCACTTTGGCGTCAGTTTCTTCCTTCATCTACTGGGCACAGGCAGATTCTAGGCTCTGTCTTCTCCCCACCCACCACAGAGCAGTGTTTCCAACAGACAATGCTGCTGTAACAACAAAACAAAACAGAGTGGCAGAGGAAGAGGAGGGCACCTGAATGAGCTGCACAATTTAAATTTCATAATTTCTTTTCCTCATCATCCTTTCTTATTTCCTGCAGTTCCATGGGACTATTACCTCACTGACAGCTTCAAAGGGTTAAGGCCTGGATGACAGGCCTGAACAATATTACAATGATTCATTCAGTGCGATTTAGTCAGAACAAACGCGGACCTATTTTTGGAAACCCACCAATCAATCTCCCAATTTGAGTTTTCTTTTTTTTTTTTTTTGACAGCTCGCCAGCTTCCTCACACCTCTGGACATCATGCTTGGCTTGCTGGCTGCGGCAGCCCACGATGTTGATCACCCAGGGGTGAACCAGCCATTTTTGATCAAAACGAACCACCACCTCGCCAACCTCTATCAGGTAAGGGAGACAACATGGTACAATATGGTTGACTGGTTTAGGCCCAGTGCTGAATCTCACTCACCTCATTGATGGTCAGCCTCCATGATGACCACAGCCAAAGGGCATAGGTTTGAAATATTCCCCCAGGAACATTAAGTTGGCTTACAAGGATAGCCAAGGAATTTAGTTTGCTCCAAAGAGGTTTGAAACAGTCCTAAGTGTTGGAGAAGAGACGTGTGGTTGCCAAGAGGGTGGGGAAGGGAGTAGGAGGGACTTGGAGGGAATTGGAGGTTAAGAGATGCAAACTATAGCCTTTGGAATGGATAAGCAATGGGATCCTGCTGTATAGCACTGGGAACTATGTCTGGTCACTTGTGATGGAGCATGATAATGTGAGAAAAAAGAACGTTTACATGTATGTGTGGCTGGGTCACCTTGCTGTGCAGCAGAAAATTAACAGAACACTGTAAATCAGCTATAATGGAAAAAATAAAAATCATTATAAAGTAAAAAAAAAAAAAAAGAAAGAAAGAAATGGTCCTAAGTCAAACAGGAACCCTGAGCCTACCTGCTCATGGTCTGAGACTATCTGTCTCCACGGGAACCACTTAGTATATAATGGCCAGTTGAAGCCAGTCCTTGTAAAACTTCTATGAATGATCCTTCCCAGGTGCCATCCTAATTCAAGTTTACATCTCTAGAGCTGTTTCTCTTTTTTTTTAATCATATTTTTAATTGAAGTATAGTTGATTAACAATACTGGATTCATTTCAGGTATATATTATAGTGACTCAAAATTTTTATAGGTTATACTTTATTTATAGTTCTAAAATATTGGCTATATTCTCCAGGGCTATTTCTTCACTTTACTGGCCTCTGAGTTAGAGATATGTTATCAAAGACAATAGGCATACTTCATTGTTATAAAATAGTTTGACAGCATGAGTAGACTGGTGTGAAGAACTCTTATCTGTGATATTGCTTCAGATATTATAACCCTATGTCACAAATGAATTATTCCCAGAATTTTCAACATGGTTTTTTGGAGACGTTTATTGTCATTAACAAAATCATTGTATAAAGGGAATCATTAATGTCCATTTTAGTAGATCTTTTTAAAAAATTTAGTGCTAGAAGACTTTTTAAGGGATTCTCATAAGTAGTGCAGTCCTACTGTGTAGCACAGGTAACTGTGCTCGGTGTTTTGGGTTAGAATATGATGGAAGATAGCATGGGAAAAAAAAAAGAAAACAATGTATGTGTGTGTGTGGCTGGGTCACTTTACTGTACAGCAGAAACTGAAGGAACATTTTAAATCAACTATACTTTAATAAAAAAGAAATTAAATTTAAAAAAATAAAAAAATAAAGGACTCCCAAAAAACAATTGCATTATACAAGATGTTGCAGCTTGAGGAGGCATTTATTTCCAACAAAGCACAACTGGAACATTTCTTAAAAATCCTTTTCCGTAGCGTTGATTAGCTTTTGGTCCAGGTAGGAGGTGGCATTCCAAGGTTTATGGATCCACCTGTGCATACTGCAGCACTGGGCTCTCTTGGGCTGTCAGCCAGCACCTGGAGCTGGGGTAGAAATGACCAAAAAGAGGGAACAGGATGATAGAATTTAGAAAACCTTTTGAAGATGAGCTAAAAACTAAACTAAGACAATAAAAACTAAAACCTCGGTGGAAACTATTACATTTAGAATGGATAAGCTGTACAGCACAGGGAACTACAGCCAGTCTCTTGGGATAGAACATGATGGAAGATAGTCTGAGAAAAAGAATGTGTACATAAGTATGACTGGGTCACTATGCTGTACAGCAGAGATTGACACAACACTGTATATCCACTCTATTAAAAATCAAATAAAATAAATTTTTAAAAACTAAACTTTCTAAACCATCTCCGAAGCTATATATATTGCTTGGGAAAGACCTAAACATTTGGCTGGGGGAAAAAAATGAATGACTGAACTGAGAGCCCCAAATAGATCTTCTATTCCGGCCATTGTATTTTTAATTCTGACATTTCAAGTGTCTTCAATTAGACAGAGGAAATCAAGCCACAAGATTGGTCACTTGATCTACTCCCATATAATGTAGACACTTGACAAATTATAATTTCTCATCATCAAATAAATCGCATCATTGGAGTTTTAGAGAGTATCTACTGTTACTGACTGATTTGTACGTACAAATGAGGGTCACAAAACTGCACTTTGACATGTAGTGTGTATGAAACATGTAATGAATGCACATTTATACAAGAAGTCAGAAGGAAATATGCCAGATGTTAAAGATGGAAAAACAAGAAAATAAATGAAGAATTTTATCAATAATGAAGAATTAACTACTCACTGGACAGAAATTGATTCTCAAAAGAAAGATACGCCCAGTCTATCTTATTCAGATACTAAAAACATTCTCCCCAGAAATGGATTCCTACTCAGATTTTTGAAGTGCAGATACTTTTAATAATATTTATTTTTATCTCTTTGTTAAACATTACAACTAAAGTCTGCAGCCTTTTCAACACAACATGCAGTCTTACATTTTTAACTAACAATTTTCATTGCATGTATCAAATGGTATACTAGGATCTATGGGTACAAAGATAAATAAAATATAATCCCCGCCATCAGACATTGGTTCAAACTCAGATGCTTAAAATGTGCAAAATCCAGGAAAACTTAATCTCAGTTTGAAAAAGTTTTGAGGAACTGGTCAAAGACATACATATTTACATATGTTTACATACATAGAAACAATTTTTTTAAAGCCTCTGAAGAGTTAATACCTATGCTATTCTTTTGTATCCAAAGATATTACAATAAAGCGAACTACTTTTTTTCTAGCAGTGAATTTAACCGTCTGAACTGTCTGACCTTATCCTCAATGGGAAAAAAAAAAAATCTTTTTGATAATGACTAGAAAGAAGTTGAGATCTAGGACTCAAAAACCACAGTCAAGACACTATCTTCAGCAGCCCCCTTCTCAAATGGTCTTGGGCTCCCTTGGAAGCTAGAGATCCATGTCTTTAAGTTTTACGGGAAGTGTGGAGGCAAACCAGTATCATTTAGTATCGTAAAGATATTTCCAATATCTTAGAGCTGGCTAGGATAAAAGATGGAACTTTCGTCAGCCAAATAGGGACTTTATACATTAAAAGTAAAAATTGTGGTCCATGGGATCAGTGGCATCTTAGAAGTGCTAGGACACAGGTTCACGATCACTACAGGCTTCAGCTTGGGTCACAACTGCCACTTAGATCTGGTCCCTGACCAGGGAACTCTGTATGACATGGGACAGCCAAAAGAGAAAAAACAAAAACAAAAAACATTGAGTATCTGAGAATAATAATATGAGATTTTAATTTTGTCCAAAAAAATATGATGGCTTTTACATTTGGCTGTATACCATTGCTTATTAGCTATATGAAGGAACTCCAAAATGATAAAGAAAATTCCCCTTAAAATTTAGTTCAACAAATTATATAGCTAGCCTTTATTCAACACTTACTGTGATTCAAACACTGAGCTAAATGATTTTATGTATTATATTATTTAATTTTTACAATAGCCCAGTTAGGTAGGTACTTATCATTATATCTATTTTCCAGAAAGAGGAAATTACTGGGAAATTCAAGTGTTTTTCCTGAAAATAAAGAGCTAATTAATGGCAGAGCTGGAATTAGAATGGAAGTCTTTTGTCTCCAGAGCCAAAGTACCAAAGCATCTAAAATTCATCTTGATCACCTATGAAGTGCAGCAAACTAAGAGCTGTCCTCCAGGTCTCTCTGATGCCAGTGAAGGAGACTGGAGGGTTATAGACAAGTAACTTAAAGTAGGAGGGAGAGCCTTTTTGCTAAGTACTCTCTGTTAGGTAGCTAGCTGCAAACAAAATGTGATGGGAAGAGAGGGGGAAAGAGGAATTGATTCTGCAGATGGTGTAGGAGATTAAAAAAAAATGAAAACCACAAAAACTTCATGGAAGAAGAGTGATTTAAACTGGGCCTTGAAGTGGAAGCAATAGTTTGAGTAGGAGGAGAGAAGAGGGCATCAGACATAGCACAAGTCGATGTACTTTGGGGATGAAAACCCACAACTCCAGAGTAACCAAAAATGGACTGTCCTTTTGACCTTGAGTTGAGCATCGTCTTACCATGAATGGTCCTTGCTCTCAGCTCAGGGACCCGGGCATGTTTTGATGAAGTGTATATTCTCTCTTTTGTATACACTGTAGGTTAGCTCTGCAGAAAATGACCTAGGTCAGAAAATCTTCACTCTGCATTAAGTTGTCGATGAGGAACTGGCATAACTCTTCAGGTTTTCAGTTTCAAGGAAAAAAAAAAATCATGTTACATAATATATCAACTCAGCAAGACCACTAACAACACATATTTTAAAACCTTTGAAAATACAGCCTTTTAGCCTGTCAAGAGCCTGTTGGTTGAGACATAAATGAGCATTCAGGAAACTATATGAAGTTTTCAAAGGATGAAAATATACACATTTTTCTAAGGGGGGATTCATAACTTACACTCATATTTCAAAATGAGTTATAGATGCAGAAAATGAGTAAAAAATATGTGTATACATCATATATATACATATATATAGTGAATATGTATATACATAAAACTTATACATGTGTACACATACACATTTGGTCAATGAGAATACAGTCAAGAGGATGTGCAAGGAATTATGTAGCTTTGAGAACACCCTGTGCGTGACTTTGTACAATCCACATTTACTATAAATGAGGTAAAATGGAAGAGGGCTTCCTCTCCCTCCTTTTGTTGGCTGTGCTCTCGTAGTTCTAATAAAAAAGATCATTGCATAAGGGCCCAGCCAGTTCTCCTTCCCTGAGATAAAGAGAGAGCCAGGGCAGCTGGAGTGAAGGCTGGGGCAGAGGGTTCTCTCCCATTGTCTGCTGTCTGGGCCACACTCACTAGCTAAGCTGCCAACCCAAGTTCAACATGAAGAAGATAAAGGCATTTCCGCCTGGCACCTCTCTCATGAGACTGGAAGCAGTCCAGGTGTCCGTGGTGGCCTAAGAGGGTGACTCAGAGCCTGTGAGAGATACAACTGAGAATTCACGTTCTGCCCCTCCAGCCTCCAGCCCTCCATCCAACACGTGGGATCAGCCATTTCACAAAGTAAGCATTAAATCAGATATGATATTGGTTATTACAGTTGCAAAAGAAATTGCTTTCAGTTCAATTTAAAATTTAATTCCTTTTGATGGAGTCCAACTCCATATTAACTGATGACAGAGCAACCTAATGAATAAAATCATTAATAATGAGTTGTTCCGTGAAACATTTATATTTATTACATTCTCTACTTGTCTTGCAGAAGTTTATAATCACTTTTCTTAGTCATTTATCACAAGCACTTAGAAGAGGCCAGCATTTTTAACCACTTTCTATTCTTAATAACCCTGAACCGTAAATATGACGTTGACAGAACCAGGAGACATATTCCTTCCACATGGTCCCATGACCTCTACTCAGACAAGCAACTTGAGATTATTATAACCTCATAATTTCTGCAGCAGGAAAGGTGTTTGGGGCAAGTAGAGTGAAAATTTTAAAAAGAGACGCAAATTTGATTTTCTGTTTTGTCAAGTTTCTGCTCTCCACAGTAAGGTAACTGGCATGTGGCATGTCCGTGGCCCTGATCTGAACACGAGGCCTGCCCCGCAGACAGCAACCTATATCCGGGCTCCTTGCCCTGAGAGCAGTGTCTTCAGCAGATGTAGAAACACAGGAGAAAGACATCTTCAACAGGCAGGAGACATGGCAGTGCTATAGTTTCTTCAAGGGCCAAGGTCTTGTTTAAGACTCAAGGAGCTTCTGTTCCTCTGAGACCTCCTGGGCTGGGGCCCTTGCAGCGTTACCAAGGAGACCACAGGGCTTGCTAGGGAAGAACTCGGTGACTTCATTATCTCCTGGAGTCTTGCTTCCCGGTTTCGTGAGCAATTAAAAATGAAAACGCAGACTATGTTTCTGTTGTTGTTTTCCTCTGCTGGTTTAAAGGGTATAATTAACGCCGAATCTTGCCGTACAGCAGACTTAGTTTATCCACATCATTCTAAGTAGTTTAATCAAAGAAAGTGTCCAATAAATGGGGAAAGGGGACAACAACAGTTTAAAGCTGCTCTGGATGATTGCAGATGTGCTCTGCCAGATTCCTCTGACAAATAGACTCTTGATTTAATTTGAAAACCTGTGTTGGTGGTTTATTAAATGCCAGATTTGTTATTCAGAACAAAGGGATTGTTTTGTTCTTAGGGTGAATAATACTTGATTATTCAGATAAAAGAGGAAATAAAAGTTTTACAGTAGGGGTTTTCAGGGGGTTCCCTTGTTCAAAATAAATTCTGATGGTTTTTGTTGCCACCAAAGTAGATGTTTACCTTTCAACTTTATGATGAAGATTATTCTTAAAATTGCAAGTTGGAGACACATTGTCATTGGGATGATGTGAAATTGCTGAGCTGATACTTCTGAAGGTCAACAGAGGTGGTACCCAATGTGGGATCCCAGTGCTGAGATTTCAACAGATATTCAGGCAGTATCATCTCAGCGTTCCTGTTATGACTCAGAGGTAACAAACCTGACTGATATCCATGAGGACGAGGGTTCAATCCCTGGCCTCACTCAGGGGGTTAAGCATCTGGAGTTGTCGTGAGCAGTGGTGTAGGTCAGACACGGTTCAGCAGACACACTTCAGATCCTGCATTGCTGTGGCTGTGGTGTAGGCCTGCAGCTGAAGTTCCAATTTGACCCCTAGCCTGGGAACCTCACTATGCAGCAGGTGTGGCCCTAAAAAGCAAAAAGAAAAAAAAAAAGAAAGTGGTATCATTTCATCTTATGTTCAGATCTGCGTGAGCAGTTCTGATGATTTTCTTTTTTCAATCTGCCTTTTGCTGATAGTGGTCTTTGAGCTGCTGTCAAAGCCAGATGAGTCCATAGGAGCAGAGCCACCTCCCTATTAAGAAGGACAAAGATATATCCAGCCATTCCCTCTGAAACACAAGTGCCCTGCAGCCTGCTAACACCAGCTCCTCCCCTAGCGCAGGGCACCAACATCTTCATCCTCTCATCTACACTCAGCCATGCCTGGCTCCCAACCTTCCTCAACTGTGCAGCCGGGGTGAGTTTCCTGAAACTCTACTGTTGACACTCAGATTCCTGCTTAAAATTCCACTGCCTTCAGGACTGAGTCCAAATGTCATAACCCAGTTTACAAGCCTGATTATAACCTGACTCTCCCTATACTTTCCAGCTCCATCTTCCACCCTTAACCTCCTAGGCTTTATGCATCAGCCTGTCTGAACTACTCTCAGAATCCCAGACACAGCACACATGCCACGTGCTGGCAATACAGAAGATGAGCAAAACAAATCAAAATACCTTTTTGTCTTCTAGGGGAATCAGAAAATAGCGAGTTACCTAGTAGCCTAGCAGTTAAGGGACTCATGTTGCCACTGCTGTGGTTTGGGTTCAGTCTCTGGCCCAGGCAGGAACTTCTGCACACCACAGGCGTTGGAAGAAAAAAAAAAAAAAAAGAATTAGTAAAGTATATAGTATATTAGGAAGTGATCCTTTCTAATAGTTAAAAAAAATAAATAAACAGGGAAGGAAGATATAAAGGATCCCTCTTGCTCCAGGTCTTCACACACATGCCTCTCCTCCTGTCTATTTTATGAAATAAACTCCCTCCCTATTGCCTGTACTCTCTGACCTCACCAACCCTCCCTCTCTCCCTCCCTCTCTCTCTCCCTCCCTCTCTCCCTCTCTCTCTCCCTCCCTCTCTCTCTCCCTCTCTCTCTCTCTCTCTCTCTCTCTCTCTCTCTCTCTCTCTCTCTTTCTCTTTCTTTTTCCTTTGCTTTTTAGGGCTGCAAAGGAAGTTCCCAGGCTAGGGGTTGAATCAGAGCTACAGCTGCCAATCTATACCACAGCCACAGATATACCAGATCCAAGCCAGGTCTGCAA
The DNA here is from genome assembly GCA_004024745.2 of Catagonus wagneri. NCBI lineage: Eukaryota > Metazoa > Chordata > Mammalia > Artiodactyla > Tayassuidae > Catagonus > Catagonus wagneri. Next base: position 20,439,340 of record PVHT020000077.1, on the reverse strand, counting down.
CCTACACCATAGCTCACAGCAATGCCAGGTCCTTAACCCACTGAGCGAGGTCAAGGATCAAACCTGCATTCTCATGGATACTAGTTGGGTTCCTTACCACTGAACCACAACGGGAACTCCCACTCACTCTTTGGATCTCAACTTGGATTCCTCCTGATCTTCCTCCTGAAAGCCGCCTTTTTCTTTAAAAATCCATCTTCCATGTGGGATTTCACAGCTTTCTCTCTCATTTCCCTGTCACAGTGTTTATCTCTCTGCACTGCCCTTTTCTGATTAGATGTCCACATCCCCCCCAAGTTAGTAGCTTCTAGGTACCTACCTCACCTGCTGCTGTATACTCAGCATCTGGCACAGCGCTTGTGTTCAGGAGAAGTTTGTTGAGTGATAGGAGGTAAGCTGGATGAGTGGGTAGATAGATAGATGGATGGATGGATGGATGGATGGATATCAGTTTTGCTTCTGGCCCCGTGCAGGAAAACAAAACAAAACAAAACTAGAACCAGAGTAACATTGAGAGATCAGGAATATTGGCCATAGTGAGGACACACAGGGACCCAGAGTAGAAATTTGGCAAAAAGAGGCAGCAGCACCAGACCAGAAAGACCACCGTGTCAAGACATGTCCCCCATGGTCCACTTAGTAGGTACTACCCTACATCAAGAGCGCACCACAAAGAATGAGAAGCATCGAGAAAAACATATTTATAATGATCCTCTTCCTTGTTTCTCTCACAGTGGACCAGTGCTATCTGATACGTGTTATTTCTAGAGTCATTTAGCAGATCCTGATCATCTGTGAGTGAACAGAGCCCACTGCTGTAATTTTTAAATCTCTTTGGCTTTTACCTAAGTCTAAGGATTTCACAACATAAGATGCCAGGTCTGGCTTTCTTTTCCTTTTTTTTTTTTTTTTTTTTTTTAACTTCTTAGGGCCACACCCAAGGCATATGAAAGTTCCCAGGCTAGGAGTCAAATCAGAACTACAGCTGCCGGCCTACACCACAGCCACAGCAACGTGGGATCCGAGCCACATCTGCAACCCACACCACAGCTCATAGCAACACCAGATCCTAAACCCACTGAGCGAAGCCAGGGATTGAACCTGCATCCTCATGGATACTAGTCAGATTCCTTTCCACTGCACCATGATGGGAACTCCCAGTTCTGGCTTTTTATCAATTATTGAAAAAAACTAACAGTACTCTTTTTCTTTTAACAGTTACTTAAACTTTGCAGGTACTGAACTTTTGGGTTTGGGAAATTAATTACTCAGTATCCATTCAACAATGATCTGCTTATTTAAATGGCACTGGGCCACATATGGGTGCACTAAGATGAAAAAGATATGCTCCCTGTTCTCAGTGGCAACTATGTATGGTAGCAGTTTCAAACCAGGCCTATGTGTCCACACACCTACTCAAAGACTTTCACAGGGTTCACAGAATAGAAATTCATTTTCAGCTTCTTAAACTGACCTGCCTTGGAATCTACTTGCAGGACAGTCAAGCCAGTTTTACTTTCCATTCCCTTTTCAGAAGTACCCTGTTCCCGCTGTACAAAAGAAAGACCTATTTTGTATATTGCATCTTGCTCCAGTTGCACTAACATTGTATATTGCTCCAGGATGAAAAAATACCAAAGGAACAACTAAAAACATTAAAGGGAATCTCCTGTAACTGAGGTACTATAATGCTCGCAGCTGTCTCATGAATAGATGCATTGTCAATTGATTTTAATTCTGAAGCATAATTTTTTTCCAAATTTGCAGTGTATTTTATTTAGTCAGTTAGTTACTAATAACAATTGCATTTTAGGGAGTCCTCTTTTGCAGCGGGTTAAGGATCCAGTGTTGTTGTCACTGCAGTGGCTTGGGTTGCCCTGGCCCAGGAACTTCCACATGACATGGGCACAGCCAAAAGAAAAAAAAAAAAAATGCATTGTAAACCCAAGCTGGAAAAATATTTATTACTACTTAGAACCTGCTAAGAAAATTTGTTAAATTAAAATTTCCATGTATAGGAGTTCCCGGAGTGGCTCAGCGGTTAACGAATCCGACTAGGAACCATGAGGTTGCGGGTTCAATCCCTGGCCTTGCTCAGGGGGTTAATGATCCAGCGTTGCTGTGAGCTGTGGTGTAGGTCACAGACGTGGCTTGGATCTGGTGTTGCTGTGGATGTGGTGTAGTCTGGCAGCTATAGCTCGGATTCTACTCCTAGCCTGGGAACCTCCATATGCTGGGGTTGCGGCCCTAATAATCAAAAAAAAAAAATCCTTACAACAGCCAGAAAACCACGCATGCTGCCTCTAACTCCTTGCCCTGATATCCTCCCCCACTGCCCCCAACACGTGGTCCTTGGGGCTGCTTGCTCCCCCTTTGGAGTCTTTACTTCAGCTTTTTTTCTCTGGAACAGTCTTCCCTCATCAGCATGCCTAGCCCCTCCTACCTTCAAGTCTGCTCAAATAGCACCTCTTACACTGACTCCCTTCCGCAACCACCGCAAAGACTCAAGTTTCCATTCATCTGCTCTTTTTCCTTTTCCCCATGCATTTGCTATCCTCTGAACGCTATGCTTTTTCCCATAGTACTTATTACATTTATTGTTTATTATCTCTCTGTATTTCTGCCACCTCTAGTTCTCTCTTTTGTTCACTGATGTATTCCAATCACATATTACAGTGTGTGGAGCCTGGTAAGCGTTCAGTATGTTTGCCAAATGAAATCAAGAAGTTTGTTCAGTAACTTATTTAGCAAATTAATAGAAAGCACTTTCTCTGTGCAAGGCATAGAGTTGGGTGGATACCAAAGGAATGGGGCAGGCTCCCTACTCACACATAATTTATAATCTAGTAAGAAGAAAAGGAAGAACATACAGAACTGTCACACACATCAGTGGGACTGGGTCCAGCTGGACTCAGGGCATAAGGGATGCCAGAAGGAAGAGCTGTGGGACCCAGAGAACAGCAAGTTCGCCTCTCACTGGAATGATTCCAGGTGGCTTTGTGGATGGAGTAATTGCAGTGGACTTTGAAAGACAGGTTTTAGTTTATACGGAAATACAGAGAAAGAGGAGTTTAAGGAAAATAAACTACCTTGAAAAGCATGAAAGTGGCCAAAGCAAAGGCCATGTTCATATATTAATAATTGAATAGTTGTCAATAACAAGTTATGGTCTTATTAATATGGGGTCATTCATTCAGACTCTTAAGACCTTTGCAGGAAAGCAGAGGTAAAGGTATTCAGTTATTTCAAACATATAAGTACAGAATGATGGGATAGTTTTCAGAGAGCAGTGAACACCGAGCTAAGGAGTTAAGCTTAATTTATCGGATAGGAAACTGTTGTAGGGTTTGGAGCAAGGCATGGGAGAAGGCAGATGGCACAATCATACTGAAGTTAGATGAGCCCCTTGAAGGGAACAGTGTCTACCATAGCACCTGGCATATTAGTAATGCTCAAAAAATACAGTATTTCAACCAATGATTAGGGATATGGTAGAACATTTCATCAATAAACAAGTCATGTTCTGGGAGTTGTAGGGAAGATGGCTAGAAGGAAGAATTAAGGATAATAAAGCACTAAAATAGGGTCGCGTCAGTGAAAGGATGGGATGGTTATAAGTGATGCCGTGTTGGAGGGACCAACAGGACTAAGAGAGTATTTGAATGTGAAGGCTGAGTGGCTGAAAATGAGTTCTCCCCCAAGACAATCTAAATCTACTCAACTTATTATGTATTCAAACTACAGGGTTTTTCAAAGTAACACCAAATTTTGAGGTATGGGTGAAGATCCCAAAGTGGATTTAGAAACTAACATCTGATTTAAACAATCAGGAGTTCTCGTGTGGCTCAACAGGCTAAGAATTCAACTAGTATCCATTAGGATGCGGGGTCAACCCCTGGCCTCGTTCAGTGGGTTAAGGATGTTGCTGCAAGCTGTGACGTAGGTCGCAGATGTGGCTTGGATCCTGCATTGCTGTGGCTGTGGCTTAGGTGAGCGACTGCAACTCCGATTTGACCCCTAGCCTGGGAACTTCCATATGCCACGGGTGTGGCCCTAAAAAAGAAATTATAAAAAAAAAAAAAATCAACCAAAGACTTTTAAAGCAGCAACTATAGATGATTTGCAAGGAGTTAAGTCTAATGGCAGATAATCATTAGTTTTTAAGTGTCAGCCTTCTTTTGAATGTTTGGATGTGGCTTAACAGTGGTAATTGGGAGGCAGCAAGGGGGGTGTGCAAAGTTTAGGTCCTGATGTCTCAAAGACCTGGGTTTAAAGCCTTTCTCACCTACTGACTAGCTGTGTGGCCTCTCAGAGAAACCTTTTATTATCTTTGAGTTAACAATTAAAACAGTAGACAGTTACGTGAGAATTCAATGCAATCATGTTAGATGCCTGGCACACAGTAGGTCCTTAAAAAATATTAATCGTCCCACCTTATACTGCCTTTCTCTTCTTCGTCTCTGGAATCCGTTGGAGTACCCCTACCTGCAACACGGTTCTGGCCAAAATATGCTTGTATTTATAAAGACAGCTCCATGAAAGGCTGTTTGTAATGTGTATGCTATTTTCCTTTATTCTGTGCCAGCTTCCAAACTCACTCTATTTCCTCCCATTTTCCTGGTGCTCATCTGCAAATATGGTTTCACCAGCAGATTTCCCAAGTATCCTTCTATTCTGTCTTCAGGAAGATTATTAATGAAGATGTCAAGTCAGGCTGGCATAAATAACAATGCTTAAGGCAATTCTCCAGACACTTTTGTTCCATTCAATACGGATATGGCATCATTTATCATTAGGTCTCGTTACAGTTTTCTGGCCCCTTGAAAAACTCATGTGGGGGCACTCGCACCACATCTACTTGAATTAGTCTTGCAAGCAAATGTTTCTGAGTAACTGAATTAAATGCCACCCCAGGGATAAAACATCTGTTACATCACACTAACCTATCACTCTCTATTCTCATAAATCTTTACAATCAAAACAAATTAGTGTGGCATGTGAGTTCTCATAAACATTGTCTTTTGTTGTGTGTGACTCATGCCCAAAAGGGAGATAACAGACCAGTTGATAAAAGTAACAAAATCTCATCACAGGTTCAAATGTGGTCAAGTGGTAAGTAAGAAATAATGACCCCTTGGCAAGGAGAGAAATGAATAGCAATAGAACAGCCTGTATAGAGGGTCGGAATAAGACTCCACCTCATGAAACTCATTCTGCAAATCCTGGAGAGAAACGATTTTCTGGTTTTAGAGCCAAGAATAGCTGGAGTTTTCCTGAACTTGTTTCTTCCTAATGGACCCTGGATTGTGTCACTTATGGGGGGCTTTTCTCATTTCTTGCAAAATTTCGAGCACCACAGGAATGGCATGGATACAGTGGTAAGAAGGTGGGGGGCATAATGATGGAATGGTTTTCAGTCTCTGTCCTGGCTCCATTTAGTCTAAATTTATTTTCCTTGCTTCTTTCCTCTCACTTAATTTTTTTTTAATTGTGGAAAAATACACATAATATAAAATTTATCATCTTAATCATTTTTAGTGTACAATTCAGTGGCATTAAGCACATTCACATTGTTGTGCAATCATCACCACCATCCATCACTAGAATTCTTTGCGTCTGGCAAAACTGAAACTCTGTACCCACTAAATAATAACTCCCTATTCCCTCAGCACACCCGCCCCCACTCCTCCCAGAGACTGCCATTCTTTCTCCATGAATTTGACTACTCTAGGTACCTCAGATAAGCAGAATCACACAATTGCTCACTTTTTGTAAGTTTTATTGAAGTATAGCTAATTTACAAGGCTGTGATGATTTCTGCTGTACAACAAAGTGACCCAGTCATACATATACACGTATCTTTTCTCTCTCAAATTCTTTTCCCACGTAGATTATCACAGCATACTGGGTAGAGTTCTCTAGCTAAACAGCAGGTCCCCATTGGCCCTGTGGTTCCATTTACCACAGTGTGTATATGCCAATCCCAAACCCCCAGTCCATCCCTCCCCCCAACCCTGCATTTATCCCTTTTGGTAACTCTAAGTTTTTCAAAGTCTGTGAGTCTGTTTCTATTCTGCAAATAAGTTCATTTGTATCATTTTTTTAGATTCCACATATAGGTGATATGATATTTGTCTTTCATTATCTAAATAACTTCGCTTAGTATGATAGTTCGTAGGTCCATCCATGTTGCTGCAAATAGCATTATTTAGTATAGTTGATGCACAATATTATATGTTACAGGTAGGTGTACAGTATATTGATTCACAATTTTCAAAGGGTATACTCCAATTATAGTTATTATAAAATACTGGCTATAGTCCTTGTGATGTACAATATATCCTTGCAGCTTATTTTATATATAATAGTTTGTACCTCTTAATCCCTTTCCCTGTATTGCCCTTCCCCCTTCCTTCTCCCCACTGGTAACCACTAATTTGTACTCTTTTCCTGTGAGTCTGTTTCTTTTTTGTTTTTTTCTCTAGCTTGTTGCATTTTTTTAGATGCCACATATAAGTGATATCATACAGTATTTATCTTGCTCTGTCAGACTTATTTCACTTAGCATAACACCCTCCAGGTCCATCCGGGTTGTTGCAAATGGCACAGTTTCATTCTTTTATGGCTGAATAGTATTCCATTCTGAGTGCGTGTGTGTGTGTGTGTGTGTGTGCGCGCGCGTGCGCGTATACCACATCTCCTTTATTCATCTTAGATTGCTTCCGTACCTTAGCAGTTTAACCTCACTTTTAATAAATGCTGTCTTCTTGTATTTTTTTTGTAAGTTTATAACCGCTCTTGAAACAAAATGGAGAATGAATAAACAAATAGGAAAATAAGACAAAAAGATTTCCAGGAGTGGATGGGGGCACTAAAAGGGTTCTGTTCTCTGTGCATGAAGTCAGTGGTAAGGTCACAGTGTTTGCTGATTTAGAACAAAACACAATAGGTTGTAAGAAATATTATTTAAATGGTTAGCAAATATTCAGACAAGCAGCATACTTAGGGTCAACAGTGGAGAGAATGGATGCAGTAGATGTTCGCACAAAGGAAGACATATCAAGATAACTGAACGAGAAAGCAACTGTAGATTCAAACTGAGACCTAATGGGCTAAATGCTGATACAATGGTCATGAAGATTACTGACAGTGGTTCTCAAACTTGAGTGCACACAATAATCAATCACCACCAAGCTACCAGAACAAAACTGTATTGACGCGGCTTGGGAGTCCGACTGTGTCACCGGCTGCCCAGGAGGTTCGGCCACAGCAGGATCTTAGCGGTGTTGAGAAGTGACGGTCAGGACTGCAGGTCACACCAGAAGTTGCGCCTCTGCTCCGCTGAGTGTTATAATTTTGAATTTTGGAGTATGTTATCACATAGCCCTAGGGTATCCATTACTACCTTTTTCTAGGCCTCTCTTTCTTTCTTCTACACTGAGTGTAACCTGAAGGAGCGCTCCAAATCAGAGCAGGGGAGCGGGCGTGAACACAGCAGGACGCTGGAAACAGACTCTCATCCAGCCCTCCGGTGGGGGGGGTCAGTGGGGCCGTGTCTCGCCCCCCACTGTCATGAGAGCCTTGAGAATAGGCCTGGGGTGGTTTTATTTTGTTTCATTTCTGGTCTGCCGCCGTGTCATCAGGTACAAACTGGCTTGGGGGGAAAATATTGGCCTCTGGGGAGCTGTGTTCAGCAAGACAGATCAGTATCTGGTTTTTCCCATTTATAGTTTAATTTTCTTTCTTTCTAGAATATGTCTGTGCTGGAGAATCACCACTGGCGATCTACGATAGGCATGCTTCGAGAATCAAGGCTTCTGGCTCACTTGCCAAAGGACATGACGTAAGTGGCGTTGAGATGAAACACAGCGATGTCCACACATTAGCGATAAGCTAATTTTTTTCCCTCCCGGGCTGGCTCGGGACCCCTGGGGTTCTTGGCAGGGAGCCAGCCGGCTCTGTTTCCGAGTGCGCGCTCCCTTGCTCATCCATCCAAGAAGATGCAGTGTCAGTTCCAGCAACCCTGAAATCGGAATCCCTCTGTGAGCTCTGAAAGGGCCTGGAGAGCTTATGGCAGGAAAAGAGATAATAAACAGCTCTCGGCTTTCACACTTTTGGGCATGGGCTCTCTGCTTTGCCCAATTCCTGTCTTTTATGTTAGCAAAACTGTCCTCCTGTGTGGATCCAAATAATAAATATTTATCAAGCAGGAACACAGGAGTTCCCAAACTAGATTGAAGCCTAGTTCAATAAAGTGTCTTTTTGTAATTGCCAGTCTTAGCAAAAGGAAAAGTCAGAAATTCTTCTCTAAAACATTTTTTTGGCCCCAGCAATTTTTTTTCACCATGAGTTTATCTATGACTCTTGCATTTTAAACTGAAGGGGAAATACAAGTTTCCTGGTCCACTGTTTGTGAGCTCAGGTATTTAAGCCAAGTCCTAGTAAATCCAAGACCATGGCCTTGTTTCTACCTGGTCTCAGTTTAGGTGCTATACCATCTTCAAAGGCCACCACTAACTCCTATCTGTTTAACTAAAATGCACAGAACCCAGGGTAGCTAGGAGAGAAAAAGTAATTAGATCCTTGTACCCAGTTCTCTGAAGGGCATACACCTAAGGTCGAGGCCCACATGTGTCTCTCCATAGAAGAGGCCGTAGGCTCAGAGCTCAAAGTTTTACCCTTGGCGCTCTGATCATATCTCGGGCTGCTTCCTAGCACCCAGAAAAATATGGAATTTGTGGAAGGAACTTCAACTCTGATAACGTTTAATCCCCTGGAACTAAATTAAACCAATCCTTACGCATGGAATAAAAACTCATGCCTGTTATTAAAACAATACATTGCAAAAGTCGAAAGAAGGAATTACAAAAAGAACTAAAAACTTGAACAGATCAAGTAAGAAGGGGGAGAAAAGAGGAGGTGAGTGCCATGGACAGCCAAAGAGAGAGAAAGAAGGCAAGGAAAGAGAAGGAGACAGGAAAGAACAAAGCAAAGGGGAAAAGGAGGGACGAGCCCAGGACCAGACTTGTTCTCCAAACGCCTGCCCTCATCCTGCCTGTTGCTCAACTGATATTCATTTCCTGAAATACTTCTACTCACCCCTGTGGTTTCCAAATAAAAATACTATATTTTGAGGAAACTGTGTTATAAATTGCTTTTGCCAGAAGAGTTTTAGGCAGTAATATACATGAAAGGACTTTATAATGAAATATTGTAATCATCATGTTTATCCTCTCCTCATGTAAATACCTTCAAATTATTTTTGTGATTTTGAAGGTAAGACGAGTTAACTGTACAAACTAAGGAAAAATTAGTAAAGTATTAGTTTGCACCTTATGAAGCTGCCATTTTTGAGAGTCCAGAACAGTAGAATAGAGGCAGTTTCATATGATTCAACCTAATATGAACAAGAAAAATGAAATTACTGGTAACCCTGCCATTGAGGGACAGTGAATGTTAACCTGGTTGGTATGTTTCCTTTTAGTCTTTTTCAGTATGACCATATTTTAATGAAATGGGGAACTTATTTTCCTATAGTGTGTGTCCTAATAGCTTTCACTTACTGTAAATATCTTTTTCCATATCAATAAACCTGCTACTAAAATAATTTTAATTACTGTAACACATTATTGCATCGAATTGTATTAACTATTACCCATTGTTAGGAATTTAGATGATTTCTAAATTTTTGTCTTTATGAATAATGCTTAACAAACATTCTTAGACATACATTTTTATCCCAAACTCCAGTATTCTGTTCTCTCAGAAAATATTTGTGGGTAGAAGTTATTGATCAAAAAGATGCGAGGAGTTCCCTTGTGGAGCAGCAGGTTAAGGATCCAGTGTTGTCACTGAAGAAGCTCAGGTTGCTTCTGTGGCACGGGTTCCATCCCTGACCCTCGAACCCCCATATGCTGCAGCCGTGGCCAAAAAAAAAAAAAAAAACGAAGTGTGAATTTTTAAATTTCTTGTGTATATAATTAAATTGCTTACTTTTCCAAAAAGCCAAATCTACCCGTATTCCTATTGGTAGCTTATGTACCATCAGCAAAATTGAGTCTTATCTCTTTTTTTTTTAAATATTTGCAAATTTGACATATAGGGAGAGAAAAAGAGAGAAGGAGAGAAGGAGAGGGGAAGAGTGAGACACACATTGATAACAAATAACATTGAAAAATTTTCATGTATTTACTGGCCAGTTATAACAAATTTTTGGGTTTGGTCTTATTTTCCTATGAGTGTTATTATTCACTTTAGTTTTCGCATGTTATTTATTTTTTTGTCTTTTTGCCTTATCTAGGGCCGTACCCACGGCATATGGAGGTTCCCAGGCTAGGGGTCTAAAAGGAGCGGTAGCTGCCGGCCTTCGCCACAGCCACAGCCACGCAGAATCTGATACGCGTCTGCGACCTAAACCACAGCTCACGGCAACGCCAGATCCTTAACCCACTGAGCAAGTCCAGAGATCGAACCCGCAACCTCATGGTTCTTAGTCGGATTCATTAACCACTGAGCCACGACGGGAACTCCCCAAGATGCAAATCTTAAGGTTTGAATTGGTTTGAACTCTATGAGGAGCACAACCCAAATGCCTGTGATTCTGTGAGTCTTTTTTGTGTCCTTCTTAAAACGTACCTTTCTGGTTGTCTTTCACTCGTCCCACCCATAGGAACCATGGAAATGTATAAAGTACCATAACTTTGTTCATTCAAGCTTTCAACCTTTTTGTACCGTCCTTGGCATGTCTCCTGTCCAAGGACAAAAGGGATGAGGAGTGAGAGAATCACTCTCAGGCTGCAAGGGACTGGGAATTCGTATAATATACAGAATCGAAGGCAGAAATGAGAGTAAAAACCACTTGATGATGACAGAATCAATCACCCTCCTCCAAGGGATTTGCTATGTGTGTGTGTTTTCTTTTTCCTTCTTGTGGATGCAGACAGGATATTGAACAGCAGCTGGGCTCCTTGATCTTGGCAACAGACATCAACAGGCAGAATGAATTTTTGACCCGATTGAAAGCTCACCTCTACAATAAAGACTTAAGACTGGAGGATGTCCACGACAGGCACTTTATGCTTCAGGTAAACAACAACAACAACAACAAAAAAGCCATTATCCTCGCTGAATAAAACACTTAAGGACCCCATCAATCATTTTAGTACCTTTGAGAAGGACTATGTCCCATGGTACAAGCTAGAGCAGTGACCTACTTTATTAAAAACTTTGAGACACATGAAATTTTTAAGTGGTTTCCAAGCTCGTAAAACCTGGGTTTCCTGTCAGTAACTTGATGATATCTCATTTTTCCTAATTTGGTAACTGCTTCACCACAAAGCAGTGCCGGGTAGCTGCATAAGAAAAGAATCTACCACGTTTTATGGCTTGATGTAACGCTGATCACTGTCATACCTGCGCAATGTAGAAAACTTCCTCAATACAAAAGCATATGATGTTAACTCTAGTAGCAACAAAAATCGAGAAAGGCGTATATCCTTCCTTTACTAAAGCCTATTTAATTAAGCCCTGCTTTACTTCTTTTTGCTACCAAATGCATAGTTTCATTTGAGGTTCAAATGCGTTTACCTAGTCTTACCATTATTAGGCACCAGTGAATAAATTATTAAATTAATAGAATGAATTGAATCCTACCAAGACCAACCCTTTCTGCTTCATCCAGTGGCAAGAAGCCAACTGTGAGGTGGGAACCAGGGGAGAAGACGACCTTGGAAAGAAGTCTGACCTGGTATCCAAACTGGAGCCTTTTGCTTGGTCTTCTATTTCCTCTCAGTTTCCTTCTTTCCTTTTGGCACCAAAGACTGAATGGGTGGATTCAGGGCACATCTAGATAGACTGGCGTTAATCAGGGCATTGGAGCTGCACACAGGAAACTGAACCGTATAGTCTTTTTCCTTCCATGCCTTCATGCTGCCTTCTGAAGCTGTCCCAAGTGCTCCAACCTTTTCAGGAAATACCCTCCTCCCAGCTGAAAAACTCTTATCTCCCTCTCTTTCTTCCCCAACCAGCCTTCTAGTCCCTGAGCGACACAGACCTCTGATTTTAGAGACTCAGGCCAAGTTGTGAGTAGCTGAAAGATTTGGCCTGGACACTTGCATTTCCAAAGGAAAGCTTGCTAACATACATGAATCCCTAAAGGGCGGAACCTGGAGGGGACTTCTGTCCCTTACCCACTCCAGCATGCACTGGTACCCCCATTCACCAGGAAAGAAAGAACCAACCGAGCTTACTGCTTAATATGACCCAGGCTCTCCCAGCCCCCAGTACTGCTAGTGGTTCTGTGATCCCAAAGAACCAGGTCCAAATCAATAGACCTTGCTGATGGGAGAGCCCACCACCGGGAGCCCATCTGGGGCAGTTGGTGGTTAAGGGGGAGAATCCCCTTCTCTGGAGATTCATGGGAAGCCTCTTAGGGTCAGCATCACTGACAAAAGCTGCATCCCAGATGCAGAGCAGTGTGAGACAAGCCAAGGAGGCCCTGATTTATCTCTGTGAACCAAATGCTCCTAGGTTCCCTATGACATAGCTCCCTGGCTGGCAGTCTGAGCTTGCTTATACACACAGACACGGGCATGTAAATGCAAACCCAGGAGTTCCCACTGTGGCTCAGTGGACGAACCTGACTAGTATCCATGAGGATGCAGGTTTGATCCTTGGCCTCCCTCAGTGGGTTAAGGATCTGTGAGCTGCGGTGTAGGTCACAGACACAGCTCGGATCTGGTGTTGCTGTGAGTATGATGTAGGCCGGCAGCTGCAGCTCCAATTCGACCCCTAGCCTGGTCTCTTCCATATGCCCTGGGTTCAGTCCTGAAAAGCAAAAAAAAAAAAAAAAAAAAAAAAAAACCTGCAAACCCTTGTAATTAAAGTGATGTATGGAGTCAGTCAATGTGGCCACTGCGAGAGTGAGGTCCCAGTGATCTCACTGGAGCCTGGCTAGAGTCCCAGCGCCCTCCCTGCCCATAAGAGCTAAGGCAACAGAAGGAGCCAGGCCGCGGCTTTCCTTGGCCTGCCCACCCCAAGTCTCCTCCAGGAAGCTCCGTGTCCTTGGACGGTGGCTCTGCTCTCCTTCTCATGGCTATAAAGTGGGAGTTCTGAATGAAGGTTTTGTGTGGTGGTGAATAAGTGCTGTTTCCTGAAGAGGCGCATGAGGGAGGCCTCTGTAAATACGGGCCGGTGCCATGAGGCCAGCTGGCGGGTCTGACAGCCCCGGGGGCTTGGGGTGCATTTGCTGCTCAAGGATCATCCTCTGACCATCTCTCCCTGCCCTGTCACTTCTCAGATTGCTTTGAAGTGTGCTGACATTTGCAATCCTTGTAGAATCTGGGAGATGAGCAAGCAATGGAGTGAAAGGGTCTGTGAAGAATTCTACAGGCAAGGTCAGTAGAGATGCAACAGCTGAGCTTTCATGGCCCCTTCTCCTTTTCGGCATTTATCCTCATAAAACAGGAAATGGATAATCTATTGAGACATTTGTTCTTTCACCAACTCATATTATCCTAACCTTTCTCTTTAACTCTCTTGCAAACCATCCATCCTATTTGGGGAAAAAATTTAAAAATAAATAACATTGATTTACTATGGAAACAGGTAGTAACAAGATACAGTAAAAATGAGCAAAAAAAGGATATATGTATTTTCTTAATAGTTTTCCTCTGTGGATATAAGAATGTGAGGGACAGTTTGGTTTTTTACTCTGTCCTTCATTGTAATAAGCTGAGCACAGGCTAAAGGCTAAACGCCGTTTGGGGTCAGTCTTTTCCACTCTGACAGAGGGACTTAAGACTTTTTTTGTATTCCTTTCCCTTGCTTTATTAAATATCAAGTTAGTAATGAAATAGAGCATCGGTGGCCAGAGTTCATGCTCTCAAATATATACAATGAAAAGACAAACAGCCCTCAAGTTAGGGTATAATTTGTAAGAGATTAAGCTCATTCAGAATTGAGGCAATGAATTAGCAGCAGGATCTTGACGTTGGGTGGGATTTTGGCCTTGAAACACAGCTTGTTTCTTCAGGCCCAGTTTCAGGGCTCAGGATGTTTGTTCAGGCACAACAGTGCCCTGATGTTAGTGACAGGATCAGGTTTGAGAGGCCGAGAACAAATAAAGCCTGAAGTGCCCCACATACCAGCTCTGTGGGGAGGTCAGGCAGCAACAGGGAGCCTTTTGGAGGAGGCTCCATAGAAAGATGTGTCAGTGACATCGAGATGGTCCCAAAGACAGAAGACAAAGCGGAATGGATTGGGTTCATGTGGGGCCAGAAGGCTGTGCTCACTAACTCCTTCCCCCGAGTAAAAGCACTCATGCAGTTTCCACTCTGAGTAATTTTACTTCAGTTGAGCGAATGGTTAGAAATCAAAAGGTCAGTTCTAGTGGCCCATGATACAGATTCTCCACTGCGGGAAAAAACAAAAAGAAATAGGATGAAACGGGATCAGGGAAGTTTCAGATGAGATGAGATACTTTTTTATTATAAGACATGGAAAGTATTGAAATAGCACAGTGAGAGAAGAGCTAGGATCTTCATCCTTGGAAATCAGGTAGGGGGACAGGGAAAAGATTCTACTCTATTCCTCTTGGTTTTGAGTGAGTCATGTGTTTCTGTTGGCACTGACTAGAGTTTAACCCTTTCGTTTGCTTATCTTGCACCCTATTTGGATTGTGAGCAACTTGAGGCAGGGACCAAATAGTAAGGCCCATAGAGCTGGTGAGTTGAAGCTGTTAACTAAGTGGAGTAAATGGGCTCAACCAGTAAAGGTAACCTGCAAGAATTTTTTTTGCAAAAGTATTTTGTGGTCCTCATAATAATATGTATGAGGCATTATAATGCTGCATATTGTTAGGCACTATCATATACAGCATTATAAGATGGAACAACCTTGAACATTTGTAACTTTGATCACTGAAGGTGAGCTTCCATACACTGTGCTCTGGCATGTCTCATGGAGAGAAAGGAGAAGACAGAGGGCGTGCTGGGTTTTTTTTATTTAACTGGATGGGTCTCGCAGAATTCAGCTTAACTCTGGTTATCCAAACTGCCTGGCCTCCATACTGAATTAGTTTTTTAGAAATTCATTAAGCACGACTTGTATCATTTTGATTAATATTATTCTGGCTTTCAGTTTAGGATTTGTGCTTCCCTAGACTGCTGACAGTCCTGGCTAATGATTCATGTTGTTGAGCAAAGGAAATCCCTAAAATCAAGGTTGAGAGCAGAGGGGAAAAGGCAGATAAGATCCCATGAATTAGGAGAACAGTGTTAAATTCTCAGAAGAGACATTAGGATTCAAATATCATTCACCCCCTTCCCCGCAATGCCTTAAAAACTAAAATTTCTATCCTATTGTAACTACAGATTAGCATCTTCTCAATCAAACAAGATTCCCAGAAGTTTTCATTGAACATCTGCTTCTAGCCTGGCCTAATCCTCAGCAAAGCTGTGATTTTCCCATGTGCCAAGCTCCACTGAGGGTGTCATGAAAGAGACAAAGAATTATAGTTAATGTTTCAGAACCCTAGAATACTGATCAGTAAAATTCCTAGAGAAGAGAATTGCAATTTTCCTCTTTGTATTCTCTACATTGATTAACAGATTGTCTGAAACATACAGTGTTGAAATAAGTGAATGAATTTTAAATGATCCCATTGGAAGACCTCTTGGTAGAGGTCACAGGAGAATATCTAGCACTGAGGATGGTAGAATCTGAGCTGGGTGTTAGAGGATGTGTAGTGACTGTACTTTCCAGTAGGATAGCCAGAAGGCACATGTTTTTAAATTTAAATTAGTTAGATTCAATAAAATATAAAATTTAGTTCCTCAGATTTAGTGATCTTATTTTAAGGAGCTACTATAATGGGCAATGCAGAGAACATTTCCACCATTGCAGAAAGTCCCACTGGTCTAGATAGAGAGGAATAGAAATGGACAGAGGCTGTGGTAAGACCATCCCCCTGCCTCAGAGACCAGCTTCATCGCATAGTAGGTGAGAATGAGAGGGTTTGCTTAGGCCTCTGGACACCAGGCTAAAGTAGAGAACATGACAGTGTGAGTCATCTTAGAAAGGGCAATTAAGTGAAGTGAAAGAAATAGTGAAGAAACTTGCTAAGAAGCAAAAACTAAGTTTTTTTTTTTTTTTAACTGGTACAACCACTATGGAAAACAGTATGAAGTTCCTCATAAAAATAAATAGAATTTTCATGTGATCCCAACAATCCCACTCCTGGGTGTATATCTGAACAAAACTGTAATACAAAAAGATACATGCACCCATATGTTCATAGCAGTACTATTCACAATAGCCAAGACATGGAAACAACCCAAATGTCTATCAACATATGAATGGATTAAGATGTGGTACATATATACAAAGGAATACTACTCAGCCATAAAAAAGAATAAAATAATGCCATTCACATCAACATGGATACAATTAGATTCCAACTAAGTGAAGTAAGTCAGAAAGACAAATACCATATGATTATCACTTATATGTGAAATCTAAAATATGGCGCAAATGAACCTGTCTACAAAACAGAAACAGACTGACAGACATAGAGAACAGACTTGTGGTTGCCAAGGGGGAGGGAGAGAGTAGGATGGACTGGGAGTATGGGGTTAGTAGATGCAAACTATTACATATAGAATGGATAAGCAATGAGTTCCTACTCTACTGCACAGGGAACTGTATCCAATCTCCTGGGATAGACCATGATGGAAAATAATATTAAAAAAAGAATATGTATGTATGACTGAGTAACTTTGCTATACAGCAGAAATTGACACAACATTGTAAATGAACTATACTTTAGTAAAAAAAAAAAAAAAAGCAGTAAGTTATTAAGAAACCAGATGAAGATGTGGTGTATATACACAGTGGAATACTACTCAGCCATAAAAAATGAAATTTTGCCATTTACAACAACATGCATAGTCCTGGAGAGTGTTATGCTTAGGGAAGCAAGTCAGAGAAAGACAATGTAGAACGTAAAAAATAAAACAAATGAACAAATATAACAAAACAGAAACAGATTCACAGAGAACAAACTAGGGGTTGCCAGTGGGGAGAGGGTAAGGGAGAGAGATAAGGTAGGAGTAGGATATTAAGAGGTACAAAGTACTAGGTATAAAATAAACCAGATACAAGGATGTAATGTACAGCACAGAGATATAGCAGATACTTTAATATAGTTTTAAATGGAGTATAATCTATAAAAACATTAAATCACTATGTTGTGTACCTAAAACTAATGTAATACTGTAAATCAACTGTTCTTCTATTTAATTAAAAAAGAAAAAAGGAAACCGGACTAGAGTAATGCTGAGTAGGGAAAAAAGATATTTCAGCAGAGGAATAAACAGGATTTCCTGCCTCAATACAGGGTTGAAGGGAAGGGAAAAATCAAACTCCTCTGAAGCATCAAGCTTGATTGAAAAATTACCATTAACACAGCGTTAAGGAGGTGAGGAATAAGATTGACTTTAGGAGAATTCATTGTAATGTTAAACAGTGCCATGCCCTGCCCTGGGAAGTCTATTGCCATCTGGCTTCCCTGAACCCCTCAGGTTAGGTCAAAGTGATTTCCTCACATAAGTTTTGAGAATCACCAGGTTCCAAGACTGGCTACAGTCTTAGAGAAAATGACAGAAAAGATCCTAGCTCAGTGGTTAAGTGCAGACCCTCTGAAGTCAGACCCCAGGTAACAACTTAGGCTCCGCTCTTTATTGGAAGAAGTACCTTGGGTCCATATACTTCCCTTCCCCTTCATCTCAATTTCCAGATCTGTAAAATGGGAGTTATAATGAGGCTTATTGACAGCACACTAAAGCGTTAAAGACTGTGCCCTCCATTGGGAAGATTTGCAGGGAGTTTTATAGTAAAAAGGAGAAAAGCAGGTTTTCCGATAGGAATCAGGATTGGGACGAACATGCATTTTTCTTTCTTTGGGGGAACCTTTGCCATCAGGAATCATCTTCTAACATCAGGAGATCTTAGCAGGATCATGATGGTGGTCTTCTGGGTTGTCTAGAACAACAGTACTTGCAGAAAGGGCATATTGATCAGAGATTAGAACAGACTAGGAAAATTCCTGAAAAACATCATGTGGCTAATAATCTTTAACCCACAGGCAATTCTGCGTAGGATGCCTAATCTTTAGCTTAGGGGTGATTGTGTTTAGGGTGCAGTTAAGCCAAGAACAAGGACAAGGAAGGACGCTAAGCTGTTCAACTTTAAAGTATTCGTTTCTAAAAGAAGCATAAGGATTATAACTTTTCTCTTAGGTGTATAATATGCCTACGTCCTTGGACCAGGATCCTGCCCCAAGGCTATGCAATTCTTGCTTGAGTGTTCCTCCCAGGTCTTTGCATCCCCTCCCTTCCCTGAACCTGCCCCTTGGAACTCAGGGAAGGCCATGGAGGCTGAATGAGGCCCATTTCCTAAGAACAAGAAGTTGGGGACATAGAAAGGCTTTTGTGCCCAGGAGCCACACAGGGTCCTGCTCGGTTAGTTGTTCTGATGATTAAACTAATTAAATAGGTAAAATTCATAGCACAGTGCCTGACACACACTGTAAGCACAATGTAAATGCTACGTCTCTTTCCTCAAGAGGAGTGCATTCACAGCTGTGAACCCAGCTCAAGATTCTGAGAACTGGCTTCTCTACCGATTAACCAGATTATCTTTCCCAGTGAAAAGAGTACTCACAATTTTTACCTTCAGGACAAACCGATGAAGTATTTTGATAAAGCTTTGCATAAAGGATTTCTCTTTTGGTCTTCTAGCTGATGGAGGCATTAAAAAGACAGATCATCCTGACCATTATACTTTCTTTAACCTGCGGTTACACTAAGTAAAATTCTAAGGAGTCCGAATGAAAGATATCAGACTCTTATTTCAGATTAATTTTGTAGCTACAGAGATGCTTTTCAAATGAGATCTTCCCAGTTCCCTGCCTACTTATTATTCCCGGTTGTTCTGGGGAAAATGTGCGAGTGAAAGGAGAAAAGCATAAAACCTGTCTTCTTAACCTATAACCTAAAACCAGAATTTCCATTTCATATTAGGAAATTGGCCACTAGTTCTCTTGTTTTTATAGATCTTTGTTCAAAAGTTTATCCAGTCCCAGAGCAAACCTATTTACAATGAGCCTATTGTAAATGATCATTGACACTGATTCAATTTTAAATTTTCACAGAAGCTATCAGAATAGGGCAGAGCCAATCCCAAGGACTGGCTATGCCCTGCTCTGATAGTGATAAGACAGGGAACAGTAATTCCCAGATAACTTTTTCCAACTAGACCATTAAAACTATCAACACTCATTTTTGCAAATTCTTGATTACCAATGTGTTTCTTCTTTCTCCTTAGGTGACCTTGAACAGAAATTTGAACTGGAAATCAGTCCTCTTTGCAATCAACAGAAAGATTCAATCCCTAGTATACAAATTGGTGAGTTGAAAGTCAATTTTAATTTCAAAAGAATGGTTTGGGCACCTCTACCAAGGGTCACAAAGAAGCTGTACACACAGCTTTCAAAAACCCCAAACTAGAAATTTAAATTGATGTGTCTTTGAATGACTGAGGCCAAAGAAACACTCTAGTCATGGCTAATCTACTAGGTAATTTTCAATTGAGATGAAAAATAGGTTGAAGGCTTTGTTATAGACCCTTAATAACTAACCTGTATTATTAACTTTGTGGTTCAGAGTTGAGTCAAAACCAAACAGAGTAGAGGAAAAGCAAAAGCATCAGTATCGGCTGCTAAAGATCGGTTTACCCCTTTCTCCCTTCAGGGTTTAAAGGGTAGGAAGTCTGCAGTTTAGGTTCCTTCCAGTTTGGTCACTACCCTCCATCCTCAGTGCATGATCCCAAGGGCTGAGTCCCCAGGCCCCAAAAGCCATGTGACCCCAGGTCTCATGTTTCTCTATTCTTCACTTCAAAATGTGTTTTCAGTCTCATTCTCGTATGATCACCCTCTCGAGGTCAATTGCAACAAACTGTTAAACTGGGATGTTAATGAATCTAAAGTTAACTGTTAGTTCCCATCGCTCCTTGAAACACTCCACCAACTCCATCTACATTTAAAACAAGTCTTTCTTTTCCTTGCAGTTCTTTCTGATTAAAACCAAAATCAGAACTTTAACTCTTAATTACAAACTGTGGCCCTGATATGTACCAGTTCATGTTTTTCACCAGTTTCCACAGACCTCAGACAGCTTAATGCATTCAGCAGCACTGCAAACCTCTGCAAGGCTCAGGGCTTAATTTTAGATTGAGAAGGGAGGGCACTCAAAAAGATCCGCTGAAAATCAAGAAAACCAGATACAGAATGATATGCCTTCAATTCCTGAGGGCCAGATTGAACCCACCGTCCCAGAAAAGAGTCACAAAGTCATCCTAAGGAAATAGGAACAAAATGAATCTAGTTTAAAAAAACTGAAGAGAATATAAAAATATTAAAGTAGACATGTTGGAACTATGAGACTATTGGTGATTTTTCTTCCTCCAAATTGCCCTTAATATCGTTATGTTCCTTTTACAATTAAACCAGTTCATCCACCTGAAAAGGAGGGGTGTTTTATAAAAAATAAATTAAAAAAAAAAACCAGAATGCAGGAAGAATACAGAGCAGATAAAGCTACTGAATTGTTGGAGGTGGGGCGGTGGGTGTCGCAGCAGCATCAACAGAAACGCAGTCTCGGCCTCCTTGGATCCAGCGCCCTATCAGGTTGCTGTAGTTGTGAAAATTATGTGATGCAAAAGGAATAGATCCCGACCAAAATACTAATCCTGGGACCCGTTCGTTAAACTCTGGCTAGAAAGAAATTTGCCAGGCACCTGTTAAAGATGTTTTGAGCCCTCAGAGCAAAGCATCCACAATGTTATGTGCACAACCTGGATTTGTAAGACCAACTTGATTTTGGAGATTCTATCCTCTTGTTGTCATGAGAACACACTTGTTTTGTCAGATCGTATGTCCTGATTTTCAGCTCAGGAAAATGTGGTTACCATAGATACCTGTTTGTAAAATGGGATGGGGATTGAGTGAATAGGAAAATCCCACGGAAGCTACACCAGCACACTAAGAATAAAGCAAAAGAGGTGATTATAAAATAACCCTTAGTGTATAAATCTTCCTGCCTCTTCCACATCTCCCAGTAGTTCTGTAGGTTCAGGGCTGGGAGGTGTGGTGTGCAGGGATAGATTAGGCTAAACTGGAAAAATCCAAATAGATAATGAGAGTCAAATGAGAGTTCCAGCTCTCCTCAACAAGGATTTTCCAGTAGGTCTAAATAATGCAGCTATTTCCTCAGTCCTGATGCCCCTGGGACTGAAAATGCCCCCTCTCTTTTTCTGTTCTCAGTGCACGATGAGGATTTCCTGAGTGCCATCTCAGGCTTAGATCCGGTTTTCTGTTGAAGTAATTCATATTTTCCAGTAAACCAGGGATTTAATATTCACCCCACCACTCACATCCCCTCCCCACATCAAACTCTACATTTTTTTTCTGCTTTTTTTTTAGGGCCATACCTGTGGTATATGGAAGTTTCCAGGCTGGGGGTCAAATTGGAGCTACAGCTGCCAGCCTGTGCCACAGCCACAGCAATGCCAGATCTAAGCCATGTCTGCAACCTAGACCACAGCTCAGGGCAATGCCGGATCCTTAACCCACTGAGTGAGGCCAGGGATCGAACCCGTATCCTTGTGGATACTAGTCAGATTCATTTCCACTGCACCACAATGGGAACTCCCAAACTCTACATTTTAAAAAGCAAGCATTAAATCAATCTCTCATTGATGCAACCTATCGAAAGACGGGAAGAAAGAGGTTCCTTTCACGGTTTACTCTGAGGCCACTGTCTCCCCCTTCCCCACTCCCAGTCTTCCAGGAGGGCGGTATCCCGGCAAAGACAGGTTCTGTGTCAGTTGAGAAGAAGAGGGAGGTTGGCACAATACACTGGGAACCTATGGGGTAGGTTCCTGGATCTGATCACGGAGAAGAAATTCATGTGAAAAGGTGCCTCGTGGTGTCTATTCAGACTTTAAAATCTCTCTCCTATCTGCCACAAGAAGGTATTGATGTCTGACGAGTAAAAATACAGAGGCGTAATTCCGGAGTAATTTCAGAAAGAAAATGGGGAGATTTTTAATGATGGAATTTTTAAATGTGGGGTTTGTAACTTTTTTATACTTTCGATAAGCCTAGTAAATATTCCACCTCAAGCTTTAGAATAGTATAATATTGGAGACTATCTTTTTAGATATCTAGTATCTAATCTCTCCTAAGATGAAAGATATTCAAAATTAAATACGGACATTGTGAAGGAGGAAAAGAAATTCAAGAATGGCAACCAAGAATATCTCAGAACAAAATCCTTACTTGCTGACACTATATAACCTTATCAAACTATAGACAGCAAATCACTAGCTTAACTTTGCTTCTCAGGTTCAGGTTATCTAATTTTATAATATTTAAATTATATTTCAAATCTGATGAGATGATCCAGATGTGTACAGTAATATTTTGCATTGCTGAATCCTTTTCCCATCTCTATAGCATCCTCAAAGGCCAAGTATCTGCTGTTCGTCCAATAAAAAGCTAATCAAATCGTCTTGTAATTCACATGCCTGTAAACCCATAGGGTTAGTTGTTGGAAGAGTTCGTTAAGCTGAAAAAAATATTTGCCTTTTCTCCCCATACCTACATTTTAGGGAAATACAGTAAAATGTAAATGCATCCAAGTCCGTGATGAGCCCAATAACTCCAGCCTAGACTTAAAGTTATCTTTGCTTTAACAAACCATGTTTAATATGCAAGGCACATTCACAGTGAAACGATTAGAAAACAAGGCTAAAATAACTGAGAACAGACATACAAACGAAGTGTCTTAACAACTAGTCATTCAAACAGATGACTAGTCATTGAAGCGGAACTTTTTTTTTTTTTTTTTGCTTTTTAGGGCTCAACTGCAGCCTGTGGGGGTTCCCCGGCTAGGGGTCGAATCAGAGCTGCAGCTGCCAGCCTATACCACAGCCATAGCAAAGTCAGATGCAAGCCACATCTGTGACCTACACCACAGCTCACGGCAATGCTGGATCCTTAACCAACTGAGCAAGGTCAGAGATCAAACCCACAACCTTATGGTTCCTAGTCGGATTCGTTTCTGCTGAGCCACAGCGGGAACTCCGAAGCAGAATTTTTATGCAGATAAATATCTGTACTGAAGATGAGTGAACCTTTATTACCTACACCTAGTTGTTTAACCTAATTGAAAGTAAGACAAAACTGTGAAACGATAATCCTGAAAACTTACCCTACAGAGTAAATGTCTGAATTCTGCAGATGATCTAAATCAATGATGTGCCCTGTCCTGGCATCATTTGCCCTTTTCTCAACCCTCCCTTACCCAGCCTCCTTAGTCTTAGCACAGACTTTTTTAAAATATTTTGTTTATATGTCTTTCCTCTTCTTCCAGTAATAATAGCCAACACTTGTTGAGTGTTTACTATGTGCCAGGCACTTTCTAAGCATTTCACACATGTGTTAAGTCATTCTGTTGTCATAGCAACCCTATGGGTTTGATACCTGTCTTAACTCCTTTTTACAAATGTGGAAACCGAGACACAAAGGGGTTAAACGCCGAGCCCAAGGCGAGGGCAGGGACCACATCTCGGTGGCCTTCATAGCTCTGGGCCAAGCACATCGTGGGCCTGATTGCGTATGAGGGAGGAAGAAGTAGGTTTTACTGCCCTGCTGGTGATGAGTTGGCCTTGCCTCTTCCAGGTTTCATGACCTACATCGTGGAGCCACTCTTCCGGGAATGGGCCCGTTTCACAGGGCACAGCGCCCTGTCCGAGAGCATGCTAAGCCACCTTGCACACAACAAAGCCCAGTGGAAGAGCCTGTTGCCCAGGCAGCACAGAAGCAGCAGCAGTGGCGGTGGTGGCCCAGACCACACAGGTCCAGGGACTGAGGACGAGGAGCAGACTGTGACCGGAGGCGACGCCCCCTAGTGCCAGCCAGGCCCCCCCCTGCTCTGCACACTGAGAGTGCCAGCCTCCTTGAGCAGAGGCCTCTGAGAGGGCAGAAGTCCTAAGGGGCTCTTGCCGCTAAACCCAGCCCCTGTCTGGGTGTCGTCCTGGGGCGCTTTGAACCCCGTTTCCCTGACTCCCACTCACCTGCCTCCCTCTTTTTTCCAAGTGTACAGAAGCCATGCGTCACCTCAGCATTAGCTGCCAAAATGAGCAACTCCATTCCACAACGAGGGAGCCGATTCCAGGGGCTGGCTTGGCCCTCGAGGAGAAGACTGGGGAATAAGAAAGAGGTGCTTCTGCTGTGGCCCCCTCAGGCCCTGGGTCACACTGTGACTGGTGGCACTTCCCAAGTCCAGAGCGTTTTAGCGTTGGCCATCGGACTGCTGATCTGCATGACAAAAACACCAGCATATTTGGAACTCCAAGGATCTTGGTCTTAAGTCCAGGAGCACAAATGAGAGCGTGAGAGGAAAGTACCTTCTATTTTAATAATAATTATTATTATAAAGATAATAATAAATCTTTTTAACTTTTCTATTTTATGCACTAGACAATGGATCTACAACTTTGGACTAAGATTACTCAATGTACCCAAACTTGAACAGGGGGTTCATTGTTTTGTTACGGACTTTATGCCACTTAGGGTCAGAGGTTTGGCATCTTCTCAGTTTAAGAAACCACGTTTCCTTTCCAATCCGAGGGGAAGGTGCTGTACAGTTCATTCCTTTGCACCATTAGCCAATCTGTCTTTTATCAATAACTCAGATTCAGTGACATGTTTATATTCACAACTGTATATTTTCTGTAAATACCGAGCGCTACTGATCCCCATGCCAAAATACAAGAGTATTATGGGATTGTTACCTGTATAAACATGGCACTGTGAACAGAATACTGTTAGTTTTAATACAAGAGAATGCATTTGTAAATACGGTATAGAGTTTATTAATATACTATTGTTTGCAGATAAAGGCCTTAACTTTCATCTTCTGAAAGCTGCCCAACTGAAATCCTCACAGACGTCCTTCTGACCTGCCTTCCCATGTCCATCTTTCTGCTTTCCAGCTGAGGTCACAAACCAAAACTGAAAAAAGTCTTTGAGGAAATATTTTGGAAACTTCACATGCACTCCGCTTGAGACCATAGTGTTTAATCTATGGCACAAGCATCGTTTCCTCAGATTCACAAGACCCTTCAGCCAGCCTGAAGTCACTTTCAACACAACGATGTTGCACTCTGTTCTCACAAGCCAGCCGATAAGCTTGTATTTATATGACTCTTGTCATGGAATGTGGCTGTGTGTCAGCCTCGCAGGACACACAGCAGGTCTCACCAACCTTCCGTGACCCTGTCATCTAACCGTCAGGGACTTCCCTGGTCCCCTATCACACTGTCGTCTGTTCTGGCTACAGTACCAAAGCGTCTTTGGCTTATGGTTGCCATGCATTTCTTTGGTGTTAATAGTAACTGGATTTTTCTTTTTCCTTCATTTCATGTGAACAACTAGCCAACTGTTTGGCATAAGTTAATATAATTTAAGAAAATATTTCAGTTTTCTGGTAGAATTTACCTTCCTGGCAGGTTATTGTGGTTGATTATGGCTCTAGCTAGCAGAGTCACCTTGGACTTTGGTTGCCATTTTTTCTCCACTTGGCTGTAAAATCAATTTTTTACAGCATTCTTCTCTAATTCGGCTAAACTCTGTGCTTTGAACTTTTTCTTTAGAACTTCTAGTGTAACTAATGTCAAATGAAAATTGGCAATGCCCCCCCCTTTTTACCTTCAACAGTGTGGTAGTGTGAGAATGATAATATGATTGTTTCTGCCACTATCAAGCTGTTTCACAAGCTGATAAAACATCAGCTAACTCTCATTTCCTAAGTGCAACTCTTTTTTTTTTTTTGTCCTCCTAACATACAAATAAGATGTTAGAAACTTGACTGGATTGTACGAAGTTCCTGAAGAGAGACCGTGGCTTGCAGAGTTAAGGTTGAGGGGAAATTCAGAAAGTTGGTTGTACTTTCATTAAAGTAGGAGAGATTATCAGACGGTACTGAAGAAAGTGTGAGAATCTCATGAAATGGATGGGTGATAAGTTGAAATTGTTAATATGGGTAAGAAGGGAAGTTGTGAAAACTTAACACCAACTTAGGGTTTGGTTTCAGGTTTTTTTTTCTCTAATACCTATGAACTAACACATGATTCTTTATTGCTTCAATACCCTGAAGCTCTCAGCTGGGTGAGGCCTCAAAAGAGAACATATTGAATGTATTTCTGCTTCCAAACCTCTCTTCTTATTTTGGTTTGGTGATGCAGAGGGCTTTTGAGTAATCTATTTTTAATATCCATGAAATCAAATCAAGGAAAGCAATTAAGAAGAAATGATAGACAAGAAAAGAGGCTGTTTTAGCTACTGGAGCCTCTACTTTGACTCTAGGAAATGGATTGTGTTTAAACTATATTTGTATCGCAATTTAAATACATATGATTGGAGGCATTTTTAGCAGTTCCATGTTTATAGGACAAAAGAATGTTAGATCTTGCAGAAGAGCTCACAGAAAAAAACTACCAAATATCTAACGGTTAAGGCTATGAAGCAGTTTCTAGTACAATAGAAATCTGAACTAAAATGAGACGTGATGCATAAACTAGACACCTTTTCTCCTTTCAGCCATTTGGAGATTTTTTGAGTTCCCTGTTTTTTGACAGTAAAAGAATGTGAAAAACTTTTTTCCCCTTGCCTACTAGTGGCTCTCGCAGTATCTCAGTGGAAGGAATCCAGTTACTAGTGAAGACTACAGCTGCTGGATCGTCCGTGGACTTTATCTTCATATCCTCCTTCTCTCTGTCCAGGGACCACCAAGAACTGACTTCTCAAGTTTAATTCTTTCAATGCTTGAGGAGAAAGGACTCAAAGGGCCATTTTTAGTGCGTTTAAGGTAAAGTTACAATCAAATTAAGAGAGACAGAATAGGTAGCAACTGCCAGGCCTGATGAGCAAAGTCTGCTTTTCCTTTTTACAGCATCCGTGAATGGTCAGAACCTTGTCCCTGAAACCCTGACCTACCCATAACTCTGTGCTAGGCTGAGTGAAAATCCTGCTCTATTTCTACTTGCCTAAAGCTTTCCCAGTGGGACTTGGAGCGTGTCCTGCAATACTGTCTCAATAGTGCTTCTTACAAACCACAGACTTGTTTTGTAACCTTTTTTCCTGTTGAATCAGATCTGCTCACTGATTAGAACATTGATTATGAGCTTGTATCTCACTGTATTTCTTATGCTCTGTTCTTCTAAGCAAACCTTTAAAATTGTGTTGTTTTGTGTACACACGTGAGGTTTGGGGGAAAAAAAAACCTTGTGAGTTTTTGCTCAAAAATGTGGCCTAAATATTCATTGGCATGTCTAGATAAACAACTAAAAATAAAGATAATTTCTTAAAAATATCACAATATGGAAATATCCTGATTCTCACCAGGTAATGTATTACCAGCCAACTAATCAGATTCAAGGTCAAGATAGAACACAGTTGCAGACATGGTCCATGTGACTCATTCCACCGGAGGCTGCCATATCCATGAAGCCATCATTTGCCAGTCAGTACCAAGATAGGGGAAAAGGGCCACCATTCAGCTCTACATTTAACCCTGAGTCCTGATATTTTTCTGGTCCACATTTGTTAAATTCATACATAAATGAAAAGGAGGTACAATGTTTTAGGTTGGGTACACATAGCAGTCTCAATTCAAGAATTACTTGTGAAAAATATGGCCTTGCATTTTAGGATTGGAGGCCACCAAGAACAACTGAACAGTTCAGGAAGTGCAACCGAGTATCTAAATCCATTCAGAAAGAGAGGAGAGAGAGGAACACCACCCAGGTTTCCCAGAAACAGTCTTATATTTTTACAAATTCTCTTTACATCCATTCTGTTAAGATTTGTATTCAGAATCTCACTGATTCCTTAACGCTTCCCTGTGTCTGAATGTAAAGTCCTTTTGTAGTTTGTTGACACTCTGTGTATCATCAAATCAAAATAAAAAGTGAGACCCCAGTGGTGTTCCCAGTAAATGTCAGGCATGATTTCACACGTACCAAGGAACCTAGTGGAAACAATGTCAAATGTGAGCAACTGAATTTCATTCAGCAAATACTGATTGAGGATCTACTATGTGCCAGAGGTTGTGCTAGATAGTTGGAATATAAAAAAGACTCGCATCCCTCCAGGAGCATTCAGGCTCATGTCAGAGGCTGGCATTAGAAGTGAATTCTTCCTGGAAATTTCGTGAGAACATTTGTGAGAGCTCAACTCCTAGAGAACAATATAATACAACGCAGGGAAGCTTTGGAGAAAGTGGTCCCAACCTTGATGCTCTCACTAACTTACTCTGTGACTTCAGGAGAGTCACTGAACCTCTAGAAAATTATTTCCAGACAATAATTTTTTTTTATGGTTCTATTGTGGCAATTAAAAGAGATTACGTACAGGAGTTCCAGTTGTGGCTCAGCAGGTTAAGAACTCAACATGGGGTCCATGAGAACACGGGTTCGATCACTGGCCTCACTCAGAGGGTTAAGGACCTGGCATTTTTGTAGCAGTTGCAGCTCGGCTCCAACATTGCTGTGGCTGTGGTGTAGGCCAGCAGCTACGCCTTCAATTCAACTCCTAGCCCAGGAACTTCTATATGCTGCAAGTATGACCCTAAAAAGAAAAAACGAAGAATAATAATAATAAATTTTTTAAGAAAAGATTGCCTACAAAAAGTACCCAGCACTCTACAGGGTGTAGGATGTACATGAGAGGCTTTCAGAAGATGCAAGTTCTCTCCCCTTAAATTACAAGATATTTGACATTGGATTTAGATGGCAGAATAGAAGGACTGGAGCTCAACTTCTCTCCCAAAAACAACAAAACTACAACCAAAGGCCGAGCAGCCCTAAACCAAATGGACAGGAAACTTCCAAAAAAGATATTCTACTCCAGAAGACAGAAGGACACATCAAGAGGTAGGAGGGGCGATTACGTGATAGAAGCAACCCCATACCTCCCGGCTGGGAAGGCCCACAGACTGGAAAGTAACTGTTATCATAGACTCAGTGACAGGACCAAGAGTTCTGAGCCCCACGTCAAATACCCACACATGGGGATGTGGCACAGAGAGAAAGAGCCCCCGGCACTGAAGGCCAGGAGGCTTGTGTGCAGGAGCGCCACAGCACTGGGCAAAACAGAGACCCCACTCTTGAAAGGCACACACAGACTTTCACGTACACTGGGTCTCAGGGCAAAGCAAAGTCTCCATAGGAATCCAGGTGGAACCTGACTGCAATTCTTGGAGGATCTCCTGGGAAAACAGGGGTGACTGTGGCTTGTTGTGGGGGAAGGACACTGGAGGTGAAGCTCTCAGGAACATTCATCAGCCTGCATTTCTCTGGAGGGGGCCATTTCTGGGAAAATCTGGTCCCTCCCATCAGAGCTGAGAAGCCCCAGGCCAAACAATAATCCAGGTGGGACCACAGCCCCACCCATCAGTAAACAGGCTGCCTAAAGACCCCTCAGGCACACAGCCAGCCTCTAATCTCATCCAGAGACAAACCCCACCCATAAGAGGAATAGGAATCAACCCCACCTACCAGTGGGCAGGCATCAGTCCTCCCAATGGGAAGCCTACAGCAAGCCCCCTCCATAACAACTTTAGCCACAGGGCAGGCAAACACTAGAACTAACAGAGGCTACAACTCTACTGTCTACAAAACAGTCACCACACCAAAAACCTATAAAAATGAAAAGACAGAAAACTATAACTCAGCCAAGGGAGAAAGAAAAAAAGCCCAGAAAAACAGCTCAGTGATGAGATTATCAGCCTCCCAGAAAGAGACTTTAGACTGTTGATGCTGAAGATGATGCAAGACATTGGAAATAAACTGGAGGCAAAGACTGATAATTTACAGGAAACACTGAGCAGAGAAATACAAGATGTAAAAGTTAAACAAGAAGAGATGCAAAATACAATAACTGAAATAAAAAAATTCATCAGAAGCAGCCAACAATAGAATACAGAAGGCAGAAGAACAAATCAGTGAGGTGGAGGACAGATTAGTGGAAATCACTAATGCAGAAGAGAAAAGAGATAAAAGATTGAAAGGAAATGAGCTGAGTCTCAGAGAACTCTGGGATAATGTTAAATGCACCAACATCCGTATTATACGGGTGCCAGAGGGAGACGAGAGAGAGAAGGGGACAGAAAAA
>PVHT020000077.1:20387201-20404873 GCA_004024745.2 Catagonus wagneri | reverse complement strand
CATCTCAAGCAGCTAGAGAGGGAAGAACAGACAAGACCTAAAGTTAGTAGAAGAAAAGAAATCATCAAGATCAGAGAAGAAATGAATGAAATAGAAACAAAGAAAACCATAGAAAAGATCAATGAAACTAAAAGCTGGTTCTTTGAAAAGATCAACAAAATCGGTAAGCCCTTAGCCAGACTTATCAAGACAAAAAGAGAAAGGACACAAATCAATAAAATTAGAAATGAAAAAGGAGAAGTAACAACAGACATCACAAATACAAAGCATCATAAGAGACTAATATATGCAACTATATGGCAATAAAATGGAAAACCTAGAAGAAATGGACAAATTCTTAGAAAAGTACACTCTTCCAAGACTAAGCCAAGATGAAATACAAAATAGGAATAGATCAATCACAAGTTCTGAAATTGAAACTGTGATTAAAAAACTTCCAACAAACAAAAGTCCAGGACCAGCTGGCTTCACAGGTGAATTCTACCAAACATTTAGAGAACAGCTAACACCTATCCTTCTGAAATGCTTCCAAAAAATTGCAGAGGAAGGGACACTCCCAAACTCATTCTATGAGGCAACCATCACCCTGATACCAAAACCAGACAGAGATAGATACCACAAAAAAAGAAAACTACAGGCCAATCTCACTGATGAACATAGATGCAAAAATCCTCAAAAAATACTAGCCAACTGAATCCAACAATACATTTAAAGGACTGTACGCCACAATCAAGTGGGATTTATCCCAGGGATGCAAGGATTCTTCAGTATCTGCAAATCAATCAGTGTGATACACCACGTTAACAAACTGAAGAATAAAAACCATATGATCCTCTCCATAGATGCAGAAAAAGACTTTGACAAAATCCAACACCCATTTCTGATAAAAAACCCTTCAGAAAGTGGGCATAGGGAGAACCTACCTCAATATAATAAAGGCCATCTATGACAAACCCAGAGCCCACATCATTCTCAATGGTGAAAAGCTGAAGGAATTCCCGCTGAGGTCAGGAAAAAGACAGGCATGTCCACTCTCGCCACTACTATTCAACATAGTTTTGTAAGTCCTAGCCACAGCAATCAGAGAAGGAAAAGAAATAAAAGGAATCCAAATTGGAAAGGAAGAAGTAAAACTATCACTATTTGCAGATGACATGATACTATACCTAGAGAATCCTAAAGACTCTACCAGGAAACTGTTAGCTCATCAATGAATTTGGCAAAGTCGCAAGATACAAAATTAATACACAGAAATCAACTGCATTTCTATATACTAACAATGAAAGAGCAGAAAGAGAAATTAGGGAAGTAATCCCGTTTACCATTGCATCAAAAAGAGTCAAATACTTTGGAATAAACCTACCTAAAGAGACAAAAGATCTGTACTCTGAAAACTACAAGACGCTGAAGAAAGAAATCAAGGATGACATGAACAGATGGAAAGACATACCATGCTCTTGGATTGGAAGAGTCAATATTATCAAAATGACTATACCACCCAAGGCAATCTACACATTCAATGCAATCCCTATCAAATTACCAATGACATTTTTCAAAGAACTAGAACAAAATAGTTTAAAGTTTGTTTGGAAGCACAAAAAACCCAGAATAGCCAAAGACATCCTGAAAAAGAAAAATGGAGCTGGAGGAATCAGGCTCCCTCACTTCAGACTCTACTACAAAGCTACAGTCATCAAAACCGTATGGTACTGGCACAAAGACAGAAAAATAGATCAGTGGAACAGGATAGAAAGCCCAGAATTAAACCCATGCATCTACAGTCAACTAATTTATGACACAGGAGGCAAGAATATACATTGGAGAAAAGACAGCCTCTTCAATAAGTGGTGCTGGGAAAACTGGACAGCTACATGTAAAAAAATGAAACTAGAACAATTCCTAACACCATGCACAAAAATAAACTCAAAATGGATTAAAGATCTAGATATAAGACCAGATACTATAAAACTCTTAGAGGAAAACATAGGCCGAACACTCTCTGACATAAATGATAGCAACATCTTCTCAGATCCATCTGTCAGAGTAAGGACAATAAAAAGAGAAATAAACAAATGGGACTTAATTAAACTTCAAAGCTTCTGCACAGCAAAGGAAACCCTAAACAAAACAAAAAGACAACCCACAGAATGGGAGAAAATATTTGCAAATGGATCGACTGACAAGGGATTAATCTCCAAAATTTACAAACACCTCCTACAGCTCAATACCAAATAAACAAACCAAATAAACAACCCCATGAAAAAATGGGCAGAGGATCTAGGCAGACAATTCTCCAAAGAAGACATGCAGAGGGCAAATAAACACATGAAAAGATGTTCGACATCGCTCCTCATTAGAGAAATGCAAATCAAAACCACTATGAGGTACCACCTTACACCAGCCAGAATGGCCATCATCAAAAAGTCTACAAACAATAAGTGCTAGAGAGGGTGTGGAGAAAAAGAATCCCTATTACACTGTTGGTGGGAATGCAAATTGGTGCAACCACTGAGGAAAATAGTATGGAGATTCCTCAGAAAACTCAAAATAGAATTACCGTTTGATCCAGCAATCCCACTCCTGGGCATCTATCCAGCAGAAACCATGACTCAAAAAGACACATGTACTCCAGTGTTCATTGCAGCACTCTATGCAATAGCCAGGTCATGGAAACAACCTAAATGCCCATCAACAGAGGAGTGGATAGGGAAGATGAGGTACATACACACAATGGAATATTACTCAGCCATTAAAAGGAACGAAATAATAACACTTATAGCAACACAGATGAACCTAGAAATTATCATGCGAAGTGAAACCAGTTAGACAATTAGACAACAACATCCAATGCTACTGCTTACATGTGGATACTAAAAAGACACAATGAACTTCTTTGCAGAACAGACAATGACTCATAGACTTTGGAAAACCTTTGGTTTCCAAATAAGACAATCTGGGGATGGGGGAATGCACTGAGGGTTTGGGATGGAAATGCAATCAAATTGAGTTGTGATTTTTGTACACTTATAATTGTAATAAAATTCATTAAGCAATGAAAAAACAAATAAATAAATTTCAAGATATTTGACAAATAGCCATTTAGCCATGGGTAAGAATGTGGAAGGATGTATGGGGGGAAATGGCGTAAAGAAATGCTGGTCATTATACACTGGAATGTCAGACTCAGTTTTACATTTTTTAAACATTGATTAATTTTTGTTATTTATTAGCAAGGTTGGGTAAATAAAATTACCTAACGAAAACACTGCCTCAGCTGCAGCCTACATTTCTGTTTAGGTTTCTATGTTCTAGAGTAGAAGAGAGCTTATCTTTTATTTGCAGTTCTGTTAGAAATCTCTGTGAAGGAAACAGCTCCTACAAACAAAAGGAGAGTAATTTCTCACCTCTGCATTATGCCACCAAAGCCCCAATTCCAGCTGGTGATGGCTCTGTTCCCCTGTGTCAACCCTGCCCCCAAAAAGAAAAGGGCTGCTGGGCTTTCCACAGGCTCATCCAGGTGCCTCCAGGATGTGCTTGGTTCACTCACTAACACATCCCTGAACATGTTTTCAGCTAATGCTTACTATCATTCCCAGAGCAGGACAGAAAACAGAGGCATTTCCTAACAATCTGTCGGAGGAAGGAGAAGATTCTGTCCCACTCCATGGCACGTGACGGACTAAACAAGGAGCTTTTAGCTATGAAGCAGTCCACAATTTTCTTCCTCCCCCCCTTAGGTAAGCCAGAGAGATCATTAGAAAAATGTTAAGTTTTAGCTGATATGTTTCAGGATGCACGATTGCCTTGCCTAGTCATCTAAGCAACGGTGTATCTTTGATTCAATTGCCCAAAATTCTTTAAATTCTAGTATTACAAGTGCTGATTTAATCTCTGGCAATTTTTTTTTTTTTTTTTTTTTTTTTTTGTCCTCTTAAGGAAGTAGTGCAGTGGAATTTTAAAAGTGTGGGCTTTGGAGTCAGACCAGAATTCAAATCCCTCATTATCACTGGCTGTTTAACCCCAGGCAATTAATGTAACCTCTCTGTGCCTTCATTTCCTCATATATAAAATGAGATTTAACACCTAACTCCCAAGGCACTGTGAGGTCAAGATTAGAGAGCAAACATAAACATGTACAACGGTTTCTAGCAGAAAGGGCATACTCAACAAATAAAAATTCTTACATCATTTAAAGGAAAAAAAAATCTACAAAGTGGGAGTTGGGATATGAGTTTTGCTTATTCTAGGTTGCACATTTTTTGTGCAAAATAAAATACTAGAACCATTAATAGGCATTGAGCATAATTATATTTACAGGTGACCAGTCTAACTATAAAACAATCCTTGAAATACAGATAAAATATTGTAAAAAAAAAAAGATTATAGAAGAACACACTGTTCCTAGGGTACTAAGGATACACCAGTAAGTCCAGAGACAAATAAGGGACTGTCTTTTTTTACTGTAAATTCTCCTCCCAGCCGAAGTCAATTAGTCTGTTGAATCCAAGCCTTTTCTAAGCTAAGGATCATAAAACTCCGGTTATTTGGTTAGCAAACAGAACTTGATAACCTGTCAAATTTTCACAAATTCCATCCATATTCTATACATTCTATCCATAGAAATTTCCAGTGGCCCTTCGCCGTTGTAATGTTAGGTCCTTTCCAGCCACTGACATCAGAGGCAAAGAATCCAGGGGAGTCTCTGTAAATAGATGATCCTAAAATAGATTCTGTTCTCCCAAACTATGCGTAAAGGTGCATTCACTAAAAGATGGTTTTAAGTATTCCTTGGGGAAAAAAATGACTTCACAACCAAAGATATTTGAGAAACGATGGACTAAACACCCAGGTTCTGCTCCTGCACACTTCTCAGAACCACTCATACACTAATGGACAGCTCCAGCAAGATGATAGAAATGATATTGTTTGGATCTAATGTTGGTTTCATATCATGAAGCTTTCCTTGTCCACATCAACCCAGAAAGATCTTTCCATTTACCATTTTATCTCTTCATTTTTTATTTGCTTTTGTTTTGTTAGTGATTAGTAGTAACTCATTATTATTGATATATGTGTATATTTTCTGCCCAAGTTGAGACACAGTATAACATTGTGGTTAATTGCCTGGGTTTGCCGCTTGATTTCACCACTTACTAGGTGTCTGACCTTGGGCAGTTTTCCAAACTTTCTGTGTCTCAGTGTCTTCATCAGTAAAATGATGATAAAAATATCTATAGCATAGAGTTTCTGAAGAATGAAAGAGTTCACGTATATAAAGCACTTGGAAGAGTGCCAGACACACAGAAAGCACTCAGGAAGTATTACCAAAAACCAACATCTCCCTCAACCCCTGATCCGTAAGTTCATTGATAAAAGGAATGCTATCTTTTTTCATGTATTCTCCATAGTGTATAGTATAGGAGGTACAAAACAAATATTTCTTAAGGGAAGAACATGTTTTTGATTGATAAACTAAAAATCACGTCAGAGCAATAGGTTAACATTTAAATCCAAACAAATTCCAGTTGGAATGTTAAATGCATCTCAATACCTTGCACACAGATGTTTTTCAATATTGCTAATTTCTATGTGGGAAACTTACATTGTTTCTAGGAACATGATTGAGGAAGACAGCAGATTTTCTCCTCCTAGTTATGAGCACAAAGATAATTCCCCAGAAGGACTTGATGCTCAGAGAGTTCGTTTTTTTTTTTTTTTTATCCAAATGGAAAAGAAACATACAGAAATACCACTAAATAGCTTCCTTCGCAGAGCTAATAAAAGTCTCCTGCTGTAATACACAATCCAAGAAAAGACAGAGATAAATCCCAATCCTCGTCTTTAAAAAGCAACATTGGAGCAGCAGATGAGTCTCCTCTTTTATCTTTGTTTCAAGTACTTAAGATCACACATGACCAACTCCTGCTTTTTCTCCCAGGATACAATTACCTGTGTGCTGTTTCACTTGTCCACAAAGTAAGCCTAATGGACCAAAATGAAGCATCAGTTATTGGAGTTATTTATTCCTTCCCACTTCCCACGGCTCTATTTTTGTTTGCACCTTTCTAACCCACCAGTCAGACTTGACATTTCAATGGACTCTCCTCCACATTTGATGAAAAATAACAAATAAATGAAAACAAAATACCCAGAGTGCCATATACTAGGATAAGTGAAAAATATATTCTAGACTTGCAGACAGATTTTCAAGTGGTAACCTGACTGACTTGGAGAAGAACAAGAAGTTCTGCCAAATCTTTCTGTCCTCAGGTTATGTAACATGCTGAGATGTTTCTTAGATGCTTCTACTGACTTTAGTTATGAAAAATGTATTAATCATCCCAGTAAAAGCTTACCCCCAAAATATATTTTGCAACTGAAGCCTTCATCTTAAACTCTAATGGGAAGTTTGAGTTGTTTTTTCATTCTGATCAACTTTGGCTTGGTTTCTGGTTCCTAAACACACGTAAGGAACATTGAACTT
Source organism: Catagonus wagneri (assembly GCA_004024745.2). Lineage (NCBI taxonomy): Eukaryota > Metazoa > Chordata > Mammalia > Artiodactyla > Tayassuidae > Catagonus > Catagonus wagneri. The sequence goes on along the minus strand of PVHT020000077.1, from coordinate 20,398,389 downwards.
CAGACTCCGCCAACCCATGTACAAGGCAGGCAGGCAGGCACAGGCCATTGGCCCAGTGGTGCCCCAATGGCAACTACCCAGTGAATCCCAGAGGCCCCATGCCAGCCTTTGAAAAGGATGAGATATGAAAAGCCTTCACTGGGGCAAGCAGGCCATAGAGCAAGGGCTTCGTGCAGGCCTGAGAGTTTGAATCTTGTATGAGTGTCATGGAAAAGTGCCTTGGGCTGGGCGGGAACGGGCGGGGGATATCGATTTTTCTTTAACATGTGAAGGAAAAGAAGCATTTAAGGAAGACTAACCAAGAAGAAACAAACTTACTACTCCCTTCCTGTATCCCATTCCTTGGGCTGCTGTAACAAATTACAACAAATTTTGTGGCTTAAAACAAGAGAAATTAGGAATTCCAGTGTGGCTCAGCAGGTTAAACACCCAGCATTGTCACTGCAGGGCCTGGGGTTGCTGTGGTGACAACCCCAAACCCTGCCAGTGACAATCCCTGGCCCAGGAAATTCTGCATGCTGCAGGTGCATTTAAAAAATAAACAGCAGAAATTTATTCTCTCACAGATTTAAAAGCTGAAGCCTGAAACCAAGGTGTTATCAGAGCCCTGATCTCTCTAAAGTCTCCAGGGAAGAGAACTTTCTTGCCACTTCTAGCTTCTGCTGGTTTCCAGCAATCTTTTGGTGTTCCTTGGTTAGTGGCAACATAACTCCAATCTCTGCCTATGTCTTAATGGCCTTCTTCCCTGAGTCCCTTCTTTGTTTTCTCTTCATATAAAGAAACCAGTCATGGAATCAGGATCCACCCTAACCTAGCCTGACCTCATCTGAACTAATTATATCTACAAGATCCTTTTTCTAAGGAAAGTCCTATTCCAAGGGTCAAAGTGGACATGAATATTGGGGGGTTGCTATTCAGGCCAGTACACCTTGACCCCCTCATGCATCCACCCTATGCTTTACCTCTCACAGCATCATCCTCATAACACACACACACACACACACACACACACAGTACATACATGTCATCCAGAATTCCCCCGATATGGAACAGATTGCTTCAGGTTTGAGATACGGTTATTTTTGTATATTTAGAGGAAAAGTCTGGAGAATGGAGAAGCCTTACAAGAAGGAAGATCAAAAGCACATCTTTATTTCCTTCTCCTATATTCTTTCCTTACTAATTCATATCTGTCTCAGGAAAAAAAAAAAAAAAAGGTCTTCAAAATCCCATTGGAATCTGCCATTTGGAGATTCCACATTTCAGCTTCTTCACTCTCTCATCATTATTGTTCCAGATACTCTAATCCATTTATTGATTTATTCTTTTGGAAGCACAGTAATATGATGGAAGGACACGTCCAGGAGCGTCATAGGAGTGTGTAGCTTCAGGAATGTGGAGGAGAAAGTTAAGGTAGATAAGGAACAAAAAGGAACTCATGGCAGATGAGCTATCGACTTTGCACTCGAGTTACATCATGCAGGATGATGGCAGGACTTGGGGTGAGAAGCCTGTGGCTTCTCCCGTAACAGAAATAGAGAAAGTGGAATGTCCCATGATGGCAGAGACAAGGTGGGAGTGATACATTGGAAGAACCCCAGCAAGAAGAGTTTTAGAGTTTTTGGTCCCTCAGTGAGGGTAGAGGACTAATAGTCTAGAAGTGGCAGTAAGATGTAAGGAGAGACTGATCCCATTTCCCAACACTGCCATGAAGAACGGCTGGCAACGAATAGCCTCCCTCTTGAGATGCATCTCAAAAAGTGTCTTTGGGGGCCACAGTTGGGGCAGTTTTCTGTTGAAGTGTGAAGGATAAAGGAATATCAGGTGCAGAAACAGAGAATGTAATTTTGTGTTCATTCTGTTCTGGGAACACTAGAGAACATAACACAAGGGTCAGGAAGGAGGACTCTGATACGAGAAAATTAATCAGAATAGCATGGGGTATGAGGCTATGAGAGAAGGTAATGAGCGGAAGAAGCGTTATTTTGAGGTAGTAAACCAGGTAAGGGAAGGTAGATTAAGCTGGCCATTAGGTTTCCCAGGTAACCAGTCTCACCCTTCCCCCTGTGGCTAGACAGAAACCCTCAGGGATTTACAGAGTCCTCCTAGATCCACTTCCAAGCCTCTGGAGGAGAGGGGGAAACCTGAGCTCTTGGAAGAAGTGACTTAACGGATTGACTGCAATGGTCCCAGGGAGGTTTGAGTGTCAACAACTTGCATGCAGGTACCCGAAGAGTGGTTATTAGGGCTCCAAACCTGGAAAATTTGGGCTGGGAGGGGCTGAGGGGGAGCAAGCTCTGTAAGAAGCAGTGATGACCAGGGGATCCTGGCATATAACCATCTCTGCTTCTCCCTTTGGGACTCCAAGCCCAGCGATACTACTGTTATAGATTCTGTATGCAATCTGGTAGCAGTGAGGATCTGTAACTAACATTTTTCAAGTCTCTTTTGTACTGTGTCCCCAGAGGTCAACAGTGATCCTAGGCACCTTGCTGAGATAGGAAGGGTCATCAAACCTGCCAGTTTTCTGCGTGAAATGAAGAGGTATAATTGGGAAAAATGGAAAGAAATATACCCAACTCACCAGATGAGCCAATTTTTAATGATGGAAAACATCCCATAGCAGCAAAGACTAAAAGTGGACACTAAAAGGCAAATGATTTTGGATAAATACTTCCAGTTACTCACTGGAAATGCATGCAATCCTTGTGTAAGGTATAAATCAAGCAATCTCTGGATTTTAAGCTAAGTTCAGGGTTCTGTGCCCAGGCATATTCAGTTCAGGGAGAAAAAGAGGCCCAGAAAACAGCTAAGAAAAAAAGGCTAGAGCTCTCATACATCTAAACGGAGCTGGTATTCAAAAAGCAATGACGGGAGTTCCCGTCGTGGCTCAGTGTTAATGAACCTGACTAGTATCCATGAGGATTCGGGGTCGATCCCTGGTCTCGCTCAGTGGGTTAAGGATCTGGCGTTGCCGTGAGCTGTGGTGTAGCTGGCAGATGCGGCCTGGATATCGAGTTGCTGCGACTGTGGCATAGGCCGGCACCTGTAGCTCCGACTGGAACCTCCATATGCCACAAATGCGGCCCTAAAAAGACAAAAGACCAAAAAAGAAAAAAGAAGAAGCAATGGTGAACATGAAGAGAAAAGGATGACTTAGATAGCAACCCCATTGTATAGTGATTTCTTATGAACATTTAATGCAAGAAAGAGACTGTTCTTAGAATTTGAGAACTTGCTAGAAAATAAAAATGTCTCTTTTTCCCTGATTCGACCTTTCTGCCCAGTAGTCTCCAAGCCTTCTTGGAATTTTTATTTAGAACTCCCGAGAGTTCAGTAAAGATTTTCAGATGCAACCACATCTCCTGCTAACATTTTGTGCAGAGACCTTCCTACTAGAATCACAGGGTCGATAACCCAATATTCTTTAGAAATGAAACGTCCTGCGGTAATTCTACTACCAACAACAAGCACCAATTTCAACTAGAGTGTTATTTCCAAATCAAGACCCAAGTTAATAATCGATATGCTTTAAACACACAAGGTGTTGAAGTTATACTAGGATATTGGGGTAGTCCAAGAGAGATTTGGTAGAAAAATAGAGGATGCTTTGGTTTAAATGCTTACTAAAACTTCTCAAAGACTCACCTAAAGAATTCAGCCTTTGAGATGTCACTCTGTGCCTCCCTCCCTGCTACTCTACTCTGATTAACCTAACTGGCAGTGGTCCACCAAGCCAGCAATTTCTAGTGGTGATCAATGGAGAGGCAGCATAGAGTGGGTACAAGCAGATTGCCTGAACTGGAATTCTGGCTCAGCAGCTTACTAGCTGTTTATCCCTGAGTGGGTGTAATCTCTCTGTGCCTCTGTTACATCAATGGGGTAATAATAGCACTGCTTATGGTGTCATAAGGATCAAATGAGTTAGGACAGTGTGGGTCACAAACTAGGCAGCTTAATAAATTTTTAATTGTTAAATGGTCATCTGAAAAGGAAACGCGAAGATGTGTTCTCCTGACCTCACATTGCTCAGAGCTCAAGGAAGGAGGGTTCCTGTCTGCAGTATCTTCAGCATGTGCCCATTTCAAGGTATTTCAGCATGAGCCCAGGTGTGCTTAGAAAATGTTTTGCTTTCATAGTGGAAGTTGCAAGATGACTGCCATGTCTTTGGAGTCAATGCTTCCAGACTCAGTCTTCCCTAAAGTGGTCTAATTCACCTCTTCAAGCCCAGAATGCATCAAAAATGTCTAGCCAATAAGAGGTCCTCCAAGAATGGAAGGAAACTAAATGGAACCTCAGACAAAATAGTCATAGAAGATGTAAGGTCATCAGAGAGAGTGAAAAAAATACCCAGGAGTGACCAACCAAGGTGTGGGCGGAGGGGCCTGTGAACCAACCTGGGAGTAGAAGCGACCCTCCAGGTCCTCTTGCAAGTATCCCCCTCCTACCCAGTCGTGCTCCCTCCATCATCACTAGTCCATGCCGGTAAAGCAACATAACTAAGCAGCTTAGAACAGAGCCATAAAACTTACTAGACTTAGGGAGGAAAACTTTGTAGTGAAATGGGAACAAAATCGCATTTGGAAAAGTCCCAAACAAGACACAGACTGCCAAGGAAAACGGAGCCCTCTCCACCTTACTGAAAACTCTCTGCTTCCAGTAGCACATGTTTCATCATCAAGTTCCAAGCATAATTCCTTCATCTCTTCTCCAGTGCTCACCTGATGCTCTTCTCTGATTTTCCTCCATTTTCTAAGATATTTAAAGGCCTTTAGAGAGTTCCCTGGTGGCCTAGGGGTTAAGGATCTGGCATTGTCGCTGCTATTGCTCAGGTCACTGCTGTGGTACAGGGTCAATCCCTGGCCCAGGGACTTCTGCACGCCCCGAGAAAGGCCAAAAAAAAAATTAAAAATTAAAAAACAAGTGGTTGGAGTTCCTGTCGTGGCTCAGTGGTTAATGAACCAGGATAGTATCCATGAGGATTTGGGTTAGATCCCTGGCCTCACTCAGTGGGTTAAGGATCCGGGAATGCCATGAGCTGTGCTATAGGTCACAGATGAGGCTTGGATCTGGCATGGCTGTGCCTGTGGCATAGGCTGGCAGCTACAGCTCTGACTGGACCCCTAGCCTGGGAGCAGTCCTAACAAAAAAAAAAAAAGGAGTGTTTTTTTTTTTAATCTTAACTTGACATTTAAATACTGCAAGTATTCATTTTCCAGTCATGCAGAAAACACGTAAACGGAAAATAATCATCGGAGGCTTGTAAAATTTATTGAGAGGAGAATGAGAAAAAATAACTTCCCCACATTCAGTAAGATTCAAGGGCCAGGTCATCCACAGCCTTGGGTCAAATAATTAAACTGTTCTCATTTAAGAAATCATAATAGCTTCTCAGAAAATATACAGAAGTAATTTAGGCTTAGAAACAGTAGAAAACTTACCTTTCCTTTACCCAGGAAATAGAAATCATTTTCCTGTGTACATTTTGCCATAGTTGGAGCAGATTAATCAAGGTTGCAAAACAACTGGAATCTCATTATTTAAAGACCTCTCCAAAAGATCCTATATTTTTGTCTGCACTTCTCATGAACTCTTAAAAATCCCTGTAGTCTGACTTCTATCTTAAAAGTGCCCCTGAATCTTCTCATCTTTCCAAATTCAGATGACATTTCCATGCTTATCTGACATGGTCTCTGCAACTTTTGTTATTTGGGGCCACCATATCTTCCTCTGAACAATTTTACTCAGATCATATTCTCCTGAGTTTCCTCCCTAGATCTTCTAGCCATTCCTCTATAGAGTGACCATTACGGTTTGTCTGGGACCAACCCAATTTTAGTACTGGCCATGCCACAGCCCCAAAAACTCCAGAGCAAACTGGGGTGGTTGGTCACCCTAGTATTAAGCCTCTTTTGAAGTTTTTAGGTCTTCTACTCACTACTAAAACATCAGTGTCCCAAGGGCGCCCTCCTTGGCCTTCCGATCCTGCAGCATATGGAGGTTCCCAGGCCAGGGGTCCAATCGGAGCTACAGCTGCCACCACAGCCACAGCAACATCAGATCCAAGCCATGTCTGCAACCTATACCAGAGCCAGCCAAAAAGCCACATCACGTCCAACTTGAAAGTCATGGTCAAAGGACAAAGGTTCCATTGGAGCGGTCAGGACATGGGGAAATGGTGTGGACTATGTGAATGGCCCCCACAAACCTACTGAAAGACAAAGCAAAGAGAGAGAAATCAAAATATTTCTGTGACCATAGTAACGTAAGAACTGACAGGGGCAAACTGGAAAGTTTCATCTTCTAGGAGCCCTCACTGGCTGCGAGATCTCAGTAGCTGGTGGAAGGAGAGTGGACGTAGGATGATGTACAGCCCTCCTACAAATCTGAGAATCCAAAACAGAAACCAGCATGCCAGAATCCAGGTGAGCAGAGCAGAGGGAATATCCAGGCAGGGGAAATCTAAATCCTCTGTGAGGAGAGTCTGGATTTATGGACCCAGTTTTCAAGAGACAATGCATTATCGGCTAATCAAGAAAATAAGACTACAGAAACTATGGAAGTTTCCAGATAATAGTAAAGAGGGACTTTAATAATCTACCAGAACAAACGTAGAGCTGAGCATTCCAATTAGAACTAAGGACTGCTAGGAGTTCCCGCAGTGGCTCAGGGGCAACGAATCCAGCTAGTATCCATAAGGATGCAGGTTCAACCCTTGGCCTTGCTCAGTGGGTTACGGATCCATCACTGCTGTGGCTGCGGTTAGGCCAGCAGCTACAGCTCCAATTCAACCCCTAGCCTGGGAATTTCCATATGCCACATGTGCAGTCTGAAAAAAAGAAGGACGGCCTGGCGTTTAGACTGAGCTATGTCACTTAGCCTGCGTGGCCCTGGGTGTGTCATTAACCTCTCTCAGTTGCAGTACTGAAACAGAGTTGATCATTTGCAGCCAACTTTTCTATTTACTAAAGCCTTTTAAAATTGTCTTTTTTTGGATTAAAAAGGATCACACATAATTATTACGGTTCGGCTTCATACTTCATAGCACAGTTAGGAGGACAAATGAGATTATGTCCATGAGAATACTTGGTAAACAGTAGAGAGCTTAAAAATAGAATCATCAACATTATTATAAATGCTCCTTTACTGTCAAAAGCAAAGTGGACACAGGGCTGGAATGACCAAAAGCCTTACTCAATGCAGAACGCTGATTTTGTAATATTTGAGAAATTTCCAAGAAAATTACTACTCTTTTAAATTTTCTTATGCAAAATCCTGCCCAGGATGAATGGCCATTCTGACATCTACCAGAGAATCAGACAGCAAACCAATAAAACCAATGGATTTTGACATCTGGTTTGCTCTTAAAACAAGAACACATTTCAAAAACTGTATTTTAGGTAACATATCACAATGGAAATAAACATGTTCACAAAAAGATCAGTGAAACCAGAAGCAAACCACAGAAATGACCCTATTGAGGTCATCTGGAAATATTTTGGGACATATAAACAAATGAGACCAGGAGTTCCCTAGCAGGTCAGAGGGTTAAGGATCTGGCACTGTCACTGCTGTGACTCAGGTTCGATCCCTGGCCCAGGAATTGATGCATGACACAGGAGAGGCAAGAAAGAGAAAGAAAGAAAGAAAGAGAGAGAGAGAGAGAGAGAGAGAGAGAGAAAGAAAGAGAGAGAAAAGGAAAGAAAGAAAAAAGAAAAGAAAAGAAAGAAAATAAGAGACTATATTAACGTTGTGCCCACCCAGAAAGACTTGTGTAATTAACTGGGTGGGAAATGTAAAGATACTACTTTAGTTCCATACACATCTCAGAGACAGGCGGAAACACAGGAGACATAGGCCCATTCCTTAAAAGAAAAAGAAAAAAAGGAAAGAGTAAGAAATGAAAGTTCTACAGAAAGGGCACAATCTGTCTTCAGGGCCAGACATGAGCTCAGACAGGGAGAGCGATTTAGAGCTATTGAAACAGGCCTCTTTGGCCACAGGCAGCTCTGTGAACCTTCTGTGACATCACCGAACACTCACAGGAGATCTGTAACAAGTACACAGCCTCTAGGAAACCTGACTGCTTCAAGCGTGCTTGCACTGATTTTGCAAAAATGACAAACAAAAACTACAAACAGAAGCCGGGGCCCCCGAGTGAGTACTGCCAGCACACTGTAATAAGAAGGCAACTCACACACCCACAGTTTCCACGTAGACAGGAGGACAGACCATCCTCCTGTGGCTTGTTTCTGATATTGGAATTATATTTACATGTACTGATGTGCTAATTTGCAAATAATGCCTTTGTTCCCTTTGTAACACTGAACATTGTCATCGCCTTTAGGAAAAGACATTTTTCTCAACCTCTGACAGAGCAGCAAACTGTTTTATACACACGCGTCATTCAGCTAACTTTGGAAGATGGTACTGCTGCCAAAACCCTTTCAGAACGTGGAAAATGAGGTCGAGAGCCAGGCCAATTAGTCACTTAGTGGGGACACCTGCTCCTCCCTCCCCACCACTTGTTTGCCTGTGGCAGTGACCTGGCAAGGCCCCTGCAACTGGATCTTGGCTAGGGATCCAGAGAATGAGGCAAGCCACTGCAATCACCCCAGGCCCCAACCTCATGCATGCGCACACATATGCACAACCGGAACTCTCTGCACTGTTGGGGTCTTAGTAGGAGGCGAAGGAGAACTTCACCCCAGAGAAAGGATGCAGCATAAGCACCAGAGAGTCTGAAATTGTGACAGTTAATCCAGTGGCAAGTTATACAGGGAAGCAGAGTGGGAATTCATTACAAATGTCGACCCGAACTGAAATCCAGTGACCTGAAACGCCACCTAAATCCAAAGGTCCTAAAGTGTTCCAAGAGCCTGGATTCCAGGAGTGGAACGAGAAGGAGGATGATAAAGCAAACATTGATTAAGCACTTCTCAAAGCATTGTTTTAAAAGCTTTGTATGAATTAACTCAGCAGCCCTGGGAAGGGAGTCCTATGGTTTCTTCTAATGTGAGAAAACTGAGGACCAAAGGGTCAAGCCATAGTCAAGGGCAGTGAAACCAGGTCAGCTGGTCCAGAGCCTGCCAGTGTTAGATGGCCCTTCACATGCTCCATGAAGAGTCCCCTTGGCTTGAGGTCTCCAAAGCAGGTGAGTCTTTACATCACCAGCCAGCTCTGGTCATTAATTTCCTCGATGTGAACAAGTGCTGTCACACACGCACTTCCAAAAATTTAATCCACAAACGTGCATGTAGACAGCTTTTGGTACAGGGTTGTAGTTCATACAGGAAATAGCCTACATTTCCATCAAGAGATAACTCGTTAATAGCCACCCAGGGTGCTAGTCTAAAAAGGAGACTCCTCTGCTCTGCCCCTATGTCCCCTGCAGGAAAGTGGCTTATTGAGTGGCTAGAACTTTGGTAGAAGGAGATCCGTGCCCTTTTCTCTAAGTGGAAGAAGCCTCAGGTCAGGGTCCTTGTACAGTCCATCGCATGCAGCTGCCCAAGAGCCTCACGGCAGTGAAAAAAAAAGGGACATACATCCCTCTGTGCACAGATTATGATTACACAGTCTCTGGAAGAATACACAGGATCTGATAACCACAGCTGCCTCTGAAGATGGCACCTGGGAGGCTGGGGGATGTGCTTTTTATCTATAGGTCTTTCGGTCATGTTTACATTTGTACGTATTAAGTATAAACCAAGCATATCTTTAAAAAATTAAGGTTCAATGAAAAGAAAATCTCCATTACTGATCAATCAGAAACAAAATTAAAAAAAAAAAGATTAAGATGGCAGAATAGAAGGACTGGAGCTCAACTTCTCTCCCAAAAAACAACAAAACTACAACCAAATTCCGAGCAATTTTCAACCAAATGGACTATAAAATACCAAAAAAGATATTCTACTCCAGAAGACAAAGGGGAGAACACATCAAGAGGTAGGAGGGGCGAATACGTGATAGAAGCAACCCCATACCTCCCGGCTGGGAAGGCCCACAGACTGGAAAGTAACTGTTATCATAGACTCAGTGACAGGACCAAGAGTTCTGAGCCCCACGTCAAATACCCACACATGGGGATGTGGCACAGAGAGAAAGAGCCCCCGGCACTGAAGGCCAGGAGGCTTGTGTGCAGGAGCGCCACAGCACTGGGCAAAACAGAGACCCCACTCTTGAAAGGCACACACAGACTTTCACGTACCCTGGGTCTCAGGGCAAAGCAAAGTCTCCATAGGAATCCAGGTGGAACCTGACTGCAATTCTTGGAGGATCTCCTGGGAAAACAGGGGTGACTGTGGCTTGTTGTGGGGGAAGGGCACTGGAGGTGAAGCTCTCAGGAACATTCATCAGCCTGCATTTCTCTGGAGGGGGCCATTTCTGGGAAAATCTGGTCCCTCCCATCAGTGCTGAGAAGCCCCAGGCCAAACAATATAATCCAGGTGGGACCACAGCCCCACCCATCACTAAACAGGCTGCCTAAAGACCCCTCAGGCACACAGCCAGCCTCTAATCTCATCCAGAGACAAAGCCCCACTCATCAGAGGAATAGGAATCAACACCACCTACCAGTGGGCAGGCATCAGTCCTCCCAATGGGAAGCCTACAGCAAACAACCTCCATACCAACTTTAGCCACAGGGGAGGCAAACACCAGAACTAAGAGAGGCAACAACTCTATTGTCTGCAAAAAGGTCACCACACCAAAATCCTATGAAAATGAAAAGACAGAAAACTATAACTCAGCCGAGGGAGAAAGAAAAAAGCCCAGAAAAACAGCTCAGTGATGAGATTATCAGCCTCCCAGAAAGAGACTTTAGACTGTTGATGCTGAAGATGATGCAAGACATTGGAAATAAACTGGAGGCAAAGATTGATAATTTAAAGGATACTCTGAGCAAAGAAATACAAGATGTAAAAATTAAACAAGAAGAAATGCAAAAATGTAATAACTGAAATAAAAAAATTCATTAGAAGCCGCCCACAGTAGAATACAGAAGGCAGAAGAACAAATCAGTGAGGTGGAGGACAGATTAGTGGAAATCACTAATGCAGAAGAGAAAAGAGATAAAAGATTGAAAGGAAATGAGCTGAGTCTCAGAGAACTCTGGGATAATGTTAAATGCACCAACATCCGTATTATACGGGTGCCAGAGGGAGACGAGAGAGAGAAGGGGACAGAAAAA
>PVHT020000077.1:20366293-20386201 GCA_004024745.2 Catagonus wagneri | reverse complement strand
CATCTCAAGCAGCTAGAGAGGGAAGAACAGACAAGACCTAAAGTTAGTAGAAGAAAAGAAATCATCAAGATCAGAGAAGAAATGAATGAAATAGAAACAAAGAAAACCATAGAAAAGATCAATGAAACTAAAAGCTGGTTCTTTGAAAAGATCAACAAAATCGGTAAGCCCTTAGCCAGACTTATCAAGACAAAAAGAGGACACAAATTGATAAAATTAGAAATGAAAAAGGAGAAGTAACAACAGACATCACAGATACAAAGCATCATAAGAGACTAATATATGCAACTATATGGCAATAAAATGGAAAACCTAGAAGAAATGGACAAATTCTTAGAAAAGTACACTCTTCCAAGACTAAACCAAGATGAAATACAAAATAGGAATAGATCAATCACAAGTTCTGAAATTGAAACTGTGATTAAAAAACTTCCAACAAACAAAAGTCCAGGACCAGTTGGCTTCACAGGTGAATTCTACCAAACATTTAGAGAACAGCTAACACCTATCCTTCTGAAACTCCCAAACTCATTCTATGAAGCAACCATCACCCTGATACCAAAACCAGACAGAGATAGATACCACAAAAAAAGAAAACTACAGGCCAATCTCACTGATGAACATAGATGCAAAAATCCTCAAAAAATACTAGCCAACTGAATCCAACAATACATTTAAAGGACTGTACGCCACAATCAAGTGGGATTTATCCCAGGGATGCAAGGATTCTTCAATATCTGCAAATCAATCAGTGTGATACACCACGTTAACAAACTGAAGAATAAAAACCTCTCCATAGATGCAGAAAAAGCCTTTGACAAAATCCAACACCCATTTCTGATAAAAACCCTTCAGAAAGTGGGCATAGGGAGAACCTACCTCAACATACTAAAGGCCACCTATGACAAACCCATCATTCTCAATGGTGAAAAGCTGAAGGAATTCCTGCTGAGGTCAGGAAAAAGACAGGGATGTCCACTCTCACCACTACTATTCAACATAGTTTTGTTAAGTCCTAGCCACAGCAATCAGAGAAGGAAAGAAATAAAAGGAATCCAAATTGGAAAGGAAGAAGTAAAACTATCACTATTTGCAGATGACATGATACTATACCTAGAGAATCCTAAAGACTCTACCAGGAAACTGTTAGCTCATCAATGAATTTGGCAAAGTCGCAGGATACAAAATTAATACACAGAAATCAACTGCATTTCTATATACTAACAATGAAAGAGCAGAAAGAGAAATTAGGGAAGTAATCCCATTTACCATCGCATCAAAAAGAATCAAATACTTAGGAATAAACCTACCTAAAGAGACAAAAAAAAAAAAAAGCAGAAAAAACAATTTAAGTATCCAACAATTGGGGGAATAGATGAGTACATGAAAGGAAACATCTCCAGTGAAATAATGTACAATAATTAAAAGTTGGGGAGGTAGGTCTGCATTGTTGGTTGAAAGGTAAATTGGCACAATCACTGTGGAAAACAGTATGGAGGTACCACAGAAAACTAAACATAGAATTACCATATGACCCAGCAATCCCACTCTTGGGCATGTATCTGGACAAAACTCTCATTGAAAATGATACATGCACCCATATGTTCATCACAGCACTATTCACAATAGCCAAGACATGGATATAACCTAAATGTCCATCAAAAGATGAACGGATTAAGAAGATGCAGTGTGTATACACAATGGAATACTACTTAGCTATAAAAAAGAACAAAATAATGCCATTTGTAGCAACAGGGATGCAACTGGAGACTGTCTCATACTAAGTGAAGTAAGTCAGAAAGAGAAAGACAGATACCATATGATATCACTTATATCTGGAATCTAATATATGGCACAAATGAACCTTTCCACAGAAAAGAAAGTCACGGACTTGGGGAAAAAAAAGAAAAGAAAGTCACAGACTTGGAGAACAGAGTTGTGGTTGCCAAGGGAAATGGGGAGGGTGTGGGATAGACTGGGAGTTTGGGGTTAATAGAAGCAAACTATTGCATTTGGAGTGGATAAGCAATGAGATCCTGCTCTATAACACAGGGAAGTATATCCAGTCACTTGGGATGGAGTATAATATATATATATGACTGGGTCACTTTGCTGTACAATGGAAATTGAGTGAACACTGTAAATCAACTATAATGGAAAAAATAATAATCGTACAAGAATGGAATTTTGGGAAAAAAAGTTGGGGAGGTAGGTACTGCACCTCAGTGTTCATAGCAGCACTATTTGCAGTAACCAAGACATGGAAACAACCTAAATGTGCATCAACGGAGGAGTGGATAAAGAAAATATTATGTACGTACATACACACACACACACACACACACACACACACACACACACTATGGAATACTACTCGGCCATAAAAAAGAATGAAATAACACCATTTGCAGCAACATGGATGGGCCTAGAGATTATCATACTAAGTTATACTAAAACAAATATGTCACATGATATCTCTTATACGTGGAATCTAAAAAGATAAGACAAATTAACTTATTCACAAAACAGAAATAGATTCACAGACAGAAAATAAACTTACAGCTACAAAAGGGGAAGTGGGGGAAGGGATAAATTAAGAGTGGGATTAACATATACACACTGCTATATATAAAATAATCAACAAGGACCAACTGTATACCACAGGGAACTCTATTCGGTATTCTGTAATAAGCTATATGGGGGAGTTCCCATCGTAGCTCAGTGGAAATGAATATCACTAGCATCCATGAGGACACAGGTTCGATCCCTGGCCTCACTCAGTGGATTAAGGATCCGGCATTGCTGTGAGCTGTGGTGCAGGTCGCAGAAGTGGCTCAGATTTAGCGTTGCTATGGCTCTGGCATAGGCCGGCAGCTACAGCTGACTTGACCCCTAGCCTAGGAACCTCCATATGCCACGGGTGTGGCCGTAAAAAGACAAATAGTAATAAGCCATATGGGAAAAGAATCTGAAAAGAATGGATATATCTACATGTATAACTGAATCACTTTGCTGTATACATGAAACTAACACAACACTGGAAATCAACTATACTCCAATATAAAATAAAATTTTATAAAAAAGAAAGCAAAGATGAATAAAATTTCAAGTCAGGGAGGTGGGGGGAAATATTGAGATGATAATGGTAATAAAACAGCAAAATACTGTATGAGGAGTATAATTGTAATCACAATAACATGAAAAAAATTGTCTCCTCTTAGCAGCTGGCATGAGTATCTCTTCTAAAGGTGGGATGGGGGAACTACCTTGGTTGGGAAGATGGATTAATGAATTCTTTGGGGCAGAAACGTCTCTGAATCCCCAGGGAAAGTGTCAGTCATTCCTACTTTATTCCCAATGACACTAAATTGAACAGATTCTTTTCACAAAGACCACACAGAAAGACAGGTTATCCCACAAGGTACAAAAAAAGAAAGGGCCGAAACAAATTATGGTAAACTATTAAATTGTCACATTAGCCAAAATTTGTTTTATTTCTTGATTTGGGGTGATGTGATTTTATTATCTTTATACTTTAAAAAAAAATCAGTGTTTAGCTGTCTATATAAAGAAGTGATGAGAAGCAACTGTGTTCCAGCTGTAGAAGGCAGCTGGAAGTCTAGCAGAAGAAATTCATAGGCAGGCTTAGTGATGGACCCTCCACACTTTTCAGTTCTTTCTGACCTCATGTTTGGAAGGGAGTCTGAGCTGCAGAGGGGAGCGGGAAAGGGAGAGAGCACCTTAGAGACAGAAACAACTGATATTTTTTAAAACATCTAACCTGAGGAATGCATCCCAGATGGATAACTGATGCCCATAAAGAAAATAAGGTTCAGTCAAGGGGAAACAAGAGGATTTCTCGATTATATCTATTCAACAGCGTATACAACTACAGTTTTGAGGCTGATATGCCTACACAGCATATGGTATAGTCACAGTTGACGTCTAACTAGGTGGATAGTATTTTAGAAACTACATCTCTCATTCCTTTACCTCTAATATTCTGTCAGCCCACAGAACATGGGATTTGCAGTCAACAAACCAGCTGCCAGTCTCCTACTTGAAAGTATGACTTCCCGCCTTACTTAAGCTTTCAAGCCTCAGAATCACCATAAATAATATGGGAATGTTAACAGTGCCCATCCTTCAAAGTTACATTGAGCATTACATAAGATAATAGATGTGAAAAGTCCCTTTATGATTTTTAAAGCACTCTATAACATTACATTATCCCAAGTGAACAAGGCTTATGCTGTTATAGAAAATACAGAAACTTTCCCCCAAGGTAATATAAATGATTAAAAAACAATTTTGAGATATTACATAATTTTAAAGCATCGGCAATTTACATATTGTTAATAAACTTAGAAGTACATCTTGCCTTCCCATTTTTACTTTATTTCCATATGTATTTATAAGTAGAATCTAGCTTGGAGAAAATGGGCTAATTTGGCTCTTCTCATACTGTAAGTTTCCTTAAAGAGTATAAAATAATAGACCTTTGAAAGAAAGATTGTCTGAAGAGGAGAAGGTAATGTCACTTTCTCAAAGTCACTTTTCAAAATGCAGCAATGCTGCTGGCTCTGGACTGCCTTTAATGAAAAAGTCAGTGATAGCTCCCTGAAAACTCCTCACAAATTAACTGGAATATCACTTCTTATTCTTTAACTGAATCTTCTAAGTAAAAAATATTTTAAGTTCATCTTTCTTTTTCATTATTTTGAACATAAGTGCCCTCGTTATATTAAATGATAAACTGCTGTCATTATCATTCCTCGTATTATCATCAACAAATGCATGAATCAATTGGAAATGGATATTCTAAATGAAATGCAATTTAATGTTCAAATCACATCACAGAGCCAGCAGGTCACAGCCAGTAAGGAGGCTCTGAAAGGAAGCCCACGGCCTCATCATTTTCCACTCCAGGTAGAACAGCTCTCAGGGTTCGAAGTCTCTTTATGACTCAGAGCCTCCATCTGCTTCCCTTTAACTTCTACCCACGAGCTTAGTGCTTCCATCTGGAGCAACACATAAGATCCCTTTCCATATGAAGAGAACTACCATGCTCTCCATCAGCCTCTTCCAAAGTAACTACATCAGACTGGATGAACTCCTTCTCATAAAATCGGACATCCTGATTCCCTCACCATCCTGGTCCAGCTTCTCTGCGTGGACCAATGGCAACAACAATCACCAATGGATGTGCCATTCCAACTGTCCCCTAAATTGTTCACTATATAGCAGAACTCCTCTTACAAGGAGAAATTACTTCTGCTATTGTAACCTAAATGCATATACATCTGTATTTGTTTTTTTGTTTTGAGAGGAGGTATTTGCTTAGGGATATTCATTTCTTTCAGGTATGTATTGAGCTTGTTCCATCGTGATTGGAATTTTTATGATTACACAAATTTCCTTTTTTTTCATAAAACATCTTAACATTTTTAAATTCAGGGTCTTTAACTCCTCTCTAGGTCCAAGAGAAGAGAATGATAGGCAGCTAACTATTACTTCCGAAAAGTAAAGCACAAATCCCTACCAAGAGCATGAGATCTCTGGAAAATGCTATGCAGCCAAAGCTAGGACGATCTTTGATCTTCAAAATATATTAGCTAAGTGCCTTGGAAATAGGTTGACTAGGTCCTGTACCAACCAGATATATCTTAGTGATACTTGTTTTACCTAAACTTTCAATATTTATAAGTTAGGTTTAGTAAGGGTTACGGTTGGAATAGTTTTATTAAATACATAAATACAGAACTTCTGCCCCACCCCACCCCAAACCCCCACTCACTTCCCACTAACGGAACAAACCAGTGTAATCATGACCTAATAAGCATAACTATGAAATAGAAATGTTTCATGGTTCATTGTCCTTAAGAGATAATTAATTGATGTCCTGCAAATTTATTGGGCGAGAGAAAAATATTTCAGGCCTTTAAATAGAATAAATGCAAGAATGGAAGTTCCATCTTGGACTTGTCCAAGCGAACAAAGGAAGGTCAAAATACTTAAGACATTTATTCTGCTATAATAAGGGATAATAGGTAGGTGGTATCACCTTTGAAATACACACTTTGTTTTAGTCATAGAGTTTTTTTCAAAGTCTTCATTTACAGAGAAGGATACGGAGGCCAGAACTGTTAAAAACTTGACTAATAGTATTTGATACATTTGTGTCTTCACGGTGACCGGCTCTCCAGTCTCCAGTGCCCAGTCTGTGCTCTCTCTATCCATCACAACGTCCCCCATCACAGGGAGACAGAAGAAAAGCAGGTGAACAACGACAACAGAATTCACAGGAGCCCATTTTAATATGCTTTCCTAAAATTCTCACTCTGAAACCAGGTTGAAAAAGGCTAAAGCTGGAATTCTTACAAAATAAAACTTGTGCTAAAAACTATGAAACGGTCCACACAGCATATGGTATAGGTGAGATGCTCAAAGAACAGCAGAATTCAACAAAATAATTTTTCTCATGTCCAACTGATTATCACCAGTGTCAACAATGTATGGGGTTAAGGATTCCCAGGCAGCAGCAGGTAAAATTAAAGGGAAAGAAATCCACGTCTGTGATATTTTACCTTCCATCTACTTTTTTTTTCTTTCTTTTTAGGGCCACACCCTCGGCATATGGAAGTTTCCAGGCTAGGAGTCAAATAGGAGCTGTAGCTGCCAGCCACAGCCACAGCCACAGCAATACCAGATCCGAGCCCGCTCTGCAACCTACACCACAGCTCATGGCAATGCCGGATCCTTAACTACTAAGCAAGGCCAGATATCGAACCCACATCTTCATAGATACTAGTCAGGTTTGTTACCACTGCACCACCACAGGAATTCCCCCATCTACTTTTTAATGACTAAATTTGGTTGTAATACTCAGTTTGAATAAAAAAATAACAGGTAAGTCCCATGTATATCTTTAAAAAATGCAGAAAAACAGAAGTATTTATGATGTAATTCTTCAGCAGTTTTGTCAAAACTAACCTGTTTTTGATCTAAATAGACAAGACTATTTTATCTCCATCCAAAGTTTTATTCTATCATCTGTTAAAACATGTTTTGAATCTCAGATCCAAACACCTATCCAGGTCCTATCAATCACCAAACACATGGATGATTTTAAAGTCCTGTGACTGATGTACTAACACTTTCACCAGAAATTCTGTATTTGAAATGAGTATTTTGCTTCCAAAATTCACCCTAGCTAATGCACCAAGTGTAGCCATTGCTCAAAAATATTTTTTGGAATCCATCTTCAGGAAATGCCTTCACAGCTAGCTTACAGCAATCTTTGCAAGAAAACCACTTGAATGATTTGAAAGTCATACGTCATTTGTGACCAGTTGTGATTTCATCAAGCTTGATCATCCACTCATTCATCAGGTTTGGCACTTGTCTCTTTGCGGAAATCACATTCATCCTCAGAGGAGAAATAGATACTCTTGCTGAAGTAGTTTTCCAAAGACTCTGAGGCAATTCTTGGGCAGGCTCTTCTGGGATGCATATGGGGACACAGAGCCAGCAGAAATGGGAGGAAATTTGGGTGGGCAGAGACCAGCTCACTGGAGTGCACGTGTGGTCTGGGGTGTTAACCACGTGCCCAACGCTGGTGGTCCTGTGAGGGCCAAAGGCCTCACCATCTTGTGTTGGTTCAGGCAGTCAGTGGTTCCAGCCTGACCTATTTGCCAAGGAGGCCTGGACTTAGTGAGATCTTTCCCTCCAAATATGGACCACAGAGACTGAAGGCCGCTTCCCTGGCCTCAGGAGCTCTGGTTTAAATCCCAGCTCTGTAATCATCTGGTTACTTGCATTTGAGCAATTTACTTGCATTATTTTTTATGCTTTTGGATAAAATCTGTTACCAAGAAATAGATGTATCTTTAAATGAGTTTATATCAAGTCATTTTTTATCACATTTGTCAATGAAAGACGCAGTCTACAAATTATATGCAATGCTCTGAGGTCAGGCTAACCTGGGTTCAGTCCCAGCTCTTCCACTCAATTCTCTGAACTCCATTGTCATCTATAAAATAGGGATAAAAATCTTTCTCTTTTTTTTAAACGAGACCAGCCTTTTAAAAATTTTTTTATAGTTGATTTATAGTGTTGTGCCAATTTCTGCCATAGAGCAGTGACCCAGTCATACATATATATACATTTTTTTCATACTATCTTCCATCATGTTCTGTCCCACAAGACTGGATATAGTCCCCTGTGCTGTACAGTAGGACCTCACTGCTTATCCATTCTAAAGTAATAGTTTGCATCTACCAACCCCAAACTCCCCATTCATCCCACTCCCTCCCTCCTGCCCCCTGGAAACCACGTTTGTTCTCTCTGGCT
Source organism: Catagonus wagneri (assembly GCA_004024745.2). Classification (NCBI taxonomy): domain Eukaryota; kingdom Metazoa; phylum Chordata; class Mammalia; order Artiodactyla; family Tayassuidae; genus Catagonus; species Catagonus wagneri. Next base: position 20,377,849 of record PVHT020000077.1, on the reverse strand, counting down.
CTTGAAAGGTTGTGATTAAATGAGATAACCTATATCCTAAGCATCATTCTTAACATATTAAACTGCTCACTAATTGCCGCTATGACTGCACTTTGGATATAGGAGGAAATGGAGATGAATAAAACCCAGTTTCTATTACCTTATTCAAACGTGTTCAGTGAGTTGGAGCGAGACAGACTGGAAAGCAAATAGAACTGCAACAAATCCAGCAGCAAAGAAAACACCCAGTTGTTGGGAATTGGTCATATCTACTGGAGGGCTTAGGGGAGAAGGAGAGTCAGAAGAGATTCTAAGAAAAATGCTCTTTAAACCTTGTCTTAAAGAATAAGGAAGAATCCCCAAGGGGCAGAAACAGCAAATGCCGTAGAGTTACACTAGCATGGTGCTTTGAGGTCCAGAAATTACTTGTTGTCCTTGGAGGTCAGATGAGGTGGTGGTGGTATCTGTTGGGAGGGGCTGGTTTATCAGGCAAGAACTCAGATTCTGGAACCCAGAGTTTGAACCCTAGCTTAGCAGCTTACTAGTAGCATGACCTAGGGTAAGGTACTTAAACTCTCCTTGGTTTCCTCATCTGTAAAAAGGGAGTATGACTTAACAAATTAACACTAGTGAAGTGTCTAGTGCACAGACCAGCACAAATTGTTTTCCACCAATTTATGTTAATTGGTGGAAAACTTAATTTGAGCTGGTCTCTGCACTAGACACTTTACTACTCCCACTGACCAGGGAGCAGGACTGTGGAAGGCAGAAGACATGACCTGGTTTCCAGGAAGAAGGGCTGCCAAGAGCAGACACAACACAGGTTCTCTGGCTACCAGCTATTTAGGGCAGAATCTGACCATAAAGGGGGATTCAAGGGTCCTTAGTGGAGGGACCAGGCAGGAACCTAGTCAAAGGCTGAAATCACGTGGGACAGAGTGCCATCCCACTCAGGGGACTCTCCATACCATAATTCCATGCCACAGCAGGTGCATCTGAAATCGCTGATACCCTTCTCTAGATTAGCTTTTGACACAGTTTATCACAACTGGAGGCAGATGATGGGCTAACACAAAAGGGGTTGGGGGGGAGGAAGGGAGGGTGATCTTTTAAACAATTACAATGTCCTCAGAAACACATAATTGCAAGTATAAGTTATGGTATACACAATAAAAATTCTACCACTTTAATGTACCAGTTTTTACTGAAAGAAAAGGAAAAACCATAATCTATTATTTTATTCTAATAATTTATCCTAATTCTATTATAATAAGATCTATGCTTTTCTCTAGTAGTGAAATAGCTGTACTCATACTGAAGAACTTAGTAGAATCTCACTGCAATCTTTAACAATTAAGCAATACTCTCTCTTGCTCTTATCCTTGAATTATGTAGAATTTTTTTGTTGGCAAAAGAGTTGCATTGTAAAGATACACACACCCCAATATTCACCGAAGCACAATTTACAATAGCTAAGACATGGAAGCAAACTAAATGTCCGTTGACAGATTGATGAATAAAGATAAGGTCACACACACACACACACACACACACACACACACACAAATATCACTCAGCCATAAAAAAAGAATAAAGTAATGCCATTTGCAGCAACATGGATGGACCTAGAGATTATCATACTAAGTGAAGTAAATCAGGCAGAGAAAGACAAATATCACATGATATCACTTATATGTGCAACCTAAAAACATAATACAAATAAACTTATTTATAAAACAGAAAAAGACTCATAGACATAGAAAAAAACTTATGGTTACCAAAGGGGGGGAAAAGCGTGGGGAGGGATAATTTGGGAGTTTGGGATTAACAGTTACATACTACTATATATAAGGTAGGTAAACAACAACGATCTACTGTATCGCACAAGGAACTATATTCAATACTGTAATAACCTAAAGTGGAAAAGAATCTGAAAAAGAATCTGATACAGTTATGTGTAACTGAATCACTTTGCTGTACACCTGAGACTTTGTAAATCAACTACACAATTTTTTTACAAAAAAGAGTTGATTTATTAGCTTGATGACGTGAGTAATCTCAGATCTATAAAGGCCATCGCCATTGGTCATTTGTAATTCATGATTATGCTTTAAAATAAAGTTTTTGCAAGTTATGCTAAATCTAACCCCATTTTGTCTTCTAAAAATTTGACATCCAAATATGGTAACTGGTTAGCAGTTTGAACAGCAGCCTAGGTGCTCTCTAATGCTATACTTCCCTCTTGTGGCAAATAGAGAAAACTGCAGCCAGAAGTTTTTTTTCCCCTCCTGCAGTTTCTTGTTAATTTTGCCAAGTGTTATAGACATCCTTGTAAATGGTCTTAAATACTTTCAGGAAAAAGGCAAAGTCTAAGCAAAGAAGTAAACAAATTTACAAGATGGGCAGTGTTTCCCAGAGGCTGAAAATATGTGTTTGAAAACCCATCTGCCTGTATTCAAATCCCAGCTCAGCTGCCTAAGGGCTTCAGAAATCTAGGGGAGTTCCTACAGCTCCCACATCTAGGTCTGCATCTGGGAAATGAGAATAACAACAGTACCTTGTCTGGTTATGAGGATTAAACAGAAGTATATGAAAAACACTAAGAACGGGAGCTGATCTTCCATCCATTCAAAATGAGAGCTGTTTGCTATGACCTAATCGGTAAATGACAGCCCACTCCCAAGTACAGCAAAACACAAGTTCTAGGAACCCACAGACCACTTCCCCACGGTGTCCAGCCCAAGACCACATCTCCTTGGTAAGAGTATTTGGCAAGGAGTGCAGAAACTGAAATGGCAATCAAGTCGATCTAAGGTTATGTCTCTTCACTCAAGCAAGTCAGTCATAGAATGTTAATATTGTACACTGGACCCCATGTCACGCCCCACCTGGCCTCTTCATTTTACACTTGAGGAGCTTGGGGCCCAAAAAGTAATAACTCAGTTCTCCTGGCACATTCCCAGCACGTCTTCCACTGGTCCCTGAAGCCACACAGTGAGATAACTGCTTAACGTTCCCGAGTCCTTGGCAACATTAATGGTTTCCGTGAAGAGAAAAGGACAAAGCTGTGAATGACCAACCACAGGCTAGCCACACAGAAACCCGAGAGGGAACTGAAGGGGGATAGATTATTTGGAGACAGAAAGGCATGCTCACCTCCCTCACCCTTAATTTTTAAAATGCAAACATATCCAAGAAAATAAGAATAACTAGCTGGAACTCCCACTGTGGTGCAACAGCATTCTCAGCAACCTGGGAAAGCTAGGACGCAGGTCGATCCCCCGACCAGCACTGTGGGTTAAGGATCTGGCGTTGCTGCAAGTGCGGCTTAGGATGCAACTGCGGCTGGGATCTGATCCCGGGCCTGGGAACTCCATATACCACTGGGCAGCCAACAATAAAAAATAAATAAATAAATAAATAAGAACTAGCTGGTGGAAGGATAACAGGGTAATGGGTACTGGAATTCTGGACAGTTAATACTCAAGCTGACCACAGTGGAAGGCAGGCTGAGCCCTGCAACATTTTTGGAACCCAGGTCTTCTGTGGATGACTAGTCTTCTAAGGACTGTTTCCTTCCCTTGCGGGGGGCTGACCCTGAGAACACACACAGATAGGCTTCCTCACCCTATTCTCTATCTCAGCGTCTGCCTCCTAGAGAACCCAACCCACAGTAGCCCTTTATTGATAGACAAATCTCACACTTTATTCCCACCGACTTGTGTTCGGTTTTCTTGTTTTTCAATATATAACAAATCCAATTGCATACTTTTAACCTTTACAGCCTAAGGAGAGTCTGTACTTGAAATGCAGCAAAATTCACTAAAAGTCCTCTTATCCCTTTGCCGCCATCATCCTCCATGTAAATGGCTCCTTCTCTCCCAACCCAATTTTTCCATACATTCCGTAACTAAGGAACAAATGCGTACTCACTGTAAAAGCAAGGTCTTTTGATACCCTCTCCCCATAACAGTCCCAAGTCACTATTTTCGATTTGGGGTCCCCCTCCAGCACCTCCCCTCTTTGCCATCATCTATAAGTCTCAACCAGTCAAGATTTTGAACAGTATTAATCTTCTGCAATCTATGCTACAAAACCAATATTTTTCCCAAATAAAAAAATAGTATTAGAAGGCTTTGTCAGGAGTTCCCGTCGTGGCTCAGTGGTTAACGAATCCGACTAGGAACTATGAGATTGCGGATTCGATCCCTGGCCTTGCTCAGTGGGTTAAGGATCTGGCGTTGCTGTGAGCTGTGGTGTAGGTTGCAGATGTGGCTCGGATCCCGCGTTGCTGTGGCTGTGGCATAGGCCGGCGGCTACAGCTCCTGTTAGACCCCTAGCCTGGGAACCTCCATATGCCATGGGTACGGCTCTAGGTAAGGCAAAAAAAAAAAAAGTCTTTGTCAAATGCCTCAATTCATTCATTTATGGGGATTAACAGCTAATCAAGAAAGAGTTAAGGCAAACCTAGCCTAAGTTATAAGAGGGAGGAGAGAAGAGGGACTTTTTTTTTTTTTTCTGCTTTTTAGCGCTACACCTGTGGCATATGGAAGTTTCCAGGCTAGGGTCAAATTGGAAGTGTAGCTGCCAGCTACGCCACAGTCACAGCAACGCAGGATCCAAGCCGCGTCTTCGACCTGCACCATAGTTCACAGCAACGCTGGATCCTTAACCCACTGAGTGAGGCCAGTGATCAATCCCGCGTCCTCATGGATACTAGTCAGGTTCGTTAACCACTGAGTTATGATGGGAAACTCCAAGGAGGAACTCTTCTAGGGCAAGTGGGAGGATTCATGTTTTGGAGTCAGGAAAAGCAGCTCACATTTATATAACTGTTAGGAACAAAAGGTTCCTGCACTCACAGTAGGTTTAGGCAAGTTTAAAATATAATAAAATATGATGTTATAAATAATACTTAGGTATTAGATAATTTGTGTATGGGTTCATGGTGAAACCCTCAGGAAGTCACCAAGAGCCCAAGCACAGGCCATTCAGAAGGCCTCCCAAAGGGGAATTTCAGAGCGTGGTCTCATGTTTCCCAGGACACTGGAAGTCGGACTTCTAACTAGAGGTGAGCCCAAGGTCCACTCAAGCCTGATGCATCATGGTGCTGACATGACTTTGGGCAAGCAGGAAATTCATTCGGAAGTAGAACAGAAGAGCCCCCCCTCAAAAAAAAAAAAAAAAAAAAGAGGTTTCTTGAGAAATAGACTTCACTTGACAGAAAATCATATCTTCCAAAGGTTCCGCTGGTTGTTGGGGCGGGGTGGTTTGTTAAGTCTTTCTAAATGAGGAAACCATCAAACTGAAAATGCAAGACTACCTTGGATAGAGGACCCTGATGACAAGGGCAAGAGAGGGGAAAAGGCAGGATGGGGGCAACGTTTAGGAGGGGTAGGAACAAACAGCAAGAACCAATAAACTATTAACACCAGGATAAGAAGTATCAGAAAACTACACAGAAGGAATAACAGGCAGGTGGGAAAGCCACACTGTTCTTGCTGTATCATCACAAATGCTTTTGGCTGCAAGTAACAGAGAACCCACAAAGCACTTTTTTTTTTTTTTAATCTTTCTCATATAACAAGGAGTCTGGAGATGGCTTTTGCTGGTGTTAGTTCCACAGCTTAGTGATGTCACATGAGAAAGTGGGCAGAGAGGCAGATAACTAATTCCAAACGTACGTGTGTTTCACTTCAAGTTCAGACTTTCTAAATGTAGTAAGGAGAGAACATGAATGTGAATTGCTATAAAACACAAACCAATTCAAAAGGGCATATTTATTTACAAAGGAACAGAGTATAAATGTAATAAGGAACAAAGGAAATAAAATGACAGGTGTACATACTTACATAGCAAGTGTAGGCAAAAATCAATAAGAAGATTCTTTAACTACATCAATACTCTAGCATTTAAAGGTCAAAATCAGCCTCTAAGAATAATTCTTTACCATCTCAGGAAGACTTTTTAGGAAGTTCAACCCATGATTCAAAATAGGACTATCTTAATGAAAGAATTATAATTTTATAGTCTTTGAAAATCTCCAAGTTGCTAGAGACCAAATAAATCAGATCACTACCAATCTTTAAAAGATTCAAAGGTTCTTAATGAGGATTAGTAATTACTTTAAGAAATTGTTTTTAAAAACCCATACTATCTTCTGTTGAGTAGTACAATACAGACTTAGCTTACATTATTTTCTTAATTCATTAAATGGTTTCTGTTATAATGAGATCTTATTATTCTCTAATGAGAAACATTAAATCATTTACTATTTAGCTCTGAAGAGAATCATTCAAAGTGTATATTCAGCTTTTAATAACATCAACATACATGGAGGGGAAAAAAGATCCACACACCTATTTTTAGTGGCCAGTTAACTGCTAGCTCTTCTAAAACTAGAGAGAGGAATTCTTAAAAGTCAATATCCTTCAGACCTTTACACTAACATACTCCAGTGCGTAGACTACATTTAACTTCATTAGCAGGAGAAGAGACCTTTCACACGTGGGGGGGGGGCATATTTCTACAATTGCGCCAAAGTGAAGACACAGCCCCTGCGGCTTACACCTTGGTCCACACCTGCTGTGTTTGTCAGTTCTTCCTTTAGTTCAGCACCATTCTGACTGTGACACAAGATATCCAAATGGAAATAAAGCAAATGTGTAACACAGAAATTATTCTGGTATAAAAAAATAATCACAACACAAACACCAAATGATGCTTTGAGGCTCAACTCATTCAGTAGTAAGAAGCAGGGTTTTTTCTGGAGGGGGGAAGGGAGGTTCCTATCAGGCACGTGCTCGGGGTTGAAGACACGAAGTTGAGATGGACAGTCACCATCGCACAGACTGAGCTCTCCGACGACAACTTGAGTCTCCATGAGCCCAGCCCAAAATGAGGTGCCGTAAGACACACAAAATGAGATGGTTCTTTCACTAAGATGCTGTGGTCGGCTGGAGAGAAAACGCTAAAAGAGCAGTGAACAGTATAAGACAACCCAGTAATACTTCCTTGATCCACTGTCACTGGGAAGCAGTGTGTTCCACCTGAGCGAATTTCTCAGACAACTGAAGGTTTTCAACATCCGAGAATTTTAATAAACCAAGTTCTAGTTACTGCTCTGCAACTTAGACGATGGATTATCGGCGGATTACTCAGCCACTATCAGGCTCATTTTCCTCATGTGTAAAGAAGGAATGTTGGCAACCCAAGGGCCCATCAACAGACAACTGGATTAACAAGATGTGGTATAAATAAACACACACACAGAGGAATATTACTCAGCCATAAAAAAGGATGAAATATTGCATTTGCAGCAACACGGATGGACCTAGAGCATATTACACTTAGTGAAATAAGCCAGACTGAGAAAGACAAATACCCTGTGATGTCTCTTATATGTGGAATCAAAAAGAAAAACAAACAAACGAATGAATGTATATGCAAAGCAGAAATAGACTCACGGATATAGAAAAAAAAACTCGTGGTTATTACCAAAGGAGAGAGGGAAGCAGAGGGCGACAAATTAGGGGTATGGGATTAACAGATACAAACTACTACGAATAAAATAAATAAGCAACAAGGATATAATGCATAGCACAGGGTTATAGCCACTCACTTGTAATAACTTATAGTATAATCTGCAAAAACACTGAATCACTATGGTGCACACCTGAAACCAACACGATATTGTAAATCAGTTGTACTTTGCTAGAAAATATGTATCTGGGACCTACAGTTGTGGCACAGTAGAAATGAATTCGACTAGTATCCATGAGGATATGGGTTCGATCCCTGGCCTCACTCAGTGGGTTAAGGATCCGGCACTGCCGTGAACTGTGGTGTAGGTTGCAGACACGGCTCGGATCCTGCATTGCTGTGGCTGTGGTGTAGGCTGGCAGCTGTAGCTCCAATTCAGGAAAAGAAAATATATTTCTGTAAAGGTCAAATGAGATGAGTATAAAAAGTACTTTTGCAAGTTACACATTTCTATACAAATGTTGAACATTTAAACACATTTATATTTTTAGGTGTAAGTTCCAAAGTAAACTATACACTTTTTGCCCTCTTAGAGTTAAGAATATAATCTTCTGAGGCAATAAGATAGGCATCAGCTTTTGCACAGACACAAGGTAACTCAGGAACCACACACTCTGGAGCTGAGGAGAACATGCTTCCTCTGTTCTGACGTGCTTTTTGAGCTGCTCTCTGCTTTTTTTTTGTCCTTTTTTCTTTTTAGGGCCCCACCCTTGGCATATGGAGGTTCCCAGGCCAGGGGTTGAATCAGAGCTACAGCTGCCAGTCTATGCCAGAGCCACAGCAATGCCAGATCCGAGCCGCGTCTGCACCCTATACCACAGCTCACAGCAACGCCAGATCCTTAACCCACTGAGCGAGGCGAGGGATAGAACCTGCATACTCACGGATCTTAGTCGTATTATTTCCACTGAGCCACGATGGGAACTCCTGCTCCTGATTTTTAATTTTCCCTCCTTTGATGTCTGGCTAATGTCCACCACTCCAACACCATCTTTCACTCTCTTCTCATTCCCAAGGCTTATTCTGACTTACTACTTCAACTAAATTGTGAGATGGGAAATTACCCCCTACCCCAAATTAGGATTACATCTAAATTCCAAAAAAGAGGCTTCAAGTAAGGCATAATATTTAGGATCAAGAAATGAAATGTTGTGTTTTTTTTAACATATCCAATGAGTATAGTCATTGAAGATAATTATGATCTCATTTGCTTTGTGAAAAGCACAGTTAAACATCCTATTTATCTAAACAAATCAGTCAATATTTAACTGGGAAAAATATTGGAAGTATTCACATTTAAATGTGGTTAGGCTAAATCTATCACACTAGTCTTCTCTAGCCCTCTCAAAGTTTCAGACACCCAGTTCATACTGCAGACAGCAATGTCAAGTTAGCACCAGTCCAAGATAAGCCATTATAAACTATACGCAAGTATTTTTCTTTTTTTGTTGTTGCTTTTTTGTGTTTTTGTTTTGGGGCTGCACCCTCAGCATATGGAAGTTCCCAGGCTAGGGGTAAAATCGGAGCTACAGCTGCTGGCCTACACCACAGCAACGCCAGATCCAAGCAGTATCTGCAACCTACACCGCAGCTCATGCCTGATCCCTGACCCACTGAGCGAGGTCAGGGATCAACTCCACACCCTCCTGGTACTAGCTGGATTCGTTTCCGCTGCACCACAACGGCAACTTCCCACAAGTATTTTTCAAAGCAAATGTTTTACCTCAAAAAATTTCATAGTATGACAAAAGCTAAAATGAGTGTGTATGGTAAAAGTCAACATAAACATTAGCAGCACACTGTATCAACAAGCAATTTTATAGCCCGATCTGCATAATTACTTCAAGAGAGCTTGAAAGCAAAAATCCATCACGAACAATATGCATAAGAAAAACTGAAAAAGTAACCTTACATTATAACTTCACCCTTGACGCTTCTGGACTAGAAAATGGTGAAGACTCCCAAGAATTATTTTCTTTCTCAAAGGAATCTTCTTCTTGGGATGCAAATTTCTGCTTAAGTGCATGGGATATTAAAGACACTGGATCCCAAGGTGAGTTGTGTCTTTGCCTTCTATGAATGGGTCTGCCGCCAGGTGACCTTTAAGAAAAAATGGAATAAATTAAAATTTTGTGTTATTTACATTCCTTATTAGCAAACACAACAGAATTAAAGATATTATAGCAGAAATATAAGCACAACATGTTACAATCTAATCAGTCTTCAAGAGATTGAAATGTTTTGCCTGGAATAACAAATCTGCAGGGCACAAGGGATTAGCAATCAGAAAACTGAGAGGCCACATGAGGCTCTACCATAACCTGTTACAATGGGATACCCAATTTCACCTTTATTTTTAATTTTCCAATTTTCTGTGGGTGGAAAAAAATTAAAGTTAAAAACTTTTTTCCCCTTTTTCAGCCACCCCTGCAGCATATGGGCGTGCCCCCAGCCAGAGATCAAATCCAGGACAGAGCTGCCGCACAACCGCAGCAACACTGGATCCTTAACCCACTGTGCCACAGTGGGAACTCCAAAAAATGAAGAACTTTTAAACGGACCTTGGAGTTCGTGAAAAGAAAAAACATTAGGCTAATTGCTTATTCATTCAATCATCACTTCATGCCGACTATTTTACTAGGCTCCAGGCTACGCTTCAGAGGCAGAGCAGCACCCTGCTTCCCGTGAAACACTCTGGTGGCAGCAGTTCATTTTGGACACAATTAGTGTTGTGAATAAAATAAAATAGGGAATGTGATCGTAGTTAGGATGAAAGCACTTCAGATGAGATGATGAGGAAAAGCCTCTTAAAGGAGGTAACATCCCCTTTAAGGAAATGATAAGCAGTCAGTTTTAGTGTAAATATCCAGTGGATGCATCAGAAAGGAGGCTGGCATCTGTGAGAAAAGGAAAAAAAAAAAAACAGGTACAGTTAAGTAGGATGGAGAGTAGGACATGAGGTCAAAGAGAAGAAGCAGGGCTGAATCCTGGAAGGCTTCCAGGCCATAGCAACATGTCAAGGTCCCATTTTAAGCACAATGGAAAGCTACCAAAGGGTTTTAAGCAGGGGAGAGGCATGCTCTGACTTCAATTTTTAAAGCTCACTCTGGTTACAAGGAGAACAGATAAGGAGGCAAGAATGAAAAGAGAGAGAGCATTTAGGAGGCTATCACAAGAGACCAGACAATGTAAGATGGAGGCTCTGACTGAAGGGTGGCAGTGGGGACCACTGAGGGTACATAAATTTCACCCTGTATGTTGACAGGAAGGATGTGAGAAAGGAAGGAAAAGAAGAAATGAGGATGAGTCCCAGACATTTGGATGGGGCAGCTGGGTGATATTACTGCCATTTGCTGAGAAGCAAAAGACTTGGGGAAAGACCAAGTTTTCAAGGGCAGTTTTTAATGGCGTGATGGGGACAGACACCGTGTTACAGTGACTGGAAGACAGTGAGGGAGGGATGGAAACAAACCCCAGACGACATCAAGAACTTCTACCAGAAATGGAACAGAGAAACTATAATAGCTGAGGGTACACATTTCTTAAAGATGGGAACTGTCCAGGGGTGAAGAGAAGAATAAAATAAAGGAGGAAAATTTGGGAATTCCCTGGTGGTATAAGTGTCTAAGGATCTTCTGGCATTGCCACTGCTGTGGCTCAGGTTCGATCTCTGGCCTGGGAACTCCCACATGCCACAGGTGCAGCCAAGAAAATAAAGAAGAAGACAAATTTGATGATGCAGAAGACAGAAAAGATTTCTAAGTGAAAACAATCTTAAATTTCACTTAAAAGAAACTTCACTTAAAAAAAATTTTATTTTTTTTTTTTTATTTATTTTTTTTTTTTTTGCCTTTTGTCATTTTATGGCCGCGGGTTTTTTATGGCCGCACCCGCGGCATGTGGAGGTTCCCAGGCTAGGGGTCTAATCGGAGCTGTGGCCACCGGCCTTCGCCGCAGCCACAGCAACGCAGGATCCGAGCCGCGTCTGCAACCTACACCACAGCTCACGGCAACGCCGGATCGTTAACCCACTGA
>PVHT020000077.1:20255061-20365293 GCA_004024745.2 Catagonus wagneri | reverse complement strand
CCGCAGCCACAGCAACGCAGGATCCGAGCCGCGTCTGCAACCTACACCACAGCTCACGGCAACGCCGGATCGTTAACCCACTGAGCAAGGGCAGGGATCGAACCCGCAACCTCATGGTTCCTAGTCGGATTCGTTAACCACTGCGCCACGACGGGAACTCCTAAAAAAAATTTTAAATGAAATTCTTGAGATCAGAGAGAAAGGAAACCAACAACTGGGGTTAGAGGGACGGACATGCACACGAACAAGGATGCTTCATTCACAATAACAAGATGGAAGGTGGAGAACATGAGTAGTAATGTAAATGTAAAGATGTGGGAAGGCCCATCGGATTTAGTAGTAACATGTACAGCTAGGTTAGCTGTTAGAGAAACGAGAGAATGGGGGAAGGGAGAGCAGAGTCTACTGGCCTTTCAGTTGTTTCCCCAATGTTACAAAGGCAACAATCAGAGTCACCGTTTTATTCTGACTGCTCCCAACAATACCAATAAGAAATGTAGCTGGGACCAAACGTGTACATACAGCTGTAAGATTTCTCTGTACTGCTGCCTCATAGAAGGATCAATCATACCCTCATTCACAATGAAATGATTCATCTGTCCTAACACTATTCGAAAGAAAATATATTTATTTTCTCACCAAAACCTCACTGAGGGATGTTCAGTAAAAACGGCAGATCTCTCTGAAATCCCATTAAAGTGACAGTAAAGAAATGAAAAAGATGTATACCCACAAAGAGACTGCAAGAAGAGAGTATAGATAAGAATTGCAAGAAAACACTGAAAAGCTGGAAAGCTGATGACAGTGAAAGAGAGTGGGGGTAAGCTGCCTTCCTGAAAACAGGGGGGTTGAGGAAAAGTCTACGTGCTGAATAATACGTTCCCCACTCAACTCGCAACCCACGCAGCTTGCACCACCTGTGTAATCTCCAACTCTCCTGATCAAGGAGGGGACTGAAAAACTTTCTAAGAGAATTCTCTAGTCCCCAGAAGACGACACACAGCTACTGAAATATGGGATCTGGCTACAAAATGGCCAAATCTTCTACTCAGTCACTGAATTATGAAGCTCATCAACTGGCAACCCCACTTCACACAAACAGCCTTCAAGCAGCTTTTCCTTGTCTCACTTTTAAGTATGAATGTATAGCCAAGAATCACCAGATATGTAGACAAAGCTCCAAAACTGCAGAGACCAAAATCAACAAGAGGTAAAAGGAAAAATGGAGATAATTCTAGAGCGAAAGAAAACATGAAATAAAACTACAGTTAAGGAGTTCCCGTTGTGGCTCAGTGGTAAGAAATCCGACTAGTATCCATGAGGACATGGGTTCCATCCCTGGCCTCGCTCAGTGGGTTAAGGATCCAGCCATGATAAGCTGTGGGGTAGGTTGTAGATGCGGCTTGGATCTGGTGTTGCCATGGCTGTGGTGTAGGCCAGCAGCTACAGCTCCAATTTGACCCCTAGCTTGGGAACCTCCATATACCACAGGTGCGACCCCAAAAAGACCAAAAAAAAAAAAAAATCCAAAGTAAATATGGCTAAAACAGCAAAAATAGTCCATTGTTTCAAATATATGGAGATAAGACACTGAAGAGTTACAAAAAATTAAAAATGAGGAGTTCCCACTGTGCCTCAGTGGGTTAAGAACCCGACCTGGTGTCCGTGATGATGCAGGTTCCATCCCTGGCCTCGCTCAGTGGGTTAAGGATATAGCGTTGCTGAAAGCTATGGCGGAAAAAAAAAAAGAAAGGAGAGATTCTCTCTCTGGGAGGGGTATTTGGAGTGAAGAGGAATCAAAGAGAAGAATTATATATGTTTACTCTGATAAATATAATAATTTTTTAAGCACCAATAAAATTTTCATTCATTTCTCATATTATGATAACATACCTTTCAACGGCACGAAGTTTAACCTTATTCATATCCTTTAGCACATCCAACATGTTTGGAACATCTTTATTTTTCTGGTTTTTTGAATGATGACTACAGTTGGTCTTCCTATCATCTAGGTGCTGTTTCTTCACTTCAGTTGCTGAATTATCTGATGCACAAATATTAGTCGCTGCCGGTTGTAGGAGAGGAGAACAGGGAGGCGGCAGAGAAGAAAACTGAGGGGGCAGTGGCGGAGGAGGAGGAGCAGGAAGCACTGAACTTGAAAACGAATCTGGTTCCTCACTCAGTGGAGTAGTCTCTGATGGTGCCATTTGTTCCAAACCACTAGGCCTATCATTCAAGTCCAAGGAGCCTAAAAAACATTTAGTCAGTTGAAAAACCATGCAAAACTGTCTCCAACATAACACATACACTAACTACAACCAAAACAGGAAAAACTTCCATAATGATACTAAAATACCAATAAAATACCAATGCAGTGGCCAGGAAGGAGAAGCAATCCCATCTGCTTAGTAATTTCTCTAAGAGTCAAGCAAATAGTAAACTTATTTTTAATCCAACTAGGATTTTCTGGGTAGGCCCTTAAAAAGGGGAAGGGGAAGAATGCATTTTAAAGAGAAAATAAAAAGTGCTTTTTCACACACAACCTGAATTTCATCCTATTTACAAAAGCTAAAACATGATCAACAACTTGTGTGGCTAGAAACACACAAATTGACATATTCACCCCATGATGACACTGTAGAAACACCCAAGCATATATATTTCCTACGCAAAAGCTTAAGATGAGTACTGAATACTTAACTTTTTCACAACAGATTTTTTCCTAAAATTATGTGGAACATGATTGCTTTTAAAAAAGCGTATGTATCATATCTCATTTATTATTATATGTTAATATAAACTATATATTTCACACAAACTATAAATATACAACACTATATAAAAATTATGTGTTCATATAAATTACGTATGAGTTTACACGGATGTTTTCTATATACATGTAGATATTGTGTGTGTCTATGTATTATGTAAAGCAAGTCATATCTGTAAAAATTTTTAAATGAATCATCTGGAAAATATTATGTGCCAGGATTTGGCAGAACTATAGCAGCAATAATTTCAAATTACAAATATTTTAAGTCTCAAACCTATACACTTCTCTCAAATTAATGCATTCCTCTGCTTAAATTTCCAACACTTTTATAAAGAGTTAGAAAAGCTTATAGTCAGCCCTCTGTACCCACAGGTCCTGCACCTACATATTCTACCAAGAGCAGATCAAAAATATTTTTTAAAAAAAGTCCAGAAAAGTTCCAAAAAGCAAAACTTGATTTACCATGCAGACAACCATTTATATAGCATTTCTATTGTGTTTACAACTATTTACATTTGTATTGGGTATTATAAGTAATCTGGAGATGATTTAAAGTATACGGGAGGATGGAGGATGTATGCAGGTGATATGTAAATATGTCATTTTATGTAAGGGACTTGAGCATCCTTGGATTTTGGTGGCCACAGGGGTCCTAGAACCAATACCCCATAGAGGCCAAGCTGTAACTATACTTAGAAAACAGGCTTTTAAATACACAACTACAATTTTCAGCAGTATAGCTAGCTTTTCTTTAAACCAAAGCCACTCCCACACTACAAATGTGTATAAATTTATTCCAAATAAACATCAGAGGTAATACATACCCAACATACTTTTGGATTTAGTGTCATTCATTAGATGTATTAGTATCAAACATCTTTATTCAGAATCGTACTGTCTCAAATACTAAATGAACATCATGAAACAAAAATCCAACATTACTAACCAGAATTTGTACTATTCCTCAGTTCTTGCATGCTCACAATTGCAGCAATCTGAGAGCGAAGAAAAGCAAGCTCATCTTCAAGGGCAGCTATTTTTTTAATTGCAGCTTCATTTTCAGGCCAATCTTTTTTTCTTGGTTTGTTATGCCTTAGAGCAGGTGACAATGGGTCTTCAACTAGTTGTAAAGGATGGAAAAATGCAAGTTTCTCTTCTTCTTCATTTTTCCATATACTATTTCTGTGGGCAGAAGGAAGAAATGGAAAGGGAGAGTGAAAGAGGGAGGAAAATTTTCCAAGACAAATAAATTCCTTCAGTCAAAGAAGAATAAAGACACCGAAACGAAATCAGAATAACTCTCCTTGTCCTATAATCATCTCTAGACTCACTGAGGACAAACAACATCTCATGTAACTTCGTATTCTCAATGCCCAGAACAGAATGATGCCTTTAACAGTTGGCCAATAAGTGATCAGTGATTGAAGGAACAAATTTTCCTTCCAGACTGTCAACCAAAAAAATAATTATCCTATAACTATTGTACCTATTTAAGCACAGTACAGATTGATTTCTTTGGAAGTAAAGTTGATTTATTTAGAAAGTCTACATATTCTGAATGTAAGAAATTAGAGGATTCCTTGTTACATTAGCGGTAAGTTTAGGGTATTCTAATTTTTGAACAATTTAGAAACCTGTTTAATATAGAACAAATCTGGTCAGATATTTTGAATAATTGACCCTCATTGTAATGATAGTCTGTAACCTACTACGCTTACATCTAAGTTAGCATTCCAAAGCAGTAACACATCCAAATTTTGAAATACATTTAACATCAATGCCTGGCATACAATAAGCACTATATTAAAGTTTTGGCTAAATATAAAACCATGACTCAATAAGATACATGTACTCCATTGTTCACTGCAGCACTCTACACAATAGCCAAGACATGGAAACAACCTAAATGTCCATCGACAGAGGAGTGGATAAAGAAGATGTGGTACAAATACACAATGGAATATTACTCGGCCATCAAAAGGAAAGAATTAACAGCATTTGCAGCAACATGGATGGACCTAGAAATTATCATGCTAAGTGAAGTCAGTCAGACAGTGAGACACCAACATTAAATGCTATCACTTACATGTGGAATCTAAAAAAAGAACACAATGAACTTCTCTGCAGAACAGATACTGACTCACAGACTTTGAAAAACATATGGTTTCCAAAGGAGACAGGCTGGGGGGTGGGGGGATGTACTGGGGATTTGGTATGGAAATGCTATAAAATTGGGTTGTGATCATTGTTGTACAACTATAAATTTAATAAAATTCATTGAGTAATAAAAAAATAAAGTAAAATAAAATAAACCTAGTATCTAGTACAGCTAAGAGATTTCTCCTAAAAATGAATATTTTGCTTTTGATATCCTCTTAGTGTCATTCTTTCCTAGGCCTGGGGTTAGGTTTAAATGTGCATTAAGAAAAACTGGCTAAAAATGAGAGAACATTAGCTGTCCTTATTAAGAAGAACTTAGGAGGACACAGCATAGTTCAGAGATAGACCAGATATAATGGCTCATTTAGTCTGAACATGCTTCAATGTGTGCAAGAATTCAGATTAGGGCCCACACTCCACTTTCCAAGATAAGTAGAAAAATTACCGAAATCTGAGATAACTGGATTCTTCATCATCTGCCACACAGAAAACATCAGCAAGAGATGGAACTACAGATCCACAGTTAGCAGAGTCCACAGAGTTCAGGAACGGAACCAGCTAAAGGGAAAAAGGAAAAACAAAGTCAGAGCTCTTTGGGGAGTGGAGGAAAGACACACGTCCATGGGAACTACTTAAAGGAGTTCCCGTTGTGGCTCAGTGGTAACGAAGCTGACTAGTATCCATGAGGACATGGGTTCAGTAAGGATCTGGTGTTGCCATGAGCTGTGGTATAGGCCAGCAGCTGCAGCTCCGATTAGACCCCTAGCTCGGAACTCCATATGCCACAGGTGAAAAAATAAAAAATATTAATAAATAAATAAAATCCACAAGAGTGGAAAGGCAAAGGGATATGTAATAGAAAAACATACACCTATTAGCAAGAAAAAAGATAAATAAGGGAAATATTACTCTAAAGTCTACAAATATGGAATTCCCATCATGGTTCAGCAGTAATGAACCTGACTAGTAATCATGAGGATGCAGGTTCGATACCTGGTCTTGCTCAGTGGGTTAAGGATTCTGCGTTGCCGTGAGCTATGGTGTAGGTCACAGACATGGCTCGGATCCTGCATTGCTGTTGCCGCAGTGTAGGCTGGTAGCTATAGCTCCGATGTGACCCCAGTCTAGGAACCTCCATATGCTACAGGTGTGGCACTGAAAAGATTAAATAAATAAGTAAATAAATGAATAAAGTCTACACATGGGCAATACTCTCTCCTCTGGTGTCATCCATCATAGAACACAAACCAGAAGAATAAAACAAGCTACTCAGAAGGTGCTTCCCATCTGCCAATATTTGAATGTAATTATTTAAAGAAACAAAGACAAAAACTACATGTGAGATGACTTGTTAACTCAAGGCCCTTGGCCTGTAGGAAACATTTCTACTTTTGTTCACCCCTATGCCCCTTAGGAGGACCTAGGAAAATTTTATACATGGTGCTTAATGCATATTGACAACTTACCTCAAAATTAGGCCTGGGACAAGGTTCTAAAGGAAGAATTTTCCCAATAACACGAACAATACTCCGAGCTGATCCATAGTCTTTATTTTCCCAAATCTGCAAAACCTGTTTAAATACACAGTATCATTTAAAAAGTAGCACTCTATTATGAAAAAAACAAATGTCAAAGATGCAATAACCCTTATTTTTAAACGGAAAATGCAGAATGACATACTTTTAAAGCATTTTCTTCAAAGAACTAAATTTTATTCATATTTGTCTCTTTATTTTGGCTGCACCTATGGCATGTGGAAGTTCCTGGGACAGGAAATGAACACATGCCCAGCAGGGGCCTGAGCCACAGAAGTGACAATGCCAGATGCTTAACCACTGGGCCACCAGGGAACTGCTGTATATTTGTCTTTAAAAAACCGTGGGCTTGGGGTGGGTCGGGAGTTAACATACACACATTCCAGGAAGAAAGATCTTTTGAGAAAGCACCACAAACTCATTTTGTTTTATTTCTTTTTTTTTTTTTTTTTGTCTTTGCCTTATCTAGAGCCACACCCGCGGCATATGGAGGTTCCCAGGCTAGGGGTCTAACAGGACTCCTGTAGGTGCCGGCCTTCGCCATAGCCACAGCAACGCGGGATCCAAGCCGCATCTGCAACCTACACCACAGCTCACAGCAATGCTGGATCCTTAACCCACTGAGCAAGGCCAGGGATCGAACCCGCAACCTCATAGTTCCTAGTCAGATTCATTAACCACTGAGCCACAATGAGAACTCCCTTGTTTTATTTCTGATAATGGCCAAATACCTTGTGGAACTTTATTCTGAAAAACTGTCTCCCCTCCTCCCAGCTAAAAAAAATCCCATCTTTGAGGAGTTCCCTGATGGCCTAGCAGTTAAGGATCCGATGTTTTCACTGCTGTGGCATGGTTTCGATCTATGGCCTGGGAACTTCCACATGCTCACAGCCAAAAAAAAAAAAAAACCCACAAAAGCCCATCTTTTATCCCAATCAAAAATTAACAATGCTAATTTCTCAAGCATTCTCATGTAATTTCCTTTAAAAAAGAGATAGAAAGAGGAATAAATTCATTTGAGTCAGGCCCTAAACAGTTTAAGAATGATTTACTTACCATGGTATTGACACAAAAATAGACATTCAGATCAACAGAACAGAACAGAGAGTCCAGAAGTAAACCCACACACCTACCATCAATTCTACAACACAGGAGACAAGAATATACCAAGGAGAAAAGACAGTATCTTCTTCAGCAAGTGGTGTTGGAAAAGTTACACATCTACATGCAAATCAATGAAATGAGAACACTCACATCATGTACAAAAATAAACTCAAAATGCGTTAAAGACCTAAACGTGAGACACGACATCATAAAACTCCCAGAAGAGAACATAGGCAAAACATTTTTGGACATAAATTGTAGTAGCAATATTTTCTTGGATCAGTCTCCTAAGGCAAAAAAATAAAAATAGGAGTTCCTGTCGTGGCTCAGTGGTAATGAACCCAACCAGGATCTATGAGGATGCGGGTTTTATCCCTGGCCTCAGTGGGTTAAGGATCTGGTGTTGCCATGAGCTATGATGTAGGTCATAGACACATGTCAGATCTTGTGTTGCTATGGCGTAGGTGGGCAGCTATAGCTCTGATTCAACCCTTAGCCTGGGAAGTTCCATACGCCGCACCTGAGGCAAAGAAAGAAAGAAAGAAAAGAAAGAAAGAAAGAAAGGAAGGAAGGAAGGAAGGAGGAAAGGCAGGCAGGCAGGAAGGAAAATAAACGAATGGAACCTAACTAAGCAAACAAAAGCTTTTGCACAGCAAAGGAAATCGTCAACAAAATGAAGAAAACCTATGAAATAGGAGAAAATATTTGCAAATAATGCAACTAACAAGTGGTTAATATCCAAAATATACAAATATCTCATACAACTCAATATAAAAAAAATTCCACCAACCCAATCAAAAAATGAGCAGAAGACCTAAACAGACATTTCTCCAAAGATAGGGGGTCAAAAGGCACATGAGATGCTCAGCATCACTAAATTGCATTATCAGAGACATGCAAACCAAAACCACAATGAGGTATAAGGTCACATGGGTCAGAATAGCCATCATCAAAAAGTCTACAAATAATAAAGGCTGGAGAGGACGTGGGGAAAAAGGAACCCTCCTACACTGCTGGTGGGAATGTTAATTGGTACAACCACTAGGGGGAACAGTATGGAAGCTCTTTTAAAAACTGAAAATAAAACTACTGTATGATCCAGCAATCCCACTGCTGAGCATATATCCCAAAAAGATGAACACTCTGATTTGAAAAGAAACACACGCCCCAATGTTCATGGCAGCACTGTATATAACAGCCAAGACATGGAAACAATCCAAGTGCCCATCAATACACGATTGACTGAAGAAGACACACACACAATGGCATACTACTCAGCCATAAAAAAGAATAAAATATTGTCATTTGCAGTTACATGAATGGATCTAGAGAATATCATACTAAGTGAAGTAAGTCAGACAGAGAAAGACAAATATCATATGATATCACTTACATGTGGAATCTAGAAAAGTAATGCAAATGAACCTATACACAAAAAAGAGAAATAGATCCATAGACATAGAAAACAAATTTATGGTTACCAAAGGGAAAAGAAGGGAAAAAGGGATAAATTAGGGCTATGGGACTAAGAGATACACACTACCATACAGAAAAAAATAAGCAACAAGGATTTACTGTATAGCACAGGGAACTATATTCAAATATCTTATAATAACTTATAATGAAAAACAATCTGAATTATTACATAAGTGAATCACTTTGCTGTAAACCTGAAACTAACACAATATTGTACATCAACTATATTTCAATTTTAAGAAGAAAAAATAATGCTTTACTTACAGTGGGAATATACCTTCTAGTAGTCAGTTCTTGAAAAGACAATACAAATGAAATGTGCTACCATAACTCAAACAATACTTTGTCCTTTAGCATGTTTTTCCCATATTGGTATAAAGTTTCCCAGGAACCTCCCCCAAAATGACTTAACATTTGTTCTTTTGGCAGAGATTTCAACACAAAGGAGGCATTTTCTCTCTTTACAAAGCATTAATAATTGGACTTTGCTTTTTTCCTAAGATCCCATTATAAGGACACAGTTTATTATGAGCAACAGATATAGGCAGCATCCTATTAGCATCCTCATGAACATATCCAGTAAGCAGAGGGATACACAGTTCTAGAACTCAGGAGAAAGCCTGTAACTAGAAAAATGGATTTGGGATCATCAGCATACAGACTACATGACAGGTAAAAATTGAAGCCACACGACTAGTTGAGGAAAACTGGGGCTAAACAGAAAGATTTGAAAGTCATCAGCACAAAGAATCTTCTGCACGAAGTCATGCCATTCCTCCATTTTTAAACAGTAAGATTTCTGAATTTATCTGATTATATCCAAATACCTGGGTCTAATATTCAATACTGATTCCATCAACCAGCCTAACAGTCTTTCACCAACTCTGTCAGCTCAGTCTCCATAACATACTCCATGAATTCCATATTCATTCTCTAATCACCACTTAAGGTCCTCTGGGCCCTATTCTATCTATCCAATGTAATTTCCCACTATCCATCAACAAGAACACATGCTCTTTGGGGTTAAGCAGTGTTCCTCATTGTCTCAAGAACAAACCAATATCATCCTCACTGCCAAGATTTTATTCCCCTGTGCGCCCTTGCTGAGAACCGAGAGGCATCACCACAGTGAGGGCTGCCAATATACATAAACAGTCATTCAGCTCTGGTTAGCATGGACGGCAGCTTCACGGCTTGCTCTGCAATTTCCATCCTGATAAACTTCCGTCCTTCTCTCTCATTCTTTCATTGCCATTGACCATCACCGTCTCTCACTCTTACTCTACTCCTGACTGTCCATCTTCTTTTCAAGGCCTATTTATGTATATCTTCTGACCAACTACCTTCTACCTTCTCTGGGATGTTGCTTACTCTCTCACTTTTAAGTTTTCTCTAACTATGAGGGGTTTTTTTCCTGTCTTTTTAGGGCTACCTACAGAAATCCCTGAAGGCATCAATAATCTACTGAGAAGCAAATCTTCAGCTATCACTCAGCCCTTGTTACTTTTAATCTCTTCAATTCTGAAATTCAAAATGCATCAATAACATCCAGTGTCATCAAGTTCATGGCTTCCAATATCAAAAGAATGCATATAACTCCAAGTCTGAATCTTTCTTCTTTCCTACAGTGTAGAACCATGTACGTGCAGGACATTTGTATTTATATATTCTAACAGCACATCTGACTCCTCTTACCTCCCTACTTAAACTAGTTTCTCATACTGAGTTGCTTATTTATATTAATGGCCCCATCATTCTTCAACTTACTTTTAAAATCTCTGCATTATCCTTGACTAGTCTTCTCTAATTCACCACACCAAACAGCAATGATTTGCCCATTCTGTAAGCCCCCCTATTGTTTTTTGCCTCTCTTATGTTCAGTCTTTCATCATGGTTATCTGTATATGTTTCCTATACCTATTATATTTTAAGCATCATGAATACAAGAACCATGCACTGCTACTCTGCATCACCCACAGAACCATG
The DNA here is from genome assembly GCA_004024745.2 of Catagonus wagneri. NCBI lineage: Eukaryota > Metazoa > Chordata > Mammalia > Artiodactyla > Tayassuidae > Catagonus > Catagonus wagneri. Next base: position 20,354,259 of record PVHT020000077.1, on the reverse strand, counting down.
CATACTGTCTTGGATGTAGTAGCTACTCAATAGGCAAAATTTGATTTGCTTATAATTCTCACACCTAAGTCACTCTCTCTCAAGATTTATTCTGAATTTGCTGAGCTATAACTCTCCATTCTATGTAAGTTTTTAAAATATTTTACATAGAAGGTCATGTCTATCTTTGTATCTTTGTTTGTATCTTTTGTTGGCATTTGACCAATCAAGTAAACAGGTTCCTAATAATCTTACCTCCTATGAAAGCTATACTATTGCAAACTCGCCTCTGTTTCACCTACTGAGATGTAACAATTTTGCCTTGAGTGTTGACATATACATTATTCCCAAAGTGAGACCCAAAACAAATACAACTGGTTCATTCAAATCCACTGAGACATTTACCTGGTTTATGGGAACACCAAAATATGCCAGCATCTCTCTTAAAATACTCAATATGAAGGACATTGATGAAGCAAAGACAGAAGCAAATTCAAGGAAACATTATCAGTTTCTCGATACCTTCAGGGAAAAAAAATTAAAATTATTACTCGATAAATAATTGTCACACAAATTGTGGGAAAATCCTTCTTACACATTACACCATCAACTAATCTCACTGTCCAGCAATATTTTGACGAGAAGAGAGAATAAGGAATAGAGGGATGGGGACGGGCTGGGAAAAGAAACTTCAATTTATCAGTTAAGATGCATTAAAAATTCATAGGATTTTTTCGAGCCTCTGAAAGGACCTAGATAATGAATATCAATCAACGATAGATTGGAAACTTAGCAGGGAAGCCGTTAGGTTAGTTACAGTAGCGACGCTCTGCCCGAAAGTTTTGAGCTGAGACTCTTAGGAAAAAGTATGAGTTCAGCCCATCCTTGAAAGTAGGCAAGGAGCCGATTCAAGGCTTTGACAAAATGAACAGCAACTCGTCCTCACTAACTTATCAGAGTACCACGCATGCCTCGCGCTCATTTTAAAGATAAGGAATATGAACCCCGGTTAGGTAACATGACTTAGTCACCCAGCTACTGAATAACAGACCGAGACTAGAGCCCGGTCATGCCACACTCTGGACCCAAGCTTCCTCCGGGTCTCTCCTGACTCAGCAAGACCACCGGACTCACCTCCTGCCGAAGCCCAGCCTCCAGGCAAACACCGGAACTACAAGCGGAGGTGGTTAAAGAACCTCGCCGCGGAATCCGCAGAGGACGAGTCCCGGCGTGCACTCGTCCTGGTCCGGGAGCGTTCAGACGTCCACGCGCACCCGCCCGCGTGCCTCAGCTTGCGAGCCACGGGCGGTAACGACGCCTCCACTGGCCCGGCGCTCGGCCCTGGAGCCCGCACGCTGGGCAGAGTTAACTCTGCAGGAGGTGCAGCCCTCCTTCCGGCAGTCCTCCAACTCGCGGTTCGCTTCCACGACTGGGACGTTACTTCCGCGTTCCTGGACGAAAATTAAACTCCGCGGGCCGCAACGGGTGCCCGATCTTATTGGATAAGGCTGAAGATCGCTGCTAGTGATTGGTTGAGGAATGGCTAGTAAGGTTATTTAGACCGGCTACAGGGCTTTCCTTCTCCTCCAAAAGGGCGGGCCTACAGCGAAGCAGCCAGTAGAGGCCTGCGGCCGGCGAGTGCCGGGCGCGCGAGGCTGGTGACGCAGGCTCTTGACGCGTCTTTAGATTTCCCCAGCGCTCGCGAAGGCTCGGGGCTGCGGGGCTGCTGTTGGACGCTATTATGGCCCTCCGGGTCATGCCCGCAAACTCGGTTTCGTGCCCCACACAAATCTTGGCGGGAAGAGTATATCATTCCCTGTCTCTAGACTCGGAGCGAGACCGCTTTCCCAAGTCTGCTTGTCGTGGAGAGTCACGATAACTGTTTCATTATTCATTCATCCATTCAGCGAACATCTATTATATGCTTATGGGATTAACAGAAGTTAAACGCTGTCATCGATGTATCTGCAGCATTGCAATACTTTGAATGCTCATTGATGGTAAACGTTCCTGGTTATCCAGGCTGCCAGATGTGGGCCGAACGCTGACCTGGTTAAGTAGAGAATGCTAAAAGTGACGACCAACTCATGGCAGGTGGTATCTTAATTTTCAATTCTTATTTGACGTTTGTGGCTTCGAACTAGACAGCAGTACTGCTTCTCCTATCTCAACGAAAACTGCATTGGAGTGACGTTATCAAGATCAACTGTGTCTGCTGCTCACCGACACAATTAAAAAACGGGAGGGTTTTCAACTCATTTCCCAGTGTCCACATTTATTCAATGAACTACGATGAATGCCTACTATGTGCCCGGTATCCTTCTGAGCACAGGGAATGCAATGAGCAAGGCAGCTAAGGTCCTTGCCCTCTTGGAGCTTACATTCTAGTGGAGACCTCACAGAGGCTTTCTCTGAGCACCATATATAAATAGCATCTCTCTCTCTCCCAGTCCCTTGATTTTTCTTTATAGCAGTTGGACCATGTACATTTATGCTCCACCTACTGCCAAACTAAACTCCAGATGAGGAACTTGGTTTTGACCCATTCTGTACCTCCATCCCTTTTGAAGAGTGCCTGATCTATATCTATCTGTTGGACTTTCAATAATAGCCTCTCCAACGCTAACCATATGATCTCACCAAAAAGGGGATATCCAGGTTGGGATGCACACGCCCAGAAGTTTTACATTCTAAAAAGAAGAAAAATACTTATGGCCCTTTTCTTTCTGTCCTGCAGCCTATGCTTGAAACCTCTCAGGGGTAGTAATAATGCAGTACCCTTAAACCAACCAGCACTATTTAAGAGATCACATACCCCTTAAATGTTCATTAAAACTTTACAATTATTTATTCAAAAATTTTAATTATCTGACACTAAGACCAAGATTTTCCTTGATATTAAAATCACATTTCAAATTAAATTGTCCTGAAAGTCTCCTCTGCTTTTTGTATTGATAATGGAAATGATTATGGAAGAGTTCAAACCTACCTATTCATACCTACTATATATAAACTGCTATTTACTTGATATATTAAAATTACAAAATCTAAGTTAAATGTTGGTGAAGTCTAAAAGCAGGATTTACTCTATTTGAACCTTTAAATAACTTATACAAAAGAAATTCTAGGTTATTGTAGTAGTGGTTCAATCCAGAGGTCATAGGTGTTTAACTACTCATACTATTTTTGAACAAAAATATTTAGACCTCTCTAAAAGCAAAAAGGTGAACTGCTGCCTGATTTTGTTTTCCAATATAATCACATGTTCACAAAGAGCTGTCTTGACCTTTGTCAATCACTTAAGAGTTGGTTAAAACCTAAAACACAAAAAAATAAGATTAAGGATGTCCTTCCAATTTTACTCTGCTTCAGTCCAGTTATTCATCAGTACTGTTTCTATTTAATCCTTTCATTTTTAACAATAATCAGTTCATAATTTTCAATACTGTCATGGTCCAAGCAACAGGAATTTTAAATCTTCATAAAAATGTAAAGTAACTTACTTTGTCTTACAGTTAATAGTACATTTTCATCCAAAGAACTGGCATATCAAAAAATATGGCAGCAGTCTTAAAAATTGCCAAAATTCATTCCTGTCACAACATTGAAAAACTACAGGAACAGAGCATTTAATTACCACTGGTAATTAACTCATAGTTTAATAAAAGCACCTGAGAGTAAAATGTAGCTCTTAAGTAATCCAGAAGGCTAGAAAAAAGTTTAGCTTCAGGTAGCACAACATTCCTGGCAGGGAGATAGCCAGATTCTCCATGCTTCTATATAAACAAAAACCTGCTATTCAAAAGCTGCCTTCTCTTTTTAAATACCTACGTGTCAAGATTAACTCAGAGTCAATAGAAGTCTATATATCTATGATTTTAATCTACTGGCTCTGGTTCTGCCCTCCAAATATGGAACACGTTAAAATGATGACGACTGGCAAAGTGATAGCAAATGCTCTTCCAGATCTTACAGGATTTGGCTATTATTCTGTTTCCTCTTCTGAGAAAAGTTCTTTTAAATACTGGAAGACCACTTTCAGGGACTCATCTCAAGTCACCATTTTCCTATAGTGATCACACTTTTTCCATTGTTCGCATGAATATTTCAGCCCTCAAGCTTCTGGTCCTTCCTTTAAATACATGAAATGTCGTCTCCTAAAAAGCATGGTCCTTCAAAACACACGTGGCAACTTGAGCCATGTATAGAAATATTTAATAGTCCAACTCTTCTGTTCATAACCACCTCAGCTCCCCTGTTCGGCACATTTTTAAGGCAGCTTCAAGTTTTAGGAGAGCCCTAAGTTACTTGGCTTAACACTAATCAAATCTCACCATATATGCAGTTATCATGCTTTCATTTATACATGCTCAAGGAGCACTTATCACATACCAATAGTACATATGCTATACATAGTTCACAATACTAAGTGTTAAACAATTATCACAGCAAAAGGACATAAGCAGAATGAGTTCCCAGCCTAAAATGAGGACAAAAGAGGAGTTTTCAGATTTTTTGCTAGGGTGTTAAATTTTTAAAATAGGTAAGTGAACAAGGTATGGGACAAGGCAAAAAAAAAAAAAAAGGCAGTTCATAGGAAATTCCTATAGTTCACTTTTACTAAGATTTAAGCAACTATATGACATCAAATTTTTAGCTTAAAAATGAGTTTTCAATTGAAAAACATACAACAGGTGGCAATTAAAAGATGAAATTTAAAGGTCAAGGTGCTCAAATTAGAAGACGAGTGCGGCAAATGAGCATCTTCACCACAGTTATCACAAGGGTGAAACAGTGCACTTTGATTCAGTATCAAATGCAGGCATAAAAGGTAACTGTATGCTGACATTAACCGGTTAAATTCTGTATTGTATCTTTTTATGCATATGCATACATTTCAGTGATGATATTCAGTTTCTTTTTTAAAAAATTCCAGGTGTATTCAACGTTCCCCTCATGGTAGCTTTAGAAGTACCCTAGAATCTTAATAAATTAAGTTCCTAGTCTTCCCCAGTACACAAAAGACAGAATAATTATGACCTCTCATAATCAAGGACTAGACAAGATTGCAAGTAAACCACCATTCTGGAGGATGAGTGGTATTCTTTATTTTCATGTGGCTCTTTTTAGGCAATTACTTGGAGAATACCAAGAAATTTCTCATTGTCAAATACACAGTTCATGCTGTGGAATGTACATCCTCTCATCACCCAATTGTACAGTGTACTTTTTACTATCATCTGCTTTTATGGGGGCTCATTATTACTGAACCAGGAAGCTGGGAAACCCTGAGAGATTACTAAGAAAAATATTTCAATTGTGATTTCCCTGGTTCCAGGCTAAGGGTCCAATCAGAGCTACAGCTGCCAGCCTACACCACAGCCACAGTAACGCGGGATCTGAGCCGCGTCTGCGACCTACACCACAGCTCATGGCAACACCAGATCTTTAACTCACTGAGTGAGGCCAGGGATCGAACCTGCAACCTCATGGTTCCTAGACAGATTCGTTTCCACTGTGCCACAACAGGAACTTCAAGATAGCATACTTTTATGTATGTTAACTGGTATATAACAGTGAAACCACCCAGTATAGTTAAGCATACATATCCACAGCTTTTTATTTCTAACGAAGTTTTAAAGGAGAAATTTGCCATTTGTATTAGTCAAAATGTACATGTGAGAATGCTTTTGTTTAAAGTTACAGAATGGCTTTCTATTTCAAATAATTCACTCTTAGTAAGAATTACACCAGATCTAACAATGCGGGGGAAAAAAACCAAAACACTCTTTTTAGTTATTAACTACTATATTCTTAGAAACAAAGAGAAGTGATGCAGATTCTCCATCATTAACATTACGGCTGACAAGTTCCTGTATAACCACAGGAACAGGAGAGGTAGACTAAAAATCTGGAATTCCTTGTCCAACAATGGCTTTGAATTACCTACTGTAAAATTTTCTATTTTCCCAGGGGAAGAAAGAAAAAATAGGGATTTGAGTAATTTTATACAAATATTTATCAACACCCCTTCCCCCCAAAAAAGCCCCACCAAAACAGATGAGCTGGTATTCTAAAATAAGTAAATAAATAAACCAACCACTGAAATCAGTTGTGAAAGAACAGACACAGAAACACTCTCAAAATCAGGTAAGTAAACAACAGCTATTACCACTTATGACATTTTATTGGCATATGACAATTTACAAGGGTCCCTGTTGCATTATACATCACACTGAGTTAGTTAAGAATCTTTTAGCCACCTACATTCATTCTTATTGGGTATATTTTTACTCAAATTATAAATGAATTCCCAACACTTGATTTTAACTGTGACAAAGGGAAAATAATTCCTTAAAGTACGCTGTAATTGGAAAAACAAACTTTGCTTTTTATATTAAAATTTCTAGAATGTTGAAAGGTATACACACCTAAGGACTGAGTCATGGCCTTCTTAAACAGCTTTCTTAATCCTTTCTGGAAATACCCTTGGGTTCATTTTTACTTTCCTTCTCTAGACAAAAAGAAGTCTATTAACACAGGTTATCAAACGGCTGCTTTTTCTGGAAAGAGGAACCATTCACCTTTTATAATGTGTCATTAAGTATGGAGTACAACTGTGGTTTAAAAAAATTCACACAGGCTCCTCGTTATATGCTTGGCTCTTTATACGCTTACCTCTAACAAAAGGTAACCCACCACGGCGTTCACCTGCAGTGTTTGCACAATCACCCTTCCTACTATATTCTACAGGATACTCTTTCCTCAGTTTTGCTTAATAAAAGTAACCAAATCATGTATATATTTGAGTTAAAATAACGCATTTGCTCTTAAAACATAACCTGCTGATAGGACTTAGGTAGCTTTAATCCCACTCTCCATTAAATAATTTCTCAGTAAATTCCTTTTCCCTGTTGTCTTAAGTGAAAAAACGAAACTATTTATAGTCATGCAGAGATTCGCTATCTAACTAAATAACTGTTCAAATAAAAGCTCAAATTTGTGTAAAATAAAATGGTCGTGAAAATTCTCCTGTGTTGGAGATCAAATCCATGTTGCTTTAGCACATTATTAAGTATTATTCTGATTAGGAGAATATTATGTCCTAATTAATGCAACACATACTTGCTTTGACAATATTTCCTCTTCTCCAACAATTTCAGAAAAACAATATAGGAGAAATCATGCGATATTTAAGGATCTTAGAGCCATAAACATTACATATGTTGAGTTTTTTCTATTTTTCCCTCTTAAAGCTCTTAACTAATGCCCCTGACTGTAATCAAGGTGCTAGAAGCACTGCAAATCATCAGTGAAGATAAAAAAAAGCCAGACATTTAAGATGTTCAGAAGTTTAACAGAATAAGCATTATCTCCTTTCAAAGCAAACATATACAACTAACTCAGCTGCTGAATTAACAAGTGAAATTTGACTACTTTTATATATGTTCTCAGAGCAGACAGACTTTACACTGAAATTTACTATTTCGGATTTTCATTCCTTTTAAGAGAAATCAGCATAAACATAAAGGTAATTCACGTTTGAAACATTATCTTCTAGAAAAAATAGAACCCTTGGGAAGAAAAAAAAAACCATTTTACACACTTCAACTGAAATATGGAAAAAAAATAAACAAGTTAGAGCAATGCCGTAACAAACTTCCTGTCAAATATTTTTATTAGTGACATTTGAAAAACAAGTTACTTAAAATACTAATGATGAACAGTATATTCTGTTCACCTATTTTTCTGTATGGTTAGACTACAAAGTAATGACTCAGCTGTTCAAAAGCTCAAATAAATATGTAAGATATGACATCAGGTACACATCTTTTTAATGTATCGTGATTCTGCAGAATAATCCTCTTCCACACCAACCCCAGGATTACAGGTTTTATTCGTTTTTGTTTTTGTTTTTAAATAAGACATTTGGTACGAAAGGATTTTTTATTTGTATTATTACAAACCAGTTTCCTCTCTCAAAGAATAGCTGGTATCCGAGACCATGACTCAAGCTTTCAAATAATATAAAAAGAACATTGAATTTTGAACCCAAATAATAACAAAGGCTCCTAAGAATGGTTTTTATAGGCCACTGCTTCCTTTCAGTAAAAAAAAAAAAGAAAAAATTATCATACCTTTCAATTTAACTTTTAATAGCTTGTACTTTTTAGCTACTGGCAAAGCTTTTTTTTTCCTTCTTAAACATTTGCTGAGATGATGAATTAGCAGAGTTTACCAAAGTAACAACTTTTTCCGTGGTACACTTCAAAAATTAGTCACCCTACAATGTAGTGTGAATTAAGGAAAATGTTAAACAGATGTATATGATTGAAATAATTAGTAAGGTCTTTATAAACAATTGCTCTTCAGGGATTTGTATGTAGAGCTAACGTTTACTTCAGAATAAACATTAACAAACAGGGAGGGAAGAGAATCAGAACTTTCACAGAGTTGTACTTGACCATATCTTATAGACAAAGCAGAATTACAATGCATGTAACAAAAACAGTAAAAGTATTTTTTTAAAAGTTGATAGTTACAAATATGGTACGTAACAATTTTCTACTTTATTTCAGTACAATTTTCAACATACAGTCTACTATTTTTCAAGATATTTGAAGACTTAAAACAAAATTTCTCTAGACTACTTGCAAACAGTAAAATTTAAGTAAAATGCTTACATTCTTATTTGAAAACAAAAATCATGTAAAAAAATGGTGGGTGCAAGTTCTGTTCTCCGTTGCAATCTTTCAGACTTACTATTCCTAAAAAAAGAAAAAGTAAAGATTAGCAAAGATCTGAAGAGTGAAAATGATACAAAATAATCATTTTCTAAAAATTAATTTGCTAACTGGCCCACTGAATGATACAAAAGAAAAATGTTAGAACCACTAACAAGTTGAAAATTTCTACCTTTTCTTCTTTGCGTCTGTCCTTCTTTTCTTCATTATTTTCCATGGTCTCTTCTTCATCTTCAACAATCCCGTCCCCTTGGTATTTGTCATGAGTCCATTTTGGACTGCTACCTGATTTTTTGAAGTTAAAGCGCCCTCTGCCACGTTGAAAAGTACCACGACCTCTTCCTCTTTTGGCCCAATAATCCACACCATCATCTCTGTCATCATGCTATACAGAAAGGTTAAAACAATCATTACTGAAATGTCTTTCTTATAAGGAAGATGATTATATCCCCAATCATACATCATGGTGTACATCTCCTAAAGATTAAGTACACAAGATTGGTACTGTTATAAAACACAACAAAACCAATAAAACTGAACTTTTCAACACAAATATACTCCATATTACACCCCACTGCTTATTACCCAAGCATTTGAGAGTTGCTCAATTTTTTGGAGCATCTCAACTGCTAAATTACTGCCAATTTTCAAAATTGTTACTTTTTTGCTTTCCGTTACTGCTTCAATCTAAGTCCACTTATTTATCCACTGCATGTAAATGAGAGAAAATAACCAGTATTTTTCCCCAAAAAATTGCATTGGTTGTAAATATGTGACAAATTATAAAAATGTCACTACAACATTAGTATTAGTCACTAAATAAAACATGTAATAATAATTATACTTTACATATAGGAGCAGATGTTTTAAAATCCTATTGATTTAAACTAAAACCAACACGTCCTACACATGGGCAAGGAAATTTCTCATGCTAAATCATGATAGCATGGTCTCTAGAGTAATACCTCAACTTATCTCCTTCACTGACCTCAAATATTGCAGCTATTATATCTCAACCTTAATTTTTCATTAACTGTATCCAAATACAGATGGTTCCCACATTACAGATTGTTCCATTAATCAAAACAATCTGCAAAACTTCAAGGTAATTGACTTTGTGGATGAGTAGATAAGTACTACCTCCCAAAACAAAAAACAAAAAGACAAAGTTCTCCTGTAATAATCTGTCACCCAGCTCAAACTCTTAAGTTTGTACCTACAAAAATGGGAGTGATGCCCCTTTATCAGATAAGAGGAATAATGCGAACTATGTTGCCTAATCTTTGGAGTACTGACATTGATCAACTGTCCAAAAGTCACTAAAACTTTTGAAAAATATTATATGAGCAACTTTACAAAACATGGAATGTGCCTTTGTGCATATTCATGTCATAGAGATCACCCTCCTGCATGACTTAAAAAGTTCATACATATAATTAACAGACTATATCAACAAGTCCTTACCAATTTCTAATTATCAAACCAATGGAAGATGACTGGCTAGAGGTGTCTAAGACTCAAAGAATGAATTTAGGAACTATCAAAAGTGTAAATTTCATGTCAGAAAGTTTAACTGTAAACCCAAAATAAAATTAAAACAGTCTGACACTCAAAATAATATGCATAGGTACGTAATTTCAGGCTCCCTTTTGGAATTAGCAAAACTAACTCTATATAGAGTTTGTGGTTTTTGTTTTGTGTTGTTTGCACAGTATTCAGTGGATTTGTAGGAAGAAGCAAGCAGGTTTTGAAGCCAGAGTTTAAATCTTGTGACTTTACTTCCTCATTTTGTAAAAAGGGAGACAGGCTTGAAGGAACACAGACGATCTGTAAAATGGCAGACCCAGTGTCTGACTATCAAGCACTCAATCAACAGAGGTAATAATAATGTTTATATGGTGCCTATTACTATGGATGAGGCACTGTCCTGAGGACCAAGTACTTACTCATCCTCACAACAACCCTATAAAATACTATTACTAACTCCACTTTAGATACAAGAAATTGAGGTACAGAAAAATTGAGTGACTTGCCCAAGACCACAGGAGCCAGTCTTTTCCACTGCCCCTTATGCCCATCATTCACAGAATACATTTCCCAGGTATCTTGGTGCCAGTTAATAATTACCATACGAGGTAGCTAAGAGTTAGCTGAAACAGAAGAAGCAGTAGCAACGCTAGACAGTAGACTTAAACCAGCCATTATTTTTAAACATACAGTCTTGTGAAACTAAAGAAAACTGAAGCTAGAAGATCACACTGTATTTTTCAGAGGGTATCCCAGCAGCTACCTAGGTGACATTTTGATGCTAAGCATACTAATTAACTAATTCTCAAATTCTTAACACACAGATTTTAGTCTTACTAAAATTTCTAAAAATTATTTCACAGATGATAAAGGGGACTTTTAGATATTTATAATACACAGCCAAAAACTACGTTAACAAAGCAAGTTATATTAGAACGAAGACCTTCTGAATCCTCTTATCCCTTCTTTGTAGAATGATCAAGTTTCAAAGAGTTAATTTTGTTAAAGCTCCAAAACAAACCTCCTTCCCCATCAGGGATTTTCTTTTCCTCAGATGACAGCATCAACTCAACATTGAGAACTTGCCCATTTCAGTACTTTCCCGCTTGCTCCAATTCTTCATACTTTCACCCCTCCACAGAATTTAAGGTTCTAAGACTATTATCTTTCCTGGAATACTTACTACTGAAAATATTACCTCATCTTTGCATAAATCAAAATTTTGAGATGGGAAATTTCAGATTAAGAATGCAACAAACGCTACTATTATTCAGTACTGAAAAAAGAATGATAGAGCACTTTAAGAACCTGGAATGCAAGGCATGTGTTTCAACGCCTGACCCCACTCCTACTGGCATATACCTTTGGTCAAGCTGCTCAATCTCTGTACCTCTGTGTTTTTCATCTGTACGAACAGAATAATGGCCCTAATGCAAAAAGACTTTAAAAACACTTAGAATGGTGCCTAGCATAGCACATATGCTCACCAAATGCTATCCATTGTTGTTATTACTAAGTATTAATATTTCATTACTATGGACAAAATTTCCATACTTGTCAATTATTCTAAAAAAACCTAGGGGAATCTACTTTCATTTACTCTTAATTTTATTTTTAGTCTCAGCACTAACTGTTGAAAAGTCAAGTATCCTTGTAGACTATGCAAAATATTTTAAATACCAAAGTCGCCATTCCAATGGCTCATTAAGAATCAGTTAACTTTCAGAACTAATTTATAAGTAAAATGTGATGTGTTAATTTTACTTCCAGTGAACATTAGTTTGTAACAAATGCACGTCTTATACAGAAAACTTAAATATAGCCAGAATAACAACATATGTTGCTGCTACTTATAAGTGGCTAAATTTTTAAAGGCAAGCATGAGTAAGGCTAGTTGACAAATTTTTAAAATAACACTATTGACTAGAGTAACTAATTTTTAATTATATGCCAATTAAAAATGATTATGTCCCAATTTAAGACAAAAATTATATCAGATGCTGAAAGAATGCCACAGAAAAATAAAGGTCTAGCCTATATTAAATATTTGCAAAATGCTGAACACGTTAAATAATTACTATATATTTGTTCACCTCTCATTTCCCTCAACTTTTTGTCCTTTCATATTTTTTCTATTTGTATGACATTTTCACACTCACTCACTCCTCACCCCACCTTTGAAAAGTTGGCCTTTCAATCTCTTCTCTTCTGACTGAGTGATATTATTATCATTATGACTCCGTGACTGGATGGCTCCTAGATTTTTTTCTCTTTAGATGTGCATTAGTAATTACTTCCTGAATATCTCCACTTAATTTCTGCTGAGCGCTTCAGTAACAGAACTTAATCTTCACCTCAAATGAGCTTCCTTCTGTATTCCCTAGCTTTGAGAGATTCCTTCTTCTCACTACCAACATCCAACCAGTGGGTCCCTGAATAAGCCCTCATAAATGTTACTTTTTTTTCTCAACTCTGGCCTATTAGGCTCAGATACTCAATTATTTCTCATCTCTTTTTTCATAACCATACTTTTCTAAACTCTGCTTAACATCCAGATTTATTAAAGTATTATGGCCTTTCACAATTTCGAAGTCTGAATATTAGGATTCTCTATATCGGGATGTTTCGCTCCTGCTTTCTTACAGTACATCTGCTCACCTTTTAAGCTCAAGATTCAATCTAAGTTCCTCTACAAAGTCTCTCCTAATCAGCACCTCCTTTGCAATAATCCACTACTTCTCCTTTAGGAGGAAATCCACCTTATGTATTTAGAATGTTCTCTACTCCTAGTCTCTAAACCAAGAATCTGAATCTTATTTGTCTTTCCATCCATAGCATAAGCAGTCAATTAAATTTATAAACTCTTAAAATCAAAAAGGAGATGGATCTCTTAAACTCTTCTGTAACTGCATCAAATGCCCTCACTTTCCCGACTGTCAATTCAAACATAAATTTCTTCTCACAGGAACATATGCTATGCAAATATTATGTACCATGTACTCTATAAAAATTTACTTAACTTTTTCAGATTCTTGGTCATTAAAGTACTCAAAGAAGTGGCAAATGGAAATATCTGAAACTACAATGCCCATTCTTCAAACAAAATATCTATCTTACTTCAGAATCCAGCTCTATACTCTAACTTAGCAGATGTAATAGACATTAAATGTATTCATTAAAAGCCAAACAAAAGACACATTTCTATAAAATCCAGTACTATTTTCTTTTTGCTTCAACAAAACTAGTTTTCAGAAATAGTCTCTGAAAATGACTTCCCTGAGAAGCTATGACAAAAGTGAACATTCCTGGTAGTTTTTGACATTTTCTTAAGTGTCTCAATGCAGGATGAACCGTTTTCCCCTAAGCCAAAGTGCAGAAAATTTTCATCATTACCTAGAGAATCTTTCAGGACCCACCTCCTCTAGCTTCATCCCGTGGAAAACTACTTCAGAGAGGAAGCAGAAATTATTGTGTACCTCACAACTTTCCATAATGTAACTTTTCATCTTCCTTTTACTCAAAAGTTAGCAGCCTCCTGAGATCCTTAATTACATGTACTGTGAAAGATTCCTTCTCCCTATCTTTCATTCAAACGAACAGCTAATATGATGAAAGGTAAATCTTACCGAGTTTCTACAACTGTCACCATCTTATAGACAGATGGGAATTAAGTTATTGTCCTTCTCTGGAATGTGGCTATCAAATCAGGTGTATTTTTACTTTACCCTGATCAGTCCATAGGTGATGTCAATAAAGTAAAAACATGACTAAAGGGACCCACATTTTCAAAACTTTAAATCATCTGGGTAATGATTTTTTTTTAAAGGTTTCTCATTATGGTGAAGTCTTCTCATAGTAGTGGATACCTGTACTCAAATGAATTCACCCAGTATGCTTTGAAAATTAATGCAAACCAAATAAACAGAGATTTCTAACACCCACCAAGAAGTACTTCTTGCTCTTTGGGGTATATTCTGGATCCCATTCCTCTTCCTTCGGTCTCTTTTGAAAAGTAGTATTTGAGTTGTTTGGACCAGTATTTGTCCCAGCAAAAACTCCTCTGGCTCTTCCTCTGCCTCTAATTCGAAACTGATTAACATTAACAGTTGTTTAGTAATAAAATAAAAAAGTATTAAGTTACATGCAAACTCTAATTTTACTGCAGTAACAAAAAACATATTCCCTAAATTCCTGCCTAAATATCAATTTCATAGCCACTGAGACTGGAAAGGGTGGCCATTTTATACCAGTAAGGAAGCAAAATATTCTGCCTACTGAAAGCTGAGTAGGTTAAGAAGAAATGCAGTCAAACCTAACTGTTAGAATACTGCACTTTCATGGACTGAACTAATATTTTAAAATCAAGTCGGTTCTTCTCCTTTTTACTAGCCAAAAGTGTTGTCTAATTCCTTGGAATTACATAGGAGTCCCAAGTGTTCAACTACACTATTACCATATAAGTAAAGCTCTTCTCTTTCCAAAACAATTTAATTTATGAACCCTAATAATAAACAACTAGGTACCTGCACAAGATAGGAATCTTAATCTAGAAATCAGACTAGAAGATGCACTGCTATCGGAGTTCCCGTCGTGGCCCGAACTAGTAACTAGTGGTTAACGAACCCAACTAGTAACCACGAAGTTGCGGGTTTGATCCCTGGCCTCACTCACTCAGTGGGTTAAGGATCCGGCGTTGCCGTGAACTGTGGTGTAGGTTGGCAGCTACAGCTCTGATTCGACCCCTGGCCTGGGAACCTCCATATGCCGCCGGTGTGGCCTAAAAAGACAAAAAAAAAAGACGCACTACTATGAAGTCATTAAATTAGTGATTATAACGAATTTATGGAATCACGGGAATAAAGTATATGCTACGTAGAATAAAAAGAAAAGTTACGATTTCTATGACTGATACACACCAAGAAGGACGTGAAGAAAACAGGCCAAAATGAAAATAGTTGTTAATACAGAGATTAACATGGATTTTTTGTTTCAAATTATCTTTTCAAAATTAAGTGATTAAAGAAATGGATCTCCATCGTTAACATTCCTTGACTCTTGGGTCTCTAAGCACTATGTACAGTTAGTTATTGATTCCAAAATTAAGTACCTAAGTTTATGTAGATACATCTAGACCGCAAAATGGCAATTTTTTTAAAAAATCACGCAAAGCATCATCCCAGTTCCAGCCCCTCCTCATTTCTAAATGGCATTTCTTAATGAAGATACTTCAAACACCATTTCATTTTTCAAGACTAATTCTGACCATAGGAGTAATGACACACAATAATGTCTAAATCATATATTTTACTTTCCTTATGCACAGTACTCTAAAGTTCTATAAAATGATGAAAGATAATTTTATTACTTACAAAGGTTCCTCGTGGTCGGCTAACTCCTGCAAAGCCGGAGTATTCTTTCAGCTCATGGTGAGTTTTAAATTCTTCTTCTCTTTCCTTCTTACTCTCCTTTTCTTCTCGAGAACTGGGAGAAGAAGGTGATGCTGAAGAGGATGAAGATCGAGAATGATCCTGCTCTCTACTTTTATGCTTACTGCAAAATAAAGGGACAAAACAAATGTGCTATTTTTAAAAAGATAAAGAGCCTGTTGAATCTTATAATAAGAGGGATATTTTTCAAGTCAAAAAAACTATCCCCTTTTAGAATTATTACATAACTAAAATGACTGGGTGTCAAACTTTGAATAGTCTGTTTCCATTCTCCTTCAGTATTTGTTTTACATCACTACTGAAAAAACATGTTATAACCTGCCAGTAGGAAACTAGCAGTCTGGAAACTTCAAGAATAGTTCAGTTCTTCAGCAATTTTAACTTATATTTTTATTTTAAGGAAAGGAAGAGAAGAGTAGGGAAAAGTAGAATATTCTTAAGGCCATGTTTCAAAATAACTGTAGTTTGCACTCTGGGTGAGAAGAGTTAATATGTTTTGGGCCATAACTCTTTATTGAAAAAAGCATATCAATACAAATACCAGTCATAAATTTAAAAACGCAAGTAAAACCCACCATTCACCTAATGAATAGCAAGAAAAACGATTATCTATGATACTTAGTATTCCTATTATTTGACTCTATGATGATCAATTTCACATGATTCTAATACAACACTCGAAAAGGTCATACCTGCAGTAACTCTTACCACTTCTAACAGTATCCATGGAAACATTACTTTGAAAGACTAATACACATTGCTATTCCATAAAAACTAGTCCTTCCTCCCCCCATCTCTCCCAGGTTAAACCACTAGGTATCAGTTTACAATTTTTGTACTCTGGGTGTTATGAGTTGAAAAAGTGCGGAATCAAGCATAACGAACCAAAGTTCTTACACAAACTGTTTCTAGAAATGCACTGCATTGAAGTCCAACCTCCTGATGTAGCCTGGATAATAGGACACATTAATTTGTCATTTTTTTTTTCAGTGTTAGCTTGCTATTCCAAAGTTTTTGTCCTCATCCACCATAAGCCGTGTAAAAGACAAATACATTTTTGCTGTAAAACAAATAATTTTAATTGTTTAAATTTAAACATTCGATTATACAGTCAAAATTGAAAGCAATTAAGCTGACAATTATTAAAGGCTAATTAGAAGCTATAACCTAACTCAGACAGTTTTAACAATTACCTGTCATCTTTGTACGATTTGTATTCCTTGTAATCTTTTGGAGTTTTTTCTTGCTTTCTTGATCCACTGGATTCCCTGGAGCCCTTGGAATCCCCCCGTTCTTTACTTCTTTCTTTTCTCCGACGATCAATGTCATGCCGAAGGTCAGCAGAATCACACCTTAATTTTTTATCTCCCTATAAAAGACAGATGTAAAATACAGATTTCAGGGAAAGCACAGAAAGATGTATATAGCCAAATTTTATGCCAGTTTCTAAGCTGGCATTTTAGTATCAAAAAAATTATGAATCGTAATATACTATTTCCATACTTAGTTTTCGTTTAAAAATGTACTTGATGTTTTCACTAAACATTTGTGTACTCAAGTACAAAGGGACTGGGGAAGTTATTAAAAGCTAATTGTCTTGAAAATGTCATAGGTTTTTATTCAAAGCAATCCACAATAAACTTTTCATACAGCAAATGATATAATTATTTTTTCCACTCAGCACATCCTCAATCATCATTCTTTGAAACAGCTTGTTTTTTTTAAAACGATGAAAAAACAATAGAGGTTATACTCAGTTGTGGATGTAGCCATCTGCCTATAAAGTTAAGGGATCCTAAAGTATGGTTCTCATTATATAAGCCTCGTTATCATCAAGCTCTTCCCAAATAAGATGACCAGCCCAATAAAAACCACTTCAAAAGTAAATACTCTGTAATTTCCATTAACATGCAAGCAGAATATGATTAATGAAACCATGTGAGCTTAAACAAGGGTAGAAACAAAGCCAGAAAGATATTATTCCCAATCCTGTTCTCAGTATCTTGGGCCATATACTGCCCTCTCTCAATTCAGGTATTGCAACGGACATTAGTTTAACTGGGTCACAATTCACCTCCTTCTTGTTCCATTGCTTTTTCAAATACTATATAATTTAGGAAGATGGAAAGAGGCATCTAGGAATGAAGAAAAATTATACATCAGTAAGATGCTAAGCAATGTGGACATCCTTGCTAGTATTCAACAATAAGAAGTACTTACTCTGGGAAATCTAGTTATAATGTTCATAAACAGTCATAAAACTGAAAGTATACATAAACCTCCAAATGATATCAACCACTCACCTATTTGCTCCCAGATAACAAGAAAAATCTAATCAAGAGCAAAAACCTTCCTATTCACCTAGTTAATACCTTATTACGGAGCCCATGAGTAAGTAAAAGATCAGCAGAAGTACTTTATGTAAACACCAAACTGGATATACATTAAGTACATAGTACTATATACATGTTAATTGTTCATTCAGATAGGAAGATAATGGATAAAAAACAATGTCACATCCTCTTGTCCTTCCATCAGTTATCACTATTTTCTCTCCTCAAGATCAAAATCTGGTCTGAGTAATAAAGAGAAGCAAGACACTCATTCCGTCAGAGCACAAGGACAGGCTAAACTGTGGGCAAGACAAATAACAAACATTGACCCCAAGTACTGGAAGTAAAAGTCAAAATTACCATTCACTTCTCAGGATCTGGTTTTCCAAGATCAGTGTGCCCCATGCAAAGAAACCACTTTCTTTCTAAGCTCTAAATTTCTTATCTAATAAGTTAATAGCATGCATAATTAAAAGCTTAAACTGTTAATAACAGCTTTTAATAATAAAAGTGCCAATGTTTTCATAACATCCCAATTATTCAACAACTCTGCAAAGCAGATGTATTATCATTTTTCTTATTAGAAAACCAATGTCCAAGAAACTAATTCCTTTCCTAGTAACACAGCCAGTACTCGATGATGGCCAGAATTGGAACCAAGCCAATACTCTTCCAAACCCCCTAACATTTTCAGTTCGTTTCAAAAGAGTTGCTCCACATTATGGCTAGACTTTTATATAGCCTGTCACATAGACTAATCCACCTAGAAAATGTCAATTTCAAATTATCAATAAATCAGAAACCACTTAACAACTGAATTTTATTCTCAAACAGTCCCCCTACCCCAACACCAGTCATTCACAGGCTCAAGTTTAAAAGCATTCTTCTCCCCAATCCACAAATACTCCAATAGTGACAGTTTTTGTTCCAAATGTTCATTTGTAAACCAGTTCTTAGAATGCTTATTTCTTAGTCCAGATCAAAAATGCCCAGTAGCATGGAGATTACTTCTTGCTCTCTCTGTGAAGAACCTAGAGATATTAATTTAGGTACACATAAATCAAGGAATGTTTATTCTGGCTCATCCATTTCACCTTTGTCTACTCACTGATTCTTTACCCTTTTCTTAGAATTAGTTTCTTCCTTTCATTAGTATATTAAAAAACTACTTGGTTTAGCTTAACTTCTTGTAAGAACACTATATAACACTACTGTAAATATGTATTACGTATTTACAAGTTAAAAATAGATATCCATAAACATTCTGCCTAGACAATCAGTATTACTAACTAAGCTCAGCTTAACATGAAAAAAGAAAGTCCATTCAAAACATACCTTTTGATTTTCTTCTTTAAAAACTCTCTCTTCCCCTGCTAAACGGGTATGCTTCCTCAGGGCACTTGGAGAGATGTCAATTCTCCTTAATGTAAAATAAAGTCTATTTGTAGCGACATGAACTTTATGGTTCCAAACATTCCTAAAATTATCCATTTTTGTGAAGGAAATACTAGACAGTGTTTCCCTCCTAATCAACTAATTTAACATAGCAAGATTATTAATCTAATTCCTAAATAGATAATTAAGAAACTATATTTAACAAGAATAAATTAAAATGCTTCAACCAAGTTATTTCTATATAGAAATGAAGTCTGATCTTTTAAAACACCAAATTATTTTAAATCATAATAAAACAAAAAAAAAGAATGGATGTGTGCATATGTATAACTGAATTACTTCGCTGTATAGCAGAAATTATCGCAACGTTGTAAGTCAACTAAAAAACTTTTAAAGGAAAAATGTTTTGACTAAACTGAATATTATCATTTTAGTGTTAATCAGTCTACAATTAATTACATCAGTATCCCCAAGGAACACATAAATAGGATTATTTCTTAAGTATCTCCATAATATTTACATATGCAGTGGCTCTTTTATTATGTGCCTTTCCTTGCCTTTTTAAGCTAGTGTCAGTTACATCTTCTCAGTGCTTCTTCAGTAGTCACTGCCAAACAAAAACCATACCTACCATGTACTAAACACTGAATTACACTTTATAACCAATACTACTAATTGTCACTACCCTGAAAACAGGCACTATTACCCGTTTGTAGATGAGAAAAACTAATGTTCAGAGATAATGCAATTAAGTGAGAGCACAAGGACAAACATAATTGTCTGATTTCAAGATTCATGATTCTTACGTGAAAAATAATTCTACCTCTCACCAAGCATTTTTATTTTACAAACTTACTAGAAGTAAATTAATTCCAGGGTTATTTACTCTAGGCATCCAAGCCCCTCCCAAAATACAAATACGGTAACTATTTAATTCCATACTGGGAAGTGAAGAGTCAGTATGTTAAGTTCTAACAACCAATTTAAACCAAATAAACCTGAAAATTAAGAACAGTTAACTACAAACTTTTCAAAACTGGAAATATACGTGTGTATGTGTATGTGTACGTATATATATATGCGTACACATACACACACATTTTTTTTGTCTTTTTAGAGCCACACCTGCAGCATATGGAGATTCCCAAGCCACATCTGGGCTGCAGCCACTGGCCTACGGCACAGCTATAGCAATGCCAGATGCAAGGCACATCTGCAACTTACACGACAGCTCATAGCAATGCTGGACCCTTAATCCACTGAGTGAGGCCAGGGATCAAACCTGCAGAGTCATGAATACTAGTTGGGTTTGTTACCGGTGAGCCACAACAGGAACTCCCTCATAACAACATTTTTACATGCCCAGTAAACATACCTGTGTATCTCAGGGCTCTTTTGCCGGGTACTATGTTCTTCTGTGGCTTTCTGATACGAAGTGAATCTCTCGTTTAGGGTCACTGCAGCTGATTTGAAGTATTGCTCTGTTGATTTAGGAGAAATACTGCCCAATTAGTTATCTTTGCCTTAAGACAGATCTTCATTTGTGACAGAAGGGTATGTAGCAGGTGAAAAGAAAATAAAAATAAGAAACCTAGCAGAAGAAAACCAAGTGTTACGAAGAACTCCTACCCTGTCCGTTTTAACTCACTGCACCTCAACAGGTAACTAATCCGAGGTTCCTCACAGGTCCTTGTCAATATTTACGTATAATCCAAGAACAATAAATATATTAAATTGAGTCTCTAATTTCATTTTGATAATGTTCCTCAAACAGAACAAAAAGTAACAAAAATACGTCCATGTCCTTAAGCCTTGCCAATATGAACCAATGAAGCTAACTTCAAGTAATCATTTTCAGAAAACAAAAAAATAATGAAATAACTACACAGCTGGTTTTAATAAAGTATTATTTCATCAAGAACTATGTTGACAACAAAAACTGTATTTAAGAAAAAACCAAATACTCCCATTTCAGCTGGAAAAATATTTCTTAAATCAATTAACACTCGCTAATTACTCCCCAAATCTGGCATCTTGGCAAACCTGACAGCACATTTGGTATTACTGTCTTGTCTTTCAACAAGTTTACAATTAGTAACATCAATACTGATTAGTTCTTAAACCATTTCAAGATATGCTGTAGATGTACTGTAGAAAGACGCATAAAGTCATGAAATGTTACATTACGAAGCAAGCTATCTGCTTAACATGTCAACATACATCTGTGTCAACTTACCGCCCAATATCCAGCACATGTCTCATAACCAATCATTAAAACTTGAAACGGCCACTACAAGGGTAGTGCCTCAATAATTCCATGAAACCCAGGAATTTGAGCTAGCAACTCAGTTTTTATGCCATTTTTGCCAGGAAGACAGAAGATTCAACTTTGCCTGTATCTTTCAACAGCTATTTTACTTTGAAACATGGATTTGCCATTTCAAAACATATTCCAGGACCTAGTTACAATGAAAAAGAAAACATCACTGGGCATTTTCAGCTCTATATTAAGTAAGAGCTGTTCAGATCGGTTGCACAATACCAATAATGAAACATAACTACAGTTCTTTTAAAAAAAAGAAAAAAGAAAAAAGAAAACAAAAAAGAAAAAATTTTATCAAAACCTGATCTCAAAATTCAGCAATAAATTGTAAAATGTGGAGACAGGTCAAAAAAAGGTGAAAAAAGAAAAAAATGTTAATGATTCATATTCTATGTACCACAGTAATATGGTCATACTGGTTCACAAACCTAGTTATAGCCAAATAACAAAACTCTTTTGTTACCATGCTTAAATAATTACAGTCAAAAAGAAATTCATTAATTATTCACTGTTTTGAAATATCAAGTGCAATAAAGAATTTGCTAGTGACAAGTTTCAGTTATTATAATGAGTTGGTCTCATGTCCAAAGACAAACTTTTCAAAAAACGGCTTTTAAGAGCAACAGCCACAGAGATTCCTGGGTAAGAACCTATTTCAAAGTAAACTGCCTTTCAAACACAAAAACGAAATAATAAAAACAAAATCTATTTGCCCAAAAAGTCACATGCTGAAACCTTTGAAAATAACTAATAACTTTGAAACTAAAATTACACACACTGGTGAGAACAGAACATCATTACTTTAGTTGAAATGATCACCCTTACCATCTTTCAGACCTAAAAAAATGTCATCAGTATTATCCTAATTAGTCACTATTCCTGGGAATTGCTACTTATCTCACTTACTTTTAAATTTCTAGAAGGTTTTTCCTCTTTATAGATCCTAATAAATTTTTCAATAAATTTTTTATCATATAAAAAAACCAAGTATTATAACAAATTAAGTAACACAAAAATAAGACAGGAAATACTGCTTTTTCCACTGGTTTTAAGTTTCTTTAAAAGTTGAAAAACTCTTAATAAATAATAGTACCAATATTGCCTCATTCTGCATAAATCTATGCCAGGAGTACATTATCACAAGCCACATGCATACAATGAAAGACTATCTATCCATAAGCACCCTGCACTTCACAGTAGGATGGCACATTTCAAAGACTTTAAGCATTAAATAAATCTAACATGTTCTACCATGATACAGATCTTTAGGGTATGTTTTAATTCTACTTAGCATTTCAATCATTTCTTTATTAAACACCTTCATGGGTTTTAATGCTAACAGGACTGACAGCTCTTTCATGAAACTCTACTGTTCCAAAATATTAACAGCATCCACATATACTTTCTAGCCCTGAAGTGCATTAATCATATACGTAACTGTTCATTTTTTTATTTGTAAGATAAATTTAAATCACAACACTAAACATACTAAACATACCTTTAACGTGATGAACCAAGGACACAATGTGTTGAATAAATGACTCTGAAGTGCTTTTGCTGGCCTGTGGCAACTTAATGTGGTCAAAGATGGATCGGAATTCTTGCTCCTTCTTGACAGAATGGACAAGTGTACTAGCAAGTAGCCTGTCTTTAGTCAAGGAAGCAGGTCTGGAGCATATCGGTAACAAACAGACACATACAAACAAAATATACCGTTGGTTTGAATATGAAAACACCAAGTATGTTCAGAAAATAAGATAATTAACTGGAATATTAACTAACCACCGATTATTTACTGGGTATCAATGTGGATTACCTGTTAGAATCATCAAGAGGAACAGGTGCCATTTTGAGTTTGACTTCAGGACGATGAGAATCACTGGCTATCATTTTGATCCTAAGTGGGCTCTCCTCTCTGAAGGTAGACTTCTCTCGTGCATCCAGGTTCTTGTGTAGAGGGGGACTGTAATCAAAGAGGTCTTTGAGCTTTTCAGACTTTACCTGCTCAGGTGACTGAGTTTCTTTCTTCACTGTTATTCTCTCAGAATTTTTGTCGTCTTCTTTGTGCTTCTCTTTTGTAGTGCTAGGCCTTTCCACTACATATCCAGTCTCTTTAAGTTTATAATTTTTTTCTTCTCTAAATCCATCACTTTCTCTATTGCCTTTCAATGATACTTTGGACTTGTACTTGGGTCCTTCCTCCTCAGTATTCCGGTGAGACGTAGTAGCAAAATTTTTACCCTGATCTGCAAGAACTGACTTCCTGAACTGTCTATAATCCTCTGTCTCCTCTGTGTCATCCCCTTCCGAATCATTAAATTTTTGTTTTCCAGACTCTTTATCACTGAAGTAATCTAGAGCTTCCTGATCTTCCCATTCTCCCTCTGCCCTCCCTTTCTCTGATCCTTTCTCCTTTGGAGCCTCTTTCTCCCTGGTATTACCCCTATCAAGCAGGAATACTCTAGACTCTTCATCTGTGAACCTGTGAATAAGCAAAGAAGAGGATGGTAACTCTGGATTGCATTCGCTGCAGATCACTTGCATACTTAAATGTGCTGTCCAATACCACAGGACCCGTAATAAGAGGAAAAAACCCTACTGAAAGTGCTTTTTCAGAGTCCACTTTTAAAAAGCATTAAAAGCATCCATACGGCATATGTACGGAGTTTTTAAATAAATTTACATATTATTAGACTTCCTAAAATTTAAAAAAAGTAAAGACATTCTCAAAAACCTGTTCTTTTTAGCCAGTCCTTAATTCTGCACAAACAAATCCAAATTTCCAGAGATTCTATAACATACAACACAGCTTAAGTTTAATTTCGGAAGCTAAAAGCCACTAATAAATATACTTATTACAATTCTACTTATGATATACTCAATTATTTCAGACTATTTCATTTATCTACCAATATAAATATTAGAGTTCAAAAAACTGACTTCAATGTACTTAATGTTACATATTTAATATTCTACCTAAATCATGGAATAGTTCTTATATGCTGTGCAGTAGAAAAAAATGATTTCTGGCATTGTTAAGTAGAAACTCTGTATCTGTTCAATAACAGTATTAATTTTTGGTTACATAGCACTATACCATAAATAGTATGCTTGCTTAATTCCTCAGTTGTAAATCAAGCACACTACCTTAGCAATCCATTCTCATTAAGTTTTTTAGCAAACCTCAGCAATGCTTGAAATTCAAACCAAGTATCTGAAATGTTACTAGAGTAAGAAACACCATTTGTTATCTTTTCTATAGTCAAGCAGATTCAGTAAAAACTGACAGCTGGACGGTTTAATACCACAGGAGAACAGACAATATACTTGCATTATTTATGTAGGTCACATCGTAACAGTGAAGAGAACAAAATGCTTTAGCACCCATAAAATTATTCTCTAAGTTTTTACTGTTTTTACATGTTAACCATTAGTTATGCTATTCAATTTCCCACTTACATTCTTAATTCTGGGCTGACTAAAAATGGATAAAATAAAAAGGAGGAATACAAATTAGTTTCTATTAAAACACTTTACTTCCAAAGTTAACCAGATATAAGTAAAAACAATTTGGAATAATAAGTCATAAAAAAAATTGCTAAATACACATCACTATGCAATTTTAGGTCTTATAAATCTAAACAAAAGAATTAATATTATCTAAATTTTTTACTTTCATTCTTACCTTTTTAAGAATTTTCCTGTCTTTGCAGTGTCCTGATCTCCACCATCAGGATAAAATGAGGAACGTCCCCTAGCCTCGTCTCGTGGAGCGTTCTGTGGTGTGATTGTCTTTGCAGGGCTTCTTCGTGATGGGATGTGATGAATTGGACTGTTCTGAGAAGGACTGTATCGACTAGATCCATTTCCAACAGAACCAGACCTGGACCTTTCAGGACTATGCTGAATGGAATGTGAATGCTGAGAGGGGGTGTTTTTTGCAGAGTGGACTGTACTGAGCATGGGGGCATCAGAGCAAGACGAACTCTGACTAGGTGGTGTAGCAATTGGTGAAGGGCTATGGGGTGATCTGGGACTATTATCATAAGCTGAAAGGCCAGGCCAAATATCACCAGATGTGGCTGACGATTTATTAAACTCATCAATAGATTCAGATGGGTCATGTTCAAATGTATCTTTCGGTTCCTCCTGTGATTTATTTTTCAAAGGACTCTCTTCTTGGGGCTCCCCTTCAGCTTTTTTGGTTTGTTTTTCCTGAGACCCTCGTCTTTTAGAGACAGGAGATTTGCTATACGGGGATGAAGAACGAGAAGAGGATGATCGTGGAGACCTAGAGGATCTATATGACCGGCGAGATCTGCTTCGGGATCTTTGAGAAGAAACGGATCTTCTTTTTGGACTCCTGGAACGTGAACGACCTCGTCTAGGACTCCTAGAGTGTCTTCTATTCCAGACAGGTCTATATCCACCTCGATGATATCTACCTCCTCCTCCTTGATAATACCCTCTACCCCTTCCTCTGTACCCATAAGGTCGTCTCATTCCTCTATTATTTCTGTAATCTCGGCGATAATCTCTAGAATAAATACGATCTCTACTACGAGATCTTGAATACGTCCTGGATCGAGACCTAGAACTAAAAATGAAATAAATATCAATGAAAAAAAAAAAAACTATTCTATATTCTAAATACTTACAGTTGAATATAACATGCAAATAAACTGTCAAAGCTAAAAATGTACATTTTTAAAAGCCTTCGTTTACATAAAAGTTCACTGTTTTCAGTGAAGAACGTCTTGATTCTAAGGTAAATTGGGAAAATAAAGGCCTCAGAAATGAAGGCACAGAAAACGGGAAAAAAACTGATATCCAAAAATATATCTAACAAATGAAAGTACATTTATGCAGACATTTAAAGTGACAGCACAAAAATATTTAATGGCGTGGAAGAATTTTCATCAGTGAAATGGCACTGGCTAAATGCACATATAATAAAAAGTTAGGCCTAGAAAAATCATTAACTAGTATTAATTCTTAATCAGATTACAGTCACTTTTATTTTCAACTTGTAGTTTCTATTTTCCATGCTATGTATTACTACTCAAAGAAAAACAGCCAAAGCAATCATTTTTATACAAAAGAATAAACCTATTGAGATCAGAGTCAGAAATTAAAACTACAAAAACAATATGTAGACTCTTTACCACAAAATAATTCTTAAATTATCCAATTCATCTCTTAACATTATAGCAGCTGCCCCTTATCTGCAGGAAATACATTCCAGGACCCCCAGTGGACTAACTCTAAAACAAAACAAGATAACAACAGGTATAGGTCCATTTCATAGAATTGTTTGAGAATAAAATGTTAATGAATTAGCACTTTGTGTAAACACTCCATAAGTATTAGCTAATTATTATTTAAAGAATTAAAAACACAGTAATTCACCTGTATCTCTTCTTTCTAGAGTGTGATCTTGATCTTGATCGAGAACTAGACTGTGATCTAGACTTCGATCTTGAAGAATGTGATCTAGAATTGGAGCGACCCATTTCTTTTCTCCTAGTCAAATAAGAAAGCAAAAACAGTTAAAATCACAATACGAGTGAAAGTTTTTCAATTATTTCACTTATTTTCCGATACCATTTCTAAGACTTAAGTTCCTCAAGGAGCATTACGTATCATTATTCTTTTCAAATAAGTACTAAAACAGTCAATTTCCCTGACTAAAACTCTGTTTTCACCTGCATGACAAGACTATATACTGAAGACACAACAGATTTCTACAGACTGCCCCACATACATGCCTCAATCCAAAAAGGTAGCAGCTGCAAAAGCCAGAAAAAGCAATGGTATCAGACTGCAGCAGTATGTTAGATGCTATTCCACGCCCAATACAAATGCCTACCTCTCCTATAAAAAAGATAAACATCAGTGTTACAGATAAGAAACCCGAAAAAAAGAAAATGCAAGTGGCATTTAATACTAAAAAAAAAAAAAAAAAAGAATAAAACCACCCAACTGTCATCGTAAGTGCTTTATGGCCTTGAAATGGGCCTAAATTGACCATTCCATGTATACAATACTGCTTGGAATGGCGATGGATACTCACTCTCCTAGTAGCATAAAGGTCACTAAGGCTCTCAACAGCTGGAGCCATGACTGCTTTCAACTCATGACTACAGAATAAAAATGGACTTATGTGACAAGCCTATTTCACCCTGTAGCTTTCTTGTGAGAAGATGAAGAAGGATAAAAGATGAAAAACTGGAGAAACTGCTGCAAGAAAGAGATAGTGGAACTCTAAGAGAACTTTGGCACCAGCATTTTAACTTTTCTAAACACTACCTTATATCTAATGCAATAATCAGTCCTCACTTATAGAAATCAGTAACAGGGTTAACTGATTTAAAGATCTACTCTTAACAAAATTAAATAGACACGTATAACTCCCAAGTTTATTCCTGTTGTAACTATTTCCAAATTTTCACTAACTTACATGAAACAAGTAATTTTTTTCCATAAAAGCCAACTCACTAACCTCTTCTAACAGTCTGCAACTGCCATATATTTAAACCATTTCTCCTACAACCAAATATGTTTTAAGGCACTTATTCTACCTACCTAGACTGTATTCAGTACTGTGGAACAGTACTTACAAGTACTAAGAAGAGCTGAAGAGGCAATGAGGTCTGAATACTTTCTTTCTCACCAAAAAAACTCCACATATATGACAAATTCAAGGGGTTTCAAATATTTATTTCAATAAAACATAACTAGCTTCAAAGAGACAAATACCAGCTTTGGTTTTCTCACTCTTAATCCCAAGAAAGAAATATATAGACAGTACCCCTCAGAGCTGTAATGAGGGTTAAATGCGTTGATACACATAACAAACGTAATACGTAAAACGTTTAGTACATAAGCAATCAACTTTTACCTTAATACCTTCCTAAGAGGAAAAAAGCTAAGTAATGTATGCATAAAGTAAGATGAATTAAAGTTATTTTGTCTTATTTCTAAAGAGCTTTGTGTTCTGAGTCTTTAAGTAGATGTGTTTATAAAAGATATAAACTTTTTCCTAAAAGTGACTTTTAAAATCTCGCTTATTTCATACGAGCCACCAAAACAAAACAACTCAGACCACATCACTTTCAGTCAATCTAAATCATGAATTCAGAAGTCACATTTTCTCAAAAAAGCCAAAACTGAAAATTTGAAAAACAAATGCTACTTACCTTGGTTTTATAAAGAATCAAGCAGTCAAGTGAAGTTTCTGAGATACTGTAAAGTTCTTCCTGGAGAGAATATTCCGAAAAATTAAACTCTAAATTCAAATTCCTAATAAAAATAAAAAAATAAGTTTGAATTAAAATAAATTAAAAATCCACTGTTTACAATGCATCACACTTAGTACCACAATAAAACTCTTAATAAAGGCACTAAATATTTCAAGGAATGGGAAACTGGTATACGAAATAAATTTGTTTCAACCACAAAAAGTTTAAAGGAACGTAACGTTTTTTGTTTTAATCAAAATGCAGCACTGCATTATGAAACTGAAGCACCTTTACTTTTTAATTTAAATACTTCAATTCTAATTTTAGCAATTTGGGCTTTAGAAAACTATGCTGTCATCCTATCAGAAAATTCAGCATAAGTGGCTATCTTTATATGTCATGTCATTTATCTAGAATATCATGTCATATCTTGAATCGGTATTCATAATGCTATAGTTTATAACTTAAGTATGAGTTTATTTTAGTGCTCTGTTATTTATCTTATTGTCTCCTGGCTAGGCTACTTCCTTTCAGTTTAGTTTCATCAGGAGCTTTTTTAAATTCAAATAACAATCACAGAAACGCTAAGCTTTGTGCCTAAAAGCATTTTGATACCTGTACAGATGTTCCAATAAAGGAACAGCTAGTAGATGAAACAAGTATCTATTGGAAGCCAATGATCTTCCTAAACTAATTTACCATTACGATGTAAATAAATTTAAACTTTGCACAAAATATTAAGCAGTTTCAGTAGTCACTAAAAAGTTTAGCCTTATGAACAACATTCAGTGATTATTGATAACTGTGCAAAGGATGGTCAAAAAATACTAGGAGAGCAGAAACTAAACATTACAAGATTGTATATGCCTATACTCAGTAAATTCATAAACTAGTTTAAATGAAAAAAATTAATATGGAAATCTGTGAATCTTACCAAGCTATTGATCCAATGGGAAAAAATGTAATAAAAATGAAAATACAAAGTAAAAGAGGTAAGATTAAATTGGTGAATCAAAAACATGTCCCTTCAATACCCATGACCCTACAGCTGAGGGGATTAAGAAATTTGAACTTCAAGACAGGAAGGAGGAATAGGAACCCACAATTAAGGGAAATATACCAAAATAAAAGTTAGCAAAAAAAAAAAACCAAGTTATGGATACAGAAACAAAAAGATTTCTAAAGTGCCTGCATGTTTAGTTTAAAAAATATCAAATACCCCAAGAAGGCAGAGAAAAATTCTAAGCTTCTAAATTAGTGTCTTGTTATGAAACTTTATTCTGACCTAGAAGTCCAAAACTACTGATTCACTGCTGGAAGTGATACAAGGCTCATTTTAGCCAACACCTCCCCTAAACAATTCTAAAAGCTAATTTTAATTTCTATATATCCAGAGAACCAGCTGCCAAATCTTTCTTTACTCCAACTCATGATTTTTTTCAAGTTCTAAGCAAATATACACTAGAAATAGCAAAGTGAGGGAGGAGGGGCTGTAGGCTGTTAGTCTTGTAGATACACATGATACACATTCTTGTTCTTTATATATTCAGGTATCCATACTAAGAACTCAATCCTATGTAAAAATATGACAAATTTAATAAAAATATTTAATACAGGTTATGAATATTTAACATTTAAGAATGTGTTACTAATATTTAAGATAGTACAAAAACTACAATTGGCTCACCCACTTTCTTTTTAAATGAAAGTCTATGTACACTGTGCTAGATATTATGGGAGACGAGACTATGGAAAAGCTCCCTGCCCTCCAAAAAGAAAAAAAAATAACTAGAGGAACAGAAATCAACAAATCATTGCAAATTAAACATCTAAATATCAACCGTGTGCCAAGTACTAGCTAGGTCACTTTAAATAAAATCATCTCATCAACTACACTTACAATCCATCTTTCAGCTGAAGGGAACTGCTTTCTGAATTCAAATGTACAAAGATGCCTATCAAATGCCAGGCACTATTATTCTACTATTGGAAATAGCATTTTAAGTGAGACATTAAGTTCCCTACTCTCTTTGAGTTTACGTTGAAAGTGATGTGTTAAGCATGGAGAGGAGGACTACTAAAGTGGGTCCTTGGGCCCTCTTTAAGGAGGTTAACAGTTAAAAGACAAGGAACATTGCAAGGATCCACAAAAAGAACAGTATTCTAGACAAGGACACAAACTTAACAAATTCAGGACAGAAAGACCAGTAAGATTGAGACACTGTGCTCAAGGAGAGGGTATATATTATAAGACAGGAGAGGGAGGAATGGATCTGATCAAACAGCTTCTAGTAAAACACGCCAGAGTAAAGAGTAAAGACTGTTTTCTAACTGTACTGGGAAGGCTCTGGAAAGTCTGATCAGGGTAGTCATACCATCTAATTTATTTTTAAAATGGCTGCAGTGTAGAGCATGAACAACATGGAGATGAACAGGAAGACAAAGGAGAAGGTTCAAGTTCAATATAATGGCTGCCCAGATAATGTGGCAACAATAAAGATAGAAAAAGGAGGCAAATCCAGATTTTGATTTGGAAGTACACGGAGTAAATGATACTTCCTCATAGCTTGTTAGTGGAGTACAGGGAGCAAGAAAAAGAAACAACAAAACAAAACAAAGGTGCCCCAAGTTTTGGGCTCAAGCATTTAGAAGAAGCACAAATTTGGAGGAGAAAATAAGAGATCTGTTTGCCCTTTTAGGCTGTCCACTGTCACGGAGTGTAAAACAGTTAATCCAGAATTTGATCAAGATCTCCCATGTTCTCTTCAATACCCTGAAGGTGCCTGATGTGGCCATAACCAAATATGCAATTCATAATGTGAAATCAAACTTCCCTTTATTATAAACAAGATCACCTACTAACAGACTAAAAAGAGAATAAATTACTTCATCCACTTTTATCCAATTGATTCACCAGCCAGTGAGGAACACAAGAGAATAAGTCAGACTTTAAGAAAAATTATTAAATACCTAACAGAGCCTATCATTTATGGAATAATACATAACAATCAGCTAGAACACAAGCAATGAAAAGAGCAAAGACAACTGGGCTCAACAAAATACACAAGATGAAGCTCGCCAAAGATTCTTTAGGTCACTCTATCAAGCACACTTGAGTCAAGTCTTAATTTTAGCATATTCAGGGAACTTGGACTCCAGGTTTTTGTAAACAAATTGTTGCTATTCAAGTCTTTAATAATCCTAAAAATAACATCCTGTGACTACTACTCCAATAGACCAGGCTCAAAATTCTGGCTTGACCATTGGCTGTTCAGCACTGGACAAATTACCTTAATCTCTTTCAGCTTCAGTTTCCACAGACATGAAATAAGACTAAAAATGCTACTTACTCATAGGTTTAAGGTTAAATGAACCAAATTAATGAATGTAAATAGCTTAAAGTTTGGCACACGGTACACCCTCAAACGTTAACTGTCACTGGTAAAACTGTGACTGTCTTCTTCCATTTACCTATTAGTTTGGCTTCAAGTTTAGTATTTTCAATATAGCATTAATCAGCATCATTAAAAAAAGTCAAGAAATGCACAATAAAATGACGGGAGTTTTGCTTTAAAATACTCCAGAAAAAAAGCGAGTTAATATTAAAATTGGTAAATGCTGATAATTATTAAACCCAGATGATGAGAACAGAGTTCGCGATTCTACTTTTCTGCTTGAAAACTTCCCTAAGTAAAACAGCTTTTTAAAAAAAGGGACAGGTTTAGTTTTTCACCACTGTGTTCAAATAAACACATGTATAAATTTAAAAAAAAAAGACATTTAGTCACAAATTTTTAGTTCTTTGTCCAGCTTCTTGTCATCCCACTTAAAAAAAAGGGGGGTACGGTTGGAGGGCACACAGAACTGAGAAAAAGAAAACTTGCATTCCAGACAAGGCTGTGCCACCCCGATTCAAGTGGCCTTAAAAAGTTTTCTACCCTTATGGCCTCCACTTGGTAAACGGAGAAATACTGGATCAAGTAAAACTCCAAAATAATTTACAAATGTAGGCCTGTATTATTATTACATTGTTTGTAGATTGTTTTTCCCCCTAGCCCTGGGAACAAATAAACTATTAAATACTTAAGACTCTGAGGTAACACTGATGACCGTTAAGAAACTGGAGTTGAAAAATGAACAAATTCTTAACTTTAAACTCTAATCTCAACATTTACAATTACTACCCAGAGATAAAGTGGGCTTTTTTTTTTTTTTGGTCATTTTAAGGCCACACCCGCGGCATAAGGAGGTTCCCAGGCTAGGGGTCTAATCAGAGCTGTAACCGCCGGCGGACACCACGGCCACAGCAACGCAGGATCCTTAACCCGCTGAGCAAGGCCAGGGATCGAACCCACAACCTCATGGTTCCTAGTTGGATTCGTTAACCACTGAGCCACGACGGGAAACCTCATGGTTCCTAGTTGGATTTGTTAACCACTGAGCCACGACGGGAACTCTAAGTTGGGCTTCTTGATTCCCTTATCTACTTCTTCGTTATTTAATAAATTACTGTAAATCACACAGTAGAATTCAGCTAGTGTTCAACTAAAAAAGATTCTGAAGGTCATTTCTGGAAATCCCTAATCCAAAACTCTATGTAGAAACGAAAAGACTTTCTCCATTTCTACAAGTCTTTCCTCATATAGTTAATCTAGTACAGCTAGCTGCCCACATTAAGTCATTCAATAAATAATACCTGAGTCTACCAAGTGACATGTTTTTACAGGTCTCCCAAGGCCTAAAACATTATTGTTCTTCCAAGTCAAGAATCAGCTCTAGCCAAAAAATTTCCTTTGCTACTATTTTAATTACATGAAATCAAGGGGGATTTCAGTGTTTACCACAATGTAGCAGTGAAAGAATGGTATTGTTAAAACAAGATACTAATGCCATCAGTACATAGGCTTTAGGTTGTTCACCACGAGTTATATACTCAACCCTTTGCATCAACTAGTTATTGTAAATTAACTAGGATCACAAAAAATGAAAATAAACTGGTAGCGGATTTTCTTATGTAAAGGTTTTTTATTGTCTAAACTACACTGCAATCGGAATTCCCAAAGAAATTTTGCTTTTTAATACCAAAAGAAAAAAAAAATTAAAGGTGCTGCTGCAAAAACATACAAAACTGAAGTAGCTACTTACTTTACATTATTTTTGGTCATATTTGCCTCCAACTTTAGTCTCAATTTTTTCAATTCTAAAATGCTTTTTTTAAAAAGGTCTGATGTAGAAAAGTAGCTGCCAGTACTGCTGCTTGAGTCTGACGAGACAAATCTTAAGAGCAAACAAAGTCAATTAAAGACTTAAAATGAGGGCAAAGTCCCTAATCTAAACTCATTTATACCAACCCATTATACCAACCCACCCACTTATACCAACTTTACCAATCAGCGTCTGCAACAACATTTCTAACACGGTACAATGGGCTGAATCTCTACGCTGATATCAAAGGAGAACTGCCCTTTAGGCCCAAGGGTGGCGGGGCCACGCTAACTTAGGCCCATCGGTTAAGGCCCACGCCCTAACTAGGAAACGTAACTAGGCACCAACTCTAGTCAAGAGGGCACTGCCGCTTCAAAGTTACCAGAAGAACTCGATCAGATTAACCCTGAAAAAAATTTTCCCTTAACACCGAGGACCAGAGGCGACTCCGTGGTCAGAAAGAGCTGAAGAAAGTAGGATAACAAAAACTAGGTGTAAACCGACGGGGACGGTAATGCCTGGGAAAACCAGTTTAAAAACGACACAAAAGGGGCTAACCCACTCAATGCACTTTGCTACAGGTCAGTTATTCTACCAAAAGCCCCAAAAGCCGGGAAGAAAGGTGGCGATTCCAGCCAATGAGAAGCGAACACAAGTTACACCTCGGGCCGCCTCCCGAGCCGTAGGCGGGGAAGGGAGAGGAGGAAGAGCGCGCGCGCGGGGCGAGCGTTCGGTCGGGCGCGCGCAGGGGTCCGGACCGAGGAAATGGGGGAAGGGTTGAAGAGGAAGATCTGCGCAAGCGCGTGGGGAGGCAGCGCGGTCGGTGGGTCGCAGGCCAGGTTCGCAGTCGCGCGCACCGTTCTCGCTGCTCACCCCACCCCCCCCCCGACCTTTTCGGCCCGTAGTGCCTCGAAAACCTGAAGGAACCTCACGGAGAAACGCATAAATAACGGCGCAACGTCTCCTGGATTCTCTTGTCGCCGCCAACCCACCCGTCCCAACAAAAGACTCAACAATAGTGGCTCCTCGTCGACATTCCCTACCCTTTGAGTGATTTGAATGCAACGTAAGGCCTACCTGCCACGCCGAAATACGGTTCCCAGGACTTATCTCCGTTGTAACTACACAGCGGCCATTTCCCGACTCAAGCACGGGAGGAAAACCATAGAGGTACCTTCGACGCGCTTGCTCGTCTCCGTCACTTCCGATTTGGGGCGTGGCCTCCCATGCAGCTAAATATCTGGACAGGCCCCGCCCACCGCCCCGCCCTAAACCGGCTCCCTGGACTCTATTAAGATGTTTCCTGAGGCCTTCTGGGAAGTCCCGTGGCTAGTCTCGCGCGAGGAAGTGGTGGCTCCGCCTCCCGGCCTTCTGCAGCCTCCTGCGCCAGGGTGGAGGTGAACTGTGGGAAGGGTGTTTTTCTAGGCCGTGAGAGCGCGAGTCAGCAGTAGTGAATGCGCTTGCGTTTCTGCCTGGCATCAGAGGAATTCCTCCGACTTCTCTAGCGCCCCGACGTTTTCCTCGTTTGGTCCGTTTCTTCTGCGGGACCAACTCAGACCAGGCCAGAAACAAACAGAAAACTTCACACTGAGGAAAAGACGTGGAGGCAGGCGAAATCTCTGTTCGCACGCTGCGTCTCTCTTCGCCAGGAAGCGCCGAGTTTCTTCCCGGACGCCAACTGGAAACTAAGCAGTGTCGCTTGCGATAGAAAATATGCCAAGACTCAGTAGGAAAATGGCCACGACTTAAGTCCCTTTCTAGAGTGGCGTCACACCACTGTACTCCCTGTAGCGGGGTTCACGCCGCAGTACTCCGAAGCGGCTTAGACTGTCTTGGCGGATTGCGTCAGAAGATGCCTCTTTTCTTTTAAGCATTACCACTTAGGCTCTTAGGGACGTTGGCACAAGCATAAAAATAAAGCAGAGCACAAAGCATAGCGATTGGTTATGCTGGCCGAGAAATACAGCCTAATCTGCCAAAAACATAAATCAGATCATAAATAGGCAAGCCACATTTGATTTGGATAGACTTTCAAATAACAGCCGTAGCACATTTTCTGTTAATATTTAGATGCATTTAATTCCTTAGGGCCTAAAATCGTTATGTCTTTGATGTTTAGGGTCGTTAACTACCCTAAGGGATTTCAAAGTTGTGATTAGGAACCAGTTTTCTGTTAGTTAAGTACAGTCCAATATTGGGCCCTAGTCGTGAATTTAACACGGTGCTTAGGGCATTCTCTTCTCACAATCCAGTTTATCAGCCCAACTAGAAAAATAGCTCGCATTCGTGGAATGAATTATCTCTTGTCTCTAGTACAGCCTGCTCTCACTCCACCACGCACCATCAGAATGTGGAAGCAGTAATCTTTGGCCTATGTGGTGCACTGGTAAGTCCCAAGCATTTAGTAGGTGCTCAGTAAATATTTGTTGAATGGATAAACTATATTAAAAGAAAAAAAAAAAAAACGCTAACCATTATTGGCTAGCGGGTAAAGCGGGGAGGGGACCCCTTAGGGCTAAAAGCTAGGAGTGGTTTATTTTTTAAAAATAAACCAAAATCTAATTGGAGTGCTTTGCAAGCTAGGATTATTATCTTAAGCCTTTCTATGCAATTCTATTGCAAATGCATTAAAAATGAAGTTACCTTTCTATCTGAAGCAATATAACTGTGCTTTTAAATAACTTGAGGTAATAACAAAGAAGAGGAATACACATTGGAACAAATCCTTTAATAAAAAGCTGTCCAGGCTTCTCTTGAACTAGGTCCATTTGATATGTGATACTTGCTTTTACCAGCCTCCAAAACTGGAAGATAATTGAACTGAGATCATGTTTTATGTAATTCATTATATTGTCTTTTTTTTTTAAGACCTGAAATTCCACCATTACAGCGCCATTCTTTGTAATGAAATTTTTGTTTCTTGTTGAAAATACAAATAAATACAAATACAAATGTAGAAGGGAACACGAAAAAAATCAAGAGCCCATTTAACAACAAGGATATTGGATTTAAAAAAAAAAAGGGACATCGGATAAAAATAAATAGAAAATTGTCCCAAGAAGAAATATAAATTGCAAACTGATGACCAACCTTGTTAATAGGATAAATACATTCAAAAGGAATTCTGAAATATTTTACATCTAATAAATAAGTAAATTAATTTTAACTTACAGGTCATTGCCAATTTACCATAAATATGTTTATAAAATTCTTAAGGGTTTTGGTTTGTTTTGTTTAAAAAAATTGAAAGAACGGGAAGAGACTTTATATCTGAAAGGACAAAGAAGATAGGAATATAAATGGAGCCGGAAGTCTGGACCATTAAGGCAAACTCCCTTCATTCTCTACTGTATTTTTTGTTTGTTTGTTTTTTGGGTTTTTTTTGTTTGTTTGTTTTATTTTGTTTGTCATTTTAGGCTGAACAACATCTGAAATGTTTTGTTATTGGGAAAATTGAAGTTGAGGACTATTTGGAGTCACATCTTCCCACGACCTGAAAGTACTAAATTTGGGAACCCAACAGTAGTAGTAAGAAGCAGGCAAAAGAGGAAATGGGGCCAAAAGAGGTTCCCTAAGTAGTAGGTTCCCTAAGTAAGTACTCTGGGAACCAGTGGTTGGCTATCATTTCTGCTGCCTCCTCTGTTGCTATTCTTCCCAAGGTTTTCAAGGTTTTGAATTGATTCCTTTTTTTTTTTTTTTTGAATTGTGGTAAAACATGCTTTGACACTTTGAGCTAGCTGATATCTTTCAGTAAATTTCTATTCTGAGTGAGTTAACCAGAGTCAGTTTCTGTTGCTCACAAACAGCCCTTAACTTCTTGCTCTGTTTGAGTAAAGGCCTATTTATGAAGACATTTTCCCAAATGGTCTGGCATTTTTCCATATCTGTAAATGGTTCCGCTTGCCTAACCAGAGTTGGTTTCTGTTGCTCACAAATAAGAACCCTTAACTTCTTGCTCTGTTTTGAGTAAAGGCCTATTTATGAAGACATTTTCCCAAATGGTCTGGCATTTTTCCATATCTGTAAGTGGTTCCTCTTGCCTAATCGATTTCACTTCCTACTATTGAACACCAGTTGACTGTTTTTCTTCCCCTCCTCTTTCTGTCCTATTTTGCCTACTAAGAATGCAAAAGGGTTTTTTAAAAGTTTAAAATTACCAAAATTATTTATTCAAGAATTATTTATTAGCGTATTATTCCTTAATAGTCATTCCTCCATTTTGAAAAAAATTAAAATATCAAAATGTGACCATTAACTATTGTTCTTAAGTCCTACCAAGATTAGCGTGCATCTTTCTCACAGAGATTATTCCAACAAACAGAACATGTAATATTTTCAAAGTTTTCATAAGAAATTTTTGCCCCAAAATTATGCCAGCTGGCTATTTAATATAACTACCAAAGAGCAGAGGAGTTCTTGTTGTGGCTTAGCAGGTTCAGAACCTGACATAGTGTCCATGAGGAAGCAGGTTCAATCACTGGCCTCACTCAGTGGGTTAAGGACCCACCATTGCTTCAGGCTGTGGTGTAAGTCACAGATGTGGCTTGGATCTGGTGTGGCTATGGTATAGGCCAACAGCTGCTGCTCTCATTCAACCCCTAACCTGGACACTTCCATATGCCGCAGATGCAGCACTAAATAAATAAATAACAAAGAAGAAATTCTAGCTAAAATGAGGTAACGGAATTATGATTAGATTTGTCACCAAAAATTATTTATTCCTTGAGAGAGGTTATAAGAAGAACAAAGCACCTCCCTGTTTTTAAAGCAGTTATGCAACTGCAGACAAATATCTCTGTGTCTGTCCCCTAAAAAGTCTAAATTCTCAGTTTTACCCACACAATTCAAAAAATCAATTTATCGGAGTTCCTATTATGGCTCAGTAGCTTAAGGGCCCGATGTTGTCTCTGTGAGGATGTGGGTTCCATCCCTGGCCTGGCTCAGTGGGTTAAGGATTCATTATGGCCACGAGCTGCAGCATAGGTCACAGATGCAGCTAGGATCCAGTGTTGCTGTGGCTGTGGCATAGGCCACAGCTGCAGTTCCAATTAGAACCCTGGCTAGTTAACTTCCATATGTCTCAGGAGTGGTAGTGAAAAGAAACACAAATTTATCTCACAAGCAGAGGGCTCAAAAAATTAAGTGATATCTGAAAGTGGTAAAATATTACATTGGGGGTGGGGGGCAATAACCATTTGCTCTCCAGATTTCTTGGGATGTTGAAATTTCACCCTAGTTCTTATAAGAACTAAAAATTAAGTCTGGTAAAAAGAAGGAGTCATCACAGATATTGGCAAGGAGTTTTTTTTTTCTAAGTGTGATATATAAGATCCACTTCAAGAGAATAACCTGGGTTGCTCACTTTAAAAATAGACCACTACACACTCTTACTGAGTCTCAGTTCACATTTACTAAGGCAGAATCTGTGAGGGCAGGCACACACATTAAAGTGTGAGAACCACTGATTTATTGAGTACTTAGAACATTCCAGGTGTCATGGGAATAAGATATCATTGCTGCTTCTCTGTTGGAACTCAAAATCTAGCAGACAGAGGGTGCACCTCCCAAAACAAGGGAAACAAAAATACAGCTTCATAGAAAGAGTAGCAGTGGTAAAAGAGGGAAGGCCTAGCTCTCAAAGAATTGGTGAGGTTGCGCCACTTATTCATTCAGTCACTGATTCATTTAAAAAATATACATTAAGCATGTGCAGTAGGCAGGCAACTGAGTCAGGTACTTGGGACAGAGCAGTGATAAAGATTAACACTGACACAGCTACCTGGGAGGCTGCCACTCCAGTGAGGAAGACAGAACACGTGGAAACAGACATAATACAAGGTCTGAGACCAAAAAGGAAGGGGCAGAGAATATGAGAGGGGAATACTTCAGAGAGTCTGCTTCATCAGAAAATTTCTTGTGAGGAGACAAGATTTAAGAGAACTAAAGAACAAGGAGTAGGAAAAATAGAAGGAAGAATATTCCATTTAGAGAGACTGATCTGTGCAAAATCCCTGGAGCAAAAAAGATCTTACATTTCTGGAATGAAAAGAATAGCAGTGATCATAATGAATCAGGAGGAGGGTGGTTCAAGATGGAGGTAAATAGATAAGTGCAGGTCATGCAAAGCCTATGAACTAGAGTAAGTGCATTGGATTTCATTCCAACTGAGGTAGAAAGTTATTGAAAGGTTGTAATCAGAGATATAACATGATCTATTTGAAAAAGATCATTCGAGCTGCTCTTCGTGAGATATGGATTGACAGTGGGGAGGGAGAATTGTTAGGAGGATGTAGTTTAGGTGAGGTAACAATGGTTGTATGAGAAAAGGAAAATGTAAATAATTGTAAATATGTTTTGGAAATGTATCGATAGGTCTTGCTGATTGATTGGACTAAGGGTTTAGAAAAAGAGGGAATGGTATTGCTCCCTAGGTTTTGGCCTTGATTGACTGGATTTTGATACCATTGTAGTAATTGGGAAGATAAGAGAGAATGATAGGGAAGGAAAGAATGAACAGGTTGGAAGAAAGGAAATTAGAATTTCCATTTTTAATACGATAGGTTTAAGCTATATGTGAAAGAAACATCCAAGTAGAGAGGGAGGGTATGAAGTCGAATATGTGGGTCTGCGGTTCAAAGGGGTGTTCCGGCCTGGAGATAAAATACAAAGATGATAAACCCCTAAGAATTCCAGCTTCTATGGATTTGTTCAAAGAGGGGAGGAACCAGTAAAGGAGAATGAGAAAGAACAACCAGGGATGTAGGAAATAAGTTAAATCAAGTGTTAAATCAAATTCTCTATTACTGCATTTTAAAACTTAGCATCTTAAAACAACAAGCATTTATTATTTCATGGTTTCTACAGTTCAAGAATCTGGGAGGAGTTATGTGAATGGTTCTGGCTCATGAAGTTGCAGTCAAGCTGTCAGCTGAGACGACAGTCATCTGAAGTCTGGACATTCGCTCCATGATCATATGTGAATGTTGGCAAGAGACCTCAGTTCCTCATCACATGGGCCTCTTCATAGGATGCCTGAGGGTCCCCATAGGCTTCCCCAAGAGATGGGAGGAGGGGGAGCCCAAGACAAAAGCTGCAGTTTTCTATAAGGTATTCTCAGAAGTGACACACCATCACTCTGTTGTATTTTATTGGTCACCCAGACCAAACCCTGGCACAGCGGGAAAGTGAACAACACAAAAGTGTGAGTGCCAGGAGGTGGAGATCATTGGGAACCATCTTGGAGCTTACTACCAGACCAAGAGAAGGAAGTACTTTAAGTGTATGAGGTCAAAAAGACAAGGACAGAGTATGCTTATGTGCATTTTCCTCTGCAGGAGACACTAAATGAATGTAGTAACTACACTCTCTAACATGAACTGGGTAGGAATACTGAAACATATAAGCACCTCCAACACCTACCAACTAGGTCAGTTCATACCCATCCACCACTCACGTTACAACTTTCCTTCTGATTTCACATTACTCTCCTACCACTTCACAACAGCTCACAACTCACAACCCTCCTGATATCCACTTCTTCAAGTAAACTTCAGGTCGCACCCGCAGCATATGGAGGTTCCCAGGCTAGGGGTCGAATTGGAGCTACAGCTGCTGGTCTATGCCACAGCCACAGCAACACCAGATCTGAGATGCATCTGCGACCTACACCACAGCTCACGGCAACGCCGGATCATTAACCCATTGAGCAAGGCCAGGGATCAAACCCTCAACCTCATGGTTTCTAGCCTGATTTGTTAACCACTGCGCCATGACAGGAACTCCTACTTCAGGTATTTTTAAGATACTTTTTTATTGTAGTGTTTATGTATTTCTTAACCACTTAACGTGTAAAACTATGCTACATTTTTTTTTCTTTTTAGGGCCACACCTGCGGCATATGGAAGTTCTCAGGCTAGGGACTAAATCAGAGCTAGAGCTGCCAGCCTACACCACTGCCCCACAGGATG
Source organism: Catagonus wagneri (assembly GCA_004024745.2). Taxonomy (NCBI): domain Eukaryota; kingdom Metazoa; phylum Chordata; class Mammalia; order Artiodactyla; family Tayassuidae; genus Catagonus; species Catagonus wagneri. Next base: position 20,312,098 of record PVHT020000077.1, on the reverse strand, counting down.
CAAGCCGCATCTGCAGCCTACACCACAGGTCACGGCAACGCCAGATCCTTAACCCACTGAGCGAGGCTAGAGATCAAACTCGCGTCCTCATGGATACTAGTAGGGTTCATTAACCACTGAGCCACAAAGGGAACTCCCTCTGCTACCATCTCTGTTAGGTTCCTTCATTCCTTTTTTTTTTATGTGTAACTTATTGAAGTTTTTGAGTATTATATCCCAAACCTATTTTTTTCCAAAAGCCCTGTGGTTTTTATTCTGATTTTGCCTGGAATGCTGATTTTTTTTAATTTTTTTTATTAAAGTATAGTTGATTTACAATGTGGTGTTTGTTTCAGGTATACTGCAACATGATTCAGTTATATATATATATACATATATATGTATATGTGTGTATATATATATTATTTTTCAGATTCTTTTCTATTACAGAATATTGCAAAATATTGAATATAGTTCCTTGTATGATATCGGAGGTCCTTCTTTATCTATTTTGTATACAGGAATATATATCTGTTAATCCCAAATTTCTGATTAATCCCTTCCCCTCTGCTCCTTTGGCAGCCATATAATTGTTTTCTGTGTCTGTGAGTCTGTTTTATAAATAAGTTCATCTGTATCATCTTTTAGATTTCACATATAAGTGATATCGTATGATATTTGTCTTTATCTGACCTACTTCACTTAATATGATAATCTCTAGGTCCATCCATGTTGTTGCAAGTGGAATTATTCCTTTTTATGGCAGAGTGATATTCCATTATGTGTGTGTGTGTACCTCATCTTCTTTACCCATTCATCTGTCAATGGACATTTGGGTTGTTTCTATGTCTTGGCTATTGTAAGTAGTGCTGCAGTGAACATTGGGGTGCATGTATCCTTTTGAATTAGAGTTTTCATCTTTTCTCGATATATGCCCAGGAGTGGAATTGCAGGATCACATGGGAGCTGTTTTTAGTTTTTTAGGGAACTTCCATAATGTTCTCCATAGTGGTTGCACCAATTTACATTCCGATCAAAAGTGTAGGAGGGTTCCCTTTTCTGCACACCCTATCCAGCATTTATTATTTGTAGACTTTTAAATGTTGACCATTCTAACCTGTGTGATTGATTTGCATTTCTCTAATAGCAATGTTGAGCATACTTTCATGTGCTTATTGGCCATATAGATGTCTTCTTTGGAGAAATGTCTATTTAGGTCTTCTGCCCATTTTTTAATTTTTTTTATTGAGTTTGTATATTTTGAAAATTAAGTCCTTGTCAATTACGCATTTGCAAATATTTTCTCCTAGTCTGAGGGTTGTCTTTTCATTTTATTTATGGTTTCCTTTGCTGTGCAAAAGCTTATGTTTGATTCGGTCCCATTTGTTTATTTTTGCTTTCATTCCTTTTGCCTAAGAAAACGTTGCTATGATTTATGTCAGAGAATGTTTTACCTATGCTCTCTTCTGGGCGTTTTCATGGTATCATGTCTTATATTTAAGTCTTTAGCCATTTTGAGTCTTTTTTGTGCATGGTATGAGGGAGTACTCTAACTCTTTGATTTATCTATGGCTTTCCAGCTTTCCCAACACCTCTTGCTGAAGATACTATCTTTTCTCCATTGTATACTCTCGCCTCCTTTTTTGAAGATTAATTGGTTATAGGTATATGGGTTATAGGTTATAGGTATAGGTATTGGTTATAGGTATATTAATTGGTTATAGGTATATTATTTCTGGACCTTAGCACATTGATTTTTTAAGAATATGTATGTTTCATGATAGCAGAACTACCTTATAACTTTCAATATATAGCCCCAATTTTAACGATATGGAAATTTAAGCTTTAAGAGGTAGAATATCTTGCCAAAAGTCACATAGGAACTAAGATTTTTATGAAAGGTCCATCTGGCTGTAAAGACCACCTTCTTTCCATAGCAGTATTTACCCGCATAAACACTTATCTTAGAAGTAATATTAGATCACCCTGACCTCGTGTTTTTCCTGTTATATATAACTTAGTTAATTGTTACCATATATTTTATTCTAAGTAATAGACTACATATTCTAGCCCACGTGTATGTATGTGTATATATATATATATTTATCTGTGTTACCCCAAAATAAGCAAATTTAGAAATTTCATAGTGTTCAAGTAATTATTAAATGGTTTTGCTAGATGAAATGATGCACGATATAATTCTGCCTTAAGTAGAATTATAATTTTAAGTATTTAAGTTTTCTTTCATTTCAAATTTCCATTTTCATTTGTGTGATTAAGGCACAGTGTAAAAAGTAATATTACCACTTCTCCCTACCCTACCTTGCTTTCATAGCAATGACAATCTTGGGATTATCCAGCTCCAGTTCTTACCTGGACCACTCATCACTATACCATAGAACTACTTATGTTAGGGAAAGCTAAATAGTTCCTAGATCTGGGCCACAATGATGTGTTGCATGAGGGTGGGCAAAAGCATAGATGTGAAATGAAAATATGTGGGAGGGTTTCAAGCTAGTATATTTATTAGTGTTGGAAGAAAAGACACAAGGAGGCGGTAATAAAATGTGCAGAAAGTGTCAACTAAATGGTTCAAAGGGACTCTATAGTAATGATATCCTCATTCAAGCATAGATAGCTCAATGGTGATATTAGGGTGCACATTAACTGGAAATTAAATGTTTAAAGCCTTAGAAAAATGAGCCACTGAGGGTATATACAATGGAATGACAGGTGTGGGAGAGAAAGCAGAATTAAATAATCACTCTGGAAGGATGGCTCAGTTATAAATATATGAATTGCCTGTATGGAAGACATGTGCCCTCACACTTTCCAGAGATAAATGATCATGTTGATGTCAAAAAATGGTCAAATTTTGAAAAGTAGGTGAAATCAACTAGATAAATTTTGATGCTATATTTTAACCTGTTATTCAGCACATTTTTCATCAAGACAGAAAATAAATTATCACTGCCACACCTACTTCTCTGTTCCATCAACCCTTTGGTTATGCTTTATTTATGAAAATGCCTGTCTCTTGCCCTATGAAATTAAATGGATTTAAAGAGCAAATGTAAGGAAGGGAAATAAGTCTTCACATAGGCTTTAACGTTACTGGGAGTCTTGAGATATCCGGGTGATAAGCAAAAGTCTGGCCATCTTTGCAAATGGCTTGCCCTTTCCAGTATGTTATATGATCTTATACAGGGCCTTACCACTTTTTGGATGTTACCTTTGGAATTCTGCAAATATTATCAGAGACCTAACAGTTTGACTTCCCATCCTATAGCCATTCATATAGAAAACTGCATTAGGATTTTCTCATGAACTAATGAAAAACTATGTAATGAAAATATACATATATAGTCAATCTATAACCAATTTCAATGTAGTGCAGATTTTTTCTTTCTGTAATGGAAAAGTCAAGGCCCTCCCTTAACTACTTATTTCTGATGTTGTTAGTCTTATGTTCAGTATATATTTATTTACTACAGAAACCAAAATGTTATACTTTGTTCTATAAAATAACTGTAGTATACTTCACCAAATCTAAAATGCCAATTGTTAAATGCACTATTATTTTAGTACCAGTAAGAAGGAAAAAACTCTGCACATGAATAGTGTTGCTCAATTATTATAAACATCTCAGTTGTAAAGTTGTTAAAATATGCAAAAAGAACATCTTAAAAATAATGTAGTTCCCACTGAGGCACAGTGGGTTGAGAATTCAACTGTGGCAGCAGCTCAAGTCTCTACGGAGGCTTGGGTTCAGTCCCTAGCCCAGTGCAGTAGGTTAAGGATCCAGTGTTGCCGCAGCTTTAGCTTAGATTCAAGTTCCCCTGGCCCAGGAACTTTCATATGCCATAGGTGTGGCCATAAAAAAATAATAATAATAATGAAATACGGTTTTTGATTATGTCATAAACTTAGATTAATTTTTAGTGTCCATAATTACTATAGCAATTACAGATAGAGCATTCTCAAAAAAATTATCATGAGTTTACCTCAATTTACATATTTCTTTGATTAAAAACAAATTTTCCATGTAAGTTAAATTATAAAGTACCTGCCAATTCATTCATAATTCTTTACTAAATGCTATTTAAAGAGAAAACGAGTAAAATGAGCCATGAAGAAAGTATCCAAACTTTGGAAACAAATGCCAAAGGGACTGAGTCAGTCCTAAAACAGAATAACCAGGAATTTATCAACTCCTTCTGCACTTCAGAAATGGTAAAGAGTAAACAACAAGAACTTAAAAAGCTATAAAATTAAGAAAACTGATCTTATTAAAATGACTAGGGGGGAAAAGTCTCTTAAGCCAAAGAAACACTTGGGAAAGTTACCTTAAAATATTTGAAGAAATATAGTTAAAAGGTTAGGTTTCCTTTGTTTCTCTAGAAAAGTAAAAAGGGGTCAATTTAAACAGCAAATAGAACTATCCTTAGCATTGAAGACTGCGAACAGACTGATGGAAATGGAGGTAACCGGAGGTAAATCTATTAAATAATGACTTGGTGCCACATTCTGTGTCAATAATTTTATACGATATTCACAAACTGTCCTCAAAGAAATGTATTATCAAGCTCCACTTTATTGATGAAGAAATCAATATTTTTCAGTTTAATCAAAGCCTGTGTTCTTTCTACTACTTCTTGATTGATAATTTGCAACATTGGTGTAGGAGGTTGTAAAGATTGACCTACCAGATGTGTTTGAGGTTAGGTCAGAAAACATTGTTGGGGAGTATTTTGTGAGCAGTCATGCTGGAAGCAGTCTGAGTGGCTGTCTTTCAAATTACTAAGCAGCTCCAACCTTCTGGAAAACTACAGAGTCAATTGTGTCTCTGAGTATTTTAGGAGATAGATGGGTTCAGCCCAAAAGGCCTGGATTTTTCCCTTGTAGCTGAAGATCACTTGCTCACTTATCATTTTGTTTGAAAATGGCTTGTTTCTGAAGGCAAGGTCAGTATTTACACGTTTTAAGGGGCTTTCATCAAGTTTGCTTTACCTTTTTCATCTTCAACATTCAACATCCTGATGTAATAAATTAGAGCAATAGTATAAACTTGACTCTAAAAAGGCAAAGGTTTTATGGCTCCTCAGCTACTAGCTTTCAGGAAAACAATCACTAAACTTCAGAGCAAAAACAATAAAGGCTTGGTCCCCATGAAAATCACAAAGAAATAAAATACAGTAGTAACAAAGCCTCCTTGGAAAAACTCAACGAAGACAAGATTGTCTTTTTTATTTATTAGTTAATCCAAGTGAAGATTATGACAAAAATCCTTTAAAAACCCTAATTTAAAAAGTTACACAGGAGTTCCCATCATGGCTCAGCAGTAACGAACCCGAGTAGGATCCATGAGGATTGGAGTTCAATCCCTGGACTTGCTCAGTGGTGGTGTTCGCAGACGTGGCTCGGATCTGTCATTGCTGTGGCTGTGGCGTAGACTGGCAGCTGTAGCTCTGATTCAACCCCTAGCCTGGGAGCTTCCATATGCCACAGGTGTGGCCCTAAAAAGCCAAAAAAAAAAAAAAAGTGTTGTGTGTATTTGTACAGAAATATACAAAAAGGCTCTCGCCACACTCTACCTATGAAGTGTGTATTTCTTTCAATAAATCTTCTTACCTTAAAAAAAGAAGAAACCTCAGAATGATACTATATTTTCCATTTGGATGTTCACATTATAGGTGATTTTTTAACAATTTTCTTCCTTTGCTTTTCTGTATTTTCTAAAATTTCTGTAATAAGCATTACTTTTATAATACAAAAAATTTTTAAATTTTAGACCATTTAATTTTGCTCAAATTGTGGAAGATAACAAGGAGCTAATAACTAAGGAAAGTTTTTTTTTTTTAATGTTCTTATAAATCAGTTGGTTTTTTGTCTTTTGTCTTTTTAGGATCGCACCTGCGGCATATGCAGGTTCCCAGGCTAGGGGTCTAATTGGAGCTACAGCTGCCAGCGTACGCCAGAACTGCAGCAACGCCAGATCCAAACCACGTCTGCGACCTACACCACAGCTCACGGCAACGCCAGATCCTTAACCCACTGAGCAAGGCCAGGGATCAAACCTGCAACCTCATGGTTCCTAGTTAGATTCGTTTCTGCTGTGCCATGGTGGGAACTCCTGGTTCTTATAAATCAGGGTCAAAACGCTTAACAGAAAAATAAAGTATCCATTAGTACATCACATTCTTTTTCGAAATTTTTTTTTTGTCTTTTTTTTTTTTGCCTTATCTAGGGCCGTGCCCATGTCATATGGAGGTTCCCAGGCTAGGGGTCTAACAGGAGCTATAGCTGCCGGCCTTTGCCACAGCCACAGCAACGCGGGATCCAAACCACGTCTGCAAACTACACCACAGCTCACGGCAACGCCAGATCCTTAACCCACTGAGCAAGGCCAGGGATCAAACCTGCAACCTCATGGTTCCTAGTTAGGTTTGTTTCTGCTGTCCCATGGTGGGAACTCCTGGTTCTTATAAATCAGGGTCAAAACTCTTAACAGAAAAATAAAGTATCCGTTAGTACATCACATTCTTGATAAACCTAATTCTAAATTACTGTTAGGGGATACTTGCTTTCAGAGGAAACCTGTGAGTTTGTTTCTTTTCCTCTTCTTTTTTCCCAGTGTGCCCTATAGTGCTTTTTTTGCTCAATGACTCTTCTCTTGAACACTGAAGGGGAGTACTGTAATTCAGTGAGAAAACAATAAATGTTAAGTTGTTTGCTTCCATTTAAAGGGAATCTTTATACTGAACTCCAGTCAACAATGATATATTTATATATGTGCCTAAAAATGACTTGATTTTTTGCAAGGTAATTATTTTCAAAATCCACGTTGTCATATTGGGATCTAGCTAGTTATGTTAAAAATTAACATACTCAATTTTTAATTCAGTTTTAGAAAGAATTACACAATCATGAACTTGACTTTGTTTTTCTAGTGTTTGTGATATTTTTTATGTCCATAACCAAAAAAAAAAAAAAAAGCTTAACATTATATTGTAACTAGGTTAATTTCTGCAAGCACAACCCGTCCGTTAGCTTCGCCTAGATATACTCAGTCTCCATCAATTATATCACTTATTCCAGAGAGATCTCTCTGGCAGTAGCATATGAGATGATCTGTTGCCCTTAGGATGACATGTTCATTCTTTGAAAATAAGTTCAGCAACATGCTTAAATATCATTTAGGAGCAGGAGCCATAAAAATATTTATCACTGTTGGTCATTTATAATTTATTCACAGGGATCCAGCTGGCAACCATCTGGTGTATAAAACTGAAAACGGGAGTAGAAAATAGAACAAAAGTCACTGGAAAAATATAATTTAATCTCCACATGTCTTTAGTACACATTAAGTTAGTGAATTGGATATTAATGCAATGAGATGAATGCTGTACAATAGCAGATTCGTATATGGAATTTAACACAAAGTTAAGTTGAAATTTTACTCAAAAGTGTACATTGAAGGACAAAATGGAGAAAGTCATAGTAATGGTGTAATTAACTGGCAAATATACTAGGGAGTATAGGATAGGCTACAATAACAAATAGACTCTAAAATATATAATGGGTCACATACAGTAAAGCCTTTTTATCTCTCAGTGGTTCAAGGCAATTTTGTAGGTTGGTAAATGTTTCCTCAAGCAGTGATTTGGGACCCTAGGCTATCTGTGGCTCCCCAAAAGGATTCATGGCTAGAATTGCTGTTGGTATGTTTGTATGGGAAAAATTACATCATTGTTAACTTTGAACCAAAATGTATCATTTCCTTTGATTATGAAGTAGGCAAAAAACATAGAAGTATGAGTACTTGCACCTTTGTAGCAAATAGAAATCACAGATTTTTTTTTATCATCACTATTATTGCCAAGCTTTCAAAAAATCTTTTATACTCAGCACTCTTTCAAAATTAGTGGTTATTAGACTTGCCTCTAGATCTTGTATTTTAATACAAAACAAAACCAAAAAACATTGTGGTAGGCAGTCTTTAGGATGGCTCCCAGTTTCCTGGCCTTTGTGTAATCCTCCTCTAATGAACAGAGTACGACAAAGATGGTTTGACATCATTTCTGAGATTAGGCCACAAAAATTCAAAGGATGCCGTGCCCTCTCTTGGAGCACTTGCTGTTGGGGTGGGGGGGGTCACATTGCCATGACGTGAGGCAACTCTATGGAGAGGTCAGTGTGACCAAGGACTGAAGCCTGCCAGTAGCCATTTGAGTGAGCTTGGCAGTGGATATTTTCCCAGTCAAGCTTCTAAATGATTGTATTCCTAGTTGTCACCTTTGAAATACTCTGGGTCAGAACCACCCAACCACACTGCTCCTAACCCGCAAAAACCATGAAAAAAAAAAAAAAGTTTGGCATTCCCATCGGGAGTGCATTGGAAATGAATCCCACTAGTATCCATGAGGATGTGGGTTCGATTCCTGGCCTCACACAGTGGGCAGGGGATCCAGCATTGCCATGAGCTGTGGTGTAGGTCCCGGATGCGGCTCGGATCCCGCATTGCTATGGCTGATGGTATAGACCAGCAGCTGTAGCTCTGATTTGACCCCTAGCCTGGGAACCTCCATATGCCAAGGGTGTGGCCTTAAAAAGCAGAAAGAAAAAAAGTTTTAATCTGCTAAATTTTAGGGTAATTTGTTACATAGCAAGAGATAATAAATATACACATATATTATTGCATCAACAGTATTCTAAATATTCTGATGATTGTATTGAATATAATTTGTTTCCTTTATAATTCCAGTATTATATACATTTAAAAAACATTCTGTGAAGGGATCCAGAGGCTTCTAACTTGTGCCAAAAGAATCTGTGATCAATAAAGATTAACCCTACCTATGGCCTTATTTTTGCCTTGTGCTATCTGGCAAAAGAGAAAAGAGCATGGAGGAAGTATACTTGTTTTTTATATGGGCATAAGAGAAGACAACATCATTTCTGATCACATTTTATTGGTGTCAACTAGTCACATGACCACAACTTGAAGCAATGGGGACTGGGAAATGTAGTCCTTGGTGAACAGTCATTTGCTAGCCATTGCTTCATATAAGAGGAGGATATATTTTAAGGGATAGTGCCAAAGCAAATGCCCAAAATACTAAGAAAAGCAATGAAAAAATACTAGAATAGACTCTTAAAGCCCATTTGAAAAATAAACAGAATCAAATGAAAGGAGCAGATGGTAATGACATAAACAGTTTTCTATGAAGTGATTTTTTTATTCCAAGTGATAAGACATCTACAGATCTGAGGATTTGGAGAACTGATTTGGGCCTGGCATCTAGATTAAAAAATCAGAAATCAAAATCTTATTTAGTGTACCTTTAGAATAAATTTTGAGGTTATGAACACAGAGTCTTAATTTTTGAGGGAGTTCCCTTCGTGGCTCAGCAGTTAATGAATTCTACTAGGATCCAATAGGATTCAGGTTCAATCCCTGGCCTCGATCAGTGTGTTAAAGATCCGGTGTTGCCCTGAGCTGTGCGGTAGGTCTCAGACGCGCCAACGCAGCTCAGATCCCACGTTGCCGTGGCTGTGGCTAACACCAGTGGCTGTAACTCTGATTCAACCCCTAGCCTGGGAACTTCCATATGTTGCAGATGCAGCCCTAAAAAAAGAAAAAAAAAAAGCTTAATTTTTTCTGGGTAATTGAACAAAGAATAGGGATAGGATCATTGGTGTTTTATTCATTCAGTAAACATTTCCTGAGGGCCTGCTGTGTAACAAAGACTATAGGAAGTACCGGGTAAAATGAGGTTACCAAAAAAAGAGAGGACCCAGAGAGCTTAGGATGAGGGAAATGGCTCAGGTCAGTAAATCCATAAAGTTCTCTGCTAAGTACTGTGACATACATAACCACAGGGTGCTAAAAGCAATGTGCTGATGGCAGAATAACTCATAATTACTTTTTTCATTTCAACAAGCCTTGGGCTAAAAAGTTGAAATTAAATTGGAATGTCAAGCTCCAGTTGTTAAATAGGGTAAGGTTCCTCTGGGAATCATTTATTGGGCCTTCCCAGGATCCGTGAATCCACAAAGTAAAGCTTTCTACTAGTGTTCACAGAAAACTTTCGGGAAGTCAAATCCTCTGCTGATAGAAGAATGGCAAGAAAAAAATCTAGAAATCCACTGTGGGGTTCCATACATGTAGTCTTCATGTGAAAAAGAATTAGTAAACCTATATACCCTCCAATATTTACAAGCTACTGATGACTAAGGACTCCTGCAGAAACATCCAGACACCAGCAAGCTGGGCTGCCAGTAGCTCATGGGATATCTTTGAGATTAGGCAAACCTACTCTTTCCTTGGACCATGGCAGCCTGATGCCCAGGTACGTGGTGTGATGAGCAGGTCAACAGAGTGCAGGCTGGATCTCAGTTCCATTGAACCCTTCAGCTGCACATTCTGGTGCAGACAGTAATCTATGTAACCAGCAGTTACAGCAGAGGCCCTGTGGGAAGTTCCTTGGCAAAAACAGCACCTCTCCCCACTGTTCATCTCTCATTTTGTGACCCTTACCTTAACAACTTGGATATGTTTAGCACTATATCTATCCTCCCTACTTGGCCAATAGGACTACACAAGAATTATATGTAGTTTTGTAATGTTGAATATGCATTCAACAAGTATTTATTGATATAATGTTCCTTGAGTGAAGAAATGATGTATTATACATTTATGACAAATGTTGAACACAAATAACTTCACATCAAATAACTTGTAAAATCTATATTTCATTGAGCCATCAGACTTTGTCATTGCATAGATCAGAAACAGTACAGGAATCAGTGATTATCCCAGTTCTATTTAAAAAAACAATTTTCAAGAAGTCTTCTTCAAAAGGACCTGACTCTTAGATGCTAATCCTGGCATTCTTCCCAGCTGACAGCAATTTGGCTCCGTAGTGAGTAATTCAAACCCTTACTTCAGCCAACAGTTTAAAGCTTTGGTTCTCAAGCCTGATTTCAGCACACTGGTGAATTGCATTCAGTTGTGCAGCATTTTGAATGCAACCTTTTTATTACCAGGGTAGTCACATGCAATGAGATGCTCCTTCCTCCTCCTTCTGTCAGAGGAGAAAAAGGCGTCACCATTCATCCCAGGCCACTGTGATAGAGCCAATGGGCCTGGAACCAGCAGCAGCGGCCTCACCTGGGGACTTACTAGATTCTCAAATTCTCAAGTTCCACCACAGAACTAGTGAAACAGAAATTCTGGGATGAAGTCCAGAAGTCGTGGTTTAACAAATCCTCAAAGTAACTGTAATGTACACTCAAGTTTGAGAACTACCATTAAAGATCCATTCCCAGCTGATTAAATGGTCCTCATGTTGTAAATAAGCTCAAGAAAGAATCAAATGCTCCTGAACACAGTAGGCTCAGGCTATTATTTCACACAGAGGATAAAATCATGCTACTAGGAGAAATATGATGAACCTGGACAACGGGGAAAAAATTAATACTTGCAGAGGCAGTTGAATTTGCCCCTAGGTAACTTGAGGCAGAGAAAGAGGTTTGGCTGCAGCCTTCTCTGGCGGAAAGATTACAGAGAAATCTGATCAGCTGCCATCCCCCCCTCCAACAACTGCGGGGCACCACAGTTCTCCCCTCTCCCTTTAGAGCCAGTGAAACATAGAAAGAGGAAAGCCACTCTCAGCGACTATCAAGGTTTAGAGTTAATGGCATAAGATGAGATCTATTCTAGCAGGTTCTCCAGTAAGGATGGGCAGACGGAGGATGTGAGGACACCATGGGGCAGAGCCTCAGAAGGAGTTATGAGCGAGGGCAGGGAGTTCGTAATAAGAGACTGAAGCAAAGTAGGAAACGCTCAAAGACCTGAGAGATTTTGCCTAATGATGTGAAGTCACAAGTCCCAGTGCATTCTAACTATGTCACTTTAGGAATCACTTGACAGCAAAGACAGACTGCTTAGACCACCTTTAGAATTCATTCTGGGAAGGCAGGTGAGGTGGCATTCCATCTGGAAAGACAGCTCCATCCACTCACAGGCAGGGCTTTCTCATTCACTTTCACACTTCAAGCTCAAATTTCATCTGCTAACTAACCCCTAGCTAACTAAAGGCTAGGAGACCTCTGCCCCTGGCGGACCATTGTTGTCACCTTCCGTGTCTCTTTGTTCTCTGTGAAGGAGCCCCGCCCCAGTGGCCTTGCCCAACTGAGCGCTCATAGTCCTGCTCAAGGCTCACCTCACTCACCGTGCCTTATACCTTAACCTAAAACCCAGTGGCAGCCCAGCATGGGACTTGGCACCCTGGAAAAGGAGTATCCCTGATTTTTGTTATTCCTGTCGGGTCAGTCTTCTTAGGACTAGAATGAAGTGAAGAATATTGGAAATTCTAAGAGATAATATTGATACATAAGGCTAATTCTAGGCTAGCCATTTCCTTGAACCAGAGGTGGGGAAGCCCACAGGCCCCTAGCCTGCATTTTTCTTTCTTTTTTTTTTTTTTTTTTGCCACATCATGAGCCGTCTGAGGTGGGGATCTGAATTCCCAGACCAGGATTGAACCTGGGCTGCATCAGTGAAAGCACAGAATCCTAACGATGAGACCACCAGGGAACTCCCTCATTATCCTGCCTTTGAAAAGAAAGTTCTATTGTAGCACAGTCAGACTATTCGTCTGTGTATTATCCATGTCTACCTTCATCTGACAACATCAAAGTTGAGTAGTTGCAGTTAAAATATTTACGACCCTGTGGAGGAGCAAGGTGGGCTTAGGGGTTGAGAGGTACAAATTATTATGTGTAAAATAATCTGCAAGGATAGATTGTACAACACAGGGAATATGGCCCATATATTATATTCTATAAATGGAGTATAAATCACTATCAACTTTACCTCAATAAAAAAGTTTTAAAAATTATCATAAACATTTATAATGTATAAATATTTAAACATTATTAATGTATAAATAAAACCTTATTTTGCAAATTCCAATTGAAAAAAAAGAATGTCAGGCTGATGAAAGCAGTCAAAAGGTAAAAACCTCCAATTATAAGATAAGTAAGTACTAGGAGTATAATACACAAGAGAAATATAATTTACACCGCTGTATATGTGAAAGTTAAAGCAAATCCTGAGTTCTCATCACAAAGAAAAAATATTTTTCTGTTTCTTAATTTTGTATCTGTATGAGGTGATCATTTTTCACTAAACTTGTGATAACTACTTCATGATGTACGTAAGTCAAATCACTATGCTGTACACCTTAAACTTATATTATGCTGTCAATTATATCTCAGTAAAACTGAAAGAAGACAAAGGTGGGGAGCCCTAAACTATTTACCGTCCGGCCTTTTACAGAAGGAGTTATCTGGCTCTGCCTTAGACTCAGCTCTAACTCTTGGGTCTTGGAAGTAATCAAAGCCCTCGCTCTCAGGGCTGCTCTGTTACTGCAGGGACCTTAGTTATATATTGTATAGTCAGGCCACTCAAAATGACTGTTCTCTTGCTCTTTTTACACTGCTTGCTCTACCAGCCCCTGCTTCACCTACACCCTGCTCGCATGAAGATGCTTGCCCCCTGCCCCTTAGGCCAGAGTGGTTCCACCTGCTAGTTTATTAAAGGGAAGCATCTACCCTCGTGAGGCTCATTAACTCTAGGGGCCGTGAGGGGCGTGCCCTGGCTGCTGGTTTCCCTGGTAACTGATGAGCCAACCTGAAGTCAGTTCACCTATAAATAGTAGCCTCCTCCCCCAGGAAGCAAAGATGGCTGCGACGTCTTGCCTACCGTATGCTGCATGTGGTGGCGTGTCTCCAGAACTTCAAATGGGTAAGGTTCCTCCATCTATTAAGCCATCTCTGTGGCTGTCTCTGGGCTCTTTCTTCAGTCTTGAGGTTGGTCAACTACAAGGCTTATAGGCATGTGGGGTGCAGACCAACAATTGTCAAGCCAGCCAAGAGGCCAAGGAAGCTCCCAGGAGCTCTGAGATGTCAGAAAATAAGGACGGGGAACAAAGTTGTAGGGGTGATTCCCAAGTGGCTGTCCACTAGCACGTGGGGCCCTGTGGTAGTTTTCTACTGTGAGAAAGGTCTTTCTCTTCCATTATATTGATGCTATCCTGTTAACCTCAGTCTCTTTCCAGTTTAAAAGCGGCTGCCCCTGCTCATGGTTTGTCTAATTGCAGGGGTTTGCTGAATACAGATTAAATTCAGGGACCTAGATTAGCTACACATGGCAGGCATACCCAGGACAGGCATCACCCCTCAACAATTACGGTCATGGGCTTTAGAGACACTAACTTGGGCAGGCGAACTGGATGTGGTCCATCACCCAGGAGGATTTGGTTGGGGCCTGTGGCAATGGCAAAATGAGAGTACTCTTGGTTTCAGCTATGGAGGGGGCAGAACTATGAGGTAGTGTGATAATTGTTTCTATGGCATAGACAGTGCCTTACAACAGGTGGAAGACGTTACACAAAGCTTACCTGAGTCATCAGACAATGTAGAAAACCACTCTTTAGGGTCACGAGGAGGGTAGGGGTGGAGTGTATGGTCAGGCAACACAAGGTGGTGGTTTTGTTCTGGGTTCAGCCTCTGCTTGACCTACGCTGTACTCTCATGAACGAGCTTATCCCCAGCCCTTTAGGTCAGAATGGCTCCACCTGCTAGTTTATTAAAGGGACACGTCTGCTCTGGTGATGCTCATTAACTCAGTGGGCTGTGAGGGGCGTGCCCTGGTTGCTGGTTTCCCTGGTAGCTAATAAGCCAACCTGACGTCAGTTCCCACTATAAATGATAGCCTCTTCCCCCAGGGAGGAAAGATGGCTGCTGCATCTTGCCCACTGACTGCCACAGGGTGGGGTGTTGCTCCATGAGCTGCTCCAGGTGTGTAATATCTCCCGTCTATTATGCCATTGAAGTTGCTGTCACTGTCCCTGGATTCTTTGGGCAGTTTCAAAGCTTGCAGGCCTGTGGGGTGTGACCCAACACACACACGCACACACACACACACACACACACACATACACACACACATACTGCTGTACCCACTAGTTAATCCCTACATTCTCAGAGAAATAGAACAGCTACCTCTCTTTGCCTTTTTTTCACTCTTAGCTTCTCTGAAGCTACATTTGATGTTTACTTTTCCAAAAAATGATTTTTTTTCTACTCCTTTGCCTGTTTCCATCAATGGCTTCCACCTTGTTTGGCAATTTTTTTTTTCAGTTGATGGTTCATTGCTACTCACGCTAGGTGCTCATCTTGGTGTCCATCTCCAGGGCACTCACAGTGAAAATGTTTTAGAGAGCAGGGCCCTGTGGCACCAACCAGTGACAGTCTAGATCTGTAAGTCTTTCCCCCCCACCCCCACCTTCGAAATGAAGGCTTGTGGATCAGCCTACCTCCTGTACCTGTAAGAATGACTTTATACACCTGTGACCACACGCACACCTACATTGCCTGCTGCTTCTTCAAGACCAAGCTTTTTTAGTCAGTATGAAGTCAATTTTATTACCTTTCATTGTTCTTAGGACTTGAGTTCTTCCTAGCTGGAAAATGCTATAAGATTTAAAAACTTGGTGTGTTCTTTAAAGCACTGTATTACAGCCTCCCCACCCCCCCTTTTTATGAGCATGTGAGCCAGCAGGGTAAGTAGGCTGCATACCTACTATGTGTTTATCATAGATGACTTCGATAATCAAAATATTTGATACTTAAGAATGCATACCTTTTTTAGGATGACCATTTTTACAGGCTATGTGAAAAGACTTTGACTTAGAAAATTTCAGATTGACTTCTTCGAGGATTTCCAGATCCTGGACAACTTTATATACTTTCATTTTTGATAAAAGCTTACTGCTCTCCTCTGAATATAGAAAATACTTTGCAGAATCTCTATTCTGAATTTTAACAGGCCCTTCTTGCCTGTAGTCCTATATTGGTTATATAAGAAAATGTCCTTTTTCATAGGAAATACATGCTAAAGAGTTAAAGGAATAGGGTATTTGCAACTCACAAATGAGTAGAGTAACTGGCCAATAGAAATGCAGTGGAATTAGGCCAACAAGTGATTTTAAATACACCAGTAGCCACATTAAAAAAGGAAAAAATGGAGTTCCCACCATGGCTCAGTGGTTAACGAACCCAACTAGTATCCACAAGGATGCGGGTTTGATCCCTGGCCTCGCTCTCAGTGGGTTAAGGATCCAGCTTTGCCTAGAGCTGTGGTGTAGGTTGCAGACTAGGCTTGGATCTGGCATTGCTGTGGCTGTTGTGTAGGTCAGCGGCTACAGCTCCAATTTGACCCCTAGCCTGGGAACCTCTATATGCAGTGGGTGTGGCCCTAAAGACACACACACACACAGAAACTGTAATTACATTTCTCCCATCCTACCAATGAGAAGATGTATAATATACGAAATACTTAAAGCCCACCAGAGAGCTGAGGTTGAAAACCGAATGAATTCAATCCAGGAAATGAAAGCCTCTCCTGGAAGAGAGAGGTCCTAACGACTCCTTTCGTCTCTGGCAGGCCATGGGAATAGGACAGTACCAGGAGTGGGAAGCTTCCATAGCTGCAGGTAACGAGAAAACAGCTGAACTTAAAATGAAATTCTAAAGATTATCTGGGAGCCTACCTGGCCTGTTAAAATCCCTAGAGACATAACCCTCTTCATGAGCTTTGATGCAGTGCTTACAAAAGACTGGGGCAAAACGGGGGAGCTGAGATACCCACCCACAGAGGAACAGATCCATGGGTCCAACTAAAGTCTGAGGGCGAAAACAGAGAATAGTGTAAAACCACAGGCACTCTCGGCCTTGCACTGCTTTTCAGAGTTTTCAGCTGGGGGAGGAGAACCAGCTATGAGAGAGACCCTCCCACCCAGCCCCCTGCTGAGGTGCAGCGTGGGGCCTGCTGCAGAATGAACAAAGAACTAATATAGGCTCTTCAGGCATACAGATCCTGAGTATATCAAAGATGTTTTAAGGCAACCCTTGAATAATGGATGAATCTAAAATAAGCATAAAGCCCAGCCCAGCTCAACAGACTAGATTGACTCAACCTCCAGCACTAACATCCTATCAGAAAGGGACATGAGCCTTTCTGGACATAAAGTTTGTTTTGGCCTCTTCAGTTTTTTAAACGTGGTATATATATCCTGTGTCTGACAAAACTATGAGGTATGCAGGAAAACATAACCTTGTCAAGAGGGTAAATAGTAAAATATAACCCAAATATGGCCAAGTTGTTGAAATTACTAGATAGGGACTCTTAAAAAATATATATATATTAATGGATCTAGTTGAGCAGGTGGACATGAAAACACAGATGTTGCATTTTTAGCAGCGTAAGGGAAGCTATAACAAAGGGCCAAAGAGAAAAGCTAGAAATAGTCTCAGAGATTAATACTTTGGTAGGTTTATCAGTGGACTGAATACAACTAAGGAAGGAATCTGTAAACGTTTCAGACAAGTCAGTAGCAAAAAGGAATAAAGCACTGAGATCTGTGAGTCATTGTCAAATGGCCTAACTTACTTTAATTGTGGGTCTAGGAAAAAGAATGGGGCAGAACATTTGAATTTTTCAGAATTAATAAAACATGCATGCATCTCTAGATCATAAACCTCATACGAAGATCGAAAACCACACAGAGATATATCATTATCAAAATGCTAAGTGAAAATAAAGGGAAATTTTGAAAGCAGAGGAAAATAGGCTACCTAAGGGGGGAACATTATTCAAGTGATGTCTGGAGTTCCCCTGTGGCTCAGTCGGTTAAGGATCTGGCATTGTCACTGCTGCAGCTCAGGTTGCTGTTGTGGTCTAGGTCAATCCCTGGCCCACAGGTACAGATAAAAAGGAAAAAAATAACTTCTCATCAAAAACCATGGAAACCAGAGGGAAAGTAAATGCAATTGTAGTTTTATTAAATATTACCAGAATTCCCTCAGAACTGTGCAAACTTAAGATCCCACCAGCAATGTAAGAGTGCCTATTTCCCTACAGCTTTGACAAAAGAGTATGTTTTTCTAATCTGAGAGAAATAGTATCTCAGTGGAGTTTAAATTTGATTAGTCAAGTCAAACTTTATTGCATGTTTAAGGATCAATTGTTTTATTTTTGGAGGAATTGTTTCTTCATATACTTTGTTTATGCCTTCTCCCCTTGACTGTTAAGAGTGTTTAATATATTGGAGTTTCTGTCATGGCTCAGCGGTTAACGAACCCCTCTAGCATCCACAAAGATGCAGGTTCGATCCCTGGCCTTGTTCAGTGGGTTAAGGATCTAGCGTTGCCCTGAGCTGTGGTGTAGGTCGCAGACGCGGCTTGGATCCCGCGTGGCTGTGGCTGTGGTGTAGGCTGGCACCTACAGACCTGATTTGACCCCTAGCTTGGGAACCTACCTATGCCATGGGTGAGGCCCTAAAAAGACAAAAAAAGAAAAAAAGTTAATACATTAAGCATACTGACCTTTTGCTTTTGACTATTTAACTGTTGCAACGTGTCAGCCTGACTTTGACTTGGTGTGTGGTATTTTTACTCTACAAATATATTTAATGTCATGTGTCTATTTTTTTGGCTACGTCTAGACTTTCAGTTATACTTAGAAAGCCACCTCAAGATAAAGATGAATTCACTCAAGTTTTCCTCCAGCTCTTGTGTGCTTTCATTTTTTTTTTTTACATCACTAGTGCATTTTCAATTTATACTTAGATTTATGCTTCACACCATGTATATTTTTCCAAATGGCCAACCAGTTCTAGCAGCATCTATTAAAACTCTGTCCTGGTCTCAGTGACTTGAAATGCCACCTTAAAGATTTCATTTGAGCTTCTACTGATACACCTGTGTATTCATGTGCTATTAACAGTTTTATACTTTATAGTAGGTTTTAGTATGGGAGGGGTAGTATGCTAGTCCTCATCACTTTTCTGAGTAGATTTCTGACTGTTCTTCATATGGAACAGTGTATCAATTTGGGGGAGGACAGAGTTAAATTTATAATAAATGTAAGGAGAACTGACATATTTACAATGGTGAGTTATTCTCTTCAAATGTGAGAGATGTCATTTTTATCAAAATTTTCTTTAGGGTTATAAAGTTTTCCTTATACAATTTGTGTATTTCTGATTGTTACATAAAGTTTGTATTTCTGATTAAATGTATTCCTAATTTATTTTTCTCGCTACTAGAATTTTCTTATGTCTGGTTGGTTATTGTTTGTATAGATGAAGCCTAATGATTTCTACATGCTCACTTTATATACTGCTATGGGATATAATCACTGATTATATAACTGATAACAATTATAAATTTTATATCCATTTTGTCACTGATTGTCTAGGGTTTTCCAGGTACACCATATCATGTACAACTAGCTAACAAACTTTTTGTGGAAATGGTAGTTGATGATAACATTTACATATAAAGGTGGTGAACCTAGAAGAGCCAAAACAAAAAAATTAATAAGGTGGACTTAATACTACCTGGTTTCAGGTTTCATCGCAAACCCCAGTAATGATCGCATGGCATTGATGTGAGGGTGTTTAAATAAACAAATGGGTTAGAACAGACATCCTAGAAATGGACCTATACAGTACACAGTTATTGATTAATCTTGGTGACTTCATTGGTAAGTGAGAGAAATTTTTTTAAATGGTGCTAAATAGCTGGATACAGATGTGGGGGGGGGAAACCTTGACTATTAGTGTCTCCTGATCATTATGAATCTTGTGTTTTTTTTTCATCATCTGAAATATTTATAAGGTTTGCAATTCCTTATCTGCATTCCAAAATCCAAAAATCCCGAAAAGACACAAATTTCTTTCTAAATCTTTTGGTGCCCAAACCCAGCTGAACCTGAATTTGTGTGGCCACAAACCTAATCTGAAATGACTTGAGACAACTTATGTAGTCTCCACATAATTTACTATATTCATACATTTCACTGCAGATAATATTGATTACAGATTGTTATCCAGACTCTGCTAATGGTACCCCATACTATTCGGTATATGCAACTTCTTACCTCACTAAAGCCCCCAAAGTTGTGAATTCATACATATTAGAAATGCAATAATACATGTCAAACAGTATATTGTTTAGCAGACAATAACTCGGTATGTGTTTACTACTGCTACCTCCACTACTGTTAATATTATTACCATTATTATAAATTGTACAAGTAGCCAAAAGGATTACTTCTAAGTGTTTAATAATAATGTCAGTAACAGCTTGGAGGACTGGTTCGCTGTCCACAAGTGAACTGAGACTCTGTCATCCACAGGGAAGTGGCGTTGATGATTCCATGGAGACCTCCTTGGGGAGAAGGCATTCCCCTCCCAGGTGGAGATTTTCTTTGCATTGCTAATTTTAGGGAATATGAAGAGATTAAAAGATGACAGATTAAAAGACAGGACACAATTAGGAAAAAAGTATCATCTGAAAAGCATTTACTTTGCAGAGGAGTGAGCAGGAAATACAGCAAGAACGGGGAATGGAAAGAGTCAGGAGAGAGCAGCTCCTTTCTAGAAATGCCTTCTTGTCATGAGGTGATAAGCATGAGTCATGACCAATGAGTATAATTGTGTGAACTTTTAAGATCCAATGAGGAACTTGGAAAAATTAGCCATAGCAAAAGCTGTAAATGGATAGTCTTTATTTTGTTCATAGTTTGCTTTGCTGTGAGAGAGGTTTTTAGTTAGGCCACATTTGGTTTTGCTCTTGTTTCTTTTGCCTTAGGAGTCTGATCAAAGAAAGTTTTGCTGCAATTGCATGTCAGAATGTTAATTTATGTATTCTTGTAGAGGTTTTATGATTTCATATCTTTAGGTCTTTAAACAATTTTCAGATTTTTTTTAGTGTGAAGGAGTGTTCTCATTTCTTTGATTTACGTGTGGATGATTTACTTGTGGCTGTCCAGCTTTCCCAACACCATTTGCTTAAGAGACTGTCTTTTCTCACTTGTGTATTGCCTCCCTTGTGGAAGATTGACTGTGTGGTTATGGATTTATTTCTGGGCTCTCTGTTATTCCATTGATCCATGTCTGTTTTTGTGCCAATACCATGCTGGTTTGATTACTGTAGCTTTGTAGTACTGTCTGAAGTCTGGGAGGATTATGCCTTCAGCTTTGTTCTTTTCCCTCAGGATTGCTTTGGCAATTCTGGGTCTTTCGTGGTTTCATATAAATTCTAGAATTCTAGTTCTGTGAAAAATGTCATAATTTGATAGGGATCATATAAAATTTGTAGATTGCTTTGGGTAATATGGCCTTTCTAACAGTATTCTTCAGATCTACGCGCATGGGATATCTTTCCATCTCTTTGACACATCTTCAGTTTCTTTTAGCAGTGTTTTATAGTTCTCAGTATATAGGTTTTCACTTCCTTGGCTAGGTTTACTCTGATGCATTTTAATTCTTTTGATGCCATTTTAAACAGTGTTTTTTACTTTTCTGATATTTCGTTGTTAGTGTAAAGAAAACAGATCTCTGTATATTAATCTTGTATCCTCTTACTTTGCTGAACTAATTTATTCTAATTTTTGTGTGGAGTCTTCAGGGTTTTCTATGTAGAATATCAGGTCATCTGTACATAATGACAGTTTTACCTCTTCCCTTTCATTTTGTATACCTTTTTTATTTCTATTTCTTGTCTGCTTGGTGTGACTAGGACTTCAATACTATGTTGAAAAGAAGTGAGAGTGGGCATCTTTGAACAAAAAGACAGCTTACAGAAAGGGAGGAAATATTTACAAATGATGCAACTGACAAGGGGTATTTTCCAAAATACACAAATAGCCACACAACTCAATAACAAACAACCCAATCAAATTGGCAGATCTAGACATTTCTCCTAAGACATAGATATGGTCAACAGGCACATGAAAATATGCTCAACATCTCTATTAGAGAAATGCAAATCAATTACATTGGTCAGAATGGCCCTCATCAAAAAGTCTACAAATAAATGCTAGAGAGGGTTGGAGAAAGGAAGAAGGCTCCTACACTTTTGGTGGGAATGTAAATTGATGTAGCAACTGGAGAACGGTATGGAGTTTTCCTAAACTAAAAGTAGTTACTGTATGATGCAGCAATCCCACTCCTGGGCATATATCCAGAAAAGAAAAACACTCTAATTGGAAAAGATACATGCACCTTAACGTTCATGGTAGCACTACTAGTGATAGCCAAGAAATAGAAGAAAGCTGAATGTTCATCAACAGGTGAATAAAGATGTAGTGTGTGTGTGTGTGTGTGTGTATGTATGTATAGTGGAATAATTACTCAGTTATGAAAAATGAAAGATGCCATTTTCAGCTTAGTTGGACCTAGAGAATATCATGCTAAGTGAAGTGTCAGACAAATATTATCACTTCTATATGGAATCTAAAAAAATACAAATGAACTTATAACACAGACTTACAGATATTGGTAAACACATTTGTTTTCTAAGGGGAAAAGGATGTGGGCAGGGAAAAATTAAGAGTATAGAATTAACAGATGTACACTACTATATATAAAATAGATGAGCAGCAAGGATTTAGTGTACAGCTCAGGGAACTATATAGAATGGCTTTTTTTTTTTAAGGCCACACCTGCTGCATATGCAGGTTCCCAGGCTAGGGGTCTAATTAGACCCCAGTAGCCACTGGCCTATGCCACAGCAACGGCAGATCCTAGACATGTCTGTGCTCTATACCACAGCTCACGGCAATGCTGGATTCTTAGCCCACTGAGTGAGGCCGGGGATTCGACCTGCTTCCTCATGGATGATAGATTCATTTCTGCTGAGCCACAACAGGAACTCCTAGAATAGCTTTAATAGAAAACAGCCTGTAGTGGAAAATAATCTGAAGCAATATGTGTGTGTGTGTGTATGTAAAACTGAATCACTTTGCTGTATACTTGATACTAACACAGTATTGTAAATCCACTGTACTTCAATTTAAAGTAAAAACAAAGCTGTACAATTGTCTCAGGACACTAAGAAAAGCAGGTGGCTTGGATTTTGCAGAACTGAGTGGACTAAATAAATCCACTTAGCAATAGTGTGATTAAAATTCTGTTTCAAAGGGGATGTGTGAGAGAAGGCAAAAGGACGATAGCAAAGAGATTTTATGCATAATAAGGACCTTGATAAAGGAGTCATCCGTTTTCAGGACAGATGCAACAGAACAAAAATAGGCTCAGATACAAGGGATCCGTGGAAAAAAGAAACCAAACTTGACCAGAAATGTGTCTGTTCTCTTCATTAGGTATGAGAACTTATACCAGCTCCTTCCTGAGACCCACTATACATCCTTTTCAGTTAGTTGTCCTGGACTCAATGTTTGTGTCCCCTTCAGATTCACATATTGAAGCTCTAACCCTCAGTATGATTGTATTTGAAGATGGAACCTTTGGGAGGTGAGGGTTAGATGAGGTGATGAGGATAAGATCCATGACAGGATGTGCCCATCTTAAGAGAAGTGACACCAGAGAGTTCTCTTCCTTTTCACTGTGTGAAGACACAGGAGAAAGATCATTGTGGAGTTCCCATCGTGGCTCAGTGGTTAACGGATCCGACTAGGAACCATGGGGTTGCGGGTTCGATCCCTTGGCCTTGCTCAGTGGGTTAAGGATCCGGCGTTGCCCTGAGCTGTGGTGTAGGTTGCAGACGTGGTCTGGATCCCGCGTTGCTGTGGCTGTGGTGTAGGCTGGCGACCACAACTCCAATTAGACCCCTGGCCTGGGAACTTCCATATGCCACGAGTAAGGCCCTAGAAAAGACAAAAAAAAAAAAAAATTTTTTTTTTGCAAGCCAGGAGCTCTCAACAGGAACCAAACACTGGACATATTGGTCTTAAACCTCTTAGCTTCTTAGAACTGTGAGAAAATAAATTTTCTGTTGATCAAGCCATCCAGCCAATGGCATGGTGTTACGGCAGGCTGAGCAGACCAAGGGTTTAACAATACACTTATATCTGTTTGCTCGTTCCAGCATATGAGTTGAGTCATTTCAAGTGAATCCTATTGTCCTTGTTCCAAAGCAAGAGCCCCTTAAGGTATTTTTATGTTTATGTGGATTGAGCGCACCCTTAGTGTTGAAGCCCAGAGAGATCAAACCAGGGAAGCAGCATCCCTTACATAATAGTGTCTTAGTAAAGATTACTCTTTCCCTGGGAATACTACAAATTAAACAAGGAAATGAGGATAAAAGAGCTAAAGAGGCCAACTTCTCTGCTCAATTTAAACTGGTAATAGATATTGGAAGAAGGCAGGAATTCTTAGGCTGAAGTCTTTGGTGGCTCGCTGCCTCCACCTTGTGGGTATTTGGAGATATAACAGGGCTGTTGATTAGGCTTTTTTTTTTTTTTTTTTTTGCTTTATAGTTCTTTATCACCACTCTCACTATGTACCCTCCATTCGTGATTAAAAAAAAAAAAATTAGTAGACCAGTAGTATGGGAGAACTTCGTTTATATGATAGTCTATTTACAAAAAAAAATCTACAGCATACACTGTTCTTTGAAATGTTGAAAGTTTTTGCTTTGAGGCCAGAAACAAGCAGATTATGTATGCCTCCTAGCACTAGTTCTATTTAACATTGTACTGGAAGTCCTATCCAATGCATGTGGCAAGAAAAAGGGACAAAAAGCTATAATACTGGGAAGAAAAAATACAATTCATTCTTCAGATTATCTGATTATAAACAGAGAAACATTTTAATTTACAAATAAATTATTAAACTTGTAAAAGTTTTGCAAGTTTGCTGATACAAGGTAAATTTTTAAAAAGCACTTATAACTTTACAAGCAACTAATGCTTAGAAAGTTAGACAATCTTAAACCATTTATAATATCCAGAATTATCAAATACTAAAAATAACTAAAGAAAATGTGTAAGACCTCTAGTTAGAAACTCATTATTGGGGAAATCATTAAAGGATTTCAATGAAGGAAGTGAGATCTATTTTTTGTGGATCAGAAGACTCTATATTATAAATCAGAAAAATGGGTGAGAGATGTGCATATCTAAATGGCCACTAAAAACTGAAAAAGTGCTGAGGCTTATTAGCAATCCAGGAATGAAATCAGGTCTTCTGAAGTTCATCTCCGGATTCAATGCAAACCCAAACAAAATTCCCACAGGTTTTTAAAATGAAACTGGTTGTAAAGTTGCTAGAGAAATGCAAAGTTCTGAGGTCTACTTGATGAAGAATAAAGGAGGACTGACTCCCCCTGAATATCATAATTTTGGCTTAAGGATAGAAATTGACAATGGGACATGATAGAGAACCAAAAAAAGATGAAGAGATAAAAAGGACGTTTGATTTACAATTAACAGTAGGTATTGCAGAGGAGTTGCTTTCCACAAATAATGCTGGGCAATTGGTTATTCAGAACGGACAATATTAGATGGCTAACAAAAGCGAATTCCGAGTATAAGACTGTTATGGACTGAATGTGTCTGCCTCCAAAATCATTTGTTGAAACCCACACTCCTTGTGATGGTATTTGGCGGTAATTAGGTGTAGATGAAGACATGAGGGAGCAGCCCCCATCATGGGATTAGTCTGCAGGGCCCATGCTTTTTGTCGTGTGAGGACACAGCGAGAAGATGACCGTTTGCAAGCCAGGAAGAGAGCTCTCACCAGGAATCAAGTGCCAGCACCTTGATCCTAGTCTTCCAGCCTCCAGAGCTGTGAGAAATAAACATCGTCTATTTGAGCCACCTAGTCAGGGTATTTTGTTACGGCAGCCCAAGCTGATTATGACAAAGACCTACTTGTGAAAGGTAGAAGAATATGGATCTTCATGACCTCAGGATTGCAAAAAAATTTTAAAAGAACAACTATAGAGAGACTGATAACTTGAACTGTATTAAAATTTAAGAACTCTCATTCATCAAAAGACTCCATTAAGAGGGTGAAAATGCAAGTCAAAAATTGGGAGAAGATATTTGCAACACCCATAAGCAAGAAGAAGAATTACCTACAGACTATATTAAGAATTCTTACCAACAAATAGGGGAGAAAAGAAAAATGGGCAAGAGATATGCATTTCCAAATGGCCACTAAAAATTGAAAAAGTACTGAGGCTTATTAGCAACCCAGGAATGAAATAAGAGACCACTCTATACGCATGAGAATGGCTACAATTAAAAAGTCTAACAAGACCAATTTGGGGTGGGAATGTGGAGGAACAGGTGCCCTCTTCACTGTTGGTCAGAGTGTATCTTGGTATCTTGATCTTAGAAAACACCTTGGCGTTGTCAATTGAACGTGAATATTTGAATTCCTGTTATCAAGCAATTCCGCCCCATAGGTTTAGGTATGTACAACGTATGTGAGTGCACCCTAGGATGGAGGGTCAAAAGTGTGTATAACAGCAGTATTTTAAATGTCCAAATGTCCAAAGTGGAAACAACACAAATGTCCATCAGGAACAGAAACGGGGAGCTCCCGTTGTGGCTCAGCAGGTTAAGAACCAGACATAGTGTCGTGAGAATGCAGATTCAGTTGCTGGCCACACTCAGTAGGTTAAGGGTCTGGCATTGCTGCAAGATGCTGCATAGCTTCCAGATGCGACTTGGATCTGGTGTTGCCTTAGCTGTTGTATAGGCCGGCAGCTGTAGCTCCAATTCCACCCCCAGCCCAGGAACTTCCATATGCCACAGATATGGCCCTAAAAAAGAAAAAAAAAACAGAAAAACTATATACATTGTGGCATATTCAACCAGTGGAACACAAAAATGTGGAGTCTTACAAATTCAGTGTTGATCAAAAGCCAGAAAGAAATATATGCACTGTACAGTTCTATTTATATTTGCTATAAAAAGACAGCAAGACCGCATACATGTTTATGTAGAGGTTTAAAGCATAGTGCAAAAAGAAATGGTTATATTCACTTCTTACATTCACTACTAGAAAGAATAGTGGCTACTTTTGAGAGGGGGGGTCGTGTTTTGAAAAGGACATGTGGAATTTTTCTGGGGTCCTTGTAATGTTCTCTTTGACCTGGGAGATTGCAAGCATGCTAAATTTAACGTAAGTCCTTAAAATATGTATATTCTGTCTATGTTTCTGCACGGGTATTGTGTGTCACAATACAAAAAGGTCAGCAAATACATTTTAACATCCAAGGCAAAACAATTAGGTATGTGCTCTTTGCTCAGGCTAAGACCCTTGCAAAATCAAATTCAGATACCGCATCTCCAAGCCTGGCAGCATTAGTCTTCTTTTTGTCACTCTAAAAACAGTAATAATAGTAGGAATAACAATGGCTAATATTTACGTCAAGTACTACTATAAATGCTTTCCACATATTTTATTTAGCCCTTATTCACCCTAGGAAGTGGGTATTGTTATTATGTCCATGTTACGAATGAAAATACAGGAACAGAGAGGTTAGTTGACAGCTTGTAAGGGACACAGAATTCCAGATCCTGAGCTCTGAATCACCACAGCGTAGCTTCATCCCTCCTGTGGCCTCAGCGTCCTACAGGATGCTTATCCCTGCCAGTTTGACTCTAGGTTTGAAGATCTTATAGATTTGCAGCATTAGGGGCAGAGAAGGCTCTGAGGTCATCTTGCTGAGCTGACTCGACCGCATTTGGATCTGAGTTGCCAACCCTAGATGGGGTGATACCTGTTAGAACTAAATGCAAGAGGCTTTTCATGTCCTAGTAAGATCATTCACTTACAAATGATCACGTACAAATCACTTAAAATGTATAAGCCTTAGGTTTAAGTCCTGAGTGAACAAACACTTGGATTTTCTCTTAAGGTGAAATGTGTTTTATCTTCATTTCTCCATTATGAGGCTCACTTTCTGTGTGGATTTTTAAAACTTGCTTTTGCAGTGAATTCTGAACGTATTCACAGCTGTGCTCGATGTCATGCAATTGTTCTCCCAGAAATAAGATTTGATATTTACACTCATTAAAAAGATTGTTTTTAGCCTGCAGAAAGTATTAACAAGATACTCATTCGTGAGCAGGTATAAGAATGGAGGGGTAAATAGCAGGTAAAGAGTACAATGGCACAGTCTTTCAACTCCACGGTGTAAAGGAGTTCAATACAATTTGAGGGAGGAGGAGGAGGGGAAATGTTGATGATGATGTGGTTGTAGGAATAAAGGGAAGACACAGACTCTTCATTTGAAATAACCCTCAGAAAGCAACACATATTTCAAGTAACGAGCCACCTCACAGAACTGCTGAGAAACAGTAGCGCATATATTGAACAGGCTTTGATACACTGGGGTCCTATTAATGATTCGAACAAAATTATGCTTGTTTCAGAGTCTTATGGGTCCTCTGAATAGTCCAGATCTAGTTTTGGAAAAATACACAAGTTTGCATAGCACATGATTCCAAACAACCGGTATTACGGGACATAATTGTGGAGGCCTGGTTGTTTTTCATTTAGGCTGAAAGCTTGAATAACACAGCCCATTTAGCCTTTCTTGCTCCTTCTACCCTTTGTTATACATTTTCTGAGAGAATAAATCCCAGTGTAGGAGGAGGCACGACGAGGGCATCCAGGACTTAGGAAAGATTATACGCTGTGTGCAGAAAATGCCCAGCGTTAAAATGAAGGTGAGAAAGGATTTCTTGGCTGGCTGAGTTTCCTTTAATCCCATTTTCTGTGGCCTTGAATAGCATGAGGGCTCAGAGGGAGGGTTAGAAGGAGTTAGGGAGAGAGAGGGAAAACCAGGGCAGTCAAAAGTGTGCCAATATTCCCACAGAATTGCTCAGTCAGGAGACTTTCAAACTGATGGAGGGGTAATGTTAAAATATTGGTGGAACTTTCTACTGTAAATTAAGTTACTCTGAGAGAAAAAAAGCTGTTGTGTTTCACTCCTATTTTGTCCTGGGCACTTTATTATGCTATAAGAAAATCTTCCAAATCCTTTAAACATACCCGAGTTTAGGGTTTAAAATGCACTTTCACTATTTTTTCCTCACCATGTTTCTTATACTTTGGATGCCTAAGGACAGCATTTGAGTGACAGCGTGGAGAGGTAGAAAAAGAATAAGGTGTAGAATGAGACATAGCTCCAATCCTATCTCTGGCTTTTTAACAAATGAGATTTGGGTAGGTTCCTTAATTTTGTTTTTTTTGGAAATTTTAATTTTTTTAATTAAATGATAGCTGACTTACAATGCTGTGCCAATTTCTGCTGTACAGCAAAGTGACTCAGTTATACATATACTTACATTCTTTTTTATATTATTTTCCATCATGGTCTATCCCAGGAGATTGTTCCCTGTGCTGCAACAGCAGGACCTTGTTTATTCATTCTGAATGTAATAGTTTGTATCTACTAACCTCAAATTCCCAGTCCATCCCACTCCTTTCCCCTCTGCTTGCCAACCACAAGTCTATTCTGAGTCTGTTTCTAATTTGTAGATAGGTTCATTTGTGCCATATTCTAGATTCTACATGTAAGTGATATCATTATATGGTAGTTGTCTTTCTCTTTCTGACTTCACATAGTATGATAATCACTAGTTGCATCCATATTGCTACAAATGGCATTTTTTTTCTTTTTATGGCTGAGTAGTATTCCATTGTATGTACCACATTTTTTTTTCCTTTTAACTCTTTTTTATTGGTGTATAGTTGACTTACACAATTGTGTTAATTTCAGGTGTACAGCAAAGTAAATCAGTTATACATATACACCTGTCCATTGCTTTTTAGATTATTTCCTTATATGTTACCACACAGTAGTGAGTAAATATCCCTGTGCTATACAGCAGGTCCTTGTTACCTGTCAATGTATACACACTGCTATATATAGAATAAATACCATCCCCATGATTTATTCCCCCCCCCACTGCCATATTTCCCCTTTGGTAAACATAAGTTTGGTTACAAAATCTTTGAGTCTGTTTCTGTTCTGTGTGTTCTATTGTATAATTTCTGTTAGATTCCATATATCAGTGATCTCGCATGATATTTGTCTTTCCCTGTCTGACTTATTTCACTTAGTATGATAATCTCTAGGTCCATCCATGTCACTGCAAATGATTATTTCATGCTTTTTTATGGTTGAGTGATATTCCGCTGTGTATATGTACAACATCTTCTTTATCCATTCCTCTGTTGATGGGCATTTAGTTTGCTACCATGTCTTGGCTGTTGCAATGAACATTGGGTTTCATATATCTTTTTGAATTATGATTTTTTTTTGGATATATGCCCAGGAGTGGGATGGCTAGATCATACGTAGTTCTATTTTGAGTTTAAGGAATCTCCATACTGTTTTCCATAGTGGTTGCACCAGCTTATATTCCCACCAACAGTGAGGGAGGGTCCTCTTTTTTTGTCATAGGTTAATTGCCCATATGTGTGTAGGTTTATTTCTAGGCTTTCTATCCTGTTCCACTTATTAATATTTCTGGGGTGTTTTTTTTTTGTGCCTGTACCATACTGTTTTGATGACCCTAGCTTTGTAGTATAGTCTGATGTCAGGGTGCTTGATTCTTCCAGCTCCATTTTTCTTTCCCAAGATTGCTTTGGGCATTTGTGTTTCCGTACAAATTTTAAAATTATCTGTTCTAGTTCTGTGGAAAATGCCATCGGTAATTTAATAGCAATTGCATTGAACCTGTAGATTGCTTTGCATAGGATAGCCGTTTTGATGATATTAAGTCTTCCAATCCAAGAATGTATATCTTTTCATCCGTTGGTGTCATTTTTTATTTCTTTCGTCAGTGTCATAGTTTTCAGTGTACAGGTCTTTTGCCTCCTTGGGTAGGCTGATTCCTCAGTATTTTCTTTTGCTGCACTGGTAAATGGGCTTGTTTCCTTAATTTCTCTGATTTTTCATTTTTAGTGTATAGGAGTGTAAGAGACTTCTGTGTATTAATTTCATATTCTGAAAGTTTGCCAAATTCATTGATGAACTCTAACAGTTTTCTGGTAGTGTCTTTAGGATTTTCTATGCATAGTATCACGTCATCTGCAAAATGTGACCATTTTACTTCATTTCCAATTTGGATGCCATGTCTTTTTCTACTCTGATTGCTATAGCTAGGACATCCAAAACTATGTTGAATGAAAGTGGTGAGAGTGGACATTCTTTCTTGTTCATGATCTTATAGGAAATTCTTCCAACTTTTCACCATTGAGAATGATGTTGACTGTGGGTATGTCATATATGGCCTTTATTATGTTGTGGTAGATTTCCTCTGGCTCCACTTTCTGTAGAGTTTTTATCATAGGTGGGTGTCGAATTTTGTTGAAGGCTTTTTCTGTAACTATTGAGGTGATCATATGGTTTTTAGTTAATTTGTTAATGTGGTATATTATACTTTGATTTGCAGATGTTGAAAAATCTGTGCATTCCTTAGATAAATCCTACTTGGTTATAGCGTATGATCCTTTTAGTATGTTGTTGGATTCAGTTCATGAGTATTTTGTTGAGGATTTTTTGCATCTGTGTTCCACAGTGATATTGGCCTCTTAATTTTCCTTGTTTGTCGTATCTTTGGTTTTGGTATGAGAGTGATGGTGACCTCAAATAATGAGTTTTGGAGTGCTCCTTCCTCTACATTTTTTTTTTGAATATTGCCAGAAGGATAGGTGTTAACTATTTTTTAACTATTTGATAGAATTCACCTATGAAGCCATCCAGTTCTAGACATTTGCCTGTTAGAAGCTGTTTTTTTTTTTTAATTATACTTGATTTACAATGTTGTGCCAACTTCTGCTGTACAGCAAAGTGACTCAGTCATGCATATTATATATACATTTCTTTAAATATTATTTTCCACCATGGCCCATCCCAGGAGATTGGATATAGTTCCCTGTGTTATACAATAGGACCTTGTTGTTTATCCATTCTAAATTTAATAGTTTGCATCTACTAACTTCCCCACCCCCGGCAACCACAAGTCTGTTACTATTCTGTAAATAGGTTCATTTGTGCCATATTTTAGATTCCACTTGTAAGAGATAACATACAGTATTTGTTTTCCTGACTTCACTTAGTATGAGAGTCTCTAGTTCCATTCATGTTTCTCTGAATGGCATTATTTTGTTCTTTTTAATGGCTGAATAGTATTCCACGGTGTATATATGGACCACATCTTAATCCATTCATCTGTCAGTGGACCTTTAGGTTGTTTCCATATCTTGGTTATTGTGAATAGTGTTGCAGTGAGCATAGGTGTGCATGTACCTTTTTGATTTATAGTTTTGTTTGGATATATTCCCAGGAGTGGGATTGCTGGATCATATGGTAATTCTATTTTAAGTCTTCTGAGGAACCTCCATACTGTTCTCCATAGTGGCTATGCCAACTTACATTCCCACTAACAATGTAGGAGGGTTCCCTTTTCTCCATACCCTCTCCAGCACTTTTTTTTTTTTTGTAGACTCATCAGTGGTGGCCATTCTGCAGGTGTGAAGTGGTACTTCATTGTAGTTTTGATTTGCATTTCTCTAATAATCAGTGATGCTGAGCATCTTTTCATGTGCCTACTGGCCATCCATATGTCTTCTTTGGAGAAATGTCTATTTAAGTCTTCTGCCCATTTTTCGATTGGATTTTTATTGTTACAGTTGAGTTGTATGAGTTCTTTTCATATTTTGGAGATTAAGCCCTTGTTAGTTGTGTCATTTGCAACTGTTTCCACTCCCTAGATTGTCTTTTTGTTTTATTCATGGTTTCTTTTACTGTCAAAAGCTTGTAAGCTTGATTGGTCCCATTTGTTTATTTTTATTTATATTGCCTTTTGGGAGACTGATCTTATAAAATGTTGGTACAATTTATGTCAGAGGATGTTTTACCTATGTTGTCTTCTAGGAGTTTTATGATGTCATGTCTTTTAAGTCTTTAAGCCATTTTGAGTTTATCTTTGTGCACAGTGTGAGGGTGTTCCCTAATTTTTGAGCCTCTGTTTCTTCATCTGCAAAACAGTAAATGACTCTACTATTGCCTGTCTTGCAAGAACTTTGTGGAAATTCAGTGAAAAATGCATGTGAACAAATCATAAGCCAGCCTTGTATCAGACACAGCCAGCCTTCAACCTGTAGAAGTTATGATTACTTTTTTACTCCACGAGCCACGAAGGGAACTCCATGATTACTTTTTAATCTTCCTATTCATTTATATATGAGGTGAGGACTAAACTTTGATTCCCACCCCTTTCCAATTTTAAGATAATTTATTAAACTGACAAAGCAAAGGAGGGGTAGGGACCTCAATCACAGATTCATAAAAGTCTTCTTTATAGGTTTATGAGCACAATCCAAAAAGAAAAAAAAAATGGGGACAGGAATGACTTATCCCTAGCTTTTTTCTCTTTTTTTTTTCAAGATAATTCAATTTGACTTTATTTATCATTGTCATTAGATTTTGCCTTTGAATATTCATGTTGTGACTGTTATTTTTTTCTCAAGAATTTTTCATATGCTGAGTATTTGACCCTTGGAGTGACAGCAGAATTTATTTTTTTGATCTAGGTTTTTTTTTCTCCCTTCAATACTTATCTTGAGAAACAAGGAAGCAAATAGTGCCAGAATGACCAAATTAGAAATCCCATTTGAGATAAAAGCACAAAGCAGTATTGGATGGCACGTTAGTCCACGTGAAGATGATTTTTGTTTTCAAGAATCCATAGTGTTTGCAGGGAATGAAATAGAAATGTTAAAATGGCAGCATAAATGTTTCAATTAAGCCAGTGGACCAGCACGGGCGTGGGAGGTCTAATTAGACCCCATGGATATCAGTAATGTCTAGCAGATCTAGGGATGGCTTCTATTTCTGGAGAGGATAGCTTTGCAGAAAGTTGGCTGTGCTGCCTGCAAATGGCAAGTCACCATAGAGGTTTCTTTTTCTCCCTGAGAATGTTTGCAAATGGAGAGGTATTTTACTGAGGTTGTATCTCATTACAAAATTCATCTCACTGTCAGTTTCTAGTGAAACTGGGAAAGGGCAGGGGGAGCGAGAAGGAGAGGGCCTGAGTGTGCTCAGGCAGGGGTCGAAGCTTTGCCTAGCGCCTGCCTCTTACCGGGCCTCTCTCAAAGCCCAGAGTCATATCCCCTGGGTTGTTTGAATTCCAGATAAATTGAGGAGCTATGTCTCCATGGGAACAGCATGGAGAGAACAAAATGAGGAATAAAGCTAATATTTAAAGCCCATGACTGTTGATTTTATGTGCTGGCTTTATTCATTAAGTTATCTCAGGGCTGAGATGGATACAGGAAGGTAAGTCTCACGGGGGCCTTGGTTCCCAAATCTATTTTTTCCATTCCTTTTCCAACCCATCACTAAAATGTCAAGCCCAAATAGTGAACTTTAACTGAGAGTTAGTTGATGTGCATAACTTTCCTTGGCTTTGTTTGGTAGACAAAACACAGGTTTTGGAGCCCAGGTGACCTGGGTTCAAATCCCAGCTCTGGCACTAACTTGTTTCTTCACTTCTAAAATAGGAATAATGAGACTTAGCTCCGCCAACTGCTGGGAGGATTCAAAATGATGCATGGTAAGTCCTGAGTCTGATGCAGGTAGAGTCAGTCCTTCACAAATGATTGCTATGGTTCTTATTGTTGAACCTCTGCTCACTTAAATGGTTCTTTTCACATTTTGATTTATAGAAAAATAGGGATAAGGGGCAGGAGGGACAATCCTATTTCTTTAGCAGAGTTCAATGATGTTGAGGGAGCTTATATCTAAAACTGGAAGACAACATCTTAGTTTGTCTTAATTAAACATCTGGATTCTTTGGGGCTAAGGAGTTTAAATAATGACCTTTTCTCAAGGCCTTACTGCCTTGATGTACGTTTATCCATCAAGGTATGTATCTTGTCATATCCTATCATATTTATTTTGATTTTGGTATTTACTGTTATTTCCAGGCTATTGAAGGGGCCCATTTCATCAACCTGAGAGTCAAAGACACGGAGGATACACACACCCACATACAAAAGCATCTGCCAGCAAAGCCTGTTTGTTTTGTCATG
Organism: Catagonus wagneri; assembly: GCA_004024745.2. Classification (NCBI taxonomy): domain Eukaryota; kingdom Metazoa; phylum Chordata; class Mammalia; order Artiodactyla; family Tayassuidae; genus Catagonus; species Catagonus wagneri. The sequence goes on along the minus strand of PVHT020000077.1, from coordinate 20,277,173 downwards.
GCAACCCTTGTCATGTCCAGCTGGAGAGTGAGTGATGATGTCATTATCAGGAGAGGACCAGGAAGCAGGCTGAGAACCCAGTCTGAGCTGCAAGACTGTAGAGAATTACATTTCAGAGTCAAAGATCATGATACGAACATGAGCCATCAGCAGGAAGCACTTAGGCTTTTCATAAACCTATACTGTCTTTGGCAAGAAAATATCAGGCTTGAAAGTTTGACTTTATGAGCAATACCTTGTATGTATGTGATTTTAAGAGAATGCGTGAAGCTCTGAAGGATCTACATGGGGAGTCATAAGTCACTCCCATGGTCTAGTGGTTCCTTAAAGGCTTAGGGATAGTGTAGCCTAGTCTGGTCTGCTGGTTCGGGGAGGGGACAAACTGGTGCACAGGCAACATCCTGCCTGTGGGAGGCCCTGACAGCCAGATGAGGAAGGAGGGCTCCAGTGTCCAAACAGAGACCCTTGGAAGAGGAAAAGGGGGAGCTAGTAGTACCTATACCAGCACAATAGGCTAAATGGGTTCTGTCCCAACAAACCCGGATGCATAGTCACTGCACATAAATCATGGACATGACCCGATTCCCTCAAAGAGAGCAGCTCTGATGTTTTAGGTCCAGGAGTGTGATATGCAGCAAGCATGGCTGAGAGGGGGAAACTTATCACCTACACCCAGGTCAAGAGAAATATGCCAGACTAGGGGTCCGGATGTTAGCGTAAATGAATGAGCCTAGGCCAAAGTGTCACACACACAGGACGCAAGAGGTCCGATCCTGAGAGTCACCTGGGACGCCCTCACCACTGCACTTAACGAATCACAGTCTCCAGAAAAGAAACCTGGAAATGTGCTTTAATAGAATCTTTGTGTTTAAAAAGAGGTTAGCAGTCATTTAGTGCAACTTTGTCTACAAACTGGAGTAGTTGAGCCGTTGCAGCCTGAACTGTGCACGAGGCAGGCCTGAACTTACAGCCTGCCCCTTTCAGCTGTGTGGTCCTGGGCAAGGTGCTGAGGGCCCCTGAACCTCCTGGCTTTGTTGGGCAGACGTGTAATGTGTATGAAGGGGATTGCGCATTCTCTCCCATAGTGCAAAACCTCAGTAGGTAGGAGCCATTGTTACCGTTTGACCTGCTTGTGGTCGTATGCAGGTTTATGGCACAGCTGTGAATGGGATCCTTAACCTAGGTTATTCTCATGACGTTTTCTGTGCACATGGCAGGCAGAAGGAACAGATATCACTCCAAACTTATGTACATATATTTTAAAAATTTTAATTCAGAATTTCCAATTCTGGAAAAATTATAAGAACACCACAAAAAACTCCCATACACCCTTCACAGAAGTTCCCCAGTTGTTAACTCTTGATATACCTGCCTCATCATTGAATCTCTGTACATACATACACACAGATGCACAGGTATACTTATGCATATAAGATACCTATTCTATGTATATTATAATTCCCCTCTAAGCTTTTTACAGTTTACGAACGTGCTCCCTGGGACCCTTTAATACTTGGGCTTGTAGTTCCTAACAAGGGTGCTCTCCCACATGATGAGAAATTAACATTGATACCTCACCAGCAATTATTTCACAGATGCCTGCATTTGTTTTGCTTGTTGTTCCAGTACTGCCTTTTGGAGACAAAGGAGCCAGTGCAGGAGTCTATGTTGCATTTGGTTCTTACGTTTTCTCTATAGTTTCCTCAGATCTGGAAATACTTGTTTTTCCTTACTTCATAGCCTAAACGTTTTGAAGAGTACAGGCCTGTTACTTTGTAAAATGCTCATTATTTTTGGACTGTCTGATGTTTCACCATAGTTAAATTTAGGTTATGCATTTTTAGCAGGACTATCAAAATGTCGTGTTTTTTCATTGTGTCCTAGGAGGATATTTACATTTGGCCCATGACTAGGACTAGTGTCATTGTTTATTCATTCATTTGTTCATTTATTTATGTTTAAAAACACAGATTCAGAAAAATAAAAATTTCTGTCTAAATAATCATAACTTAATGTTTTATGCTGTTTGACAGATTTCTCTAACATTAAGCATTTTTTTACTTTGCTAATTATTAAAACTGTAATCAGTATAAATGGATTACATAGTTTGGTTGAAAACATAAGCTATATTTACATACTTTTAATTTTTATATTTTTGTCTTTTTAGGCCTGCACCCTCATCTTGTGGAGGTTCCCAGGCTAGGGGTCGAATTGGGTCTATAGCTTCTGGCCTACGCCACAGCCACAGCAATGCGGGATCAGAGCTGAGTCTACAAACGACACCACAGCTCACGGTAATGCCTGATCCTTAACCCACTGAAGCAAGGCCAGGGATCGAACCTGTGTTCTCATGGATATTAGTCGGATTCGTTTCCACTGAGCCACAATGGGAACTCTTTACGAACTTTTAAAATAATATTAGATATTCGTAAAGATAATTGATATCATTATTTTAACAGTATTCTGTGGAAAGATATTTTAAGACTATATATGTATGTTATTACTTATCAAATGTTCACCCAATATTTGTGGCATTCACTGATGATTTTGCCTGAGTCAATTTTTCTTATAATTACAAATTGGTGGTTTTAAATTCCATGCTCTTTTCTATATTTGTTACCTGGAATTCGACTGTGAGAGCTTTACCTTCTCCTATATATTTTTCGCATTTTATTTTTTTTTAGGGCCGCACTCATGGCATATAGAAGCTCCCAGGCTAGGGGTCAGATTGGAGCTACAGCTGTAGGCCTATGCCACAGCCATAGCAATGCAGGATCCAAGCCATGTTTGCAATCTACACCATAGCTCAGGGCAACACCAGATCCCCAGCCCAATGAGTGAGGCCAGGGATCAAACCCGCATCCTCATGGGTACTAGTCAGATTCGTTTCCACTGTGCCACAACAGGACCTCCCTTTTTTTTTTTTTAATTATAGTTGATTTACAATGTGCCAATTTCTGCTGTGCAGCAAAGTGACTCAGTTACACATATTCTTTTCCATCATGGTCTATCCTGGGAGACTGGATATAGTTCCCTGTGCTATGCAGTAGGACCTTGTTGTTTATCCATTCTAAATGTAATAGTTTGCATCTACTAATCCCAAACTCCCCGTCTTTCCCTTCCTTCTCCTACTTTTAATCAGTGTGGCCTAGCAGTTAAGGATCCAGCCTTGTCACTGTTGTGATGCAGGTTCAGTCCCTGGCCTGGGAACTTCTGCATAGGTGTGGCCAAAAAAAGAAAGGAAATCACTATGGTCTTAACAATTTCTCTTTTATTCACTGGGTTGCAATCTATGACTGTCATCATTATTATTTTGATGCAAAGTTATCCTAGATTTGGCCAATGGATGCCCTTTCAAACTATCCTTTTGACATGTTGCCATGAGTTTTAAGCACTTGGCTGCTTTCTGGGACACAAGGTATACAGCACTCATCTTGTACTTTCCCTACCTTTGCCTTGTAAGTAGCCATTTCTCCAAAGACTCCTGGATCCTTTTAGTGGAAGGTGCTATTTAGTAACCGATATCTAGGCCCTAGATGTGATCCTTGCTAATAAACTGTCATTGCTTCTAGGCCCTCTCAGTAGGCAGAGCTAAGATACAATTGTATGCGTGTACGTATGTGTATGTACAGAAATCTCTGTCTTACTGGGCATTTACATCGGTACCTCCAAATCTAATTCATCATCACTGGGCTTCTATATTTGTCACTATTCTGAGAATGAAGAACCTCACTCCAGATATCTACAAGTGTATTTACTTGTCAACCTCTCTGTGTTTAGTCAATGATAAATAAAATGGGTTTCCCTCCCCACCCTCCTTGAGAACTTACTGTTAAACTAAAGCAATAATTCCCTTCACACACACAGTGCATTGGTTTCAAAACTCATTTTGGAAATGACATAATAGATGGAACAGTGATGGTGAATTTGGGCCCCGGAAGCAGACCTGCACTCTAATGCTGGCTGTGTACTTGTGAGCTGTGTGGCTTTCACAGAATTCTTTACCTAAGGATCAGAGGATAATAATAGTACCAACCTCAACAGGTTGTTTTGAGGATTAAAGGAGCTCTAATTCATAATGACTGTTAAGACAGTAAATACACAATGAATAAGTTATTTTAATTATAATTGTATTTTCTACTTAATATAGGAAATTTTCTTTAACGTTCTTGCCAGGATACAAATTTGGGTTGTTGCCAATAAGCCTCAAAATTCATCAAAACTTAGAGATAAAACAAATCATAATAACATTTTTATTAGTCATTTGTTCGTATAAGAGAAAGAAACTTGGCTCATAAAAACCTGACTACTGGAGTTCCCATCGTGGTGCAGCGGAAATGAATCCAACTAGGAACCAAGAGGTTTCGGGTTCAATCCCTGGCCTCAGTGGGTTAAGGATCTGGTGTTGCCGCGAGCTGTGGTGTAGGTTGCAGATAATGGCTCAGATCCAGTGTTGCTGTGGCACAGGCTGGCAGCTGTGGCTCTGATTGGACCCCTAGCCTGGGAACCTCCATATGCTGCGGGTGTGGCCCTAAAAAGATAAAAGACAAAAAAAAAAAACAAAAAACCAAGAACCAAAACACTGGCTATAGATACCTGACTCTTTTGGTGTCTGTTGAGCATAGAGGGAAGATTGTGTTAGCAGTAATCAAAGTTTCTGATCAGGAGTAATCATCTCCCTTCAGTCAATCAGTTGATGCATTGCCTTTTAAAGATCTACATCAGCTGACAGCTATGAGGAAACAAAGTTTTGAGCAAGATCCATGCATTAGATGATAAGAGTGTGATCAAAGTAGAAACGAAGATGATCGTAGGAATGTAGACTTGGGAGTAACATGCTTCAAAAGAAGTGGCCAGCATTCAACTAGAGGTAGTGGACACAAGACAGCAAATGACTGGGTACGTGTTCAGGTTCCCAGATGCGCCATATTTTTCATATTCTACCACTGATGCGTAGAGGAATAGAGGTAGCAAAAAGTAGCTAACAGGCAGACCATAATCTGAAAAACTTTCTGGCATAACTGTGGGCATGGAAGTGGATCTTTCTTAGTCTTGAGGCTCTGAGTGGGATTAGACATAATCTCACAGCAGGCAAAAGGCATAGGCAGACAAAAGCTCAGTTAATGTAGCACTCCATTGCTTTCCTTTCATACTAGCCTGTGTGACATTCAAATCGAGTGAGCCTTCAAAACGAGAAGGCAGCTGTGACTGGACTTTCAATCTTTTGAGGCAAAATGTGCTTCAGCCGTGGTGTATAGCTGCCAAGGGTAGCAGAAACCATGGTGGGAACAGGTTAGAAGCTGTGTAACAGTGAAACTTGGGGACTGAATTGGAATGGAACATAAAGAATATCTGATGTTTGAAGCACAGGTGACTGAAATGGTAGTGGGATAAAAGATGGGGATTTCTAAACGTAGAGCTGAGTTGGATGGAATGATAAAGTTAATATTAGGTTGAGTGTGAAGGGCTGGCAGGATGCACAAGTTTATCAGCTGACAGGCACATAGACTAAACACAACATTAAGAGGGAGGGCAGGGCTAGGAATTAAGTTCTGTAAACTGAGCTAGGAGATGACGTGGGTATGATGGCTGTTCAGGGCAATTTTGAGGGAAAGAGATGATGGTTAACGGTTAAATCATGTTGGGTGGGGTGCTAGGTAGAGAAGGGAGCCTCAGTGAGGAGGCTGGATTTGGACCAGGACAGTGGCAGGGCCGCAGGAGCTGCTGAGGATGCTGTGCATTGCCTTGCTAACCATCCAGTCTAGCATGCCTTTCTGTAATTTTAAACTCGGAAAGCTGAAAACTACATTTCCCAGACTTCCTTGCAGCCAGAAGGTCTTGATATGAGGCAAGTTCTCAGAATCGGGTGCATCTGATTGAGACTTGAAAGATGTAGGCAGCACTTTGGGGCTACTTGTGCAGGCGAGTAAGGGCATGCAATTATTGGCTCCCTTTGCCCCTTCCAGTTCAGCATTCAGGCACCAGATTCCCAAGGGGCAAGAGGCAAAGGCCTGGCAATCCACTCTTTGCTTGTGTGGCTCCAGCAGACGGGTCAGTTGTGGTGGCTTCCTGATCTCTGGATCTCAGTGAAGGCAATGTGTTCCTGAAGGTAGTAGTTCCAAGGGCGATTTTCTGAATTTTCTTCCTGAGTGGGAGAGGAAGTAGTAGCTATCTTAGTGAGTCATAACTGTTGTGATCTGGGAGTTATTCCTGAGGGCCCAGTCTAGAGCATGCTCTTTAGTCCTTCCAACAATTTTAACAGTGTTTTAAATCCCCCTCTGCTGAAATTAATGTGGTGGTTTCTGTTTTCTGCAACTGAACCCGTATTCATACAAAATCCAATGGAGAAAAGATATTCAAGAATAAAGGGCTAGGGAGTTCCCTGTGGTCTAGTGATTAGGATTTGGTGCTTTCACCACTGCAGCCCGGGTTAAATCCCTTGTCTGGGAACTGAGATCTGAGATCCCCCATTAAAAAACCTCAGAAAGAAAAAGGGGACTAATCAGTAATTCAAAACCTGCCAAAAAGTCACAGGACTTCATGCATTCATGCAAGCATCTTTCCATTAAAACAATTATTACTAAGTCCCTAATGAGTATGTACCAGGTACCATGCTGGACATTTGGGATACTGTACAAAGATGAATAAAACAGTCTTTTCCATTAAGAGTTCAGTCTAGTGAGGGAGAGAATCATGAATATAAATGTAATAGATTGTGGCAGGTGAAATGAAAGAAACATATCCAGGGAGCTAGGGTTAGAAAAGAGAATGGCACCTACCCTAGAGTGAGAATCTGGGAGGAAGGTAGGCTTCTTGAAGGAATACAAGCTGAGTATTTAAATAGCTAATAATTACCAAATGCTTCCCATGTTTTAAGCATGGTGCTATAATATTTACGTGCTAGATTTCATGTGATCCTCCTAGCATTCATATGAAGTAGATAAAGGATTATTAGGAAAGGGAACAGCATGAGCGAAGGCAGGGGTGACAGACATTATTTGTTCCAGCCGACAGCTAAGGAGAGGGCTCCATCTTCCAGCCTCTGTGCGGTGGGAAGAGCCCAACTTCGCTAAGAGTCAGTTAACAAATCTAGATGAGTTTCTCATGGACCAGCACCTTTCCAGCTTTTTGCAATTTTTCACTTCTGGCCCTACGGAGTGCCCACCCAGCCTCTCCTTATCCCCTCATTCCTCCCTTAAAACACCATCGCCTCTGTGCAAATTAAAGTTATGTGTTGTTTACCCTGAATTCTTTTCTCTGTTGCAACAGTACAGTATTGATAAAAATCTGTCCTGACCCTTTTACCTAGCGCCTGGCTTTGTTTATCTTACAGAAATCCTGCAGGCCACTCTGGGTAGACTGACCTCTTTGTCTTAGGGTGACTCTTGTCGATTTGGGATTTTGAGTCCTATTACTGTTGAGAACTTTCACCAAGTGTAAAAGAAACCATCATGGGCAATAGTTGCAGCCTTGAGTGATGTCCCAACAGAGAAGAGCCAGCAGGAGCAGAGTTGCACAGAGGTAAGATGTAGCCAGACAGTGGCAGCCCGGGAGCATTCAGGATGGCCCCTTAGGATGCTGGTTTTCCTCTGGTAGCTAAGAGCCAAAGCCACTTGGCTTGGCTCTAAGACGCCGATTCTCCAGGCTGAGTGAAGCACAAATGCATCTGGCTCTGCTCTAACCTTCATGAGATACTGATAGGAAACATGAACTTTTTTGGGACTGAAGGCTTTAAGAAGGACACGATATCACTTACGGTTTAAAGGAAACCGAGAAGTCGGCACAGCAAGGGCAATGTCTTTAGGACAGAATGACATTCTCCTCTCTAGTACATTCTAGTTGATAAACTATGCTACATTTCCACTTCCTTCTTTCCTGTTGGAATGTGAGCAATAGTTGATTTTTCCACCAGAAAGGAGGCTTTCAAGGTATTTGGCCTTCTGCTTCCTACATTGCTATTCTCAAAATATTACCTGAGTAATTATTATCAATATCATCATAGATTTAAATTTGGAGTACTTTAAATATACCTAAAAACGACAACTGGGGTCATCTTTGTCTTTCTAATACTGTCCCAAATTACTGTTTAAAAATTTTCACTAAAAAATGTTATTTTAGAATGATTTATCATATGGATTTTTGTTTGGTAGCTAAAATTTAAGCATAAATTAAGCATTTTTGTATATGAAAATTGCAGAATGTGAAGACCAGCTGAACATTAAATACTTTAGGAATCTTATGTGCATATTTATGTATCATTTTAATAGCTTTTGTGTTTCTTTACAAAACCCAGCTCTTAGCTGTTCACATTTCCTTACCACTTCCATGTTGTCCCTATCAAATATCTTAAAAAAAAAAAAATCTTCCTGACTAGCAATTTGTATAAGTAGCAGTAGCAATTTATTTTTTAAAGTACATGATAAAATTCTGGATTTATCACAGATTTTTTTTTTTTTGAGATTCTTTCAAAAAGTGTTCTAAACTCAATACTCCAACTTCCCGGAACTTGGCAGCAACATCACATCACAGAGACAAAGCTGTGGAAACTGGGAGCGGTCCCATCAAGAGAAGCGTCAAGAGGAGTAGGATATTTTTTTTAATGTAGAGCTCTCACTGAAAAGGATCTATATTAAAAGTATGAAGGTGAGAAAACAGAATTCAACAGCTGGAAATCATTGGCCTGAACATAAAGAGTAAGGGAGATAATTATGAAAATACTTGGGTTCACTATTGTTAATTTATACCCAGTAAGAACTAAATTATGCAGAAACATTTTTCACAGACTAGTGTATGCATGTGACAAAATGAGAATGTGAACACTAGAGTTGGCTTTCCAAGTTAAATTTATTCGTTTAAGGATAGGGAGTTCCTGCTGTGGCTTAATGGTAATGAGTCCAACTAGTATCCATGAAGATATGCGTTCAATCCCTGGCCTGGCTCAGTGGGTTAAGGATCCGGTCTTGCCATGAGCTGTGGTATAGGTTGCAGATGTGGCTTGGCTCCCACGTTGCTGTCGCTGTGGTGTACTCAGGTAGCTGCAGCTCCTATTTGACCCCTAGCCTGGGAATTTCCATATGCCAAGAGTTCAGCCAGCCCTAAAAAGCCAAAAAAAAAAAAAATTAAAAAATAAATAAAAATAAAAGCTGTATTCTTTATAGGAGATAAAATGTTACTTGTTTTATAAAATTATGTTAATAGACTTTAGCATAATACCTTTAGTTTTGGTTTCCCTGGAAGCAGAACCTATAATAAGGATTTGAGTCTTATCTGGATGGTGAAGGGAGTGCCTGTGAGGGAATGGAGAAGTGAGACAAGGCAACCAAAAGAGTTTTATCAAGCCACTACCACAGTGAGTGACAGGAGTGTAAGCCAGTGAGGAGCACGCAGGTGCCCTTTCCCAGATGGTCCCTCAGATAAATCAGTGCAGATGTACAGCCAGAGGTAATTGGGCCACTAAAAGTGTTCTTGAGAATAATTTTTACTGTTCTTTTAAAAAAGTTTTTATTTTATACAAGAGTGTAGTTGATTTACAATGTTGTATTAATTTCAGGTATAAGCGGAGTGAATCAGTTTTACATATACATTCATACATTCTCTTTTTCCCCATGTAGGCTATTACAGAACATTGAATAGACATCCTTGCACTAAACAGTAGGTCCTTGTTAGTTAACTATCTTTTTTTTTTCATTTTTTAGGGCTGCAGTCGTGGCATGTGGAGGCTCCCTGGCTAGGGGTCTAATTGGAGCTACAGCTGCTGGCCTACGTCACAGCCACAGCAACAGAGGATCCGAGCTGTGTCTGCAACCTACACCACAGCTCACTGCAATGCTGGATCCTTAACCCACTGAGCAAGGCTGGGGATCGAACCTTCAACCTCATGGTTCCTAGTCGGATCCATTTCCACTGTGCCACAAGGGGAACTCCAGTTAACTGTTTTATATACAGTAGTGCTAATTCCGTCTTCCCAATTTATCCCTCTCCACCGTTTCCCTTTTGGTAAGTATAAATTTGATTTTGAAATCTGAGTTTGTTTCTGTTTTATAAATGAATTCTTCTGTATCGTTTTATTTGATTCCACATTTAAGTGACCTCATATGGTATTTGTCATCCTCTGTCTGGCTTCACTTAGTAGGGATTCTTTAGATCCATCCATATTGCTGCAAATGGCATTATTTTGTGTTTTTTTTTAATGGATGAGTAATATTCCATTGTATGTATGTACCACATTTTCTCTATGCATTCCTCTGTCGATGAACATTTAGGTTGCTTCCATGTCTTGGCTATTATAAACAGTGCTTCAGTGAACATAGGGGTGCATGTATCTTTTTGAATTATGGCTTTCTCCAGATATATGCCCAAGAGTGGGATTGGTAGTTCTCCATTTAGTTTTTTGATGAACCTCCATACTGTTCTCCATAGTGGCTGTGCCAATTTACATTCCCACCAACAATGTGGGAGGGTTCCCTTTTTGCCATATCCTCTCCAGAATTTATTGTTGATAAACTTTTTGATGATGGCCATTCTGACTGGTGTGAGATGATACCTCGTAATTTTGATTTGCATTTCTCTAATAGTTAGTGATGTTGAGTGATGTCCATCTGTATGTCTTCTTTGGAGAAATGCCTATGTAGATCTTCTGCCCATTTTTTGATTGTTTTTTTTTTTTTTAAATAATGAGCTACATGAGCTGGTGTATATTTCAGAGCTCAGTCCCTTGTTGGCTGCTTCATTTGAAAATACTTTCTCCCATTCTGTGGGTTGTCATTTCATTTTGTTTATGGTTTCCTTTGCTGTATAAAAGCTTTTAAATTTAGGAGTTCCCATCATGGCTCAGCGGAAACAAATCCAACTAGGAACCATGAGGTTGCGGGTTCGATCCCTGGCCTCACTCAGTGGGTTAAGGATCCAGCATTGCCTTGAGCTGTGGTGTAGATTGCAGATGCAGCTCAGATCTGGCGTTGCTGTGGCTCTTGTGTAGGTTGGCAGCTACAGCTCCGATTAGACCCCTAGCCTGGGAACCTCCACATGCCGCATGTGTGGCCCTAAAAATCCAAAAAAAAAAAAAGCTTTTAAATTTAATTAGGTCCCAGTTATTTGTTTTTGTTTTTATTTTTATTAATAGGTGGATCTAGGGGTAGGTACTGCTGTGAATTATGTCAAAGAGTGTTCTCTAAGAGTTTTACAGTGCCTGGTCTTATATTTAGGTCTCTAATCCATTTTGAGGTTTTTTTGTGTATGATGTTAGAGAATGTTCCATTTTCATTCTTTTACATGTAGCTGTCCAGTTTTCCCAGCACCATTTATTGAAGAGACTGTCTTTTCTCTATTGTGTATTCTTGCCATTTTGGTCGTAGATTAACTGACCATGAGTCCATGGGTTTCTATCTAGGCTTTCTATCCTATTCCAATGATCTATATTTCTGTTTTTGTGCCAGAACCGTACTGTTTTGATAGCTGTAGTTTTGTAGTATTGTCTGAAGTCAGGGAGCCTAATTTCTCCAACTCTGTTTTTCTTTCTCAAGATTGCTTTGCCTACTTGAGGTCTTTTGTGTTCCCATACAAATTTAATTTTTTTCTCTAAATCTGTAAAAAATGGTACTGCTAATTTGGTAGAGATTGCATTGACTGTAGATTGCCTCAGGTAGTATAGTCATTCTGACAATCTTTTTTTTGTGTGTGTGTCTTTTTGTGTTATCTAGGGCCGTACCCGCGGCATAATGGCAGTTCCCAGGCTAGAGGTCTAACAGGAGCTGTAGCCGCTGGCCTTCGTCACAGCCACAGCAACAAGGTATCCGAGCCGCATCTGCAACCTACGCCACAGCTCACGGCAACCCCAGATCCTTAACCCACTGAGCAAGGCCAGGGATCGAACCCATAACCTCATGGTTCCTAGTCGGATTCGTTAACCACTGAGCCACAACAGGACTCCCATTTTGACAGTCTTGATTCTTCTAATCCAAGAACATGGTTTATCTTTCCATCTGTGTCATCTTCACTTTGTTTTATCAGCAACTTTAGAGTTTTCAGAGTACAGGTCTCCTTAGGTAGTTTTATTTCTAGGCATTTGATTTTTTTTTTTGATGTGATGGTAAATGGGATTGTTTCTTTAATTTCTCTTTCTGATCTTTCATTGTTAATGTATAAGAATGTAAGATTTCTGTGTCTTCAGTATCCTGCAACTTTACTGAATTCATTGATGTAGTTTTCTGGTAGCATCTTTAGAATTTTCTATGTAAAGTATCAGTCATCGGAGACAGATTTACCTCTTCATTTCCAATTAGGATGCCACTTATTTCTTATCTGCTATGACTAAGACTTCCAAAACTATGTTGAATAAAAACGGTGAGAGTGAATCTTTGTCTTATTCCTGATCTTAGAGGAAATGCTTTCAGATTTTCACTATTGAGTATGAGGTTAGCTGTGGTTTTGTCATATATGGCCTTTATTATGTTGAGGTAAGTTCTCTCTATGCCCACTTTCTGGAGAGTTTTTTTTTTTTTAATTGCTAATGGGTATTGAATTTTGTCAAAAGCTTTTTCTACATCTATTGAGATAATCACATGGTTTTTATTCTTCAGTTTGTTAATGTGTATTATGCCAATTAATTTGCAAATATTGAAAACTCTTTGCATCCCTGAGATAAATCCTATTTGGTCATGGTGTATGATCCCCCCTCCCTTTTTTTTTTGGTCTTTTTTAGCCCTAAAGACCAAAAAGACCAAAAGACACCCATGGCATAAAGAGGTTCCCAGGCTAGGGGTCGAATTAGAGCTGTAGCTGCTGGCCTGTGCCATAGCAACACCAGATCTGAGCAGCATCTGCGATCTATACCACAGCTCATGGCAACATGGAATCCTTAACCCACTAAGCAAGGCCAGGAATTGAACCCATATCCTCATGGATACTAGTTAGGTTCATTAACCACTGAGACACAGTGGAAACTCCTGTATGACCCCTTTGATGGGTAGGATGCAGTTTTCAAGTATTTTGTTGATCTTTGTGTCTCTGTTTATCAGTGATACTGGCCTGTAATTTTCTTTTTCTGCAGTATCTTTGATTTTGGTATTGGGGGATGGTGCCCTCATAGAATGAGTTTGTGAGTGTTCCTTCCTTTACTATTTTTTGGAATATTTTCAGAAGGATAGCTGTTAACTCTTCTCTAAATGTTTGATAGAAGTCACCTGTGAAGCCATCAGGTCCTAGACTTTGGTCTGCTGGAATTTTTAAATTATCATTAAAGTACAGTTGATTTACAATGCTGTGCTAATTTCTGCTATACAGCAAAGTGACTCAGTCATACATATATATACATTCTTTTTTATTTTTTATTTATTTATTTTTTGTCTTTTTTTTTTTTTTTTTTTTTGCCTTATCTAGGGCTGCACCCGCGGCATATGGAGGTTCCCAGGCTAGGAGTCTAACAGGAGCTGTAGCTGCCGGCCTTTGCCACAGTCACAGCAACACAGGATCTGAGCCGCGTCTGCAACCTACACCACAGCTCACGGCAACACCAGATCCTTAACCCACTGAGCAAGGCCAGGGATTGAACCCGCAACCTCATGGTTCTTAGTCGGATTCGTTAACCACTGAGCCACGACGGGAACTCTTATACATTCTTTTTTAAATTATTCTTTTCCATCATGGCCTGTCCAAGTGATTGGATACAGTTCCCTGTGTTACACAGTAGGACCTTATTTTTCATCTGTTCTGAATATAATGGTTTGCATCTACTAATCCCAAACTCCTAGTCCATCCCAGTCCTTCCCCTTCGCCCTTCAAAACCGTAAATCTGTTCTGTCTGTGAGTCTGTTCTTGTTTTGTAGATATGTTAGTTTGTACCGTATTTTAGATTCCGTGTGTAAATGGTATCATATGGTATTTGTCTATCTCTTTCTGACTTAGTATGATAATCACTAGTTGCATCCATGTTGCTGCAAATGCCATAGTTTTGGGTTTCTAATGGCTGAATAGTATTCCATTGTATACATGTACCACATCTTTTTCATTAATCTGTTGATGGCCATTTAAGTTGTTGTCATGTCTTGTTTATTTTGAATAGTGCTGCTATGAATATAGGGGTGCATGTACCTTTCTGAATTATACTTTAGTCTGGATATATACCTCAGTGTGGGATTGCCAGATCATGTCATAGATCTATTTTTAGTTTTCTGAGTAGCCTCCATACTCTTTAACAGTGGTTGTACCAATTTACATTTCTACCAACAGCATAGAAGGGGTCCCTTTTGTCCACACCCTCTCCAGCATTCATTATTTGTAGACTTATTTTGATGGCTATTCTGACAAGTGTGAGGTGGTGCCTCATTGTAGTTTTGATTTGCATTTCTCTAATAATTAGTGATGTTGAACATTGTTTCATGTGCCTACTGGCCATTGGTATGTCTTCTCTGGAGAAATATCTATTTAGGTCTTCTTCCCATTCTTCAACTGAGTTTTTTGTTTTTTTGTTGTTGAGTTATATGAATTATTTGAATATTTTGGAAATTAATTCCTTGTTTGTTGCAGCATTTGAAACAATTTTCTCCTACTCTGTAGGTTTTGTTTATGATTTCCTTTGTTGTGTAAAGTCTTCTAAGTTTAATTAGGTCCTATTTGTTTATTTTGGTTTTTATTTCTATTGCCTTGGGAAACCTAAGAAACATTTGTACTTTATGTCAGGTAATGTTTTGCCTATGTTCTCTTCTAGGAGTTTGATGGTGTTATGTCTTATGTTTAATTTTTTAAGCCATTTTGAGTTTATTTTTATGAATAGTGTGAGAGTGTTCTAGTTTCATTGATTTACATGCAGCTGTCCAGTTTTTCTACCATAACTTTCTGAAGAGACTTTTATCCCATTTTATATTCTTGCCTCCTTTGTCAAAGATTGACAGTGGGTGTCAGAGTTTATTTTTGGGCTCTCTATTATGTTCTGTTATTCTGTGTATCTGTTTTTATAACAATACCACGCTGTCTTGATTACTGTAGCATTGTAATATTGTCTGAAGTCTTGGAAAGTTATGTCTCCTGCTTTATTTTTCCCCCTCAGGGTTGCTTTGACAATTCTGGGTCTTTTATGATTCCATATAAATTTTTGGATTATTCTAGTTCTCTGGAAAATGTCATTGGTAATTTGATAGGGATCACTTAAAATCTGTAGATTGCTTTTGGTAATATGGCCATCTTAACAGTATTAATCCTTCCAATCCAGGGCATGGGATATCTTGCCATTCCTTTAAATCTTCTTTAATTTCCTTGATTAATGTTTTATAGTTCTCAGCATCTGTCTTTAACCTCCTTGGTCAGGTTCATTCCTAGTTTGTTTTTTTTTTTTTTTTGCTTTTTAGGGCCATGTAGCATATGGAGGTCCCCCAGGCTAGGGGTCAAATCAGAGCTGTAGCTGCCAGCCTATGCCACAGCAACGTCAGATCTGAGCTGCATCTGTGACCTACACCACAACTCACTGCAATGCCAGATCCTTAATCCACTGAGTGAGGTCAGGGTTTGAACCTGCATCCTCATGGATGCTTGTCAGATTTGTTTCCACTGAGCCATGATGGGAACTCTCATTCCCAGTTTTTTTGTTGTTGTTGGTTCAATTTTAAGTTATCGCTTTTTGAATATTTCATCATTAGTATACAAAAAAGGAGCGAACTTCTGAATGTTAATCTTGTATCCTGTTACTCTGCTGAATTTGTTGATCAGTTCAAGTAGTTTTTATGTGGAATCTTGAGGGTTTTCTATATATATTATCATGTCATCTGCAAACTGATAATTTTATCTCATCTAATTTAGACACTGTTTATTTCTCTTCTTTCTTTTTCTTTTTTTTTTCCTTATTGGTGGGGCTAGGATTTCCAGAACTATGTAGAATAAAATTGGTGAGAGTGGGCATCCTTGTCTTGTTCCAGATTTTAGGAGGAAGGATTTCAGCTTTTCTCCCTTGAGTATTATATTGGCTGTGGGTTTGTCATAAATGGCTTTTATTATGTTAAGAAAGGTTCCTTCTATACCCACTTTGGTAAACATTTTTATCATAAATCGATGTTGAATTTTGTCAAATCCTTTTCCTGCACCTATTCAGATGATCATGTGTTTTTTTTTTTATTTTTCTTTTGTTAATGTGGTGTATTATGTTGACTGATTTGCATATGTTAAATCATCCTCGTGAATTTGGGATGAATCCCACTTGGTCATGGTGCATGATCTTTTTTATGTGTTGTTGGATTAGGTTTGCTAAAATTTTGTTGAGGTTTTCTGTATCTATATTCATCAAAGATATTGGCCTTTAATTTTCTTTTTCATCATTCTTTGGTTTTTGTATTGGGTAATGGTGGCTTCGTAGAATGTCTTCTGTAGTGTTCTTCCATATTCAGTCTTTTGGAAGAATTTAAGAAGGATTGGTATATGTTCTTTATATATTTGGAAATCACCTGTGAAGCTGTCTGGTCCTCAGCTTTTGATTATAGGGAGTTTTTTTTTATGGTCAGATTAATGTTTAATTCAAAATTATGTACACTTTGTACCTTATCTTTGCAATTTTCCAAGATGTGAACTATTTTATTAATGTGTTTTTTCCTATATGTAGATAGTAAATAAAAAGTGAGTTCTTTAATTTCTAACTAGTCAACAATTAAAATACAGCATGAAAATATGTGCCCAAACACACATATTAAGTGATCAAACATCCTAAAAGAATATTAAAAATTTAAAAGTTAAAAATTCAGCTTTTAACTGCATATGGTACTATGCATTTTGAAAATAAATGATATAACAGGGATAGAATAACTTGGAAATTAAAATTAAACTCAAAGTCAGAATGCTTGTTTTCAAATCCTAGTAATCCTACTTACATGCTATGTAATCACTGATAAACTTTTTTTTTCCATTATAGCTGGTTTTCAGATTTCTGTCAGTTTTCCAGCTGCACAGCATGGTTACCCTGTTACACATACATATATGGTTTCGACACAAGTGATTACACATAGTGGGAGGTTTTTTTTTTTATTAATTACATATTCAATTTCATTTCTAGTGACCAGTCTGTTCAATTTATCTATTTCTTCTTGATTTAGTTTTGGTGGGCTGTATGTTTCTAGTTCCTTCTAGGTTGTCCAATTTGTTGGCATATAATTGTTGATAATATTCTCTTAGGGTTTTTTGTGTTTCTGCAGCATCAATTGAGATTTCTCCTTAATTTTATTTGGCTTCTCTCTCTCCTTCTTGGTGAGCCTGGCTAGAAGTTTGTCAATTTTATTTACCCTTTCAAAAAAAATCTCTTCTATGTTTTCTATTAAAAAATCTTTATTTTATTGATTTCCTCTCAGATGTTTATTATTTCCTCCCTTCTTCTGACTTTAGGTTTTGTTTATTCTTTTTCTAATTCTTTTAGGTGGTAGATTAGGTTGTTGATTTGAGATTTTTCTTGTTTTTTGGAGGAAGGCCTGTATTGCTATGAACTTTCCTCTAACAACTGCTGTTGTGGCATCACATAGATTTTTGTATGGTTTGTTTTCATTGTTGTTTGTTTCAAGGTATTTTGTTATTTCATTTTTGATTTCCTTGATGACCCATTGGTTTTTTTAGTAGCATGTTGTTTAGTCTCCAAGTAGTCAGTTTTTTCTCATTTCTTTTCCTGTGGTTGATTCTAGTTTCACACCATTGTGGTCAGAAAATATGCTTGAAATAATTTATATACTGTTAAATTTGCTGAGGTTATTTTTGTGCCCCAGTGTGTGGACATTCCTAGAGAATGTTTCATGTGCCCTCGAAAAGAATGTGTATTCTGTGTTTTTGGATATAAGGTCCTGAAAATATCAAGTTTAACTGTTGATTGTTTCATTTAGGATCTCTGTTGTCTTATAGACAGAAATCTATAAGAATTCTAAAGATTTCTGTCTATAAGATCTGTTCGTTGATGTGAGTGGGTGTTAAAGTCTCCTACCATAACTCCTATCAATTTTTCCTTTTATGTCTGTTATTATTTGTTGTATGTATTTGGGTGCTCCTATATTAGGGGCATATATGTTGATGAATATAATATTCTTTGTGAATTGATCCTTTTATCATTAAATAGTGTCATCCTTTATCATTCTTTATGACCTTTGTTTTAAAGTTCATTTTGTCTGATATGAGTATTGTGACTCTGGGTTTTTTTAATTTTCATTTGCATGAAGTATCTTTTTCCATCCACTTTCAATCTGTCTGTGTCCTTTGCCCTAGGGGAGGTGTCTTGTAAGCAGCATATTGCAGGCTCTTTTATTTTTTTATTTTTGGTCTTTTTAGGGCCACACCCATGGCATATGGAGGTTCCCAGGCTAGGGGTCTAATCGGAGCTACAGCTGCCAGCCTACACCACAGCCACAGCAACGCGGGATCTGAGCCACGTCTGCAACCTACACAACAGCTCACAGCAACACTGGACCCTTAACACACTGAGCAAGGCCAGGGATTGAACCTGCAACCTTGTGCTTCCTAGTTGGATTAATTTTCTCTGAGCCACGACAGGAACTCCCAGGCCCTTATTTTTAATTCAGTCTGGCACTTGATGTTTTCTGATTGGAGCATTCAGTCCATTGACATTTAAGGTAATTATTGATATGTATTTATTGCCACAATAAACCTTGTTTTCCTGTTGATGCTTTTTTTCTCTTTGTTCCTTTCATTTTCTTTTTTTGTGGTTAAGTTTTTTATTAAAGTATAGTTGATTTACAATGTTCCTTCAATTTCCAGTGTACAGCAGCATGACCCAGCTACCCATACACACCCATTTTTTTGTTTGTTTTATTTTTCTGCTTCACTTAGTATGAGAGTCTCTAGTTCCATCTATGTTGTTGCAAATGCTATTATTTTGTCCTTTTTATGGCTGAATAGTACTCCATTGTATAAATGTACCACATTTTCTTATCCATTCATCTGTCGATGGACATTTTGGTTGCTTCTATGTCTTGGCTATTGTGAATAGTGCTGCAATGAACATATGGGTGCATGTATCTCTTTTTTGAAAGTGTTTTCTGGATATATGCCCAGGAGTGGTATTACTGGATCATATGGTAGTTCTATGTTTAGTTTTCTGAGTTACTTCCATACTGTTTTCCATTGTGGTTGTACCAATTTATATTCCCACAGTGAATGAGAATTCCCTTTTCTTCATGTCTTCTCTAGAATTCATTGTTTGTTTACTGTAAATGAGGCCACTCTAACTGGTGTGAGATGGTACCTCATTGTAGTTTTGATTTGCATTTCTGTAGTTTTGATTTCCATTTCTCTAATAATTAGTGATGTTGAGCATTTTTTCATGTGCTTGTCAGCCATTTGCGTTTCTTCTTTGGAGAAATGTTTTGGTCTTCTGCCCATTTTTCAACTGGGTTGTTTTTGTATTGTTGAGTTGTATAAGTAGTTTGTATATTTTGGAGATTAAACCTTTGTCTGTTGAATCATTTGCAAAATGTTCTCCCATTCTGCGGGTTGTCTTTTCATTCCTTTTTTTTTTTTTTTTTGGTCATTTCAGGGCCACACACTCAGCATACAGAAATTCCCAGGCTAGGGGTCGAATTGGAGCTGTAGCTGCTGGCCTACACCACAACAAATTCAGATCTGAGCTGCGTCTGCAACCTACATTTCAGCTCATGACAAAACCAGATCTTTAACCCACTGAGCAAGGCCAGGGTTCAAACCTGAGTCCTCATGATACTAGTTGGACTCATTAACCACTGATCCACAATGGGAACTCCATATCTTTTTAATCTTTTAGTGGTTTCTTTTGCTGTGCAGAAACTTTTGAGTTTAATTAGGTCCCACTGGTTTATTTTTGTCTTTATTATCATTCTGGGAGGTGGATAAAACAAGATGTTGCCATGATTTATGTCAAAGAGCTTTCTGCCTATGTTTTCCTCTAGGAGTTTTATAGTATCTGGTCTTACATTTAGGTCTTTAATCCATTTTGAGTTTATTTTTGTGTATGGTGTTAGAAAACATTCTAATTTCATTCTCTTACATATGACTGTCCAGTTTTCCCAGCACATTTATTGAAGAGACTATCTTTCCTCCATTATATGTCCTTGCCTCCTTTGTCATAGATTAGTTTACCATAGGTACTTGGGTTTATTTCTGGGGATCTGTATTTGTTTTTGTGACAGCACCATACTGTTTTGATTGTACCTTTCTAGTGCAGTCTGAGGTCAGGGAGCCTGATTCCTTCAGTTCTGTTTTTTCTTTTCAATGTTGCTTTGGCTATTCGGGATCTCTTGTGTTTCCATATAGATTTCAAAATATTCCAGTTCTATAAAGAATGTCATTGGTAATTTGATAGGGATTTCATTGACTCTGTAGATTGCCTTGGTTAGTATTTTTATTTTAACTATATTGATTCTTCCGATCCAAGAGCATGGTATATCTCTCCATTTATTTGTGTCACCTTTGATTTCTTTCATCAGCATCTTAACAGTTTTCAGAGTATAGGTCTTTTGTCTCTTGGGGTAGGTTTATTCCTGGGTATTCTTTTTGATGTGATGATAAATTGTATGGCTTTCCTAATTCCTCTTTCTGATCTTTCATTGTTAGTATATAGAACTGCAATAGATTTTTGTGTATTGATTTTGTATCCTGAAACTTTACCAAATTCATTGATGAGCTCTAACAGTCTTCTGATAGTGGTGTCTTTATGATTTTCTAGGTATGGTATCATGTCATCTGCAAACAGTGATAGTTTTTGTTTGTTTCTTTTTATTTTTTAATGTGGAGAATTATTTTTTTTCCTTAATGGATTTTATTTCAATTATACGTGTACATAAATCATCACAAGTCAATTTTATAGATTTTGTATCCCAAACCCACAGTGCATCCCCCACCCCCCAGATTGTCTCATTTGAAAAACCAAGGTTTTCCAAATTCTGTGAGTCATTCTCTGTTCTGCAAGTAAGTTCATTGTGTCTTTTTAGTTTCCACATATAAGCGGTAGCATTGGATGTTGCTGTCTAGTTTTCTGACTGGTTTCACTTCGCATGATAATTTCTAGGTCCATCTATGTTGCTATAAATGTTGGTAATTCGTTCCTTTTAATGGCTGAGTAATGTTCCATTGTGTGTATGTACCATATCTTCCCTATCCATTCCTCTGTCGATGGGCATTTAGGTTGTTTCCATGACCTGGCTATTGCATAGAGTGCTGCAATGAACACTGGAGTACGTGTCTTTTCGAGTCATGGTTTCCTCTGGATAGATGCCCAGGAGTGAGATTGCTGGATCAAATGGTAATTCTATTTTGAGTTTTCTGAGGAATCACCATACTGTTTCCCACAGTGGTTGCACCAATTTGCATTCCCAGCAACAGCGTAATAGGGTTCCTTTTTCTCCACACCCTCTCCAGCACTTATTGTTTGCAGACTTTTTGATGATGGCCATTCTGGCTGGCATAAGGTGGTACCTCATAGTCGTTTTTTTTCTTCCCTTTTCTTAATGGATTTTCAATATCCCATTTCAATTATAGGTGTACATAAATCATCACAAGTCAATTTTACAGATTTTGTATCCCAAACCCACAATGCATACTCCCACCCCCCCAGATTGTCTTATTTGAAAAACCAAGGTTTTCCAAAATCTGTGAGCCATTGTCTGTTCTGCAAAGAGGTTCATTGTGTCTTTTTAGTTTCCACATGTAAGCGGTAGCATTGGATGTTGCTGTCTAATTGTCTGACTGGTTTCACTTCGCATGATAATTTCTAAGTCCATCCATGTTGCTATAAATGTTGGTAATTCGTTCCTTTTAACGGCTGAGTAATATTCCATTGTGTGTATGTACCATATCTTCCCTATCCACTCTTCTGTCGATGGGCATTTAGGTTGTTTCCATGACCTGGCTATTGCATAGAGTGCTGCAATGAACACTGCAGTACATGTGTCTTTTCAGGTCATGGTTTCCTCTGGATAGATGCCCAGGAGTGGGATTGCTGGATCAAATGGTAATTCTATTTTGAGTTTTCTGAGGAATCTCCATACTGTTTTCCACAGTGGCTGCACCAATTTGCATTCCCACCAACAGTGTAATAGGGTTCCTTTTTCTCCACACCCTCTCCAGCACTTACTGTTTGTAGACTTTTTGATGATGGCCATTCTGGCTGG
>PVHT020000077.1:20217260-20250318 GCA_004024745.2 Catagonus wagneri | reverse complement strand
CTTCTAGGTATTTTTTAATTTCCTCTTTGATTTCTTCAGTGATCCATTGGTTATTTAGTAGCATGTTGTTTAGTCTCCACGTATTTGTATTTTTGGCCATTTTTTTCTTGTTGTTGATTTCCAGTCGTATAGCATTGTGGTCAGAGAAGATGCTTGAAATGATTTCAATTTTCTTAAAGTTACTGAGGCTTGATTTGTATCCCAGGATGTGATCAATCTTAGAGAATGTTCCATGCGCACTTGAGAAGAATGTGTATTCTGTTGCTTTTGGATGGAATGTCCTATATATATCTATGAAGTCCATCGATCTAATGCTTCATTCAGGGCCTGTGTTTCCTTATTGATTTTCTGCCTGGATGACCTGTCCATTGCTGTAAGTGGGGTGTTAAAGTCCCCCACTGTGATGGCGTTATTGTTGATTTGTCCTTTTAAGGTTGTTAGCAGTTGCCTTATATATTATGGTGATCCTATGTTGGGTGCATAGATATTTAAAATGGTTATATCTTCTCCTTGGATTGATCCTTTGATCATTATGTAGTGCCCTTCCTTGTCTCTTAAAATGTTCTTCATTTTAAAGTCTATTTTGTCTGATAGGAGTATTGCTACTCTGGCTTTCTTTTGATGCCTGTTTCCATGGAA
The DNA here is from genome assembly GCA_004024745.2 of Catagonus wagneri. Classification (NCBI taxonomy): domain Eukaryota; kingdom Metazoa; phylum Chordata; class Mammalia; order Artiodactyla; family Tayassuidae; genus Catagonus; species Catagonus wagneri. Next base: position 20,249,679 of record PVHT020000077.1, on the reverse strand, counting down.
TATTTTCTTCCATCCTCTCACTTTCAATTTGTATGTGTCCCTAGAATTGAAGTGGGTCTCTTGAAGACAGCATATAAATGGGTTTTGTTTTTGTATCCATTCGGCTAGTCTATGTCTTTTGGTTGGGGCATTCAGTCCATTAATATTTAAGGTAATTATTGATATATATGTTCTTATTGCCATTAACTGTTTGGGGTTTTTGTTGTTCTTTTTTTCTTCCCTTATTCTCTTGTTGTCTCCTCTCACAAGATGGTTATCTTTAATGTTGTATTTGAGTTGATTTTTCTTCTTTGTTTGTGTATCAAGTGTAGATTTTTGGTTTGCAGTTACCCTGAAGTTTTGATATAGGAGTCTATATATAACTGAGATTGTTTGAAGTTGTTGGTTTCTTAATTGCACGTGCTTCTCCAGTGACCTGCATTTGTTCTCTCTTCTCATGATTTCTGATTTTGGTAGTATAATTGTGCATGGATGCTTTAGTATCTTTACTGTATATATGCCTTTATTGGTGGGCCTTGTCATTTGTGGTGTTTTTGATTCTGGTTGTGGCCTTTTCTTTTCTGCCTAGAGAAGTTCCTTTAGGATTTGTTGTAAAGCTGGTTTAGTGTTGCAGAAATCTCTTAGCTTTTGCTTATCTGTAAAGGTTTTGTTCTCTCCTTCAAATCTGAATGAGAGCCTTGCTGGATAAAGTAATCTTGGTTGGAAGTTTTTCCCTTTCATCACATTTAGTATATCATGACACTCCCTTCTGGCCTGTAAAGTTTCAGCTGAAAAATCTGCTGATAACCTTATTGGGGTTCCCTTGTATGTCATTTGTTTCTTTTCCCTAGCTGCTTTCAGTATTTTCTCTTTGTCTTTAATTTTGGTCATTTTGATTAATATGTGTCTCGGGGTGTTCCTCCTTGGGTTTATTTTATATGGTACTTGTTGCACTTCCTAGATTTGAGTGAGTGGTTCCTTTCCCATATTAGGAAAGTTTTCGGCTATAATCTCCTCGAATATTTTTTCTGTCCCCTTCTCTCTCTCTTCTCCCTCTGGCACCCCTACAATATGGATGTTGGTGCATTTAACATTATCCCAGAGTTCTCTGAGACTCTGCTCATTTCCTTTCAATCTTTTATCTCTTTTCTCTTCTGCATTAGTGATTTCCACTAATCTGTCCTCCACCTCACTGATTCGTTCTTCTGCCTCCTGTATTCTACTGTTGGCTGCTTCTAGGGAATTTTTTATTTGTTATTGTATTTTGCATCTCTTCTTGTTTAATTTTTACAGCTTGTATTTCTTTGCTCAGTGTTTCCTGTAAATTATCAATCTTTGCTTCCAGTCTATTTCCAGTCTATTGCATCATCTTCAGCATCAACAGTCTAAAGTCTCTTTCTGGGAGGCTGATAATCTCCTCATCACTGAGCTGTTTTTCTGGGTTTTTCTCTTTTTCCTTTATCTGAGTTAGAGTTTTCTGTCTTTTCATTTTTATAGGTTTTTGGTGTGGTGACCTTTGTGTCGATAATAGAGTTGTAGCCTCTCTTAGTTCTGGTGTTTTCTTCCCCTGTGGCTAAAGTTGGTATGGAGGGGCTTGCTATAGGCTTCCTGATGGGAGGGAGTGATGCCTGCCCACTAGTAGTTGGGGTTGATTCCTCTCCCTCTGATGGATGGGGCGTTGTCTCTGGATGAGATTAGAGGCTGGCTGTGTGCCTGAGGGATCTTTAGGCAGCCTGTTTACTGATGGGTGGGGCTGAGATCCCACCTGGATTGCTTTTTGGCCTGGGGCTTCTCAGCACTGTTGGGAGGGACCAGATTTTCCCAGAAATGGCCCCCTCCAGAGAAATGCAGGCTGCTGAATGTCCCTGAGAGCTTCACCTCCGATGCCCTTCTCCCACAACAAGCCACAGTCACCCCTGTTTTCCCGGGAGATCCTCCAAGAATTGCAGTCAGGTTCCACCCGGATTCCTTAGTAGACTGCTTTGCCCTGAGACCCAGTGCACGTGAAAGTCTGTGTGTGCCTTTCAAGAATGGGGTCTCCCCAATCCTGTGGAGCTCCTGCACACAAGCCCCGCTGGCCTCAGATGCTCCGGGGACTCTTTCTCCCTGTGCCCGATCCCCAGGCGTGGGGTTTTGACGTGGGGCTCAGAACTCTCAGTCCTGTAGCTGAGTCTCTGTGATACAATTACTTTCCAGTCTGTGGGGCTTCCCCCCGCTGAGGTATAGGGTTGTTTCTATCACGTAATCGCCCCTCCTACGTCTTTATGTGGTCTCCTCTTTATCTTCTGGAGCAGAATATCTTTTTTGGAAGTTTATAGTCCATTTGGTTGAAGGTTGCTCGGCATTTGGTTGTAGTTTTGCTGTTTTTGGGGAGAGAAGTTGAGCTCCAGTCCTTCTATTCCGCCATCTTCCCAGCTCCACCCCTACCTCTTGTAACAGTCTTTAAAGTCTTTTTTCTCTGATATGAGTATTGCTACTCTTAGGTTTCTTTTGATTTCTGTTTGCACGGATTATCTTTTTCCATCCTCTTGCTTTCAGCTTGTAGGTGTCCCTGGTACTGAAGTAGGTCTCTTGTAGACAGCATATATATGGGTCTTGTTTTTGTATCCATTCAGCCAGTTTATGTGATTTGATTGAAGCATTTAATCCGTTTACATTTAAGGTAAGAATCAATATATATGTTCTTAATGGACTTTTGTTAATTACTTTGATTTGTTTTTTGTTGGTCTTTCATTCTCTTGTGATTTGATTATCTTTAGTGTTTAGATTGCCTTTTCTTATTTGTGTGTATATGTATTGTAAATTTTTTGGCTTTTGGTTACTGTGAGGTTTTGACATATGAGTCTGTCTGTCTATCTACCTATCTATACACAAGATTGTTTTAAGTTTCTGGTCTCTTAATGGCAAACGCATCTCCAGTATCCTGCATTTGTACTTCCCTCTTCTCATGATTGCTGGTTTTGGTATCATATTTGTTTCCCTTTACCGACAAGCCATCTCATTTGTAATTTTCCTGTTTCTAGTTGTGGCCTTTTTCTTTCTTCCTAGAGAAGTTCCTTTAGTATTTATCATAAAGCTGGTTTTGTGGTGCTGAATTCTCTTAGCTTTTGCTTGTATGTAAAGCTTTTGATTTCTCCATCAAATCTGAATGAGAGCCTTGCTGGGTAGAGTATTTTTTTTTTTTCTGGATTTTTAGGGCTGCATCTGTGGCATATGGAAGTTCCCAGGCTATGGGTCAAACTGGCAGTGCAGCTGCTGGCTTATGCCACAGCCATTGCAATGTCAGATCCGAGTCAAATCTGTTACCTATACCACAGCTCATGACAGTGCCAGATGAGCCCCCTGAGCGAGGCCGGGGGTCAGACTGGCATCCTCTGTGATACTAGTTGCATTTGTTACCAGTGAGCCACAATGGGAACTCCCAAGTGTAGAGTGTTTTATTGTAGGTTTTTCCCATTCACCACTTTAAGTATATTGTGCCACTCCCTTCTGGCCAGCAGAGTTTCTGCTGAAAAATCAGCTCATACTCTTATGGGGATTCCCTGGTGTGGTATTTTTTGCTTTTTCTTAGCTGCTTTCAATATCTTCTCTATGTCTTAATTTTGGTTGGTTTGATTAATGTGTGTCTTGGGGTGTTCCTCTGTAGGTTTATTCCATATGATATTCATTTTGCTTCCTGAATTTGAGTGAGTGATTCCTTTTCCATGTTAGGGCAGTTTTCAGCTATTATCTCTTCAAATATTTTCTCTGGCCCTTGTTCTCTTCTCCTTCTGGCACCCCTATAATACAAATGTTGGTGTGTTTAAAATTGTCCCAGTGTTCTCCTAGACTGTCCTCATTTTTTTTTTTTTTTTTTTTTTTTTTGCTTTTTAGGGCCGCACTTGTGGCATATGGAAGTTTCCAGGCTAGAATTCAAATTGGAGCTGCAGCTGCTGGCCTACACTACAGCGACATGGGATCCGAGCTGCATATGCAACCTACACCACAGCTTATGGCAATGCCAGATCCTTAACCCTCTGAGCCAGGTCAGGGATTGAACCCACATCCTCATGGATACTAGCCGTATTTGTTTCCACTGGGCCACAACGGGAACTCTGTTTCATTTTTATTTAAAAATTTTGTTTCATGTCAGTGATTTCCACCAGTCTGTCTTCCACCTCACTTATTCATTGTTCTGCCTCCTGTATTCTGCAATTTTTTATTTCAGTTATTGTATTTTTCATCTCTGCTTGTTTAATCTTTAAATATTCTACTTCTTTTTAAAAAGTTTCTTGTAATTTATTGATTTTGCCTCCATTTTTATTGTATTTTACATTTCTGCTTGTTTAATCTTTAAATATTCTACTTTTTAAAAAGTTTCTTGTAATTTATCAATTTTGCTCCAGTTTTTTTTTTTTTCCCTGAGATCTTGGGTATACCTTACTATCTTATTCTAAAGTCTTTTTCATGGAAGTTGCTTATCTCCAGTTCATTTAGCTCTTTTCTGGGGTTTTCTTCATCTGGCTCTTATTTCTCTGCCTTTTCACTTTGTATAGCTTTTTGTGTGGGCTCCTTTTGGCAGACTGGTGTGTTGTAGCTTCTCTTGCTTTTGGTGTCTGCTCCCTTGTGGGTGAGTGAAGTTGCTACAGGGGCTTATGGCAGGCTTCCACATGGGAGCGGCTGGGGTTGCCCACAGGTAGGTGGAGCTGAGTCTTGTCCCTCTGGTGGATGGGGCATTGTCTCTAGGTGTGATTAGTGACAGTTGTGTACCTAAGAGGACTTTAGGCAACCTGTTTGCTGGTGAGTGGGGCTGTGTTCCCACCCTGTTTTATGTTTGGCCTGGGGCTTCTCAGCCCTGATGGGTGGAACCATATTTTTCCAAAATGGCAGCCTTCAAGGTAACTCATGCCAATGATTAGTCCTGATTCCCCTGCCTCCACAGCAAGCCACAGCCACCTCCTGATTTTCCAGGAGACCCTACAAGACCCACCAATAGATCTGACCAGATCCTTATGGAGTCCTTGCTTTGCCATGGGACCCAGTGCATATGAAATTCTCTCTGTGCCCTCCAAGAGTGGAGTCTCTGTTTCCCCCAGCCCAGTGGAAGTCTTACTGGCCTTCAGTTTGAAATGCTATGGGCTCCTCTTCCCCATGCTAGACTCTCAGGCTGGGGAAACTGACATGACATTTGAAACACTCCTGTGGGAAAGCCTCTATGATATAGTTTATTTTTCAGTCTGTTGGTTAGCTACTCAGAAGTATGGGATTGCTTATATTGCAAAAGCACCCCTTCTACCATCTCAGTGTGATTTGTCTTTGAGGGGCTCTTTTTCTGTGTGTGTTTCTAGGCTATTTTGTTGATCATCGTTCAGCAATTATTTGTGATTTTGGTGTTTTTGAAAGAGGAGATGAGCTCAAGTCGTTCCATTCTGCCATCTTTTCTCATTAATCACAGTTTTTATATTTTTACTTTTATTTATTTTTAGGGCCATACCTGTGGCATATGTAAGTTTCCAGGCTAGAGGTCAAACTGGAGCTGAAGCTCCAGGCCTGTGCCACAGCCACAGCAATGCCAGATCTGAGATGTGTTTGTAACCTGTAACCTGCACCACACCTGGCAGCAATACTGGTTCCTTAACCCCTTGAGTGAGGCCAGGGATCAAACTTGCATCCTCATGGATACCAGTCAGGCTCATTACTGCTGGGCCACAATGGGAACTTGCAGTTTTTGGTCTGTTTTGTCTGATACGAGTACTGCTATTCCAGGTCTATTTTGGTTTCCATTTGCATGGGATACCTTTTTCCACCCTCTCATGTTAAGTCTGTATGTGTCCTTAGAACTGAAGTGGGTTAATTCTAGACAGCACTTCCATCCACTATATGGATCTTGTTTTTGCATCCATTTGGCCAGTCTGTCTTTTGGTTGAAGCATTTAATCCATTTACATTTAAGGTAATTAATTACTGATATGTATGCTCTTGTCATTTTCTTGTTTTGGGCTTGTTTTTGTAGGCCTTTTCCCACCTTTTGTTTTGTGATTTGATGACTATATTATTACTATTATTATCATCATCATTGGTCTTTTAGGGCAGTGCTCATCGACTATGGAAGTTCCCAGGCTAGGGGTCGAATCAGAACTGCAGTTGCCAGCCTACACCACCACCACAGCAACTCCAGATCGCAGCTGCATTTGCGACCTACACTGCAGCTCATGGCAGTGCTGGATCCTTAACCCACTGAGTGAGGCCAGGGATTGAACCCGCGTCCTCATGGATACTAGTTGGGTTCATGACTGCTGAGCTACAACGGGAACTCCAGGATTCTTTTTTCTTGTGTATATCTATTACAGATTTTCTGGTTGTGTGAGATTTTTATATAGCAGCATACACACACACACACACACACACACACACACACACACACGGTTGTTTTAAGTTGCTGATCTCTTAATTTCAAATGCATTTTAAAAACCCTGCATTTGTACTCTCCTCCCTTCAAGATTGTTTTTGGTATCATATTTTATATCTGAATGTTTTGTATGCCTTAACTGCTTCTTATGGATCTAGGTGATTTTACTACTACTTTTAAGCTCCCTGCTAGCTCTGTGTGTGGATGATTTCCTACTTTTACTGTGTATTTTCTTTTACTGAGGAGTTTTTCATTTTGTAATTTTGTTTCTATTGTGGTCTTTTCACCTAGAATAAATCTATAAATCTTTTAACTTCTGTTGAAAAGCTAGTTTTGTGGTATTGCACTCTTTTTAGCTTGTCTATAAACCATTTGATTTCTGTTTTAGGTTTTCCCCCTTTCATCACTTTAAATATATCCTTCTACTCCCTTCTGGCCTGCAGTTTCTGCTGAAAAATCAGCTGATAGCCTTAAGGGGTTCCCTTGTTATTTATTGCTTTTCCCCTGCTGCTTTTAATATTCTTTTTATCATTTCTTACAATAACTTTAACCTCTAAAATTATAATCAAAAACTACAAGTATAAAATCCAAGTAATAGTCACCAACAAACACTTCCTAGCAAGATACTTGAAACAAATTTAAAACTGCATTTCTATTCACATGCTGTCCTTTTCTACTTCTTGACCTTCAGAGCCCCTCCCCCACGCCAATGAAAAGCTAAAGGATGTTAGCAAGTGACAACTTAGAGCATTTTTGAGCAGGTTTAGGAGTTCAATAAGTAAAAACAGGATGGGGTGTTGGGGGCATGATGTTTCTTAGAAAGTCACTTAAAAATTGCTTTTCTAACCTGACCCAATAGCCATTTCATTACAAAACAGATGTAGGCCAATGGTTGAATAATTCCCACTAGTTAAAAAGAATGCAAAGGATAGTATTGGCACTTTAATATGCAATAATTTATTTACCTCGTAAGTCTTTGGTACAAACATTGTGATGGATGTGTGCACGTACAATTTAATCTTAGCCTATGGGTAGGGCAGATAGGATTTGAAGGAACTCAGTCTTGTGGCTTTAAATACTGTCATTTAAATCTATACCAGCATGAATCAGCATAAGGCATGTTAGTAATATTTCATTAGTGAATGGAGCTTGAAATTTAAGTGATTATATAGCAAGATTTTTAGAGTGAAAAAATGCATGAGATGAAGTATAAGAACATGGCAGATCCTACAAGGTCATGACTTTTGATTAGTACTGGAGGGCTGGAGCTCCGAACCTGTGTCTTCTCTGGAACCCACCCATTTAAGACTGTGTCGCCTGATGCAGTCAGGTTAACTGATCCTTCCTTTAGAATATCACTGCTGTCCTGCTTCACTGTGCCCTTTCTGTTCAGGTGGTTGTGGGATTACGATCAGAGAAATTCCTCTAGTTTTCCATAAGGCCTTCTTGTGAACAATTATTTGTTCATATGAGAGAACTCTGTTTTAGATTTACTTCTATCATACCACCAGGTAGTGAGGTTATGCATGAGGAAACATACAGCCTTACCTTCTAGTAAAAAGCTGGCAGGTATCTGCCAAATGAACCTGTGATTGGTGGGCCAACTGGCCTAGAACAGACTGCAGTGGTGTGGAAAGAGCCCATCCACCTTCTTTCCGTGGAGAGGGTCATATTTGATCCTTGAGAATTCCCCTTGATATAGTGCCTACGAGAGTCCCCTTAAGATGAGGATGTGCATATTGGCCTTCAAGGGCTGGACAGAAAGCCATCTAGCCATCATAAAGGTCAAGGTCATCCTCTGGCCATGTTGTTAACTAAATGCAGGAAACAATTTTCTACCACTTATCAAAACTTGATTACTTAAGCTTTGTTTGCTAATGATCCTCAAGTTAAAAAAATTTATAAATGCAAAAAGGAAAATCTAGCCAAAACAGAATTCCTGCTCTAAATTTTGAATAAACCTATTCTGTATACCTAGTCAGAGGAAGCTGGCTGAAGCTAAATGAGGAACAATTTGAAAACTCAAAAATCAACCTAAGTGAAGTTCTGAATTATTAGAAACCTAAAACTGTCAAACGTTTTGATATTTCATACTACGCCGATTTAAACAAAAATACCCATTTGGTTGAACAGATCTTTTTAATATGACTATGTGTACATGGACAACTGAGAGTAGGGAAAAACCCCAAATTAATATTTTAACAAGTTACAGCTATTACTAAAGACAATACACTTGGATTTTAAGGAAATAGTCCCATAACTGAATAGCCTCTCATTCAATCTAGTAGATTAACCAATCCCTCTTTTAATAAAAACACACTCTAGTGGCAGAAGTTATCTTTTTAAACACTCCATAATAAAAACATGTGTTCCCTTAATGTTCTCTCTCTCCTTCAACATTTAGTTATTATTAGTTTCAAATGGTAAAATAAAATTGAATTTATATTATCAAATGAAAGTGCAAGTTTGTACAGCCAAGCTCAGCAGCAAAAGTGAGGAAGGATGAAGGGTGAGGGCTGATGGATGCCACGCAGAACGAGAACCTTCGGGAAGGTATGCTGTGGAGTCCTGGGTGCCAAACACAGTCAACATTCCATCATTTTTTCATTGCTCTTAAACGAGCAAAACCAAATTCTTTTTTTATTTAAAGAAATACTAAATTGTTATCCCCCCCGCCCCCACATAATTTGTGATCAGGTAAGGCAAATATAAGTCCCACCATCACTGGGGACAGCAGCAATAAACAGACTTCAGAAATAGCCCTGAATCGTCAGCAACATTCTCTCATGTTAACATAAGGAATGCATCTCATAAATCAAATCTTGCAATGTCACATCGTTCTAATTTATTTGATTAGTTTATCTGAAAAACTTTTTATAAATACATTATTTAAGAGGACAGTTATTTTCTTGCTCTGAAAAAATATTTTTTTCACATTTTAAAACGAGTGCGCTTTTGCAAAAAGGAGATGCAAGAAGAATGGGACAGCGGGGTTTGCAGAATGTCCACGTACAAGCTGCATTTACAAGAACCTGGTAATCTGCCTGTTATTTCCCTCTACAAGTAGAGCTCTTTGCAGTAATATTTGAACAAAGAGGCTTAATTTAGACACATCTCCTATTCACCCTACTTGTGGAGCCAAGAGGTACTTATATTTCAAGTATTGTAAAAAGTAAAAATTTTTGTGCCAATTTTACAGGCTAGCTTTTAAAGACCAAAACAACTATGTGAAAAATCATGCCTATTGAGCCCATTTCTTTTATAGCCAAATGCTCTCATCTTTTAAAGAACGCAGAAAAATATTGATTTTCTAAGGAGCACACTGGAAAAAGCCATGTTAAGGTACTGAAGAACGAGGAGCATTTCTTTTTCTCTAATGGCGAAAATTATTAGAAAAGCTATCCAGTCTGTTGTCTTAGCTGGTTTTAATAAAGTCTTTTCAAAATGATGGTCAAGAAATCTTTAGAAAACTGGAGCCAGGGGGTAATGTTCTTTTGTAGCATGGAAGGAGTTCCATTAATTGTAGAAATTTTTCTTAAATTTCTGCTTTGGTTCTTCAGAAGAAATGCTCATATAACTTCTATTTTAGGAGACAGAAAAAAAACCCAATTAATATGACGTTAAAATCTTAAAAATACTATAGTAATATCCTAACATTCCTAAAATTTTACTATGCTTTAAATATTTTTATAGAAGAATAGGCAACTTTAATCAGGATCTACAGTCTTATATTTAAGTGAATTCTACCACTAATAGGAAAACACATGTTCTTCAGGCTCTGTCATTTACTTTTCTAAACTGCATAAGTCAATTGGACTTTTCGAGGTTAGGGATTTTTATATTTGTCTTGAATCAATACCTGATGCTCTGTGCTCCAAAGAGGCTGGCAATTAAATAAACGTTTGTTGATAAATAGTCATGACCACAAAGGAACCCCTAACTAATATCACTGAATACTACAGTCACTGGACTATGTTCTAAGAGAAGGTATGGAAAGGTGGGAACAGTGAGAGTGAAAACAGTGAGAGTGAAGGGACAGGTAAGTCAAAAGGTGTTTAAAAGCCTGGCAAATGAAGCAGAAGTCATCTGAATGTTCCTTCCATCTCTGTAAATCTAGGATATGCCACGATGGGAAACTGCCTGAGGAGCATTTCCACCAACACAGGTAATCAGATTGTTCTCAAAGCCATTAAGCGTCAGAATGGCAGGCCCCACAGCTCCTTTTACAATCTAGAAAAGTGGACTTTCCTTCCATGGTCAATATACCAGGAGGAAAAAAGACTGGCTTCATTTGGACAGGCGATTCAAAAGTGGCTTTTCCAACCACTTAAAAGTGGAAAATATTTGCTGTAAGTTCACAGATGGAATCTAAAAGACAAACAATTTGACCACAAATAATTCTTTACTGACTCCATCTAAATATGCTGACTTTGGCTGACTCTGATCAAAATAGTGTATGCTGGTCAATACATGAAAGTGATGTGCTGGGAAGAGCAGTTGATAGAATTCAAGGAGGGTTGAAAAGAGATGGAGCTGGATTATCCAATGTATTGAGACTAGTGGTATTGTGCTGTTGAGTTTACTATGAGCATTGAATTGGTACTTTTTACATTTTTACTTCTTTGTGCAAAAAGAATAGTTTTACATGACCCAAAGATGTCAGGTGAAGTGTGAGTTCCCCAGAGAGGGTGTAAGAGTCACGTGCAGTTTCAGCAGTTAGTCACTCAACAAGGGATGGAAGGCCCTTGGGCTGAGAATGTCCCTAGTTTGGAATATGGGTCCTATTGCCCAAATTGTAACTATCGTGCTATGCTGAAAAAGGATAGTCATATATCATCCAGGTTGTTAAACCTAAATAAGAGAAAAATGGTAGGAGGACATGACGGCTGTCTTCAAATATCTGAACAGCTGAGAAAGCTGAAACGGAAATTACATAAACCTTTCCTCCAGTGGGCAGAACTAGGTACAGCGATGGCCCCTAAGTTATGCTGAGGCTTTAATAGGAGGCAGTGAGAGCTGCTCTGTGACAGGCTCACGGATACCTAGTGGGTGTTGCAGATTAATTTCTGCCCTAAGTAGGAGAATAAGGGGGGTCCTAGAAGTTGCCTACTCCAACTCAAAATTCAGTTTCTATGACCTGTGCAGACTCTTCCATGTGGCTTATTTGGTCCCTTGAAGGACAGTGTGTCACAGTCTCACTGCAGAAGGTTCCTTCCCTCCATTGCCAGGTACTTCTGATCATTACTGAAGGAAGTCTGAGGCAAGCTTACCTGCTGTCTGTTGTGTCTGAACACCATCTACCTGAGGCGGAGGCCCAAGTGAACCTTCATCTTCAAAGGCCAAAATTGGATTCAAAGGAATGTCTGGGCTCTCACTGTTGGTGACATCTAATCTGGATTGTTTAGATCCAACAGGTAAGCTGATAATTTCTTCAAAGTTTTCATTCGAAATGGATACTCCATTTTCATTTGGTTGTTTTTCCAAATTGGGAGTACTAGGGAATTTCAAAAAAATAAAAATTAAAAGGTTAGTACTAAAACTGCAAAACATATTTTTAGGACAACAATAAAATGTTTTACAATTTTTAACAAATTTTTAGAATGATATCATTAACTCAACTGGTGAATTCTGACATATTTGCATTTTATTTTTTGATTTTTAGGGCCGCACTTGCGGCATATGGAGAGTTCTGGGCTAGGGGTCAAATTGGAGCTACAGCTGCCAGCCTACACCACAGCCACAGCAATGCAGGATCCAAGCCGTGTCTGTGACCCACACCACAGCTCACGGCAATGCCAGATCCTTAACCTACTGAGTGGGGCCAGGGATCGAACCCACAACCTCATGGTTCCTAGTCAGATTTATTTCTGCTGCACCACGATGGGAACTCCCATATTTGTAAATTCCTATTTTTAAAAAAAAATTTTTAAAAATAAAATTCATTGAATGGAACAATATCAGTAAGAACAGATCATCAACAGTTCTACATCCATTTAACAATTTCTACTGCAAGTGCTTTACTACATCCCTTTGATAACGAGCAGCCTTTATTAGGACCTTCAAAGATGAGTGGACTGAAGTTTGGGGGTGAGGAGGATAACGTGCACAAATCATACAACTCCTGGGAGACAGTCCAGATTGCATGCATGATCTCTGCTCCTATGTTTTTCTCATAATGGTATTTTCTACATTTCCTGGCTATTCAAATTCCAGCTACTGCTTCCAAAAACATGTGCATGATTTTACAACTTGTTCAAGACCAACCTTCCCATTTTTGCCCCTTAAATCTGCCTCTGACCCCACTTTAATTCTTAGTAATTCATGCTTAGTATCTCGGATTTTTGAGAAACTGGCCATTGTATCCTATAATTTCCCTTAGGTTTTTCACTCCCTTTACAAGTGCTCCATAACCAGGCCCTTTATGATGTTATGTGTTCATTATGCTTTACAATGTAGCAAAACAATGCCTGTGCAGCAAATGAATGCTACGTTAATTTTACTGTTTGCTGTAAATCTGATTGTAGCAGTAAAGATAGTTGCAAGCTTCATAATTTGTTCAGTGCTCAACTTGTATTAAAAAAAGACCCTAGGAGTTCCTGCTATGGTACAGCGGGATGGGTGGTGTCTCCTCAGTGGTAGGATACAAGTTCGATCCCCAGCCCAGTACAGTGGATTAGGGGTCAGGCGTTGCCATAGCTGTGGTATAGGTTGTGACTGCGGCTCAGATCTTATCCCTAGCTCAGGAACTCCATATGCTGCGGGGCAGCCAAAAAAGATATAAAAAAAGACCTTATTTGACAAAATTCTAGAGTTAAAATATTCAAATGGAAAGTAAGACTACAAATTGTGAAATTTTTAACTTTTACTATATTCTGATCATAATCTGAATGTTTACGATAGACAGAGGTCTACAGAAGAGATCAGAAAGTCAGGTTTCTACTGTCAGTCATCCCCAAGCAATTTTGTTTCCTTCTCTTCCCAAGTGGTAAAAATGAAGCTAATAAATATACTGTTTTTCCATTGCTTATTTTTTTCCCTATTGAGGAAATAGTTTACTTTCCCCAGGCAGTAAGAAGTACTGATTTTAGTGGAACATATTCTAAAGCATTTCTGATTTGGATATTTTGGTATATATTTTTAATTATTAAAACTCTTCTTCTGGGGGAAAAAGTGCCTGACCTAAAGTGTTTCACAAGGCATTGCAGGGTATATTGAAAATATGGTTTGCAATGTAAAACTGCTATGGAAAAGAGCATAAAAATATTACACAGATTCAAACTGTGATGGTACTTCTCTGCTATTTTACCAAGGAGGTGGGAGAGGCATTGTAGTAGTCTGCCTGGGCCCAGGCACACACCCTCACACCTGCCGTCCCAGTCCATCCTCCTGTTTTTTCCCAACACCAATGGGCTTTCTGTAGCCAAAGAGTTTTGGTTTTTACTCCAAAGAGATTTTTAGCTTTTTAGGACCACACCTGTGGCATAAGGAAGTCCCCAGGCTAGAGGTCAAAGTAGAGCTGCAGCTGCCAGCCTACACCGCAGCAACACTAGATGCGAGCTTGTGGCAACGCCGGATCCTTAACCCACTGAGCAAGGCCAGGGATTGAACCCATGGTTCCATGGATACTAGTCGGGTTCGTTACTGCTGAGCCACCACAGGAACTCCCCGAAGAGATTTTTAAATAGAAGTTTTGGCAAAAGCAAAAGAAGAATGCATCTTCAGAGCCCTCCACCATCTCAATCCCCATCACCTTCCAGGTCTGCAGGTGCTGACAAGCTGTCATGGCAACGCCAAGCCCACACTTCAGTCAGTAGCTGACCTTATTTTTCCTCAGCCAACCCCACCCATTCTTGTTGGCAATTAGAGGAATAATTGTGCCATATGCTTTGGATGACCAAATTATTAAATGTTCAGAGGACACGGTGACGAGCAGAAACTATAAAACTGAAGCTGAAGTTGCTGGGGTTAGAATTTATGAGTCTGGGTGTGTCCTGTTACGATAAGCACCAGGTTTTGAATTCCCTTTCTTTGGCTACACTCTGTAGGTTGAAGCTAGATGCAAGACTCTTAAGAGACTTTGGGGAAGTGGGCTGGGACCATGGTGGGAATCTGATAGCCCATACAATTCATGGTGGCCAGGATCTTGTTTGTTGTGATTATAACAAGTAATTTTAAAAGTAATACATCTCTTTCCGATTGAATGTTATTTTTCCTTGAGATGATAAACTAAGATTGGGAAGAAAACCACTAGATCAAAAACAAAAATTACTACAAATCCCTTGTTTAAGAGAGAAGGAACATCCTACTGAGACAGTCCCCTAGGGCTGAGAACACGCATAAAATGTCTTGTGAGGTATTAAAAGGGTAAGACAGTATTTACTCCTGAGAGGTTATTTAGCTTCTTGAATAGAAAGTCTTAGCTAGGAGTCAAAGAATGAATCAATGACCTGAGAAACTTATAATTTCCTCCTCCTGAAGATGGAGAACTATTGGTCACAATCGAGGCAAGAGATCTTATAATCACTTTAAACTGCTTTTGGCGACAGTGGATCAAAAAAGGCCAATAAAATATGAGGCAGATGGGCTACCAGACACAACAGCATTTTCCTACAAAATTACAGTGAGGCAATACCCAGTGTACTGTGTCTCAAATGACATCTAACATTTGTGTGGTTCAATACAGGTTTCAGACTCCTTCTCTGACTGTATGTCATTGGATCCCTTCAAGACCTTGCTGGAAGCTATCATCATGTCCAGGTAAGAAACCTAAATTTTCTAAGTAGGTTAATCCCAGAGTTGAAGTTTTTAGAAAACTTCTTAGGAGCTTCTGGTTCTAAAGCACTTCTTCCTCAACCCCACATGCATGCTGATGACTCTCTAGGGAAATACGACTAAACGATCAAAGATCTGAAAAAGGAGCTTTTTAAAGGTAAGGTCGAAACCTGTTGGTGGTTTTTTTTTTTTGACTCTCAGCTCCAAATTTACCCTTCATCCCTGTTCTGTGAAGCTGGATTGTGCCCTTTAAATAATACTTTGCCAAATGGCATAACCTTAAACTTTTCAGTCATGGCCACTGCAGAGAGACTGCAGGAGGAGGAGTGAGTTTCGCCTCGTGGTTTGGGTGAGCCTGCTCAGCAGGCTCCTGCAGCACGTCCTATGGCAGCCCCAGGTCTAAGGCTTCCTCAGCACCCAGGCCCTGCAGCCTGGAGCGGCTCCTGCGATGCACCATGGCCAGCAGCTTCCCCGAGCACCTTCTCAGGTAGAGTACCTCTGGTGAGACACCTCCCAGCAAAGAGGTTTTTCTAAGCATTCTAGAAGGTGGAGGGCTGGCAAGTAGCACCATCGAGAAACCACAGCCACCCCCCCACCATCTGACTCACCGCCATACACTCAAACTAGGTCTGGACGGAAGCCCTGAAGGATGGGACTCTCGCTTGGGTATGGCCCAGGGGATGTGGCTGTGCCTTCTATCTGCAATTCCTGCATTTGTTTATTTTTAATTTTTTTTCTTTTTAATAGCTGCACCTGCGGCATATGGAAGTTCCTGGGCTAGGGATTGAATCAAGCTGCAGTTGAGGCTTACCCCACAGACGCGGCCAACACTCTAACTTGCAGTGATGTCAGATCCTTAACCCACTGAGCAAAGCCAGAGATGGAACCCACATCCTTATGGATACTATGTCAGGTTCTTAACCGGCTGAGCCACAACGGGAACTCTCCCTGTGTTCCTTTAGAATACTCTATCTCTTACTAGCCAATATCATGTAACTCGATTCCCAGGTAATAGTTATTCTTTATACTAATTCTCTCTCCTGACTGATATGGCAAGTGTAACAGACATAGGGAAGAAAAACAAAATCCACAGAATTATGAAAGGACTTATTCCTTGAATATTTCTACAAGTACTCTATGACTGGATTTTTAGGCACATATGATTACCTTAGTTATCATTTTTGAGAGTGCTCTTTTGGTGCTGTCAATATAAATGGAAGGGAAGAGAAAGGCAATCTTTTTTCAACCCACACTTCTTTCCTAACTTTGTTAGCAACTGGTTGTTTTCTCAGTAAGAGGCCCTACTACTAGTATTAGAAAGACTCTCATCTAAACTACTTCTACTATGGAACAAACCTGTGAATCACTTACTATGTACAGTGAAAATACACTTGTTATGTATCATTAAAGGGTATGAAGATGGTCCAGGATCAGGTCAAATATATACAAAGGAAGGTAATAAATTATTTCTTGTGATTTTTTTAATAGTCACATAAAAACCTCACCATTATCTTTAAAGACTCAGAGATGTTTTCCTTTTCTCAGATTACAGAATTACTAGCTCTAGTAAAAATGAATGAACCTAAATACATTTTCATGATAAGACTCCAAAATTCTGTGTGGCCCAGAAAATTCTGATGGGATTGGAGGAGCAGAAGTAGCAATGTTTTGCTCTAATGTGCATCAGTAAGAAAGGCCCCAGTTGTTTAACTCACCTCTCCAAAGTCACTTTTGATTGGTGTGAGGTAGCCACATGGAGGCCAGCCACTGGTTCTCCTTGTCCTGGAGAGTTTGTCACACATGGAAGTGCAGATACCGCTGGACACAATGAAGATGGAAGAAAGGTTACTAGTCCTCTACTATCAAACCAAACCCCCAGGAGCCAAAATGGCTGGATTTATGTCCTGGCTCTGTGACCTACCAGCTGTGTGACCTTGGGCAAGCCACAAACGCTCTGTGCTTCAGTTTCCTCACGGATCACAGTACCTACCTCCTGGTTACTGCGAGAATTAAATGTATCAACACAGGCAAAGTACTTAGAACACTGCTCAGCACATCGTAAGGGAGAAAATCAGTGCTGCTCTTATTTCTGCTTGCACTAAATAGACTTTGGACCATAAAATATGTATGTTGAAACCAAAGCAACTGATGAAGATAACAAGCTGAGATGATCAGGCTGACACCGAACATCTTTGCTGAAGGATTTGGAGGAAATCGCCACGAAATACCCCAAGTGATGAAAAATATTTTTTGCCCACCCCCCTATTTGGGCTGCACCTACAGCATAGGGAAGTTCCTAGGCTAGGGGTTGAATCAGAGCTATATTTGCTGGCCTACATCACAGCCACAGCAACACAGGATCTGAGCCAAGTCTGCGACCTACGGCACAACTCACAGCAATGCTGGATCCCCGACCCACGGAGTGAGACCAAGGATCGAACCCCATCCTCATGGATACTAGTTGGATTCATTTCTGCTGCACCACAACGGGAACTCCGAAAAATATGTTTTAAAACTCAGTTCAGTTCTGTCCCGCCTCAGAATGTGGGGATTTCATACATGGAAGTCCAGTGAATTGTACCTCACTGCGCCACCTCGTCAGCGTTCCCCCTAACTGGAATCTAGCGTAAGCCAACGATATCGATGACTGACTCTAAAATCTGGGCCAGATTTACTTAAAGTCTTATAAACCTTATACAGGACACAATTTCAGGGACCTTTGTGGTAGTTTATAGTTTCACCTTGATGTGAGAGAAAAAGTGAAATAATTCCAAGGAAGCACAGCCTGGCACAAATTCAGTAAAACTGCCAGAGGTACAAAGAGTCTGGTCACTGAAGCAAAGAAGAGATCGAAAACTTAAGAGCCAACATTTACAAAGTTGGCAGAAGGCATCCTCTGAGAAGACCTCTGCAAACTCACCTGCCTGCCCAGCCTAGAATTCTCTTTGGAGCACCGGTGATGCCATTCAGCCCTCAACTGCATGCGGGACATCTGCTGGATGACCCTTAGGCCTCTTTGTGGCAGTATCAACTCAAACCAAATATATTACGAGATGAGTGTTAATAAATGATGACTGATAAGTTTTACCTTCTTTCTCACAAGAATACATGGTTCATTCTCGAACTGAGGTACAAAGAACCGATAGGGGAATAGAGGGAAGAAGACAGATGGAAACACAAACGAAAATACCCAGAAACCTGGTCGTGCACAAACTATAGCATGGGCTCCTCAGTCCTGCGTTGGTGCAATTTACATCCTAAAATGCTCATTCTGATGACTCACTGTGTGCTATGCCTACTTCAGCCTACATGTATTACAGCATTCTTTGAGACAACCTGCTAAAAATGCAAGGAGGTTAATATGCAACCACTAGGCTATTCTCCAAACAGATATAACTGGGGTATCTTTAAAAGAGCACGAAAACCCCGCTATGGAGGAATCGTGACATAGTGAAACTAGGATAGCCTCTACTGAAATAAAATCAAATTCCCAAGTACCAATATTTTACATTTGAAAACTCCTAGTTTACAGAGACCGCTTTTTCAAAGCATTTCACTTGATCTTTATGCCAATCTTTAAAAAACAGCGAAAGAAACTGCGCTAGCTCTGGTCCGTCCTTTTCATAGTGATACTGCAGATGTAGAAAGAGGACAACTGAAAAACAAGCTATCGACCAGCCACCTATATGTACAGTCACGAAGACCATGTGGAATCATGGAAGGAGCCCAATTACAAGCTAGTGACTTGGACTCCAGCTGTGCAAACTGGGGCCTGTCACTCAACCTGAGTGCTCCTTGGGGGCAGGGACCTTGCCTGACCCATTCACAAGGAATCCTACCGCCTACAACAGGGCCTGGCACACAGAAGCTTTCTGAAAATGCTTGCTGACTCCAAGATAAAGCATCTCCTATCTCACAGGCCTGAAATGGAAATTAAATAAGAAAATGTATGCAGATGTACCTGACACAAAGAAGACATTTAATACATATTAATGGAATCTGAGTACTAAAACACTAAGGTAAGTTTTATTTTTATTTACACTAAAATCACCAAGAACTTAATCATCTCTGTCCAAAGTCTATAGCATATGAAAAACTTCCTAATGAACTTTTTTTTTTTTTTGCTTTTTAGGGCCGCACCCACGGCACATGGAGATTCCCAGGCTGGGGGTGGAATCGGAGCTGTAACTGCCAGACTACACCACAGCCACAGCCACATCAGATCCGAGCCACATCTGTGACCTACACTACAGCTCACGGCAACGCTGGATCCGTAACCCACTGAGCGAGGCCAGGGATCAAACCTGCGTCCTCATGGATGCTAGTCAGATTGGTTAACTGCTGAGCCATGACAGGAACTCTTTTAATGAAATTTCAATATATTGTCAAATTTTAACTCTATACTGAAGAACTAAAAAAATATTTAAAGCCTTTTCTGAGAACTATCATAAGTTGTCGGAGTTTAAATGTCCTTAATAGCAAATATAAGTACAGACTTCTTCAGCAAATAGTCAAATGATAAAACGAAATTTAATTTTATAAGCTCAAAATTCTTCTACTCATGTGTACATGTATACATACATATATGTGTATACATATCTATATAAGCATAAACATATATACTTACATACATGTAGACAGATATAAAATGACAAACATTAAATAACACTCCATTAAAGTATAAACAAACGTGAGAAAATGTGCTAGAAATGCTAGAGATTTTTAGGTGAAGGGGATTTGTGGACTAGGTAGGATGTACCTAAGGCTCTATGAGTCAATGAATATTTATTTTAAATCAGTGTTTTTATCTTGACATCTAGAGAAGTCAGTTCAAAAATTCTATATTTGAATTGAGTTCACTGAAATAAATACCTGTTCCTCCAGTGAGAGCTCCCTTGGCTATATCTCCGTTTCTCTGATCAACAGTTTTCTAACAGAAAACAAAGATGTTTTAATGTTAAAATTATACAGAAAAAAAAATCCATTAAGAACAGTTTTGAAAATGGCCATCTCAATACCTTATCTGAAGCTTCTGTTCTTCTGGTTCTTTTCATAATCTCTTCAAGTCGCTAGAAGGAGGAAGAATTGAACAAACATCAGATATACAAAGAAAGCCAACCTGGCCCATTTCACCGAGTAAGCAAATAGCAGGTCATTGAAACTATGTCTATTGTTTTCAGAAAATATTTCAGAAAATATAATTGTCTTAACTGGAGTTATTCAAAAAACCTGAAACTGGCTTATACCACATGAATTGGAAGTAATTGTTTTTGTTGAAGTCTGAAACATCAAGAATGATGATTTTCTGGAGGAGAATATTAATACTAGAGCTACTGTGGTTTATCTGGAATAGACAGAATACATTTGTTTTCTGAGGGCAGTGAGCTAGGTTCTAGGTGTGTCTACCTGGCTTCAATCTAGAAAGAACAGTGAGCGCCAGGCCGCTGTGGGCGGTGCAATTACCTTCTTTCTCTCCAGGCGCTCCTGCTCCTCTCTCTGGAAATGCTTCTCTCGTTCCTGCCGGACCCTCTCTGCTTCTTCTCGAACACGAGCTTCTTCTTCTTTCTGAACAGAAGTTGGCATCTGATTCTTACAAACAGGCAGGCTTTGTCTGTTGCCCCCAGTTTCCCGCGGTGGAGGTAGGAGGGCGGGCGGAGCAAGCGCGGACCCCAAGGGCGCACGGGAGCCATGGCGCGCCTGGAACCACGCGTGCGCTCAGCATCTTCCCTTGCTCGTCCGGGCTGCCCTTCTCCTCTTGAGCTCGGGCTGCACTGACCCGCCTCCCGCCCCAGCCTGGTCCCTCTACCTGTTTCTGGACGCGCTCCATCTCCTCCAGCTCGCGCCGGGCCCGCTCCTCCTCCTGCCGCCGCAGCTGCTCTTCCCTCTCCCGAGCTTGCTTAGCTTCCAGCTGCCGGGCCTCCTCCTCTCGGCGGGTTCTCTCTTCCGCCACCTTTTGAGCCAGTTCCTCTCTCTTTTGCCTGGAAAAAGACAAAAGGCAAAGATACATGAAGGGGAGAGGCTCAACTCTGGTCATCTCAAGGACGGTCTGCTGGGAGGTCTTGCCAAGAAGCCTCCACTGATGCACGGTAAGCCACCCCGCCTTCCTCCCCGGCCCCTCCCTGCTGCCCTGGCCTAGGCAGAAGCAAAATGTATCCATCCACTAACCTTCGGAGGAGGGCTGCCTTTTATTTAAAAGGATCTGCAATTTAACTATCTTTCAAGGCTCAAACTTGTTTAATCCAAGAATGTGACTTTTTTTTAGTAAAGAACTGAACTCTCCCCTGGAAATCTTTGTAAGCAGAGGTTATAATGTTCTGTCACAGGACTGGGGACCAAGTGTAGGGCATGTCCAAGATGGTGGCCCAGCACTGGGGCTGTGATCCTTCAGTGGGGGGCAGTTCTGCTTATCTGAAGAACAATTATATTGACATTAGCCTTTTTAGCTCCAGGAGAAAACCAGCTAAGCAAACTGCCCCTGGCATGCTGTCTAGCAAGCAATCATGGGCACTTGACCATCTCACACAGCTCTCCTGAGAGAAATTATCTGGAAGGAGGAATATGGGCTCTTACTATATAGCTTTAAAATCAGTAGGTAATGAAGAAACACTGAGATGAGAGATGTTAAAAAATTCAGACTTCCCAACTGTACCTCTGTTGTGGCTACAATTATGCAAATGTGTGTATGTATGTATGCATATATACACACCCACACACTGTTCACAGAGACAGTTACTGAAATCTGGTGAGATAATGTTTTTTTTCTTTAAACCTTTCTCCATTTATTTGGTTGTATTGTCATTATAATAGAAAATGTGACTTAAAGTCACCTAGTGCTCAGAGGAACACCAGGTAAGAGTAATTCTGAAACAACCAAGATTCACCTTCAATGCTATTACCACCTCTTCTCTCTGAAGATTTAATTCAGGGCGCCACTAGGGTGCCACTGAGCAGTGTCACTCCTTTACCTTTCGAGCTCTTCCTTTTCTCTCTTCTCCCTTTCCTCCTTCTCTCTCTGCTCCCGGGCCAGCCGTCTCTTCTCAGCTAGCAGCTTTGTGGCCTCTTCTGGGTCGGTGGTGCCTGCAGAGGTCTTGGGAGAGGAACTGGCAGTCATGGTGGATGACGGGGCTGGGGCTGGACCCGGGGCTGGGGCTGCTGCTGGAGCAGCTGTACAAACAGGTACAAGGAGAAAACCAGTTGGAAACAGAAGCCAAAGAACAGAACAAAAACTAGCATCCCCCACATGTCAGGCCTAGAATTCATCATTAGAAAAGCAAAGGGAATGTATTATGACCACGCATTCTCACGGTTTCTCTGTATTCTATCTGTAACCGGGCAACGGATAACAAAAAGCTGCATGTGTACGCGAGACATCCGAAGCCGACACTGTCACCAAGTCTTATTTTTTATACAAGTTAAATCAGTTAACATATATCAAATGTGTACTGAGTATAGAGCCTCACGTTAGGTTCTGTGGGAAGTTATACCCAGAGCCAAAAAGATGAGCTCTTCCATTTGCCTTTCATTACATTAAAAAAAATTCCTTCTCTTTAGTGACTGTTCATCACTACAGGACTAAAGTGACTGGGAAGATGACACCCTAGTAAGAAGTACCTCTTATCTCGCCAGAGCTGCCTCTAGGTCTGAGGGGCCAGGTGCTTCAGGAGCCAGCCCTGCCCCCGCTTCCAGACCACAGGTCTCCACTGCCAGTCCTCACGCCAAGATGGGAGCAGGAGTTCTCTGACCTTTTTTTTAGATCCAGCAAAATGACCTTTAGGCTGGTCAGCAGGGAGCCCCCATAGAGACATCATGGTGACGTGTGATCCTGGGCACGTGGATCCTCTAAGCCTTCCTTTCAAGATTTGCATTTCTCCTTAAGCTCCCGTCTATCTTTATTTGCCCCAGGACACTCTTCAAGTCTTCAGGAGAAAAATTTTGAAGGCAGTTTGCAACAAGATACATTGCATTTCCAGGTGATTTTAAACTTCTAAATAACATCTGGCTTGCACGGTATAGATGAGATCTACAGGATCTTTTGCAAAAAACTGACCTCTGTCAAACACACAGGCTAAGCCCGTGGTCCTCAAACTCCAATGTCCACAGAGTAATTGGCTACTCGATTTTATCCAGCAATCCTGCACGGGAGTCAACAGACAAGCTTGGCATCCTTCAGAGATTTTGGATCCACTGCTTATTCTGATGTGATAGGTCTGAGGTAGGGCCAGGGTTCTATAGTTTAAAACATTATAGATGTGGTGGTTTAAGGATATTTTCATAAATTCTTTAAAAATCTTCCCTTTAAAAAGTGGAGACTAATCCCCTCGAGTGTGAGCTAAAGCTAGTGACTTGCTTCTAGTGAACAGTATGAGATACTGTGCGTCCCCTGTGAGTCTCTCCCCCACATCACTCACTCTGGGAGAACCTGAGTTCTCCCAGGGCTGGCACACCAAACAACCCTGTAGAGAGGTTCATGTGTGCCATGAAAGGAAGGCTGACTGCCTGCCACAATCCCTCTAATGACCCAGTACAGCTGCTCCCAAATCCCTGACCTAAGACTGTGATATAATAACTGTCTGTTGTGGCTGTAAGCTGCAGCATTTGCGGATAATTTGTTACATAGCAGTAGATAAATTCTGATGCAGGTGCTCTGAATACCACATTTTGTTAAATTACTGGACTCTGACAAAAAAAGGAATCCTTACACCTAAAAGTAGACACTTGCTCTGACAATAGGCTTTGGGATGCACAGTTCTTTATGTATAGGAAAGTTATACTCAGGAAAAGGTCCTCAAAATTAGCCTTACAGTGGAGTTCCCATAGTGGCTCAGTGGAAACGAATCTGACTAGCAGCCAGGAGGACACAGGTTCAATTCCTGGCCTTGCTCAGTGGGTTAAGGGTCCAGTTGCAGGGAACTGTGGCATAGGTCGCAGAGGCGGCTCCAATTCCGGGTTGCTATGGCTACAGCTCTGAGTGGACCCCTACCCCGGGAACCTCCATAAGCCACAGGTGCAGCCCTAAAAAGACCAAAAAAAAAAAAAAAAGCCGTAGCGTAAAATTTCCAAGTCCCCAGTAAGGAAAAGCAGGAAAGGGAGAAAAAAGGGAAGGGAGGGGGAGGGCTAAGTGCAGGTGAACAGGAAGAGTGAATAAAGAGCCCGCAACCCGTACTCCACCCCAAGTCATCTGACTCCTACCAGGGGTAGCCTCTGGTTCGACAGGTGTTGCGTCTTCAACTGTGGCTTCTTCTACTTTCCCTAGGGGTGCTCTGCCCTTTAGTGAGGACTCATTGGCAGCTTTCTGAGGTTCCTTGTCGGGGTCTCTTCTCTCAGGTTCCACTCTGCCGTCTCTCTTGACAGGGCGGATGTTGCCAGGGGAGGGGGGCCGGGCCTGAGCGGCGGCAGCTTTGATGGATCCAGGAAGCGCGGAGGGTGCTGGTCTGGGTGTGCCAGGCAAATGAGGAAAGGACTTGGACGGGAGCCTGGGCAGCAAACAAAGAGAAGGGGGCACATGAAGAGAGAGGCTTGCCAGAAACTTCCTTTCCCAACGCCTCTACCATGCAATAGTCTTAAAGTACCCATATGAAAAAGGAATGAAGATATTTAGCTGTATGAATGTGTCTCCTATGTGGCAAACACAGAAATGTTCACTTTAGAGGCTCATTCCAGGTTACTTTAAGGTAGAATGTTATTCCCTAAGAGAAGGCCCAACAGTGTGTCTGACAGGGGACAAGGCAGCCAGCTTTTGTAGTTCACTTACCAAAGTCGGGAGGAAGCTGGTGACCTGGCTTTGGGATGAGAAGGAGACAGAGCCCTTCGGGCGCCGGATGCGAGGTGGAAGGGTACGTTCTCTCTCTCTCTCTTATAGCCCTGCGTTCACAGAAGCACAGTAACTGGATTTTTCCCCGGGCAGGACAGTCACATTCACAGCAGTCAGCAGTGGAGCTGCAGTCCGTTGCTTGACTTTTTGGAAAACATCCAACCTTTGCCATCTCTATCCTTTCCACCCCCACAAAAGGCCTTCATTAGGTTAAAACTGAACACTGTAATTAACACGACCTGACACTAATAAGAAGGTTCTGGATGTGTGCTCTAGACTTTGACTAGTAGAAACACAGAACAAAAACACACTTTTAGCACCTATATATCTAAAACTACCTGGAGCAAAATCTTAGTCTGGTGGAGCCACACAAATGTCAAAATAAATGTCACTTACAGTTTATTCCCCCTAACTTTATCTCTCTTAATTCTTCAGTATTTTCCTTTTTTTTCTGTCTTGGAACATACTATAACTCAAGTCTTTTTTTTTAATTTTCATGTCTTGTACCTTAGACTTTTTTTTCTTTATGCTGATTTTACAAATAAGTCCTTCCTCAGCTAGTGTCCTTCCTATCGTCCTTGAAGGAAAAGACAGGTCCAAGGTGAGGAATTTTAGCTATTTTTAGTCTAATTCATTACGTATGAAATTAAAATCTGAGGGTGGGCCAAAACATCAGCGCTGCTCTGCATGCTAGGAATTCGGCCAGAGAAAGGACAGATTTGCTAAGTTGAAATGGGCAAAAGGAAACCCAGAAGAATTGTGATAGCCTCAAGTCAACCAAGAGAAAAAAAGAAACAAGTCCCAAGGCAAGAAAGCGAGACTCACTCCATGTATCTGAAACATGGCCGACAACGTTCTGGGATGGGACTAGGTGGCTGCTGGAGGCACCTGTGTCTATTAGTCCTTCACTCCGCGGGATCCTTGCAGGAAAGCAGACTGAGGGTGCGAGGGAAGGCACGGGACATCACTCAGTCTCAGGGCCAATAAGCTAAGCATGTACCTTTCTCCTTTCCTTTTCTGTCTGGCTCAAATGTCAACTCCTTTCTTCCTTCCCTCTGGTTCCCTCCAACATCTCTAATTGCTTCTCTCCATTTTCCTTAGTAGAATCCTGACAGACTGGGCTCTAGATGAGGCAAAAGCCTCTAAGTGGCAAATATTACTCAATGTCTCCCCAGAATTTCTAAATAAAATGAAGGATGGGGCAGGAACACACTTCACAGGGTGTGTGCCAGCTCTGTGTCACTTGTGCCTTCATGATCACCCTTTGCCCCCGTCTCTGGTACCAGAAGGCAGGAGGTGGAGTATCGGAGAACAGCTGTGGTCCTTGGGTAGCTGAAGCAGCAGCCACCATATGGAGCCCCCTTGACAGGTGTAGAGGATGGCAGTTATGCCTCTGGCAGATCAGTCCCTAGAGTGGAAGGCACAGGGCTCTTCCCAAGGGGGGCTGGGATTATGTACCTTAAGTTGCTTTTCTTTAACTTGGCTAAAGTCAGATCAAGGGGAGATCTGAGTGGGAAAGTCAGGAAGGGTAATGCGTGACGTGGAGGACTGGGAGACTAATTTCATCATCTATGTGTTGATAAGATGGGCATCTGGGAATAAACCTACTTAAAAGTGTATACTCCTCAGAGTTTTTTTTTTGTTGTTGTTAAAGTGCCCACTGATCCTATTATTTCCTATAACTGACCTCCCTTTAATCACCTTTAGGGAATAGGGGGAAAAGGCAGGAGCTGTTTGGAAAAGTGCTTGGTATTTGAGGTAACACCCTCCTGGGCAGGTAGATCCTTTTACCCTCCTAGTTCTTTCAAATGTCTTTCCATAGGTCTTATACCTAGTCACCTATCTGGGTACTAAACATGTAAAGGTGCCCGTTTCTCATCCTAATCTGAGTTAACAGCCTGCAGTCTGTACAATACTCTTTCCTGTTACTCTCCACAATGCAAGCTGTCCATGTCAATGGTCTGGACAACTTACCAATAGGACAAAGACTTTAATTTTACAGTTAGAGTTAGGTTTAGAATACAAATAACCCTTGAGGGAGACAATGTAACAGGTATTCCAAGGCAATGCTGTACAAGAGAACGATGATAAAAATGTTCTGCATCTACACTGTCCAAAACTGTAGCCACTAGCCACATCTGGCTACTTGAATTTAGATCTAAATTAATTAAAATATTAAGTTCAGTCTCATGAAACTTTTTCTTGGGTTTTTTTTTGCCTTTTCTAGGGCCACACTCATGGCATATGGAGGTTCCCAGGCTAAGAGTCTAATTGGAGCTGTAGCCGCCAGCCTACACCACAGCCACAGCAACAGGGGATCCGAGCCATGTCTGCAACCTACACCACAGCTCACGGCAATGCTGGATCCTTAACCCATTGAGAGAGGCCAGGGATCAAACCCGCAACCTCATGGCTCCTAGTTGGATTCGTTAACCACTGTGCCACGATGGGAACTCCATGAAACATATTTCAAGTGCTCAATAGTGGTCATTTGAATTTAGATCTAAACTGATTAAAGTGAAAAAATTAACAATTCCATTTACAACAGCATCACGCGTGCGCACACACACATACACACACACACACACACACACACACACACAACCTTAGGAATAAACTTAGCCAAGGAGATGGAAGACTTCTATAGTGAAAACTAAAAGGCATTGCTGAAAGAAATTGAAGACACAATTAAATGTTCTTATACTAGAAGACTTATTTTTGTTAAGATGTCAATACTACCCAAAGCAATCTACAGAATCAGTGCAATCCCTATCAAAAGCAATGCCATTTTTTTTCAGAAATAGAAAACTCCATCCTAAATTCATATGAAAACTCAAGGGACCATGAATAGACAAATCCTGAAAAAGAAGAGCAAAGTTGGAGGTCTCATGCTCTCTGATTTCAGAACATGTTACAAAAGTATGGTAATCAAAACAGTATGGTACCAGCATACAGACAGAACTAAATCCTTGTGCATATGATCAAAGGATCCTTGACAAGGGACCAAGACCACTCAATGGGGAAAAGACAGTCTTTTGGCAAATGGTGCTGGGAAAACTGAATATTCACATGCAAATGAATGTAGCTGGACTTTTACCTTATACCATATACAAAAAATGAATAAAGACCTAAATGTAAAGACTTAAAACTTTAAAATTCCCAGAAGAAAACAGGAGGCAACATAATATTGGATTTGGGAATGATTTCTTGGACATGACACCAAAAGCACACACAATTGAAGCAAAAACAAACAGGACTACATCTAACTTAAAAACACCTGTGCATCAAAGGATACGATCAACAGAGTAAGAAGGCAACTTACCAAATGGGAGAAAATATTTGTAAACCATATATATCTGATAAGGGATTATTTCCCATAATATATAAATAACTCCAACTAAAAATTTAAAAACTAAAGATTAAAAAACGAGCAAAGAACTTGACTAGCTATTCTCCAAAGACGATATACAAATGGCCCACATATAGAAACCATACAGACCATTTCACTGACCATTAGAGAAATGCAAATCAAAACCCTAAAGAGTTATCATTTCATACCTATTAGGCTACTTTTTAAAAATAACAGCAGCCCCCCAAACAAAACAAAACAAAAAACAAGTGCTGGTGAAGATGTGAAAAAACTGGAAGACCCTGTATCCTGTTGGTTGAGATTTAAGTAAAATGGTGCCATCACTATAGAAGACGGTATAGCAGTTACTCAAAAAACCAAAAATTGAATTACCATAAAATCCAACAACTGAGTACCCAGCTAAAAGAACTGAAGGCAGGATCTTTAAGAGATATTTGCACACCCACGTTCATAGCAGTGCTAATCCTAAGAGTCAAAAGGCAGAAGCAACTCAAATGTCCAGCAACACAATGTGGTATGTATGTTCCTATGTTTGTGTATATACACACATACATATGTACAGACACACACAATGGAGTATTATTAGCCTTAAAAAGAATGGAAATCCTGTCACATGCTACAATGTGGAAGGACATGATGCTAAGTGAAATAAGCCAATTACAAATAGACCAATACTGTATGATTTCATTTATATGCAGTATCTAATGTAGTCCGATTCACAAAAGCAAAGTAAAATGGTAGTTGCCAGGAACTTGGGGAGGAGGAAATGGGAAAGTTGCTGTTTAGTGGGTAGTTTCAGTTTTGCAAGATTTTAAAAGTTCTAGAGGTTGGCTGCACAACACTATAAATATACTTAACACTACACTTAAAAAATGGTTAAGATGATAAATTGTGTTACATGTTTGTCACAATCAAAACTTTTTAAAAAGAAAATTAAAAATTTTTCCTATTGGTCTCCTTTGTCACTTCTCAAGTGCTCAGCTGAATTCCACAGGGCAGCACTGGCGTATAAATGATTTGTGAGTTGTTTTCTGGCAGTAGGTACTTCTCTAAATAATTATAAAGAGGGGAAAGTGCAGCCAATAGATCAAATACACTGAGGAAGCCACTTTAAAAAAAATGGTGAGGAATTCCCGTAGTGGCGCAGTGGAAATTAATCCGACTAGTTGCGGGTTCGATCCCTGGCATCGCTCAGTGGGTTAAGGATCCAGCATTGCCATGAGCTGTGGTGTAGGTTGCAGACGTGGCTCGGATCTGGCGTTGCTGTGGATGTGGCATAGGCTGGCAGCTACAGCTCCTGTTAGACCCCTAGCCTGGGACCCTCCATTTACCGTGGGTATGGCCCTAAAAAGGAAAAAAAAAAAATTGGTGAGAAAATACAGGTTCTGAATGATGTAATGACAAATCCCTTTCATTGAATCTGTTGACCAAGGGTTGGCGCTCATCCTTCCTTCCTGGGGTGTTCATTTTTGTTTTAATCCATAACAAAGTATCTTTCCTTTGGTAAATGCTTTTCCCTATCCAATAAGCATCCAATGTTTGGGGCCAAAGTTCTGCTTAACTATTGCTTTTTGTCCACAGCTGGGATCTCTGAAGCACCAGTCTGCTAATGCTGAAAAACCTCTCCGATATCTAAAGGTAGTTTCACCTCTGGCTTGAAAGAAAACTCCTTGTAGGCAAAGCCATCAAGCTCTCATAATCTTTACATTATCCTCCAAGGTCTAAACAAAGTTCTTTTAAGTGTCCATCAGCTTTATGAATATGAATTGCCCAGAGAGGTTAAGACAAAAAAAATTGTTCCAGCCTTTCATTAAATGGGTCATGCTATTACCATGACAGGCAATGAGATCTTCGGGTTGACTGGAGAGCCTAAGACTAAAATACAATGTCAGAAGACCACAGAACCGTGTTCGCACCTTTCAATGGCTACCAAATAACACAGAGTTTAAAATGATGAAAAGAGATTCCTGAAGTCATGCAAGTGACCTCACTGCATTTACAACATGGTGAAAATTAATGTTAGCTCAGCCACCTTGCCAGTAATAACAAGTGCAAATTGCAAAACTCGAGTCTGTAACACAGCCCAATAGTCTTTTAAGAATTACTTCGCAAATAACTAATTTTTAAAAATATTCTGCCACTACATTTTAAGATTTGGGCCCTGACAGAGATTACCTAAACAGACAAAAATTCTCTATCTTGCCTTTTAAGTGAACCACATTTAGAGATCAGCCAGCTTTTGGATATGGTTGGTATAAAATGCAGAGAAAGGCATCCAGGCCCACTTCCCCTTCAAAGGCATCAAAAATAAAGTGTGCTGGCCTTGCACTTACTTGTATGGAGGCACTTGTATGGCATTTCAGCCACTCAGACATGCTTGAACAAAGAAGAGTTTTCATCTTCAAATTCAAATTTTCAGAGGGGAGCAGAATCCCCAAGTGGAGAGGAAGTGTGGGGACAGTACCACCCAGACAGCCAGATTCAAGACTGGTGGGCTGGATGGGAAGATGGGTGTTGCCATCGCCTGCTCTTACATCCACACTGCGCCTCTGCGCGGTGTCCGCTCCGCACTGAAACAGCACAGACGCGCCAGGCTGCCCCCAACAGCTACTCACCGCTGTGCCGTGAACAGTCCTCCTTCGCGCGGAGCCCTCGGGCGGTGTTACAAAGAATTTTGGTCGCTCCATCGGATTTCTAGAGTGTGCAGCTTTGTAGGGCATGATGTTGATGGGGCTGCAAGATGCTGAACGAGGACAAATGGGGATAACTAGGGTGCAGGTGATTGTTTTACACACAAGAGTGCCAGAGGAGCAGTTGAAGGAAAGCCAAAAGCAGGATCAGGAAAAGGAGCAAAGCGGAGATAGAGAGAAAAGTAGGGAGAAGATTTTATTACCTAACGGTGTCCAGAACCATCATACTCAATTCTCCTCACGGTTCTATCAGTTTACAGTGTGTCCAAAAGGAGGGCATGTCCAAGTGAAAAATCTGGAATATATAAACTATTTGGCTATTTAACTACTGATTAAAGAAACAGATGCAAGCCAGTAATTATAGAAAGCAATAAACAGATGGTTCTGGTAAAATGCTACATTAG
Source organism: Catagonus wagneri (assembly GCA_004024745.2). Lineage (NCBI taxonomy): Eukaryota > Metazoa > Chordata > Mammalia > Artiodactyla > Tayassuidae > Catagonus > Catagonus wagneri. Next base: position 20,218,266 of record PVHT020000077.1, on the reverse strand, counting down.
TGACAGATAATTTTAAGATGAGGATTGTTTGTAATCAGATTTTTCCTAGTTAGCTTTAAGATGGAACAAAAGGTGGAAAGACAGCAGGCAAGCAATCAGGCAAGCACGATACACTCCAGCTATCTCGGGAGTAAGTAAAACTCAACAGCCAGTGGGGGGAAAAAAAAGAAGCATCTGAATTCATAAGATTTTAAATGACCAAGTCTTACCAGGTATTAAGACTTGTTACAAGAATAACAAATAATTTCTAGGAAAAAAAATCTGTAAATGTTTTATCTATTTAAAGGCAAATCAAATGCATGCTTCTGGGTTTTCCCTGAAAGCCAAGGCATTTGATGGTTCATAACAAGCAGCAGAATGTATGGGGAAATGGAATGTCATCATTTAAAACGGTGAATAGAACATAAATATGTTAGAATTGCCAAAAAAAAAAAAGTTCAATCGTGAAGAGCTGTTACAATTTTACTCAAGATGGAATATTTTTAAAAAACCATGTCCTTTCTGATCATTCACCTTCAAAGGAACCTTGTTCATTAATCAAGTATTCTGAGCAACAATGGGTTTAAAGAAATTCCCATACTACCACATAGCTATTTAATATGGGGGTACTTCAGATCTCATCTGGAAGTCTTGTTTTCCAGCAAAAAAAAATGAGACAAACATGCTTACTGTGAAATACTATGTATTCAGACCATGTTATAAAATGACTTTACCCAGCTTAGCCATTGCAGCAACTCTTTAAAGAGACTGTTGCATCAACCGAATATAATAGTATTAATAAATTAAAAACTCAAGGAGTTCCCGTCATGGCGCAGTGGTTAACGAATCCGACTAGGAACCATGAGGTTGCGGGTTCGATCCCTGCCCTTGCTCAGTGGGTTAACGATCCGGCGTTGCCGTGAGCTGTGGTGTAGGTTGCAGACGCGGCTCGGATCCTGCGTTGCTGTGGCTGCGGCGCAGGCCAGTAGCCACAGCTCCGATTAGACCCCTAGCCTGGGAACCTCCA
>PVHT020000077.1:20192407-20216260 GCA_004024745.2 Catagonus wagneri | reverse complement strand
AAAAAAAAACTCAAAAGTTCACAAGACAAATTTAAGTAATCTTAGTTTCAGAATTATAGTTAAAAATCCTTGTCATTTTGGTTTAAGCTATAGAAAGTCCTTAGATTGCACCTTATTCCTTTGTTCTCTTTTGTTACATGCGTTGCAGTATCTTCTAATTACCACTGCATAGTCAAGGCAGCAGACAGACTGGAAACTGTACTTGCTTTTCCCATCATCTGAGAATAGAACTCTGCTTCTCTCATAAGAAAACCCTTTGCATTCCCTTCCATTCTCTTTAAAAGAATATGTGTCTTGGAGTTCCTTAGTGGCCTAATGGTTAAGGACTTGTCACTGCTGTGGCTCAGGTACTGCTGTGGCTAGGGTTCCATCCCCAGCCTGGGAACATTTGCATGTTGCAGGTGTGGCCAAAAAAAAAAAAAAAATGTGTGTCTTATTTGCAAACTGACATAAAGCTTTGCTTTAGACCTTAATGGTGAAGGACAACATTTCCTTTGTGCTATGAAGAAAACCCTCTCCTCTTTTGGCTTCTGATTACATGGAAAGCTACTTGCTGTTTTCTCAAGTGCCACAACAAAGCACTGCACTTCTCAGACAAGGAAAGAGTTCATCCTTTCAAATCTCCTCCAAGCCAATCAAATACATTTAAAGAATATCCTGGGCACAAGGCACTTCAACGGATTAATGACCAACAGAGGCACTTATTGCCCAGAGCACAGCTAGAGGCCATTAACCTTGCTCAAGAGTCAAAAAACCCCAGTTAACAGGCCCTGTTCTGAGACCATGGGTCTGATACTGAGAAAGGAATGATGCACAGAAATATGATTTTTTTTTTAGTGGAAAGTAATAATTTCAAGTGGTATCTATGGAGCACTTCCTGAGACCATCCTGATGTGAGCCAGTCTCATCATGCCTCTGGCTAGTGTTAATATTAAGTAAAGGAAGAAAATACCCTCAAAGCTACCTACAGTAGTTTATACAAAAAATTCTAAATTTAATTGTTCGAGAAACATCATCTGGCTAATTCTAAGGATACTACATTTCATGGAATTCATTGCTGTTCTTAACAGCAGTTACTGAAAAATCTGATACCTTTAAATCAATTATTCTAATAATCTTGCCCTTCGGAAGAAATAGTAAGAGCAATATATAGTTGGTCCCCCCGCCCCACGCCAGAGTACCCTCCATGTCCCAAAGTAGTGTTATTAAACACAAAATTTCTTTTATGGAAATGACTTTGAAGAAAAGTCCACAATATCTGTATTTCTTTCTACTCTTGGTAGCAAGTGTGAATTAACTTGACTTATTCAATGTTTTCTATGTGAAATAATGGCTGCAGAGAAAAGATAATGTGGTTCGAGTGGTTGGAGTACAGCAGAGAGAAAAATTACATAGCAGAATAATATTAACAACACTTATTGGGCACCTACTATACACAGGTACTAGTCTAAGCTTTTTACATGTATTAACTCATTTAATCTCAAGTTCTAATAATCACATGTATCTTAAAAAAAATGGGCAAGGCAAAATCAATCCAAAGCAGTGGCCACAAATGAGACATATGAGACTTTGATTTCCAATTTTCAACTGCTCTTATTGCTTGTTCTGGGAGTTTGCAATCACCAGACACCCTAGGGGTATGGATGGCTGTTTTGATCTGCTTTTGTAACCCTGGCTCTGGATGTAGGTCATCCTCTTGCCAATGGCAACTGGATAGGAGGTGAACTCAAGGGACAACACTAAAATGGGAAGGAAGAATGATCAAGAAGTGCAGATGGAAACATAAACGTGATGGAGAAAGTGTTTCTGACAAGATAAATGTAAGACTTTACAGAAATAATTTCAAATGGAAAATTTTAAAACACAGCAGTTTGGGTTCATTAAACAAATTATATCAATGCGATAATAGGTAACACTGACCTAAGGAATGAATTAGTAAAACAAGCAACTCAAGCAAAGGCTGTGTATGAACTGCTTCACACTACAATTACAAAAATATATCAGTTTGTGAGAAGGAGAATGGAAAAATTGCAAAGAAAGAAGAGCCAGTTAGCAGATAAAAAAGCACCTTGACCGAGCATAACAATGAAGGAAGGTGGGAAGATGGGCAAGTCGAATGGGTGGAAAATGAAGAAATGGTGTTGGAAGAGACCAGAGGAAGAGCGAAAGAATTGACAAAAGTTAGTGATGGCAGAAATAGCAAAGAAAGCCAATTTTTTAGCTGTGAGGCAGTCCTTTAGTATGAAACAACATACAGTGTGGAGGTTCAGAAGCATGAGAGCCACAACCTATTTAGAACCTGTGAAACAAACAGGACTGAATAAAGGTTCTAAAGGTTCTTCAATTAGCTGGACGTAAAGTAGAGGTTCCATAATTTGTATGAAAGTAAGACCAAATGGGTGACTGTCTTGAAATAAACTGTACTTTCTTCCTCCAGAAAAACCTGTGATGCAGTGAGAGAGCTGACAGGGTTACTTTACAGAAAACCCAGATCGGCGTGGTCCAGCTTGTTGAATGCACAGCCGTACACAGAGCGCCACTGTGGTGCTGAGGATGGAGGGTAAGCATGTTTACGATCTAGTCCACCAAGGTTTTAAGTGGCTCTGGTATAAGTCACTTATTGGCAAAGCTCTTGGTTTCCACAGACAGGTAGTGGGATGCCAGCCCTTGCTTTCTTGTCTCCCTCCCTGGGGTACTACCGAGAATTTGGGTTGATACCAGCTCACTGGGCACCACAGATGAAAGACATCATAAAACCACCAAGATTTATTATTAAAAAAGAGGGCTGGTGCACATGAAGAGGCTTGTAGGGGCAAAGTCTTTTGAAAGGGCTTATGAAGAGACTATTTCCTACGTGCCAAAGATAAGAGCTGGTTACACAGAGATACTAATTGTTCCCAAAGATATTTGGGAAAATCTAAATCAACTCACCATGAGAGAGATGCTATCCAAAGCCTAATATGTATCTTTCTTCCCTGCAAGGTATAGAGAGTCTATACTAACTTCTCATTAAACTAATTGGCTCATTCGGGCATGTTTTATATTTCAAAAAAGTAGAGGAATTATACCTAATTATAATAACCAGTTCTTGGCACATTTTATGTTTTCAAAGTGTGTAACAAATAAGAACACTGTAATTAGCCTTCTCCACAACTCTTAAGAGTTTTGAAAGGGTGCTACTCCTCAATTACATATAAAAGACTAGCACATGGAGGGTAAGCAGCCACATTATGAAATGCTATGCTTAAATCGGCTTGTGCTTTCACTTTATTCCCAAGTCCAGAAATTAGTATTAAATATTAAATTATTTCTATCTTTGATCACCTGCTCAGATGCAGGGGCAGAAAGAAAGGTGGGTTAGGTATAGGGTGCTCTGGTAGTGTTATGAACAGACAGAAGCCTCTGAGGCCATCTGGTCACAGGGAGGGGCATCCTTTGTCTGCCTGGCATCTGGTGTCCAGATAAGACGCTAAGAGGAAACCGTACCAGCGGCATGAAACCAACACTAACAGACACATTTCCAGAGCCATTCCACTTAGAGGAGGAGAACACACAATGGGAAAAACTGAGATGTGATTAGACGAAAATAGGCAGCTCAGAGATGATTCAAAAGGAGGACTTGATCTCACCAAGAAAGATGCACGTTGACAGTTTTACCTGTATCTCCAGACAAGGCAGCTGTGCTTTTACTTCTGGCCAGGAACGAATGTGTGGGCGTCAGCAATCTGTTAACCACGCCGCTCTCCCACGGGCTGAGCTGCAGGCGGCGAGCTAAACGTCACCACATAAGCAAGATGTTAGAAGCATTCTTCCCAGGGGCGAGGGGGTGCAGGGCATCACTGCTCTCACTTCCTCACACCCGGTCCTTCGAGAGAGACCAGGCTGTCCAGGCAGGAATCTGGTGCAGAGTCAGGGCAGGCGGGACTCTGCTCAAAGGAGCGGCAACGCCACACGGTTGCCTTTCTTCAAGATGTTAATTAAGTGTGTGGCAGGCTCTGTTTTAGTTCTGTGGACACAAGTTTTACTAACCACCCTCTTTTGGAGTCAGCAGGTAACAACCATTTCAACTGCAGGTTTGGTCCGTTTCGCTGAGACCAGCCATATCCCCCCGCCCTCATCCAAATGGGCAGTGGGCTGAGGACACACCTCAACCAGAGAGCGTCCTAAGTATCCTGAATGTCAGCTCCAGTCGAGGCACTGGCAACTTAATGCAAGACTGGAAATATGTAAGTAAAGACAGAAAGGGTCTCCATTAAATTTTGCCGTATTCTCCATGAACTGCAATTTGGGCAACTGGGAGAAATTAGACATAATAAAATAAAATGAAAGAGGACTCAGGCAAAGTTCTGCATAGGTTTTCCTTTTGACTTTCCCCATTCAGCAAGCAGGTTCTTTCAGGTTCCAAGTTTGGCAACAACATAAAAATTTTGATGGAGGATAAGGGTAAAGCTGAAGATAAAATTAAGATAGAAAAGTCAAAATCCAGTGTGACCATAATGTTGGAAATTACTAGTGGGTGTGTGAAGAATCCAGTAAATTTTAAATAATGCAGTAGTAGAGTCCCAAATTGTATTACGGCTTGGCAGGTTCACTGTTAGGAAATGCATGCTAATTATAAATTACTTTGCTTATACTGTTAGCTTCCAGCAATGGTGCATGAGAATACAGGAACTACTTGCCAAAGATATCAGGAAAGAAGCTTGGAAAATCCTACAAATATCGCTAAAAAAGGTGATACAATTGACCCTGGAACAACACAGGTTTGAACTACGTGGGTCCACGTGTATGCGGATTTTTCCCAATAAATATACAGTTGGCTCTCGGTATCCACGGATGTGGAACCTGCAGCTGTGGAGGGTCCATGATGGGACTTGAGCATCTGGGGATTTTGGTGTCTGCAGTGGCTCCTAGAAGCAACCCTCCTGGGATATCAAGAGAGGGTTATATTTCTATTTTAGAACATACTCCCAAGTCTTTAAAAAAAAATCTTTGAACCTGTCTAAGTCGGACAAGGCTATTTCTGTTCTGCACCGTAAACAGCAGGTACAAGTCCCGCGGCCTCTGCAGCAACTGTTCTTGTAATTAAAAAAACTTTTAAAAAGTATAATATATAATATTGTGACATTATAAATATCTGCTATTTGAAAGGAAGTACCAAACTCCAATAAGTACCTTGATTACCTAACTTCATTTTCTTATTTTTTGCTTTTTATTTTAAAGAAATAGCTATTTTGATCAAGGCTCTGGTGAATTTAAAAACTAGTGAATTCTTTATTAGATTTTCTCTTCATTTGGAGAGTCTTCATAGTTAAATTAAATCTTATCTACTGACATTAAGACATAAATAAAATGATCTGTGATAAAACTATAGTAATAGTTACATAGCAGAATGCACCATAACATAAGTGCTATTATAAGTTATAGTATAGGGGTGTGTGGGTGTGTGTGTATCAACAGACTAGAATCTAACCTAAACTTAGAATACATTCTGAGAATTAAGTCAGTGGGGAAAGGTGGTTAGGGTTAAATTAAAATCTTCAGCGAAACTGTATTTTCAGTAGTTGATGAAAGAAGAGGTGAATGCTTCCTTTTCTTGGATAAACTACGTAGGATGACTGGTTTAGGGCTGCAGAGGTGCTTTATTGAAAAGACATATCTTTTTCCCCCTTAAGAAGTTCAATTCCTTTATTTCTCTCGGTTTTTAAGGCATCAACCAAGAACTGTACCTCAAAATGAAGATCATTAAGAAGCCTCTTTGACTTGTGTCCAAAGCAAATCCCAAGAGATTTGTTTTATGACTCCAAAACTGTGAAGGAAAGATTTTGCTAGGAGAAACATGTTTCTGCTTCTACCACATTCATAACTATTCCCTGAGCGAGAGAGAAATAGACCTCTTCCGTAAGATAACTTTTTAGTAACGGTTAGTACAGGAGTTAGTTGATTTGTTTTTTAACCTAGGGAGGGGCCTGATCTTAAGATGATGAGCTCCTGAAGGAAGACAAAGATTAATTCCCATGAAACCATGACAATATTGACCCTATATAAGGACTTAGAATGAGATATCGACAATTCCCATAATAGACCATCCAGACCAAGAAGCCAGTCAAACCTCACAAATATTTGCATACCCTGGTTCCTCCACGAGCAGGAAATCACTCTTCAGGTCCAGATGATGGGTGCCATGCAAAAATCGGGCAAGTGTTGCCACATCCTGACTTCATTAGAAGTAGGAAACCTAGATATCATATGAAATCTTCCATTTTTTAAAAATATGATAGCAACTAATTCAAAATAGGACCAAAAAACCCTGCCCAAGTCAAACAGAACATGTGGGCAGAATTCAGCTTTAGGTCTACCAATTGTGACCTCCAATATAGATTCTGCGAAAAAAAAATGTAGGGAGTAATTTTCAGCAAAGAGTAGCCAACCTTCTTACCTTTTTCAAATTTCCTATTCTTCCTTTAGAAAAAAAAAAAGCTTAATGAGAATTACATATTTTTGATGGAAAAATTTCCAGTGGCAATATTCTTCCTGTTGCAGCAATCACAGAAATTTTGGTAATCACAGGTTCCCTTTCACTCAGGTCATTTTATCAGTCTATGTGACACTATATTCAGGTATGATAATCAAAATAATTTAAAAACTGAGATGGGGAGGCGAGGCACAGAGCTAGCAGATACCACTCACTAGCTCTTCAGGGCCTGGGGAAGCACTGTTTGGGGAAGAGGATATTTAACAACTGGTATAGAAACACTCCAGCATTTTTAATAACCAGCAGAGCATTCTAGCTGAATGTCAACTTTGATAGTATTGGTGCTTCAGTTTATTATCACAACTTGAAGGCCTGTGCTGTAGGGCTCAGAAAGCTCAAACAATCTGGTAATGGCATATACTCTCTGAAGAGTAGTCTGTAAAAGCCTCTAATAATTTGATAAGAATGCTTTCTACTTTGATAATAAAGCATAATCGAATTTTTAAAATAGCAGAAAAGAAATTATACTAACTAAATTACCTACATCTCTACATGAGAGAAATTCAAATGCAGAATTTTTCTCTTCTCATTAAAAGGCAGAGCCCTTTAACTGTGCTACTGAATGTTTTGCCTAACTTAAAAAAAAAATTGCTCCCTGGACCATAGGGGAGACCCTGGGTGAAGCGGATCGCTGTCCTTCCAGGCTGACCCTGCCAGGTAGACCCAGAAGTGCTTCGTGGTTCTTCTAAGAGGGTGGAGAAGTGGAGCTCCCAAATTTAGCATTCTACCTGTTATTCTATTAGTCCAGCTTACCAATGGATTTTATAGGCCCGTGCCATGATTCAAGGGGCAATTTCCTGGCCCCAGCTACAAACTGCTCATTGAACTGCCCTTGACCCTTAACGTCATCCAAAGGAAGAATACATGGAATCAGGATTGATCTAAGAAAGGACACCCATGATGGAAAGATCTGAGGATGCAACGAAGCAACAACATGGCTTGGGAGCTGGTCATCTCTGTTCTGGTCCCTCTTCTCCAACAATTAACTTGCAGGATACTAAGTCAGGCCTTTCACCTCTTAGGGACTTTACCATCCCAACTGGAGATGAGCCATCTAACAATTTTTTTCCCAGTTCTAAGATCCAATTACTTAGGAATATCCAATTAGATATTCTCATGCGGAATCTATTAAACATCTTATTTCTAGTTGACACAGCATTGTGTCACTCACAGAAGTGTAGATAGGATACTGTTTGGTTTACTGCCCATTTTTCCCACTCCTGACCTTGCCCAAATTTCAGCTATGGGATTGTAGGAGACAATAAGTAAGGTTTAACTGAAAATTACCATCGAGTCCCAGTTATAGTTTGTCTTAGACCTAGGTTCACAAAAATATAAAATTCAATTGCTAAGTGATCAATTCCAAAGAAAACATGAATAGACAACTCTAAGAATAGCATTCACATGCTATGTTTTATGTTCTATTAAGGGAATAGGTTTAGAAGTAAAGGCTACTTAAAAAAGGAATTTTAATTCATAATACTTTTCTCTAACATATAAAAGGCCCCTAATTTGATGACATATCTAATATTGATGATTTAGGCAAATTAGGTTAAAAATGATTTAGGTTAAAAAGCAAGAAAAGGAAGTTGTTCAGACATTTACTGCTTTAAGAGATTAGTTATGACACCAACATGTTATATTGTACGTTACAACGACACCATAACTTTTATACAATACAAAATATACACATACACACATAGAGAACATGCACACATTACATTTTTTAAAAACTATAAACACTTCAAAACCAGTTTCTTAATAAAGCACTCAAAGTAACCACAATTTGTTACTTTCAAAGAGTATGTGTTTTTATATTGCACAATAATTCTTTGTTAAATTTCAAATCATTTTAGTTACGTAAGATGTAGCTTATCTTAAAAGCTTGATTTTTCATTCTATGATATATAAATGTGTAAAATAAACCTTTCATTTCATAAATAACTCAACATTCATGTACTGTAAATCCATGGCACGAATAAAACTCAAAATTCAAATAAAATGTTAATTGAAGGACTATGAATATTAAAAATTTTAGGAGGCTTAAATGATGATACTCTTGTACTTAGGCCAAATCTCTTTGAATGAATGGACACCAAAAAACCAATCACACACACAAAAGAAATGCAGTAAGAAAGGTTTGATTAAGGGAGGAATAAATTAGCAGAATGAAATCTACCAGCATGAATCATTTTAAAAGGGTTTTTTAGAAAGTTAAAGCCTGGAATTCCCAAAGTACAGATGAAAAGTCAAAGACAATCTGATTGAAGTGAAATAAATGTTCGTAACAAAGATTATTTGCATGTTGGTGGATAAGCGGGTGATATCTGGAGCTGTAAACTCATGTACTAAACACTTGAGAGAAGCACCGCTTTCATCACTGCTAAATGCAATCATTCAGCCAAGTTCTAAAATGAGAAATGTTCTTGTCGCAAGGAAAATGCTGCTCAGACGTTTATTGCTTTTTTACTCTGAAGTTTTTTTCTTCCTATTTAAGAAACGTAGGGAAAGCAACTTCAGATGCTTATTTTTGTCTGTAAACATCCAGAAAAAAAAAAAAAGCATTAAGTAAATAACAGAGCACTTTTTTTTTTGTTTTCCTTTTGACTGTACCTCTATCTGGAGAATTTAGTAAAGTTGCAGATGAAGAGGAGAGCCGCTTGCTAATGACGGGATCAACATGTTTCGAAAGATTCATGGTGGAAACTGACCGCCTGTCTGGATCTAAAACAAATGGAGATAATGCTAATTGACAGCCAGCATGCAGGAGTGCAATTTCCTAGTTCACTGATGGAAGGAAAAACTAGGATTGGATGCTTTCAGCTCTATGACTAGATCTTTACTATAGCACAGTTTTCTAAGTGGACATTTTTTTATGGTAACTTAAAGGCTAGAAATATTAGTCATTTTTTTTTCTTTTTATAATCAAGGATAAAATAACTATTCAGCTCACCAGTATGTCAGGGAAATTCAAGCATATTGTTATTAACAAATGGAGGAAGACCAAAGGAAAGCAAGTGGAAGGCAACAAAAATAACAGAGGCAGACTGTGAAGCAATGAAGCCTTTACTTCACACAAAAAAGGGAAGCCTTCATAATTTCCCAAAATTGGAACAATAGAGCAGTAGCAGTGCTTGTAAAATTGGATGTAAACACGAGAACGAGAACATGAAGTTCTGTGCACTTGCTGATACCTTCGCCTGTAGAGTCCTTTTTACCCAGGGCATTGAAGTTTACTATAGAAAAAGACGTTAAAAAGAAAGAAAAAGAAACACTTCAGGTGTGGATAGGATGGCACCCCAGAGCATCTCCCTTTTAAAAGCCTACTAATAACCACACCTCTGTGCCTGTAACACAGAATTTCGTGTGGCTGAAAGATGGTGAATCAGCCCACAAGCTTGCCTAATAAAACTGGCAACAACGCAAAGCAAATCAGAATTCTCTTATTAATAATATTCTTACTGCTGTTGGATAATTTTAGAGTAATTCTTAAAGTTTAAGTCAGAAAAGAAACAACAGCTGTATAAAAGGCAAAAATCAGCTCGGATGGTTTGCTCTCCGTAGAGCGTGACCAAGCTCACTAGCATAAATCACACTGCCTGAATAAGACTGCATATAATGACAGTCTAAACATCGCATCAGTATACTTATCTAGGAGGCAGGGAGATATTCTGACCTGTAATAGCCAGAGTTCTTGCTGTATTTTGCTTGATGGTCTATTGTTAACGTCTTCTAAAACTTAAAACAAACCAAAATATTCCTTATGGAAAGAGGCCTTCAATCTTTGTTCCCATTGGTCTGACCCAGGTAGTAAAACAATTTTAAACTTTCCCTCACAGAATAACAATTTGTGGCTATTCTTTACAGTATACCGGGGGGGAGGGGGGGGTGCAAGGCTTCCCCTGACATCGGATAGTCCTATCTTCCATAGGGGCTCATTTTTATGATTTGAAGCAATTAAAAAAAAAATTTATTGAAGTATCATTGACCTACATGAAGCAATTTAATTATTTAAAGAGAAACAACCAGACATTTCTGTGACTCAGATTTACATTGAACTGATGGGCTCTTAGGGCAATTCTAACATAAAAGATTCAGGGTACAATGTCAAAAGGAACATCTTCATGAGAAAATGTGTGGTTTAAGGGGACAGGGAAGGATAATGAAAGTCATTTCTGGGAGGTTTTCTAGCAGTACATTTTCTGATACTGCTTTACATGTTGAGCCTCAGGTGGGGGAAACTGTGTCTCCATGTAGGCCTACCGGCATAATTAAAACCATGGAGATAGAATATATATTTACTATATTACTTAACACATAGTAACAATTTTTCATCTTTTTTCCCCCTCTCTGAACAAACACAAATCCACAAAAGAATTTATGAAGAACTGGTTTTAAAAGGATAAAGCTTCAGGATTCCATTTCATTTCTAGGTCTATCTGTGCCTACCACCAGTGAGACACTGTTGTGAGGCAGGGGGCCCTCAAAATGAGCAGACCTGGTCACTGCTCTCAAGATCACAGCAGATCAATTCGACCTTCGAGAATTTTGGCGAATTCCTATTATTTTCAAACTACCCTGTTCTAGTATAGGAGCAGTCTTCTCTAATTCATATCCCTTAGAAAGAAGGATTTTTACCCAACAGCTCACAAATACAATGCTGGTTTCTCTTGCTCTGAGGGGCCATAACAAAGGTAATATATTGAACTCTGAGGTGCAAGCAAGAATTAGAGATAAGTAAGTTTATGTCCCCTCAAAAATGTTTGAAAACCTGTAATAGGTTTACATGTGTAACATGCACATGCAAAACATGAAGCTGCATACAAGAAAAATAAAAGCTTGTAAAAATAATATATTGTGACAGCTTTTGCATGGAACAAATATGCAAAACTGTCCCTTGAATGGAATATCACCTGTCAATGATCCTATGATCCCATATTTGGTATGTGCCCCACACCAAATACCACTGGGTCATAAAGAGCCAAAGGGGGAAAAAAAAAAAAAAAACAGGTTTTCAAGTTTAGTTCAATGCATAGGAAAGAAAGTTGTGGCAATATGCTTTTCAATTTTTTTTTTTTTTAAAGGAAAGGGTTATAAAAGATACAATGAATATTAGGACTGAAATGGAATAAAGCCAACAAACAAAAATCCATAGTTGTTTAGGTTAGTTAGGTTGCCAACTGAGAGTGGCAATAGCTGTTTTGACTAGGCAATGGGGGGTAGGGTGGGCGGAAATAAAGCCAAACTGGATGTACTTTGGTCCTAGGTGATTTATTAGTGAAACAACATTTCTTTTAAGGTTTTTTCAAAATGGGCATTTAAAGAGAAAAGTAAATATATCACATGGAGTTACTTTATTTCAATACCTTTAAGTCACCCGATTTATAGTATCAACACTTGAGAACCACTGTGCCATATCCCAGATCTAGGTCTATGCAACAGGATATTCAGCATGCATTATGACTAAGGTGGTGACGGTTCAGCTACTGATGAACTGGTCCTAGGCCTGAGGTGCTAGCTACAGGTCAGGCAATCGGCAAATCACAAGGATATCTGTACCAGGTTTTCTAGTACCACCAAAAGTTGTGACGTGGTGGTCCAGGCCTGCTAAATCGAGAAAGGTGAATGATGATTCAACAAAACCACCTGGGGACAGAATGTAAGACAATGATTTTTCAAAGTAAATTAAAAAAAAAGTTTATTAGACTCACACAAATGAAAAAGAACTGACACACTATATAAAATCCAAGGTGTGTTGAATTTACAGTACAAAAATAAAGCCCTTCACTAAGTCCAAATTTCCATATGAATTTATATCCATTCAAGAACAAGGAAATCGCTTAGACATCTGCTACTTCTGCACTTTCTCTTGCACAGCTTTAGGACTGCACATACTTTGGGGTCAGAACACATAAGTTCACAGTATTGATTCTGATCATCAATATTGCTATGATTCTTTCTAGAGAAAAAGATGAAACTGGTTAACCTATTCCATAATCCTGAAACCCCTATGCAAATGAACTACTTAAAATAATGCAGCGTTGAAAATTCACTGTTTACAAACACTGCATAGATCTCTATCTCTTTAAAGAACAAATGAGAAAAGCAGCCTGTGTGGAAGGAGGGACCCTTACTTATCTTCTTACCTCCATCACCCTCTTATCCTCAAAGAGTAGAAGCATCATTTAATTGTAGCTTCATTATCGCCACAGGATTTTTGTTTTGCAAACACAGATTTAGAATAAAGAGGCGACTGAGACTTTTTCTATCTAGGAAAAAAATACAGTGATGTTTGAAAGCGGTGACTGTTTACCTGTGCTGTGGATGCTGGGGCTCCCATGGAGAGGGCCTCCCCACGACCATCGGTTATGCTTCTGTTTTGGCTTCTGGCTCCTTTCCATTGTACGTCGTACGACAGCTTCATGGCGCTCCTTAAATGGAACAGAGGAACTAATGATTAGATTCAACCTGTTTGCCTGAGGACTCTTCAACTTCAGGCAGAGTGGACTGAGAGGTACTACTTACATTTCAACCTTAGTACTTCTAGTCTATTGCCTAAGTTCCATACCCTCAGGTACGACTGACCTCGGGGGACTACCGAAATTATTACGTTCCAGCAGATAAGAGTCTTTGGTATCCAGCAGGCACTTAAATAAATGAGCGTTTTTATCACTACGGGGAGCGTGAGGCTTTTATCAGCTCACATTAAGCCTGGGAGTGCAGGTCTTAGCTTGAAGAGATGTTTAACACAGGTGACAATGTATTTGAAAAACAGCATTCGGAATCTAAGGATGTAGGTAATGCTGACCCCACCACTCAATGGATTCTATGACTTCGTGTCACTTACCTATTTTGAGTGTAAATTTCCTTTTTCACAAAAGGTGATAATGCTTACTCGAGGCTTGAGTCAGAGTTAAATGAGACAATCCATGCGAAAATGTCTGTAAATGGTAAAGCCCTATAGAAATCCAGAAATTTCTATATGCAAAAATGTTTGTAAATGGTAAAGCCCCATAGTCATCTAGAAATTACTGGGAGTAGTCTTAACATTTTAGCATAGATGAAGTAAACATAAAGAAGTTATAGGTCTAGGCTTGAGAAATGGGCTTTTAAAGGTTTCCGGGGCAACAATGAATATCGTCCCGTTCTCTCCCTATTTCCACACCACACCCTCCCTAGAGACTACGCCTCCCCCGAAATCTGCTGCTGCTTAGACATTCTCGTCTCGCTGCACATCCCAGCGCCTGAATGGGAAGCTCCACGTCACTGAGCTGCGTTTCTGAAACAGCCTCGCCTCGCCTGCGGTCCCCAGGGTGGCCTCTCACCTTGTCCTCCTCCAGCCGCTGCCTCCGCTTCTCCTCCACCGCAGCCCTCCGCCGTTCCTCCTTCAGCCTCTGCTCCTCCAACCTCTTCTTCCGCTCCTCCAGGTGCTTTTCGTAGTGCTGCCTGGCTCGCTCTTCTCTCTCTAACCAGATTATTTCTCTTGCCGCTTTGGGAAGAAAAAGGAGGGAACACCAAACACGGGCAGGTTTAAAACTTGAACAGTCAGGGCTGTAGAAGTGGCCCACACTTAAAGAACATGGATCGGTTCTTTGGTTTTTATGAACCCAAGGTTTATTAACCAAGCTTTACTTCCCTCAAATTTTCAGGAAAAAAAAAATACTACCGTTAAGTTTTAGCGTAATTTAATATGCAAACAATGAAAAAGGTACACTGAATTCTACTCTTGGGAAACCAAAACCACCCTCTGGTCTGGCGTATAATTACTGGAGAAGAAGGCATGCATCACATGCTTTAGTCCAAATGCTGATATTGCTAAAATACCCTCAAACCCAACAGTATCCAGTATCATCTGTTTCTCTCTTGAAGACGTGATATGCTCCAGAGTGAAAGTCTGTGACTTTACTTGTTTCAGTACAGCACTGGCTCTGTTAAGCATTAAGAGGATCTGGGGGAACATCCTGAGGTTGATACTTTAAAAAGAATTTTTTTAATTATACCACAATTATCTTTTTTTTTTTTTTTTGCCACTGGATGCAGCAGCTTGATGTGGGATCTCAATTTCTAGAATGGACTGCAGCAGTGAAAGCGCTGAATCCTAACCACTAGACCAGCAGGGAACTCTCCCCAAAGACTGATACTAGAAGAAAGATATGCCTCACGGGCATATCACACTGAGTCTGCCAAAGGAGGTGAAGGTCCAAGTAAGCAGCTGACCTTGTGTCTGAGGTGCTCATAATTCAGTTCAGTAAGACTTACTGTCAAAGGCTGAGTGAAAATATACAATTAAAAACATTATTCTCTGATGGACTGCTTCCTTTCTTCTTTATATATACATGGTCCTTCCTTATCTTAGGGAAAAATATACTCCAAAAAACTTTTAATAATATGATGCTTTCTTCAGCCATGACAGCTAAACATATTTTTCATAAGTTATTACCATGGTCGGCAAAGTGTCCAAACAAAATACAGAGCATAAACCTGGAGGACACTACATGGAATAGAAATTAAAATATCACTTTTTAAGGGGGAAAAATGAAATTTAGAACATTTAATTGCCTCTAAATATTTACTATTAGAGATTCTGTATTTCTGCTATCATTAAATCTTTCCAGAGCTGTTCAGTTGAGACAAATCTACTGAAAGGAATCTGAACTGACTTTACTTTTTCAAATGAAATATTGTATTGTTTTAACTTTTTTTCCTTTTTATGGCTGCACTTTCAGCATATGGAGGTTCCTGGGCCAAGGGTCTTATTGGAGCTGCAGCTGTGGCCTACGCCACAGCTAAGGCAACACTGGATCTGAGCCATATCTGCAACCTATGCTGTAGCCTGCTGCAATGCTTAACCCACTAAGTGAGGCCAGGGATCAAACCCATATCCTCACAGACATAATGCTGGGTCCTTAACCCACTGAGCCACAATGAGAATTCCTATTGTTCTATTTTTACATTTTAAGATAAATTTTACTGCATTATAGTTGACTTACAATGTTGCATTAGTGTCATGGAAAACAGTCAAGTGAGTCAGATATACATATATCCATTCTTTTTTCCCATATAGGTTATTATAGAATATTGAGTAGACATCCCTGTGCTATACAGTAGGTCCCTGTTAGTTCTCTATTTTATGTTCAGTAGTGTGTATGTGTTAATCCCACCGTCATAATTTATTCTTTCCCACAGTGGTTTCCCCTTTGGTAACCATAAGTTTGATTTTGAAATCTGAGTTTGTTTCTGTTTTATAAATATAAACTGACTTACTTTCATGGAAGGAAAAGGAAGAGGACAAACTTTAGTTTTCTCTTTCCTAAAACATGAAGAGATTGATCTTCAAGGTTCCCTCCAATTTTAAAAGCCCAAGTTCTAATGAAGTTCTCAGGCCCAGGTTAAAAGTTTACTCTAAGAAAGAGCACAGATATTTATGTGCTCAATAAATATTTACTGAATGACTGAATAAATAAACATTCTGAGAACACGTTAAAAGCAACAGATGGACAGCATTATTTACAACAGCCAAGATACAGAAACCATGTAAGTGGCCATCAATTGATGAATGGATAAAGAAGATGTGGTATTCATAGGCTATGGAATATTACTAAGTCATAAAAAAGAATGAAAATTTGGCATTTGTGACGACACGAATGGAGCTAGACAGCATTATGCTAAATGAAGTAAGTCAGAGAAAAGACAAATACTGTATGATTTCACTTATATGTTGAATCTAAAAAAAACAAAAAAAACAAAACAAATGAACAAACATACCCAAACAGAGAATCAGAGATAAAGAGAACAATCAGGTAGTTGCCAGAGGGAACAGGAGAGGGGGAAGAGAGCAATAGGTGAAGGAGATAAAGAAGTACAAACTTCCAGTTGCAAAATAATGAGTCACGGGCATGAAATGTACAGTGTGGGCAATATAGTCAGTAATTATGCTGTATCTTTGTACAGTGACAGATGGTAACTAGACTTATTGTGGTGATCATTTTGAAATGCATAGAAATACCTAAAAACTATATTGGGTAAGAGGAACTAACACAGTGTTGTAGGTCAACTATATTTCAAAACAAACAAAGAAACAAACATATAAACTTACAGAAAGAGATCAGATTTGTGGTTACCAGAGGCAGGGGGTGGTGGTAGGGAGATCTGGATGAAGGTGGTCAGCAGTACAAACTGGAGTTCTCTTGTGGTACACTGGGTTAAGGATCCAGTATTATCGCTGCTGTGGCTTGAGTTTAATCCATAGCCTGGGAACTTCTACATGTTGTGTGCGCAGCCAAAAAAAAAGGGGGGCGGGGAAGGGTACAAACTTCCAGTTACAAGATAAATAAGCACTAGGGATTTATTGTACAATACAGTAAACATAATAAACACTGCTGTATGGTATATAAGAACGTTAAGAGACTAAATCCTAAGAGTTCTCATCACAAGGAGAAAATATTTTTTCTATTTCTTTAATTTTTGTTTTTTGGCTATGCCCACGGCGCGCGGAAGTTTGCAGGCCAGGGATGGAACCTGTGCCACAGCTGTGACAACACCAAATCCTTAAACGCTAGGCCACCAGGGACTCTCTATTTCTTTAATTCTGTATCGCTATGAGATGGACAGTCACATAACTTACATCTAAAATTTTGAAGACAGGGCAATACTGTCCTCTGTGGAGGTCACAGTGCTTTTCAACTTGTACCAACGAAGTATGAGGGTCAGAGGCAGAGAAAAGAAACAGATGTGAACCCTGAAACCCAGAGACAGGGAGGATGGTCCATCTGTGTCTTCACTCTTAGCTCCCGTACTACAGAGTTTTTGACTTCTCTACCCTGTTTTGAGAAAAACTTCAGATTCTTTGAGGACGTTATAACTGGAACATATTCCTTTCTTGTAAGAGACCCAGAAGACAAAAAGACAAAAATAAGAAATAAAGATGTTTATAAAATATTAAGAAATATTAAAAAAAAATTGGTAAGGTAAAAGTTGCAAAATAAGAGATTATCAATTTGCAGATTAATTTTCTTTAAATAATATTTTTCATCAGGCTACTTTCTAATTCACGAGTATTTGTGATTATTCCCACATCAATCTGAAACTCCCCTCATTTCTCAAGTCCTACCTAACTTGGCCTAAACAGCTTTATTTATTCTGCACTGCTCTCCAAAATGGCCTGGCCTCTTCCTTCTCCCTGCAGACCTTTCTCCTTACCACACGCCCCAAACAAACCATGCTTCCCCAGTCTCTTTGTTCCTGGGGTTGCCTTGCTAGGAAAGCCGCCATCCTTTTGTCATCCAAATGGATCCATCCTTTAAGGCAGTAGCCTTATAGAAACACAGAATGCTGGGCTCCAACTCTCATTCACTGTTACTACCTCTAGGATGGGGCCCGGTAATCAGCATTAAAAAAAAAACAAAACAAAAACAAAAACAGGTGGTTCTGGTCCTAGGTGATCTACCGATGTCATTTGTAGGAGCATTGCCCTTAAGATCTTCTCCAGAAACTTGGTCTCTTTCAGGGCTCACTGCTGCTCTTAGGACACCTGCCACAAACTTCAGCATTTCTTACACTGATTTCTATGTAGCAAAGGTCTTCCCCTCCCGGGCCCCATCTTCCTTTTTTTGTATTCACTATAGTGAGCTTCACAATTTGTATATAATCAAGGGTCTTAATAATACTTTCTGATTCACTGAGAACTACTTCTTGACTCACTCACCCATAACTATGTGGTCTTAGGCAAATCACTTAACTTCCTTATGCCTCAATTCTGTCAGGGTAAATCGTGGCTAAATATAGGACCTTCTCATAGATTTACTGTGAGGATTAAAACAACAATTAGTTTTATCCCAAAATAGTCATTTAAAGGAGGATTATTTCTTTATCAAACTCTTGAGTTCTACTTCTACTTTCTACCAGGAAGTGGAGATCCTATTGCACTGCCTTCTTAAACAACCGTCTTTAAACAGGCAAACAAGAACAGGCAAACAAGAACAGGCAAACAACGGTGAAACAGCAAACACCACCTTGAGTATCCCAGTGAGTGTTAGGATTTTTAATTACCTCGTAGAGACCATGTGCTTTTTTAAACGGAAGGCTAACACATAAAACAGTTCAACATTTAATAAGAATTGAAGATTAATTTATTCTAAGAGGTTTAGTTATTTAAAATATTCCCTGTGGAGGGACTTCCCGTCGTGTCTCAGTGGAGACGAATCTGACTAGTATCCATGACGATGCAGGTTCGATCCCTGACCTAACACAGAACAGTTCTCTTCACTTAGTAAGAATTCAGTAAATAACATCCATTATTGCCAAATTTGTCATCATCGCTACATAATTCCATAATTCAGAAAATTAAAGGCCGTTCTTAAGGCTGTGTTTCACCATGTGAGGGAAAAAAAAACACTCAGAGAATAGAGTGATGTTAACATGTGACGTCTGAAACACGCACAGCTGTTGTCTTAGTTTCATACCAAGATATGGAAGGATATGACTAGAGTTATCGGTCATCCTGGCTGCCACAATAGCCAGTAACATCATGAAGAGTCAGAAAACGACCATTGATAGTATCTGTGCTTCAGGTCTTGATTATGCCATGAATTCTGTGACCCTGGAAAAATCAGCTAGACCCTCTGACTTCAATGTGTACAAAATATTCTCCAAGACCTTTTTCAGTTAACTCCCATGACTCAGTTGTTTTGACCTTGGAAGACATATGTGGGTTTATAATTCTGTTTCTTTTTGCTTTGATTTTAAGGGCTAAAATTTTAATCTTTGTGCTTTATTTCAATAATTACTATGATTACTTGCATTCAAATACATTTCATTTTCATGTTGCTATGAAAACATTTTTTATGCTAAGTATTACTTTTTAAAAAGGAACCTAATGGCTTAACCTGGTTCATAATCTCTGGGAAGGGGGGGTTGTGGAATGAAAAGTTAGGAGCATCTGTGTAGGAAATACTAATTCATTTAATAATCAAGAAATGGGAATGAAAAGATGAACTATTAATTCAGCTCTGATTCCAAAGCTGGTACTTTCAGTTACCCCACAGTATTTCTTCCATATTCACAACTGCCTGTGTAAAATTTCCACTTGAATTACCTGGTCAGATCCATCACATAACCTTACTCATATCTGCATGTCTGTCCCTACCTCAAACCAGAACACGCTCTGCCTTCTATGTTCTGATACCAGATACACGACCTCCTAATGGTTCACAGAGTCAGACCCCTCAGGGTGATCATGCTTGCTTTCTCCCTCATGGATGCTCCAGCCTACTCAGCACTCCCACAACTGACCCCATCATTTGACATCAGAATCTTCAAATTCAATGTCTTCTCTCCAGCCCTTTTGATACTACTGTGTTTAAGCCGTCATTCCATTCTGCTGTTTAGTCTATCTCCCTTCATCTCCATCCTGCATAATGTTCTCAGAGACATCGTCCCCCCAAAACAAATCCGATGTCATAGTGCTGCTTGAAAACCTGTTAGTTCTGCATCATTCCCCTGTTCAGCTCCTTAGACTAGCCATAGGATCAGGTGCACTGTTACACACTACCCCCTGCCCAAAACACCTCTTCCCACCTGGCAAACAACATTCTTTCAAGTCCTAGGTCAAACACCCCTTCCTCTGAAGAGCCTCCTCTGGTGACAGGGACACTCCCACACAGCTCCTACACTCCAGAGCCTGACTACTCTGGCTCTAACATGTTTCTGAGTTCTTCCCCTCGGAAAACATTGTCTGGGTTAGCTGATAGTTAAAGTAAGTTGGATGCATAAACAAGCTAAACAGGTAAAGGATTGCTTCTATGCCAAGTGATTTACACTGAACCCCAGCGTGAATTCAAAGTCTTCGCGACTAGTCATTTAAATTGTTTTTTATTCTCCTTTCACCTAAGGGTGACCTTACTGGATACTCACAATGCTGTCTCCCGCCCGAGGGGCCCTCCTCCTCTGCCTCCTTCCCTGGATACGGTGGCAGGCTAATGGGTCTGAGGCACTAGGACAGTGGTTTGCACTGTGAAAGACCCTAGACCCTTCTAAGAGTAAAGTAATACTGTACTGGGACCTTTTATCGGGGGAGGGGGCTTAATGAATTTTATTACAATGACAGGTGTACAAAAATCATCACAAGTCAAAATTTGATAGCATTTGTGTCCCAAACCCTCAGTGTATCCCCCCACCCCCCAGATTGTCTTGTTTGAAAAACCAAAGGTTTTCCAAAGTCTGTGAGTCAGTCTGCTCTGTAAAGAAGTTCATTGTGTCTTTTTAGTTTCCACATGTAAGGGGTAGCATTGGGTGTTACTGTCTAATTGTCTGACTGGTTTCACTTTGCATGCTAATTTCTAGGTCCATCCATGTTGCTATAAATGTTATTTTGTTCCTTTTAATGGCTGAGTATGTAACCGGACTTATCTTCAGACCTAGCCTTAAAGGACTGCCTGGCCTCAGATCAAGTAAAGGGAGTTTTGCTAAAGCACACAAAGCAAAGGTTGTCCTTGCAATCTTTCTGTTACTGCCTCATCCCGAGTCTGCTTTCACTCCTCATAGAACACCATCCTCTTCTTTGGCTGCCATACTAAGCCCTGTCCTACCAGACCTAGAGGCACAAACACCCCTCCATCTTTGCCTCCTCCTATGTAGCTCAGAAACTAGGTTTCTCCAATCCCAGGCATCTAAGTCAGTCTCTGGAGTCACATGACCTGCCACCTTTGTCACCACTGTCATCACATGAGATGTCCTCAGCTCTCTGCACTGATACCAAGTGATTCACAGGCATTACCTTCCCAGCCACCTGGCAAGGCAGGCGCTGCTATTAAACTTATTCATGGGGTAGTGAAGAAACGTGCCTAATCTTTCACACTAAGTCTGTCCTAGAACTTGAATCCAAACTCTGGAAGAACTGAATCTGACTCTGGAAGAAAACAATGAACCATTGTGCTAAAAGCAGGATCTGGAATACCTACCCCCTCCACCCTGTGACTAAAGTTCCTTCTCTAGAGAGGGACAAGATGGTCACCCGATGTGACAATCCTGATCTTCTGATGCCATTATCTGTTTACAAGACCCCTTCCTATTCAGGCTTTAAGATCTTTGAATTGTCAGCCTTAAAAGACAAAGTAATCTTGGGAGAAATAACTGATGGTAGATTAGTCACAATGATTCATCATATGGTAAGGCTTCAGCCTCTGTGTTACCTAATCCATCCCGCAACAAGCATTTCTTCTTTCCAGTCTCAAGTCTGACTCAAGATACTGCTGCTTTGGTATGTGCTAAAGTCCGTATCACTCCTACTAAAGTGTATTCAGACCCCTTAGCTGTTCATAAGCTGCCCGACAGCCTTGGGAGCTTTTGCGCAATATATTCATTAAGTGAAAACCTTAGGAGACCAGATGCCATGGTTGACCACAGATCTGTGCCAGTTTTATCCAGTAGAAATTTGGATTAGAAAGACTGCTTTTCCAAAGCATTTTGTCTGTCAATAGTCTTGTCAAAACAAGTGACTGTCCTATGTTTCTGTCAAAAATAATAACATGAGCTGTAAAACCAGGGACAATTTCAGTTGTTTATGATTCTAATCAGGGGTACGGCATCATTGGTTGTTTACTAATTAATTTTAACTTTCCTATTAACATTTTGGAGATGAATATTCTAAGCCAGACTGAAATGATAATTTATTTCTTTACTACACACTTATTAAGACTGCTGTCCCTGAGTTGACAATGCACTGAGACCGGATGGGTGGAGAGGGAAGCAAAGCAGAAAAGCTATGGCTGGAAAGGCAATGAAGTCGCCTTTGAAATTATCTGAGAAACAATGCAAATATAATTTAATTGAAGCTCAAAATCTTTGTTATATTATCTCATTGTTTCTAATAATTACA
Organism: Catagonus wagneri; assembly: GCA_004024745.2. Lineage (NCBI taxonomy): Eukaryota > Metazoa > Chordata > Mammalia > Artiodactyla > Tayassuidae > Catagonus > Catagonus wagneri. The sequence continues at coordinate 20,193,854 of PVHT020000077.1, read as the reverse complement.
TTATGACAGAACTCCTACACAGCTGTGAATTTACTACAAAACCCAACATGAAGGAACTGAATGAGTGATCTGATAAGTTTTTCTTCAGGAGCCATAGGAGTCAATCATACAGTTCTTTAATAACCTTTCATGATTTAATAGACTTTCAGAAAGCTCCCAGCTGAGAATGTGACTCCATTCACGCCAATTTACCCTTCAAAAGAGAACCCTGTATCTTCTTAAACACAGAAGATTGTTTGCTAAACAGTCCTTGGATCATCTTGAATTTGTCAACCTATTGTAGGACTACTAGTTTTATAACATGAAGAACAAGCTGCTTTAAGGAACAGCTATGCTATAGATTACCTTTGTATCTTTGTTCATCTAACTGAGAAAATGCTTAATAAGAGTAAGAATTTCAGACTTACTTGACTGGACTACTTGTAACAGTCAAGGGTGGGTATCACCTGGTAATTAGGCAATGTCTAAGTAATTTGCACTATATCTACTGCATTCATCTCTGCTTACACTGAAATGCACAGACTCTAAATTTATTTATTTAAATGTATGTATTCGTTCACTATACAACCAACCTTTGCTAGACACTATGTGCCATGCACTGTTCTAGGTACTCAGCTATAGAAATTAAAAGATGACATAAGTCCTTTCTTTTATTAAGCTTATCTTTCAGTGAAAGCAGATCGACCATAAGCAAATTACATATTTGCTTAGATGTTGACAGTGATATGGAGAAAAACAGAGTGCTAGTTGTGGGGAGCTACAAACCTGATTAACTTAGAGAGTGCCTCACTGAAGAGAGAGCATTTAAACAATACCTGAAGGGGGAGAGGGAATGAGCCATATGGATCTCTCAGGACAAAGGTCCCAGGTAGAGTACATAGCAATGTTAGTTCCAAGTTACAAAACTGATCTTTTTCACTTCCAGAGCCTCAGAATTCCTCGCTTAATTGTAACCATACATTAAATATTAGTTGAATGAATATGTGAATTAAAATAGCACGAAATAGCTAAAGTAAGAAAAGGGTGGTGGTGGTTAGTATTACTTGAAACTATCTGGAGTCAAGAATTTGTACTATGGCATAAACTCTATATGCACTGATCCTTGCAGATGTTTTTGAAGCAAAATTAGTAACCAGATCTAGTCCAAGTTCTTAACAGACTGAATTACTCTTAATGGACTCCAAGGCTAACAAATGGTCAATGCCACAAAAGTTTCTCAAAATGATGTCAGAATCTGCTCCAACACTTTACATTTACCTTATTGTTCTACGTCAAGTGGAGAGTGCGTACAGCACCCATGCGCTTTGCTTGTATGAGGAAGTAAAACAACTCTTCCTGTACCTGCGAGTGGGAAATACGCCCAGCTCTGAAACTTGGGAAAAGCCACTGCCCGAATCTAAGGCATAGGGACTGACATCTATTTGACAGCATTACCATTTGTCAAGAA
>PVHT020000077.1:20112032-20192307 GCA_004024745.2 Catagonus wagneri | reverse complement strand
AGGGGTCTAATCGGAGCTGTGGCCACTGGCCTGCACCGCAGCCACAGCAACGCAGGATCCGAGCCGCGTCTGCAACCTACACCACAGCTCACGGCAACGCCGGATCGTTAACCCACTGAGCAAGGGCAGGGATCGAACCCGCAACCTCATGGTTCCTAGTCGGATTCGTTAACCACTGCGCCACGACGGGAACTCCGATCCTACACATATTAAAAATATGCTTCAACAGCTCATATGGCAGGAAGAAAAAGGGGTCTATTAACTATCCCATTCTTTAAGGGTCTCACAGTTTCTTCCTTATGCTAAATTGTCAATGTATTTTTTTTCTTTTTTTTTTGTCTTTTGAAGGCTGCGCCGGTGGCATATGGAAGTTTCAGGCTAGGTGTCGAACTGGAGCTATAGCTACCAGCCTATGCCACAGTTACAGCAACGTGGGATCCAAGTCATGTCTGCAACCTACACCACAGCTTATGGCAACACCAGATCTCTGTAATCCACTGAGCAAGGTCAGGGCTCGAACCCATGTCCTCACGGATACTAGTCAGGTTTGTTACTGCTGAGCTACAACAGGAACTCCCACAATGTATTTTTAAAATAAAATAAATGACATTCCATAAAATAACTTACATCACCAACTCATGGTAGGCCCATACGATAAAAAGTACAACTGCTGTTTGCTCCTAAGTGTGATAATACATAGTTAAATGTTTAGAATATGCTTGGCCCACAGGTAGTATTCAAACATTATTATTATTAATGAATAATATTGATATTTCATTACATGCTTGAGTAAAATCAGGAAAATTAGCAAATATTTATTGTCTTTTTTATATGTAGTGTTGTGCCACATACTGGAATAAAAGGAATTAGAAAACCATGGCCATACTCTTTAAAAGCTTAAAATATACACAACCAAAAAGTTCTATAAAATCCAAATAGAAAAGTTCAGTAATACATAAAACAGCACTACACTGTGAGCTAAAACGTGATGGTCATGCAAGATACATAGCAAGCAAAGAGAGAGTTTCTAAAGGGGTAAGATCATGAAAACTAGAAAGGCTTCAAAACGAAGGACTGGTACTAACTGTGATAGAGGCGAAGGAATGAAGTACAGCTATGAGATAGTTTTGGGTAACTAAACTTTCAATATACTAAGGTCTGGACTAGGATGAGAGCAGAGGCAGCAAATTTAAAGACATGGATCCGAGACTCATGCTGAAGACAGGGGTCTGCTGGTCTTGCAACTAAATGGCTTTAGGCTACAGAGTACAGCCACTTCCACCTACATGCCAGGCTAGAAGTAGCTGAAGCCCCAGTGAGAGGACTAGGCTGAGTCCAGATTGACCCCTAGTATCTACAAGTAGCTCAACAGGGCAGAGTAGAGACTACGCAGAGCACCACACTGGGCCACCAAGGAAGAGAGAATGTTTTATTCTGCAACCAACAGTTAAGACTGGTAGTCAGAAAGATGCCATTGTCTCTAGCGGCAGCAGAAAGTATCAAAGATACCTGAAAGATCGTTTTGGGGGGGTGGTGGGCAGAAAAATATTAGTGAAATTGGGGCACAGAAATTACCGAGACGAGTTTTTGGGAGTGAAAGTTGATGGACAGTTTAAATTGTGCAGAAGCTGAGTTTTAGACAATAGGAAAGCATCTACTGCCTTATGAGAAGTTGGAAATGTGAAACCCATATTATCAAAAAAGGAGAGTTGAAACCGTGAGAACAAATACAATTCTCCTCACCCACCTTGGGAAAAATAAAGCTTAGAAGATGGATGGTTAAAAAAAAAATGTAGAAGTCATGAGAAAGAAATTCGAAGGAATGGCCTGAATAGAATTGGATGAAATAGAGTGGTTGAGGAGATTTCTTCATGTGGGAAGCTTTTAAGGCAGAAAAACAAAGATTTTAGAGTACATATGCTCAAGCAAATGAACAGAATAGTCCTATACTTAAAGAATTATGCCTCATTTTATGTGATAAATTGAAGGATAATGTAGAAAGAGGAGGCCACATGACATAATCCTACCTTAAGCACTAAAGCATGACTCAGAGATTTAACCCGCAGAAAGTTATTAATAGATCCTCCCTGTTTGCAAAACAGTACAAACAAGACATGCCACCAAAAATAAAGATCTTTATTCTCCTTCTCTTTATCTTGTTTTTTAAAAATGTGGAGGAAAAAAAACCTTCAATGATTTCAACATTAATTTCAACCTATATCCAATGTGAATAATCAAGCCTCACTGGCCAATCACCTCAAACTTTGCTGGAATTTCTGGAAGGTTATTATTTTTTTTTTAAACTGGAAAGCTTTAAAGTTTGAAAGCTTGGTAATAGTTGATATTATCAACTGCTTTTGTGTTTTCACAAAGCACACCACCCCAAAGATCTGCTATTAAGTGACAGCCTCCCCCGCCCCCCTTTTTAACTATTCCACTGTCATCATAACTTCTGCAGAGCTATGGAGAGTTTCTCAGGGGTCCTTTGATTTTCTTTTAGAAAATTTTTTTAGAAATGATCCTATGTATTCTACGGCACAGCTTAAATCAGATGCTTAGATTTTAGATGACTATTTTATAAATCTATGTGTGCATTTGCATGTATGTTTGTATATTTATGAAGATTAGTTTCTACTATGACAGCTTAAGTGGAAAATAAGCAAAGTGACAGTGGTTTAAAATTTTAAAGGAAAATGCAATTAATGAAGAAAGAATAAAACAAGTAAAATGAAATGTAAATAAAATGGATTTCATTAAAATGATGACTTTCAACAAGAATAAAGTGACAACAGGCTGATACAATAATCTGAACATTACTTTGATTCATAGGATATTCTGATGAGCCTATCGGGTTACCAAATGACCTTTTCCCACCTGTCCTTGCCTCACTGCTCTACAGTCCCTACCTCTTCTAGTTTCCTGGATGACTCCTCTTTGTCCTCTAGCTGGAAGCTCAGGTGGTACCTGACACCCACAGCCCCCCAGGGCTGGGTCAGGTGCTTCTGTGGGTGCTCAATGCCCCACATGCACACTCCTTCAATATCACCCTCTGTTAGAACTGCACTGTGTTCATCTGCATCCTTTCCTCCCACCAGACTACAGCTACCCCCTGGAGGGCTGGGTCTCAACTTTTATTCTTCTTTTAAACACAGTAATAGCAAGTAGAGTTTCTAAATATATAAATTAATGAGCCACGTGCTACATCACCAACATGAATTAAAATATGGGGCTACACAATGATGGAAACAACCTGAATGTCCATTGACAGAGGAGTGGATAAAGAAGATGTGGTACGTATACACAATGGAACATTACTCAGCCATTAAAAGAAACGAAACAACAGCATTTATAGCAACATGGATGGACCTAGAAATTACCATGTGAAGTCAAGTCAGTCAGACAATGAGACACCAACATCAAATGCTACCACTTACATGTGGAATCTAGAAAAAGGACACAATGAACTTCTTTGCAGAACAGATACCGACTCACAGACTTTGGAAAACTTACGGTTTCTAAATGAGACAAATTGGGGGTTGGGGGGATGCACTGAGGGTTTGGGATGGAAATGCTATAATATTTGGTTGTGATGATTTTTGTACACCTATAAATGTAATAAATTCATTAATTAAAAATAAATTAAAAAATAAAATATGGGGCTACATATTAAGGAAAAAACCAAGCTACTCAACATAGGAAGCTAGGGAGAATTCGCAGGCTACGCAGCTTCATAAGATGGAAGACCATTTTTGTGTGACTAGCATGTTCATACTTTCCACCAAACAAAAACACACCCTAATATTGCTTGGATTTGAAGGACAAAGAAACTCAAATGGAAAGGCATGAGTTAAAGTATAAAAGGTGATTCATGAGGTGATTTACATCATAAAAGAGTGGTCTCCAGACCTGGTGGAGCTACTTTCACTCAGGCAGGCAGGTGTGAATCCACACTGCAACACTAAGAACACATTTAATAGAGTGAAACCTGACCCAACAGGGATGGGGTGGAGAGGGGAGAGGATACAAGTGTTAATCCTTGTTTGGACCCCAAACCACAGTGTAAATACCAGCCACCCCAGAACAGCAGCCTGCTGCCTCCTGATGCTCATCTGGAGCCTCTTCCTGCTTTAGGAGCTTTCCTTTCCCTCTCAGTTCGATCCACTGTCACACTGACCTTGACTGGGAGCAGTGGGCACAGTTCACAGAAGGAAGCTCTCCAGACTGCACAGCATTGCAAGGAAAGAGGGAGCCCTCATGGCCACAGGCAGCCCCGCTCTCCAGAAACCTACCACCAGCCTGAGGGAGACCTGCCAGGGGCAGGAACTTCAAGCCTGGGTACAACCTCTAAGCATAGAAAAACTTCTTGTTTACTTGAAACAAGTCATTGAAATTTGTGTTGAGAAAAAACCTTGGCAGCCAAAGAAATGACCTCATACGACCGTGATGGCAAGGGACAGAAAGAGTCCTGTGTTTCAAGAATGTAAACAACGTCAACAGACTTTTGAAAACCAGCTTCCAGTGAATTTCACAAATTTGGGTTCTTGAATACAAATAATCAGAGATGGGATATGGGGGTGGATTCTCCAGCTAAAACATGAACTCTTACAAAATGCAATAGAACTTTAGAAAAGTTATGGGTCATCCACTGGAAAGGCTGTGACAACTAAATCAGCCCTGGTTTTAAAATACTCAGATACTCTGCAAACACTGAGGCATCTGACCAGACATTTCATCTTTGCAAGGCACATAAAGAGAATATCCTGTTTTAGCAACTTTGCATAAATGGACACCAAAGTCAAGGAGGAGCTGGCACCCATATCCTTGCTCAATGTTCTAGCGGACAAGGGCTGCTGAGTACTTGAATCTTGGCTTCCTGGCAAGCTAGTCCTGTGACCCGGCTCTCTAGGTGATTATGGGGCAAATACTGCAGTGGCTAGCCTTCTGCAAGATCCTTAGGTAACAAAAGAAAAATCAGACACCTCAGCACTAGGTCTTGTGTTTTTCCTGGCAGCGTGCTGGTAGCATCTGTCTATAAATTCAACAGCAGCATTATTTTACCGTGGAAAGCAGTAAGTGCCCTAGCAGTGCACAGGCTCATAACTGTTCACATTAAAAAACCATCTGCCTCTTCCTCTGGTATTTTTTAAATTGTGAAAGGTAAGGTGAGCCATCGCATCACACACACACACACACATACACACACGCACAACACTCTGACACTCCCCCATCACTGCCACATTAAACTGCCATGATCATACAAAAAATGAAAATGACCCTAATCCTGGGCCAAACTTTATTCTTGCTTAAAATTTAGTTCTATGTTTATCTCAATCACATACTAAGTTCTGTTTCCTAACCCATCTGCAAAACTCCTAATGGCATGCTAGAGAGCATGGTTATGAGTGTGATGTCCATATGCTCAATGCTAAGTGTCCATTATCCTAGAGGGGAAAAAAAAAAGAGGTAACATTTCAACAACAGGGTCCCTGAAAGGTGAAATAAGGACAGGGGCTACCTAGCTGCTTCTCCCGCTCCTCACGCCGCTCCCGGGCCAGTCGCTGCCGGTCATCAACTCGCAGCACGGGTGGAGGGTCTAAAAAGGAGATTAAAAAAAAAAAAAAAAACATGAGAAGAGAAGTAGACTAAGAAAAGAAATGATACACATTAATATCTTTTGGTCCAGCAAACCTGATGAATGAAATATTATTACACCTTAAGTATAGTAACATTACAATTAATGCACATGCCTATACTTTCAAATGATACTTTATAAAATTTCTTGGAGTTCCTGTCATGGCTCAGTGGTTAGTGAACCTGACTAGAATCCATGAGGATGTGGGTTCAATCCCTGGCCTCACTCAGTGGGTTGGGGATCGGGCGTTGTCGTGAGCTGTGGTGTAGGTCACAGATGCGGCTTGGATCCTGCGATGCTGTAGCTGTGATGTAGGCCAGCGGCCACAGCTCCGATTCTACCCTGGGAACCTCCATATGCCATGGGTGCAGCCCTAAAAAGACAAAAAGACCAAAAAGTAAAAAATTTCCTGAGAATTTTTGAGTATTTTCTTCAATTTAAGCATATTTTATAACAGGTGAGAGCTTAGAGTTCTCATAACAAGGAAAAAGCCTATTTTTTCTTTTTTCTTTTGGTATCTACATAAGATGATGGATGTTAACTAAAAGTACTGTGGTAAACATTTCACAATATAAATTATTACGCTATACACCTTAAATACACAGTTTAATTGATGCTGTATGTCAGTTATACCTCAAATGCACAGAAAATAAAGATACACAGCCCCCCCAATTTATGTAAAAAAAACCTTAACTGCAGCGTTTCCCTCATTTTCATCGAAAAATATATATGAGGTTTCATGACCCTAACCTACTGAACTCGTTTTTATGCTTTAAAACATCTTTTCCTTAACAGCAGATAGACTCCCAAGTGAATTTATCCTGATGCACCAGTTAGAAGTGAAGAGCCCAGCTCTGGAGTTAGGCGTGAGGTCACTTCCTGTCTGTCACTTGCTCACTGTGTAGACATGGCTGAGTTACTTGCCCACTTAAGTCTCAAGCTGTGATGTGGGTTTTCTGGGTTTTCACATATTACTTACGAGGATAAAATAGAGCCCATCTCACGTCATTGTAAGGATTAAATAAAATAAAGCCTGTAACAGCGCAGCGCCTACCACTACCACTTGATAAATCTCTGCAAATTCATTCATTTGTTGGACACACTGAAAACATCTACTGGGCACCAGGCAGTGTTTTATGTGCTGAAAAGAGAGCAGTTAACAAAAAATACAGAAATCTATGCCCAAATGGGGTTTACTTACGGAAAACATGATAGACAGGATAAACAAAATATGCAGAATGAAAAAAAGAAAAATATATATACAATGTTAGACTGTAATAAACGCTAAGGAGACAACAAAAGGACTGTGAAATGGCAGCGAGGGGAGGTGTGACATCTTGGATAGGTGCCGAGGGGAGGAAGTCTAACTGTGAGGGTAGCTTTTATGTGTAAAAACCTGATGGAAGTCAAGTCAGGGAGCTGCTGTGTAAATATTCCAACAGACGAAAAGCAAGTGCAGGAGTTCCTGTAGTGGCTTAGTGGTTAGCGAGACTGACCAGCATCCATGAGGACGTGGGTTCGATCCCTGGCCTCACTCAGTGGGTTAAGAATCTGGCATTGCTGGGAGCTGTGGTGTAAGTCACAGATGTGGCTGGGATCCCGAGTTGCTGTGGCTGTGGCGTAGGCCAGTGGATGCAGCTCCAATTCGACCCCTGGGAACCTCCATATGCCTCAGGTGCAGCCCTAGAAAGACAAAAGACAAAATAAACTAATTAATAAAATAAAATACAATAAAGTTAAAAAAAAAAAGAAAAGAAAAGCAAGTGCAGAAAAGGTCTTGAAGTTGTGAGTACCTAAGGTGTTCAAGAGGATACTATGAAGATCTGAGCCACTGGAGCAGAGTGAGATTAGCGATGGGCCTCGGGGTTCAGGGGGAGGACTTCGGGGTATGCACTGGGTGAGACACCGCTTTGGGGTCTCCAGCAGAGCGATGCACTCTGCCTGTTACTATATAAAAGGAAAAGCAAAATAATAATGATGACAATATTAATTACATTTAAAATCAGGTTTCTTTTCTTTGCTACTGAATTGACGCCACAATTTGAAGATCTCATTAAAAATAGAAACTGACTGGAATAATACTTTAGAGACAATAGGATAATGTTTCATCAACAAATTTAAAGGCCTTGCATCCCCAATGCCTATTAAATGTCACAGAATTGGTACATTTAAGGGAAATAACAACTGTATAAAGCCCGTAAGGAGCTGCACCAACCTGGCCACATGCATCAGGGCCAGGCCCAGGTGATGATACTTTATGCTTTTCCTTTGCTTTAAGGTATTATTTTTAAATTTTTAAATTTTTTTATTTTTTAAATTGGCAATATGAACCCCTCACTAGCTCATACTCATTATGATAATTATTTCCCAGATTTACTAATTATGAGATGTCACATATATATGTACGTGAAATACATACACACACACACATTTTTTTGGCCAGACCCTTGGCATGTGGAATTTCCAGGGCCAGGGATCGAACCTGTGCCACTGCAGTGACAATGCCAGATCCTTAACCCACTGCACCACAAGAGAACTCCTAAAATCTTTTTTACATAGAAAATTATGGTCTCTGGTCTCAAAAGGTTTTTTGCTGACACCAGAAAAGGGATACTGATAAAAATTATCTTTAGGAGTTCCCGCTGTGGCTCAGCAGGTTAAGAATCTGACAGAGTCTCCCTGAAGATGTTGGTTTGATCCCTGGCCTCACTCAGTGGGTTAAGGATCTGGCATTGCTGCAAGCTGCAACGGAGTCACAGATGCAGCTCAGATCCCGCATCGCTGTGGCTGTGGCATAGGTTGGCAGCTCCAACTCTGATTCGACCCTGGGAACTTTCATATGCTGCAGATGCAGCAGTAAAAAGAAAAAACAACTATTTTTAAAGACAGGTTTTCAGAAAGGAAAAAGTACAACTGAATCACTCCAAGTATATAGTGAATTTTCTATAATTCTTTGTCTCTCATTTCTACTCTCACATCACCTTTCCCAGGAATAAAATGAAGGTATAGAAAATATTTTGACATCATGAACATTTCACATTGTTTCCCAGTAGATCTAACACCGTGAGAAGAGAATTAAGTTACTTATTCTCAGAGGGCGAAATTTCAAGAGAAACAGGGTTTTGGTGGCAGTGACTTTACCCACTGGGGATGACTGAAGAGCAGGGGAACCGGCCAAAACAGGGCATGGCTAAGAGTGAAAGTGCCAGCTGGCAACATTCTGTCTGTGGCGACATGTGTAAACCTGGACTGTCCTACAAAAACCAGAACTACAGAGGGGCCCTCAAAGATCAAGAAAATCAACTCACATGGACAAATTCAAGAACTCACTAGACCTTGACTTCCAGCAGAATAATTACTGTTTATACAATAAATTACTTCTCTCAGGGCTTGGCATTTTACAAAGCACTTTCACATACATTATCACCTTATTCTTCACAATAATTCTATGAGTTGGCTGAGCATCTACTTATTCAATGAAGAGTTGTTATGCCTATTTTCCAAATGATAAAAACTGAGGGAAATAAACGTATGTGACCAAAGAAGATGGCGAAGTCAGGGCTAGGGCTTAAAAATCACATTTTCAACTCAATCCTGTCCCCTCTTTTCACAGCTTGGCATCTACACAGCCATTGGAATGGCATGAGAGAACAATCAGAGAAAGGCTGGAAGACTGCGAGTCTCGCTTTCCTCTGTGAGCGTAATTTAATTATAAATAATAAAGTAGAATGAAGTTTTAGTGACTTCTGTTTTTTGTCTTTTGTCGTTTTAAGGGCCTTACCCATGGCACTGGAGGTTCCCAGGCTAGGGGTCTAATCGGAGCTACAGTTGCCGGCCTACACCACAGCCACAGCAATGCAGGATCCGAGCCGAGTCTGCAAACTACATGACCGCTCACGGCAATGCCGGATCCTTAACTCACTGAGCGAGGTCAGGGATCGAACCCGCAACTCATAGTTCCTAGTTAGATTCGTTTCCACTGAGCCACGACGGGAACTCCTTAGTGGCTTTTTTAAATTAAAGACTCGTGGTGGGGGATAGCAGAGGGATAATAATTAAGAGGGCTTTTTTGGTTTTGTTTTGTTTTGTTTTTGGTGGCTGCACCCGCAGCTGCGAGCAGCAATTCTGGATCCTTAAACTACTGAGCTGGGCTGGGGAATGGAGCCCATGCCTCTGCAGCAACCCGAGCCGCTGCAGTTGGATTCTTAACCCACTGTGCCACAGCAGGAACTCCAAGAGGGATTTCTAATAAACTTGTGTTTCTTTTTCTCTTAGGTACATACACTGCACTTTATGGAAAAAAAAAATGGCAATTTTTTCTTCCAATGAGGTCAAACTTTTAATTATGTGGAGGCAGCTGATGGAATTCTGAAGAACCGTCTCAGGCTTCTTTGGCCATCAACAGATGTGTAACTTTACAAAGTGTCTCTCTAGGACTAGGCTCCTGTATTCAGAGCTACGAGCATCAGTTCCTCTTGTATAACAGCAGAAATAGTGTGCCACACTGATGGCACACCGTGAGGGCCTTCCATTACGTTGCTTTAAACCTAAAATGTTACCAATGTGAATGTGAATAGCTGCTTTCTAAATCTGAGATGTTTTAGAGCTCAGGTATCAGAAAGTAAAGGAGGGAGGGAAGGAAACAAAATTTACTGGGTTAAAAGGGGCCCTTTTCCAGTCGGTCAGGATACTCACAACTGGTTAGGGCAATACTCAAAATATCCCAAAATACAGCAGGTACTTCTTTTCTTTTTAAATTCTAGAGTATGAAAATCAACAAACTGCTTTAGACAGACATTTTCATGACTCATCGCCCATAAAATCGAAAGGTTTTACTCAAGCCTATAACTCCAACATGGAGCCTCTTATGTAATCTTCAGAGATACTCAGGAAAATGACATGGTGGTTTAAAAAATACGAGTCTTTCATGTACCTTTGCTTATGTGTATGTATAATAAGACAGACACAAGGATACTCAAAGGACATAACCTGAAATGAAATGTCTCCTTGTTGAACTTGACTCTGGCAACACAAATCAAATGGCTCTATAAAGAGATGGCCGATTGGAGCGGTGAAAATTTTCCAGTCTCTGTGCTCTCTATGCAAACTGCCATCTCTCTCTCCTCACAACGGAAATACTGTGTTAGGATGACCTATTCATATACTGGTTTACTCCACTGTACTGTCAGCTAGAGCGGAGGAATTATGTCTCAATAATATATCCCTAGAACCTACGCAGTGCTAACACCAGGTGAATAAATAAGTTACTGGGATATAGAAGTATATGCTGCAGAGTAAAGAATGGTAGGAATCAGAAGTGATGGTTGATGGGAAAAACACTACAAACCATTGAACTCTGTTCAGTTCTCATGGTAAAACGAATAGGATTCTCATGTTAAAGAGCTTCTACTTCAACATGGATTCTCAGTGGAGTATAAGGGACAAAAGACCGTGAGAATAAGCTTGGTGAAGACAGGAACCTTGCTGATTTGCTCATACAGTTATTTCTTACAGTTTCAGGCATAGGATAACCACTCAATAAACATTAGATGGTGTTGGGCTTTGGGTGGATAGATAGATACATGAGTGAAAATGCAAACTAAATGTGGAAATTTCAGGCTGCAAATTAAAACTCAGCTGAAACTATACATCATTTGTCACTAATTGTTACGCATGCATTGTACTTGTTATTCATCTTCTAAATGGGAAGCTGGATTCATATGTTCTCTTTGAGACCTTTACTGTATGGGGGAAAAAAGCCCCAGAAAACTAGGTGCAATAAGCAATGTTCTCCATGAGGTTGGATACAGTTATTTCCACTTTTATTCTCACTGATTCACTACTTTTTTTTTTTTTTTGATTCACTATTCCTGAGTGACTTTGGCCTTGGATGCAGCATGAAGTAGGCTTCCAAGAACCTCATGGGATGTTCAACTTGCCTTTACTCTCCTTTGACTGCTCATCGTCCTATTGCATGTTGGTCTCTTCCAAGGACCACGCAATGGCTGTTGGGTACCCGGAAGGAGCTGTATTGTCTATTCAATAGTTTGTACTGTGTTTACAGAGTGTTTGCTTCTTTGTATCACTGAGTGGAACAGACCATGAATCACAGGCTATTAAATGAAATTACTGTGTAGGTGTACAATCCTTGCGGGGAATGGAGAACAAACACATAATTCTATACAGCTTTGCTGTGTGTAATGATTTCTTGAAGTGGTTTTTGAAAAGGTTACAAAGGAGACAGGCAATAATGCTGGGCATACAAGTACAAAAAAAATATGTCATAGCTGTCATTTCAGACAGAATGGAAAAATTATTACCTCTTATACACTGCTTGATAGGAAACAGCACATCCACATACACCATCTCATTGTTGAAGTGATTCTGAGAATTAAGTAGGGCAGCGCTTTGAATCACCATTTTTTTTGCGCTTTTTAGGGCTGCACCTGCGGCATATGGACGTTCCCAGGCTAGGGGTCAAATCAGAGCTGTAGCCGTCGGCGTATGCCACGGCCACAGTAATGCCAGATCCACGGTGCGTCTGTGACCCACACCACAGCTCACGGCAATGCCGGATCCTTAAACCCACTGAGCAAGGCCAGGGATTGAACCCGCAACCTCATGGTTCCTAGACAGATTCGTTACCTGCTGCACCACGATGGGAACTCCTGAATCACTATTTTAAAGAGGGAAAAATCAAGGCCTAAGAGGTTCTCTGACTTTAAATCATATGAGTCAGTCGGAGTGTGTGTTTGGTGGCAGGGCTGAAACCAAGCTCTCTGAAATTCCAGCAGGCCTAAGACCTGTGGTACAACCTTCCTTTTTCCAGAGAAAAGGCAACGCATAGTACCTGGTTTATTTCCTGAGTGGTTGTTATTTTGTCCTGAAATAGCAGAGGAGGGCCGGTTGGAGGCAGCGATTTTCTTATCTTGCACTTTGTTGCCATCAGGCGCTATGCAAATGAGACAAAGAGAAAAGACATACTTAGTTTCTTAAACTTTATTCAGAAACATTCAGATGGTCAATATTTACTGTTAGACCTTATGTCAAGTACTAGGCAGGATTCATCAAACACCGATTTTAAGTTCAGTCCCTGCCCTAAAGGAGCAAACTGTTCAGTGGGAAGCACACCGCAAAAACAATGGCCTCGGCTCAAGTGACCAATCCTACAGCAGTGGTGTGTTCAGGGTCCATGAACACGCCACCGGTTCCCAGCTGTCAGTTCACTACTCTTTTTTTTTTTTTTTTTGATTCACTACCATGAGGAAGTACGCTTGGAACTTGGAGTCTCTGATCTTTGTTTTTACAAAATTCATACATTAGGAACCAAAAACATTCCAAGAATATAATGAAGAAGGTCACTGAAATGAAATGAGGGAATAGAATTCACTAGGATTTTGGAAAAGCCTCTAGCAGACATTCAATAACAAAGAGTATTCAAGGAACTAAGTGAAATGTGCTCTAGGAAAGGAATGAAAAGGGAAGAAATATCAGGCAATTCTCTGGTTATATAAAAAGTATAGGATTCTCCAGGACCAGGTAAGTTGTTCTTTACACATATCATTTTTATTATTTTAGGGCCATACCCACAGCATATGGAGGTTGCCAGGCTAGGGGTTGAGTCGGAGCTATAGCTGCCAGCCTACACCACAGCTCATGGCAACGCCGGATCCTTAACCCACTAAGCGAGGCCAGGGATCGAACTTGCAACCTCATGGTTCCTAGTTGGATTCATTTCCACTGCACCATGATAGGAAACTCCACATATCACTTAATTTATTTTTAAAGATATTTAAAGCATATTTGCCACTTCTCAGCTATCATGTCAAAAACCAAGCCCTTGATTTTTTCCCTGCCTCCTACCCTTTGCCATAAAACCTGTTCCACCCCCAGTCTTCCCCATCCGTTCAAGCAGTTCCAGTCTCCAGTAGATTTCACCCAGAGTCTGAGTCATCTTCAACCTCTCGCCTCCTAAAATTTGATCCACTAGTTAGTTGTTTCAGCCCTACCTTACGAAACATCCCCTCTACCACTACCTTTCTGATCTTTTCCCTGTGTGACTGCAATATCTTTTATTTTTTAAAATAGCCTCACCCGCAGCATATGGAAGTTCCTGGACCAGGGATTGAATCCAAGTCGCAGCTGTGATGTATGCTGCAGCAACACCAAATCCTTTAGCCCACTGCACCAGGCTGGGACTGAACCTGCACTTCCTCGGTGACGTGAGCTGCTGCAGTCTGATTCTTAACCCAAGGCACCACAGTGGGAACTCCGACTGCAATATCCTCTTAACCAGTCTACCTGATCCCAACCACTGATCCTCTTCAGACAAATCTCCTCTCAGCAGCCAGTGATCCCATTAAATCAGGTCACGTCATTCCTCAGCTCCAAGTTCTCTAACAGCTGCCATCCCGCTTAGTAAAATTCCAGAACCCCGGGCAGTCCCTGTGGTGGTGGTTATGGATCTGGTGGTGGAAGTGGTGGATACGGTAGCAGAAAGTTCTAAAAACTCGGCGGAAAAGGGCTCCAGTTCTCAGCAAGCGAGAGTGCGAAGGTATTGTCAGGAAAAAGCTGGCCTAGAGACAGCCGTCCTAAATGCATTAGAGGAACTGCAAAAATCTGCCACAGAAGGAACAATGATCTATAGTCAGAAAAGTTATGACACTTAAACAGGAAACTCCTCTTGTTCAAAGCAGTCAAAGCCACAGTTTGCAAAAAGTGCAGCTACTGATGAATATAGTGTCAATTAGATGTAACACTCCTGAGGTCTTTCATCTGTTGTAGCCTTTTCTTTTTATTACATCAGATATACTGCCCTGTAAATGGTAGTAGAAGTACCGGGAATAAAAGATTAAGAAATTTTAAAAAAGTAAAATTCAAGGTCTATCCATGGCATGCCAGGTCCTATGTGTACCCCTTTCCCTCTTAATTACTCTGCTCAGATCATACTGATTCAGTCCATCTCAGAGGCTTGGTCTGTACCTGAAATGTTCTTCTCCCAGATGTCAACACAGGTCTCCCCTTCTCTTCCACTGGGTCTCTGCTCAAATGTGACATTAGAGTTCTCTCAACCTATAGAAAATTGCATCCCCATCACTACCCGCTCCTCGCTCTGCTTTGTTTGTAGCTCTGATCCCCTGACATATTACATATTATTTCCTCTAACAGGCTGAGGGAAACATAATAACTAGAAAGTAAGACTCACTTGGTTCAAAGTTTTCCAGCCTAAAAGGTGTGACAGCAATTATGCCTCAGGAAAGCTAAATTTAAAAATGGTACACAGGATGTCCTAAAAAGAAAAACGTCACAAAACTTTGTGCTCTGAATGAAGAATATACTAAATTTGTAGAGCTCTCTCTCAATTACACAAAGTATTAGCTAGCATAGAAAACCACAGACTAAGTACTAGAAAGTATCTTATCACTATTTTTAAGTTTAATTGCCCAGTTTCAAACAGTTTGTTGGCTTTAAGTAACAGGGTCAAACATAAACATTGACTGCTCTAACACACACTCTCATCCCACTTGACAAAAACAAGTAGCCAGTTATTACCATGTGGCAGGTAAAGTCCACCCTAGTTAGTATTGACCTATTGCTCACAACTTTAGAGGCAGCCCCTAAAGACCAAAAACTGACAACTGGAACCTTCGGTGCTCACTATGAATAGAACAACTTTCCTCTGTATCCTGCAAGGAAATTTTCCTAAAACTGCTCTTAAAGAAGTTAAGACTTAAGAAAGGTAACCAGAAAGTATCACCCAGATTTGCAATACTTTATATTTATAGACTTTATTATGTGGTCACTGCCAGCACATAGCATGTGAAGCCTTGATTAGTAAGCTGTTCAAGTAATCATCTGTTATTTTTAGTTAACTGAAAGACAATTAGGACCACTTGTTTAGAATATATTTCAAGTGTGTTCATTTCTTTCTTGCCTTGCTATGTTTGACATAATTTAATCTGTCTCTAGTGACTATCTGCAGTGCCCCCAGGTCCAGAAAAGACATCAATCCTAGCTGAATATTATGCTACAGTAGACCGTGGAAGAGATTAAAATACATGTTCAGTGTAAGTGGCTTTTCCAAATAATCCCTGATGAATCTGATAAAAGCGTTATTTTTCATTGTAATTTGCTTTGTCTTGAAACTCAAATGTAAAAAAAATTTCAATTAAGCTGAAGGTCTGGCTACTTGGATTCCAGTTGATTTATATTTGACTTTTATTAGAACCACTCCAGCTGAACATCTGTCTGCCCTGCTTTATTATCTGGATCTCGGGAATTTATTTCTACCACAGCAGACCTTCTGAGTCCTATTCATAACAAGACAAATTTAAAACCCATCCTAAAATTCATTATGTGCATATAAAATTAATGGGTTAAGTTTAGTAAAATAAAGGTAATTTTAAAAGTTGTCAGGTGGTTTTAGTCCAAGATGATGTGTTTATTTTTAACCATTAGACTGAACATTTGTCTAAGGTTTTTAGGACATGTTTTTGCTTTTAAATCAATCACTTCCTTCCACAACTGTGAAGGGTCCTTATTTCTCCAAAAAACTCTTTGGTTAACACTGTATCATGGTAGGAGGGAAGACAGACTCAGACAGACCGGGGTTCAACCGTGAGCCCTACTTACTCAGTGACCTTCTGAAAGCTTTTTGACATCTCTGTTGCCTCGCTCACGGGGTAGTTGGGAGGATTAGGTGAAAAGGCGTTATGTTAATCAATGACAGGGCTTGGCACACAGTAGGTGTTTGGCAAATATCCAGCCCTACTTCTCTCAACTTTTACACTCTCCTTGGAGGTCCTGGGCCTCCCACATCGACAGCACTCTACAGTGTGGAGCTGTGTGTCTGAGGTTGTGCAGGAGGCGGTGTGTGCTTTGGAGTCAGCTGACCTGGCTCTGCTGCCTGTGAGCTGTGAATCCTCAGCACATCACTCACGCTTACAGTCTTAATTTCCCCATCTGGAGCGAAGGAACACCTGCAGGTTGCGAAAATTCACTGAGACTGCCGGGTCCACTGCAAGGCTGGATAAATGGTGGTAGGTATTTCCTGCCCTCCCCTTATTCCTACACAAATGTGGGAAATAGGGTTTCTAGTTCCTCTGGGCTTTGCTTGCTCAGGGCTAACTGGAAAAGCAGAGCTGTATCACCCTGGGGACAGTGGTGCTGGGCAGCAGAGTCTAGCTCCGCTGCTGCTTTCGGGGGTTTTCAGCTCAGCTACGATCACATCTCTGGAGGCCTCGGGTAGGTAGGACTTACTGGCAGGGTTTTCAGGATACACCCGGGCTTGGGAAAAGGCTAGTCATCAGTCTCTCTGGGGCTCAGAGATGACAGTTTCCGAAATTTAATACCTTTCAAGTTATCATCACATTAAGTATGAGTCTCAAAAAAAAAAAAAAAAAACCCTTCAATTAAAAGGAAAATAATATCTTAGAGGCTTTTTCTTTTTTTAAAACTAAGTACAGTGTGTTTTACTGTTTCATAACACAATGAAAACAGCAATTCATTTAAGATTTTCAACATTTAAAAATCTGGAAACCCTAAGTAACTAGCAGATTAGGATCACAGTACTATTTTTAAATTTACCGTTAAAATAATACTATTTTTAAAATGACTCGGGTAACTTTCCAGGATTGTTTGTCTGAATCTCTTCCCTCACTGTTTTTTAAAAAAGAAAATTGAGCCATATACAGTGATGCTCAATAAGTCTTTGCTAGCCTTATAGAATTTTTATTGATCTTCCTGCTAGCTTGAAAGCTTTATTCCATTAGTGTCACATATGAGAGTGTGAAAGATAAGAGGAAGGATGGAGAGAAGCACCCCTGTGGTCTGGGGCTCTGTTTCTAAATCACTCTGCAACCGAATAGGGAGGCAGTGGACACTTTGGAGCTTTCATCGAGTAAAAATTCTGCAGCTCCAGGAAGTGCCACAAATGTGTCTCTATGATCCACATCCTCTAAGATTTATTGCATTCTTGGCAAAATCCTCCCATAAGGTTCATGGAGTTCTCACTGCTTTGTTTCTATTTTTTGGCTGCACGGTCCGATTGAAGCATCTTCTCTCAACTGATTGCAATAACTGATTCAACAAATGCTTAATTTAGTAAAAAGCCTTACTCTTTTAAGACATTTATGACTACAGTCTTAGGGACCACGCTGAGTTCGAACTCACTGAACGGTAGGTGGTCTTGACATCTACTAAAACAATGTATTTCCATCACTATTTTGAATAAAATATGGCACGTGGGCTGGGAAATAGTAAACCTTGAGGCTTCAACCCTTAGCTCTGCATGGGTAGGACTTTGGGGAAAACAGCCCCCAGACTACATACACAACTTTAGAGGAGTAAAGCAGAAGACCCGAGGTCGAACTGCACACAACTGCCATTTCTGTAGTAACAAATTAGTGAATATTGCAACTTCATGTCTCAGTCTCATAGTTTCAATCTACCTGTGTAGAAGAATTAACACTGCAGGCCTGTGAGTGCTGTGTCTTTAGAAAAGCCTGATTTACCTTTCTTTTTGCTTCGATAAATCTTAGCCTCAAGTATGACTATATGCTGAGTCTTCCTAATGAATCACAGAACCTGAATCACAAATAGCTTATTTGAGAATCTGGCCACAGAATACTGTTATGGTAATTGAAGAATGTTATTGGTTCAAAATCATATGATAAAGATTACAGAGTAACTCCCAGGTAATTCAGGTAATTTTCACCTAAAATTTTCTACTTTATGAGAGCTTTCTGCTCATTTACTTGACAGTTAAAATTTATTCTAATATAGCTGACAGGAATATTTTAACTTTCAAGTCACAGCTATTAAATGCTTTATCCAATGTTATTTATGAAAGTTGCATTAAATAAGGATATTGCAATCTCATAATTCCTAATGACTTTTCTGATTATTTCAAGTAACGGAGAGCTTTTTCAGTTTAGATTCCTCATTTAAAGTGAAGTTATGGAAAATGATAGAAGCTCATGGAAGTCAGCATTAGGTAAACCGAAGTTTAATTTTCCATTTTACTTTCATTTCCTTCCCACTTGCATTTGCTCAAGCCAACACCCTCCTGCATGGGACACCTTGTGCTCTGTACTGAAAATAATATTAAGTGAATAATGTGTCTTTACCACCACTTTTTCCTTTTCCTGGCCCCTAATTCTGGGAAGCTTTGGATCCTCCTCCCCCCCATAATTTCTCTTCAGAAAAGTTCTCCCCTATTATGGCCTAAAGCACAGTTGTGACATCAGTCACTTTAGAAGTCTGCACTTATAAAGTCTCCTGCCTCTAGGGAACAGAAACTCAGGTGTGTATCACTTGAAACTATGTCAAAAGCTGAACTAGCTGTCCTCACAATATCAGCCAACCACCACTTCAGTTACTATCAATGGAACCAGCATATTCCCAGGCTCAGAAATATTACGTAATTTCTTCAGTCAACATTCACTGACACCCTCATGGGCCAGCCGCTATGCCGCGCACTGAGAATACAGAGATCGGAGGACATGGCACCTGACTTGCAAGATGCTTATCATCCTTTGGAGGAGACAATATGCAAATACATGCAATTAAAACAATAGACCAATTTGGCTTTGAAATATCAGCACACCACAGATGATTAATAACCCAATAAACGATGTAGTGTTAAAAGGATTCAGAGATGGGAGAAGGTGCTCTGGGGGGAGTGGTGGTGAAAAACCTCACAGGATCAAGATTTTGAGGAAGGGAGAGAACCTGTATAATTGAGGGGAGGGGAAGCGGAGAACACTCCTGGCTGGGGCATGGCACGTGCAAAACTGTGGAGGCCAAAAAACTGAGAGAGAGTCAGACAGAGGGACTAGGAAGGCAGGCAGCTGAAAATAAGACAAACAGACTGAGGGCAATGCTGCCTCGATTCCAAGGGTTTGGACTTTATGATGAAAGTAATGAGGATCGGTGGAGGGTGCCGCAGGGAACTTCTCACTGTGAACCACTGTGGCTTCAGTGCACTCTGGAAAAATGAAAGTGAGGCCCAGCAAGCCCACTGGAAATGTATTTTAAAAGGTTATCATCTTAAACAATAAAAGGAAATTGAACTAAAACCAGACACCTTAGGAATTATGCTTTCTGCATAATTTCATAGTTATTTACTCTTCAGAGTTTTCCACTTACCCTTACCATGTACCAAGAGATGATTATTTAACCACTGAGGGGGGAAAAAAGTGACACAAATTATTATGGGGAACCCATGCCTGTAACTGAAACATCAGGGAGCAGGGAAGGGGCAGGTCACTGTGGCCGTCCTAGTGGGAGCAGGTCTGGGTCTCCTCTGCTTCATATCCTGCAGGAAATGGGACCCCAGCCATGAACTCTAGGGAGCAAGAGCTGTGGGCAGGAAAAAGAAACATGGAATGGGGGAACAGCGCCTGTTGGGAAACAGGTTGGTGTTTTTGAAGGTCATGTTGCAGGCAGATCAAGGAAATAAAACGCAGGTAGACACTGCCGAGAATCTATAATTTTTCAGGATGGGGAAGCAGCCGCTTCACTATGCAAACTTACAGGCACTATGCCATGGCTACGTATGTAACTACAGATGCTGAAAAATAGTGCCAAATCTGATCTGCCCTTCTGCACTTTGTGGTGTGGTGCAACCTCTGGCCACATTTCACCTGACACAGCAGTAAGAACCATGAACCATTCATCCCACACTCTATTGCTCATTTCTTGTCGCAAAAACAAATGCAATTAAATGAGACCACTTAATAATAACGTGTCTGAGTCATGCACTACATTCACCTTATTCATTCTATTGACAGAAACAATTCAATTAAGTCAGTCTTTTTCTTTGCATTTCACACACAAAAAGTCATGACTTGGTGGCTATACTAGACTGTGTTGGAGGCTTATAAGACCCTACGGAGGTTTCAAAATCTGGAGGGAGCTCATCCAGCAACAATGAACAGTGACTCAAAGTCGCTTTCATATAACTTCATTTCTTCATGATGAAAAAAAAATTCTGACAGTGATGGAAAATGAGATCCATCCCAAACACAAAGAAATTCATCCAATACTGAGATAATACAACCCAGTGCAAACACACCGATGTTACAAATACAATCCAACACTGTGTACAGCTGTGTAAAGTACAGGAACAGAATTCACCAGACACATCACTCCACATCTTCAAAACTGACAAGAAGGCGTGAAGAAGGGCACAGACACATGCAGGTGTTTATTACTAGTTTGCAATCCATCAGCTTCCAGAAAGAAGCTGAGGCAGTTGCACTGAACTGTCATTTACACACAAGATAATAAAAATAGTGACACACCATAACCTTTTCTATAAAAATCCATTTTTGTTTGTTAAATTACACAACAGGAAAGACATACATATTACTTATATAACGATAAAAGATTATTCTATCAAAACATCACCCAGATGTTTTTCAGGGATAAGGAATGGCTACTTGTTTACTCCAAAGAGCCGATGTTTAATCACAGCTACTGTGTTCTGAGCTTAAGGAACCACAGACTGTCTCCAAGTGAATGGAGCTACAGGCTAATTTAGTCTTTGATACTTGGCTCGGTGCAGAACTATGATAATGTCTACGAGACGAGAGGAACCTGAGGGCAGGGATGGTGTCTTCATCTTTACAATCTCCATACCTTTAGTGTTTTGCCAACTATCTGACATGCAGGTGACACTGAATAAATGCCTCAAAAAGGAAACGAGAGAAGAGGGTGGATGGTGTATCCCAAAACAAACTTTGGCAAAAGCCCAGGAAGAGAAAGTATTAAAGTAAAAAGTACACACTTGCTCATTTTTTGATGGCTGCTAAGACTGTAGAGAAAAGGTGACAGAAAGCATTGTAAGACTGCAGTCACAGTCATGCCACATCAGAAAAGAAAACCTATTTAATGTAACTCCAGGATGGTTTTCACCATCCTAAATGTCAGGCAAGACTCAAAATCAAATGACTTTCTCACAGCCACACAGCAGAAAGGTTTGCCCAGTATCACTCTCAAGTACAATACAATACTGCCTATGTAGCACTGGGGAAAAAAGCCTGAGAACATTATAGCCTCTGCTGGAAACATCAGAAAGGCTACAAAACAGGTCTTTCATCTTGAGAGATTTGTAAAACTCAATCTTTCTCTAAAGCAACATAACAGATTTGTTTAGATAATGTTTGTTAAAAAGACAAAGAAACATCCATCTTTGCTGAAATGAAGAAAAAGCATTTCAGAAAAGCACACGTTCCATGTATTTTGTGGGAACCAGTGGGAATCACTTCTTAAGCTGTCTTGTTTACCCCCAAAGGCAGCTCCTTGATTTGGGTTCCAAAGTCTTTCTGATACACTTAGCTGATAGGAGTAAACAGTACATACTTGAAATTCAACCCAAAAGGCTATTATTTAAAAAAAAACAAAAAATAAACAAAATCCTTTCTCCAGCCAGATGGCAACACTATAAATAGAAAATGCTGTATTTTCCACCTTTATTAATATAAACCAGATTAAAAAGCAAGTCTTTTCATCCCCATAGGTGACATACTTTCCTGACAATGTATCACCAGTCACGATGCAAGCTGCTACATAAGACGAATAATGTCATGACTTAAGCAAAGTAAGTATAGGGCAAAGTACAGAAAAAGGGAGAAAATACTAACCAAATTCAGTTTTCCAGTCACACTGAGAAAGCGGAAATTACAGATTGTAGTTAATTGTCTAAATTTCAACAGCTGTCTCAATTTCTAATTATCAAATTAGAGCCAATTCAATTAAGTTCAATGTGTAATTAAAAGCAGCTATTTAAATAACTTGGGAAAGAAAAATAATTAGAACTCAACTTTATTTATTATACTCTGTTTAATTAAAGTAACCAACTGAAAGAAGTTGTTTTTACTTTTAAACAGGATTACAATTTACTTTGAAGAAAACTAAAATGGAGTTCTCTTGGGTCACAGCAGGTTAAGCATCCAGTGTTGTCACTACAGTGGCCCATGTTCGATCCCTGGCCTGGGAACTCCCACATGCTGTTAGTTTCAAGTGTACAGCAAACTGATTCAGTTACACGTATTTTCTTTTTCAGATTTTTTTCCACTCTAAGTTACAAGATACTGAATACAGTTTCCTGTGCCATACAAGATGTCCTTGTAGTTTCTCTCTCCCACCCCTGTTATCTATCCCTTTTGGTTACCGTAAGTTTCTTTTCTATGTCTGTGGGTCTATTTCTGGTATGTAAATAAGTTCATTTGTATCATTTTATTATTATTTTTGGCTGTGCCTGCAAGCTTGTACAAGTTCCCAGGCTAGGAATAGAACTCATGCCACAGCTGTAACCAAAGCCACAGTAGAGACAACGGTGGATCCTTAACCTGCTCAGCCACGAGGAGACTTCTGTATCATTATTTTAGATTTCACATATATGTGACATATTTGTGTTTCTCTGACTTCATTTAAAATGATAATTCTAGGCCCATGTTGCTGCAAATGGCATTATTTCATTCTTTTTCATGGCTGAGTAATATTCCATTGTATGCACGTACCACATCTTCTTTATCCATTCCTCCGTCTATGGACATTTAGGTTGTTTCCATGTCTTGGCTACTGTAGTGTAGCTATGCACATTGGGGTGCATGTATCTTTTCAAATTAGAGATTTCTCCAAACATGTCCCAGGAGATTGCTGGATCATTTGGAAACTCTACTTTTAGTTTTTTTAAGGAACCCCCAAACTATTCTCTATGGTGGCTACACCAATTTACATTCCACCAATAGGCAGGGGGGTGCCTTAAAAAGTAACATTTTCGAGAGTTTTAGTTTTACAGCACATATGAGCAGAAAATACAGAGAATTCTCCGTACCCTGCCTCCACACCTGAGCCACAGTAGTGACAACACCGGATGCTTACTCTCTCCTACTCTCAGCATCCTACACTGAGTGGTACATTTGTTTCAATCAATGAACCTGTATTGACACATTATCATCCAAAGCCCATAGTTCACATTAGCCTTCACTCCTAGTATTGTTTTGGGTTTGGACAAATGTATAATGTTGCATGTCAGCATTATAGTGGTATATAGCATTCAGACCACTTTTCACAGGCCAGCTAAGGTCTTTCTCATGGAATCTCTTCTTGCTATTTCTACTTCCAACACATTTCTTTCTCTGACTTTTACTACACTCCATGGCTGCCCCACACTGCTTTGCACTTGATTTCATTCTCTTACATGAGTTTTAGAATGTGTATTTCCAAAAGTTCTAAACACTGATCTCACGAGAGGCAAGGCAGAAACTGTGCTTCATAGTAAAAAGAAAAAGGGGGGGTGCTTGTTGCAACATTTCTCGCTTGGAAATTCATACTGCCAGCTTGCACAGGGAAGGCTCTGTGTTGATCCATGCTGGTTACTAAATAAATATCTAACTCGGATGCTTCTAACAGCAGTTTGATGGCCACAAGATACAGTTCTGGCGAAAAAGCTGGAAACTGAAGTTGCTGATGGGGTTTGTAGGAATGCGTCTTAGAGGAGCAGACCCAGGTGGGCTCCCTCCTCCCCCCTTTTCTTCCTGCCTTGAACATGGACATGATGTTCAGGGTACCTACAGAATCTGCCTTGTAACCAGGAGGCTCTCATGAGGGAGGGGCTCTGGGAGTAACAGAGTCCTGGCCCTCACATCTTTTGAGCTGCTGAGCAAATGTTAGCGACTGTTCACTTCTGTTTCCCTGCAGGTGAGAAAAAAGAAAACTCCTAATTTGTTTAAATCACCTCCGCCCCCACTCGGATTCTGTACTCACAATTAAAAGCAATCACTAACTACAGAATGAAGTCCAAGCACCTTAGCCTTCCCAACTGTCTTCCAAAATTTGGCCCCAGTTCAGCCTGCTAGCTCCCAGTTCCTCTCTTCCCAACAATCACCTTGTCAAGGCCTGAGTTCCATCAGACTCTCCTGAGGGCTGGAGAGGACACTTCAAACGGTCTTTGAAGTGAGATTCAGAAAGGCAGAGGATTTAATGGGGGGGGGGGGTGAGGGATAATAAAAGGCTACAAAGGACAGCGATGAACCAGAAAAGAAAAAAACAAGGCACACAAAACTAGGTGGTGATTAGATGATAAAAATATCTCCTACGCTGGTGTCTTAGAGAATGGCTTTTCATTCAAGGCATTCACAAGCGGGCTCAGCCCTGGGAATTCTGTACACATGTCCCATTTCAGCACCTCCTTCATTCGGTACGTCATGACTTACTCTAAGTCCTTCCAGAAGGCAGAAAGCAAAACAGGGGCTCCTTCATCATGCTGAAGCAGATCCACATTTAGTTTTGAAAACGTCAAGAGGAACCAAGTCGGAAGGGAAAAGCGTGAGCCAAGAGGCCAGATCAGGGTTTTAATAACATCGTTTGTGATAGAAGTCAGTTCCATAGGAATGCAAACAATTCAGAAGCCAGTGCATTTCTGAAAAGAATGTAAAGAACCCCCTCCCAGACCCCCCAGAGCAAACCTGGTCGTCCAGAACAGTCTGTGATAGTTCCTGAGCCCCAACCCTCCTTTCCAACCAGCTAGCATCCTACATACAACTGCTCTTTACCTGCACAGAGGCACTCATAGGTTGGCTGCAGGACTAAATTACCTTCTCAGAAGTTCTATAAATGTATCAGAATAGGTATTAATTACACACTTGCCTATAAAAAGAAGTAAACATTTTCTTTTTTTTTTTTGCGGCACACACAAGTTGCAGGCTCAGGGACTGAACTTGGGCCACAGCACTGACTACACGGGATCCTTACCCACTGAGTCACTAGGAAATTCCCAGGTTTAGTGGGGGGGTTTGTGTGTGTGTTTTTCTTTTTGCTGCCCCTACACCATATGGAAGTTCCCAGGACAGAGATTGAATCTGAGCCAATGGATCCTTTAACTCACTGTGCCAGGCCTGGGATCGAACCCTCACCTCCTGCAGCAACACAAGCTGCCGCAGTCAGATTCCTAACCTACTGCACAAGAGCGGAAACTGCTAGGTACAGTGTATTTTTAAAAACATTTATTATCTTTTCTATACTACAGAAAGACTATGAAGACAAAAATTTGAAAGGTCTATAATCCCCTCACCTGAATAACCCATTTATTCTTTTTATCTTAAGATATGTCTATCAAATGGTTAGAAAGTTTCGATAGTACATAGAGCTGTAAAATTAAAAGAACAAGCCCCTTCCTTCTCTTTCTGGAAAAAAAATTTTTTTTTCTACGTATACATTTATTTCCATTCTATTTATTCAAAACATCATGCTGCTTACCCTTCTGTCCCTTTCTTCTCTCACTTGGTAATCTTACTTTGCCTGCTTTTCAAGTTCCTTAACGGCATTGCCTTTCTTCGTTGCCAATACATGCCTCCAGTAGCAAGTTATTAGTGAGCCCCTACCTCACTTTCTCCGTAACTTCAAGTTCTCTGACTCTTCATTGCTGTGAGACTTCAGCCCTGACTGAGCGTAACCTGCTTTCCTGTATCAACTCCAGCCCCCCGTCCCTTGCCCAAGAGTTGGTATATTCAGTTCCTGTAGTTTAGGCCTCTTGGCTTCTGCCAGTCTGGCCTCTACTGAGAAGACAACCATTTCCAAGGAAGAAGGTTATGGAGAAGACTCGGAGGAGACTAGATGTTCCTGGGAGACGGGGTACAAAGTGAACAAAGGCGGGAGCCACGCTGACAGGACTCGATCAGAAGTGTAAAAACTCGGTCTGGCCCACGTGGATACATCTACCACTTCCCCTCTCAGTTCTGCAAGTCAAATCTGTACTGGCCCAAGCTGGGGCTTCAGCCAGCTTCTACGGGAGAGACTGTGGGCTGGGCTGGAATCGAATTGCAGCTCTGGCACCTTCTCTGCGTAGGAGATGGAGCAGGGCAGCAGGAGGTAGAAGAATACTTCCTGGCCACCTTCGTGTGTTTCAAAGCAGAATCCTAGGCGGTTCAGGCAGAGCGTGCTGGGAAGGGCAGAATGCTGAGGCTGCGCCTTCCTCTGGTAATCAGCTGGCAGTGACAAACTGGGGAAGACGGTGGATGACACCTGCAGCAACAGCACTCCCACCGGGAGAGCTCTGCACAGACGCTGTACTAGGACTCACTTTCTCAGGGGTGTACGGTCTATGGTCTGAAAATGCATGCGACTCTATTACATAATTACGACTATCGCCCTGGAGTGCCAAGACAGGCAAGCCTAAGCCAGGACCAGGTAGTCAGCATCAGGCCAGGAAAAGGGATTTAAATCATATTACCCCTCCAGTTTTCTGCAGAATGAAGTGAGACTTAAAACATGGCGTTCTGCCCCCTTTACTATCTTTCTACTGGACACGGCATTTTATTTGTTCAATCTCTTTAGTTTGCCGCAACTCAAAACATCCCCAAATAGAGGATCTCAAATTTTGGAACCTATCGAATATCTAAATGTAGTAACAAATGAAAACAAAACAAACTAAAGGAAAGGATTCCTGTCTGAAAAACAAGAAAGCAGTTTTACAGAGGCCTGCCAACTCTCAAAAGCACAAAGACGACTGTGTGCAGCAGGCGTCACAACCTGGCAAACGGTAGCAGGCCAGACAGAAGGCTCTTTACAGGACAGAACACTAATGGCTATTTGGTTTAGAGGCTGCCACTTACACGCTTATTTTCCAATATGTGTAGTCATTTGAAGTAGGTTACATCCATTTCAAATGAGAGAATCCAATTACAAATTCTAAATCTGCCTAAGTTTTAAGGTCTTTGGGGGTCATGAAGAGCTAAGCCAAAACTAAGCTGATAAACTGACTCCTTTCTTTTTAGGTGCTTTGGAAATGCCTTTTATGAGGCCGTGTCTTACTTGACAACCTCCACTTGGGAGTTGGTAATGAGAGGAGATGGAGAAGCCAGGAAGGCGTGAGGGAGAGATTGGGAGGGTAAACCTGTATAGACAGCTCCTCCTAGAAGGAAGGGAAAATACAGGTATTAAGTGAAGGTGGCGAGGAACTGAGCCGCTGTTAGCCAGGCGGCTCTCCTGCCAGGGAACCCTGGCCTCATTACTAGCCACCGGGCACTGGACTTGACTGTCTCCCCATCCTGTTCTTTTTAACCAAGAATCTGCTTCCAGACAACCAGCTCTGTTTTCAAAATTCCAGGGAATAGGAGTTCCCATCGTGGTGCAGTGGAAATAAATCCGACTAGGAACCATGAGGTTCCGGGTTCGATCCCTGGCCTTACTCAGTGGATTAAGGATCCAACATTGCCATGAGCTGTGGTGTAGATCGCAGACGCAGCTCGAATCTGGCATTGCTGTGGCTCTGGTGTAGGCTGGTGGCTACGGCTCCGATTAGACCCCTAGACTGGGAACCTCCATGTGCT
Source organism: Catagonus wagneri (assembly GCA_004024745.2). NCBI lineage: Eukaryota > Metazoa > Chordata > Mammalia > Artiodactyla > Tayassuidae > Catagonus > Catagonus wagneri. The sequence goes on along the minus strand of PVHT020000077.1, from coordinate 20,164,338 downwards.
GCAGGTGTGGCCCTAAAAAGACCAAAAAAAAAAAATCCAGAGAATCACTGTCAGGAAGGAAACTATGTAAGAGCTCTCTGAGCTTACTAATGAGGTGTGAATGAATCTCAGCATAGCCTTAGAGGGCCTCTCAAACCTGCCACTTTTCCTAGAAGTGCCAGAATGATCTAGGACTGACAAAGCTATGTGGTTTCTTTGTAGTTTACAAATGAGGGACAAACCCAAGACTTGTTCAAATGCCTTTGTTATTCTATCTCCTTTGCTTTACAGCAGTGAAAGACCTCAGAAAGTTTTCCAAAGGGTGTGTGCTCTCTGTATCACAGGGCGAGGCTGTGACACTGTTTGGTCTTCATGCAAACTAAGGAAGGAGAATACCTATGGTTGGGCGAGGGTGGGGTAGGGAGACGGGATTGAAATAAGAAAATCAGCTTTCAAATCAGAATATGAGCAATTGAAGGGTAGACCACTGTATTTTTAGTATAGATGTTTAGAAGGGTAGACCACTGTACTCTTAGTATAGATGTTTAGAAAGTGTGGAATGAATAATTCTGAGTATTTTTCATAGAGATTCTATGATAACATTAGTACATAAAGGGTTAAATACACTTTTGTAGGTTATCAGTTGCACATGCAGTATTTTTATAATGTGAATGAGTTCCAGCTTTCAAATAGCCAATTCATAAATGAACTTCTGGGACACAACCTATATATTATCAGGAGTTGCTATTTTACAAAAAAAAACTATAAAAATCTAGCAAATATGTGTAAGGTGAGGGTCATAGGAGATCATATTTTAGAACAAGTTGAAAAAGGGAGTTCACTTAAGTATAATTAACCATTTCAATTTTTCTTTTCTTTTTAGTGCCACACACACAGCACTTGGAAGTTCCTGGGCTAGGGGGTCGAATCAGAACTGCAGCTGCAACCTAAGCCACAGCCACAGCCATGCAGGATCCTTAAGCCACTGGGCGAGGCCAGAGATCAAACCTGCATCCTCATGGATACCAGTCAGATTCTTAACCCACTAAGCCACAATGGCAACTCCTCCATTTCAATTTTTAAAATGTCTTAGAAACGACTGTTCACATGTTCCTCAGTTTAGTACCTCTGGATATGCTATTCAATTTTCTTTAGGTAAGATTTTCTGACAGGCAGGCTGAACTTGACTCTGTAAGCAAATATTCAGTAGCAAAATTATGGGATGATGTCTGACAAAAAAACTCCGTTTTTCATATGTCTAAAGACAACCTTTTTCATCCTCTGAAAACACCATGGACAAGCATTACTCCACCGCAAGGGAGGAAAGAGGAAAATGATGATGGTTGATGCCCATCTTGGAGCTGTTTTCATACAAGGAAACATCTAACCCACCTGACTGATTTTAGAGCATATTAATCATTTAAAAAAATCACATTAAAGTTATGAACGCTGGTCTTCAGCATGATCAAATTAATGTGCGAACACATTAAAAATGAGTATGTAAATGTTGCACTTAGTAACTAGTCACATACAATTTTTGCTGTATTCACATCTATCCTCGACAAGAATACACCAGCCTCGGCAATATGAGCATTGATGACATGATGGTACACGGAGACGGAAATAAATACAAATGACATCATTATGCTTCATCTTCATCATCAAGCCTGATTTTTAAATCCTACACATGTATGTGCACTGTCCTGGGCTAGACTAGGTGGGTTAAATGGGTTAAAAGGTGAACTTCTGAAACCTCTCGGCTACCTGAAATTTTCACTTGTATGTCTGGCAGGGCAACATCTCTATAGCAAGGAAAATGTCTTACAAACGGCATACATCGTTGTCAGAAACACTACTGCCTATGGCAGAATTATTGCAGAAAGTACATCCTATTATTCCCAGCAGACACCTGCCTCCCTGCCCCTTTCCTTCCTCCTTCCACTGACTGACCCTCAAGCTATATGGTTTGTGTTGAAGGTGTTGCTGCTTCCAATCAGACTCAGACTCCCCATCACCAGAACGCTGCTGGTCCCCGCCTTGGACTCCTTGGTAATTTAACTGGATAAGCTCTGGTGCCCACGTATAAGAGGCCTGTACCAGAGAGAGGATCTCAGCACTCGCGGTGCTGCTGGAGGGGAGCTTCCATCCCCAGAGCCCTCGGCCCACTCCACAGGGATGCCCAGAAGCCAAATGGCTCTGTCCCTTAGAATTTTGTTGGCGGGCCTATCACTCTACCCGGGGCTGGAGCCAGCACCATCTCTGTGAACAGTTCCCTAAAACTCACTGCCACTATAGCAATGAATACAGGTACTGCCTGTGCTGGAGTTATACGTATAACTGATATTTGTCTAACTCACATTAATCTGACGTCATTTAGCTGAATCTGCATTTAAGAATGGCAGTTTCACCTAAACTTTTTGGGACAGAGACAGAATTCATAGTCATTTCATAGGAGCCTTCAATGAAACAAGCCATCTGCTAGCAACATTTTTTTTTTCCACTGATCTGGAAATTACTAGCTTTAAAAGTTTGTTGACTCTCCTTTCACTTAAAGGAAAAAGATTTTAACCCTTTTATAAAACTCAACTTTAACAAAAAGTTCAGGCTGAATACAAAAGCTAGATGAACTATCCTAATACTGTGGAATATTCAAAATGTTGATTACAAACCTATTTTGGGTTTAGATTATCTTCTTAGATTACTTAAAAATCTTACTTCAAATTCTAAAACCTAAATGTCCATCAACAGAGGAATGGATAAAGAAGATGTGGTACACAATGGAATATTACTCAGCCATAAAAAAGAATGAAATAAGGTCACTGGCAGCAACATGGAGGGACCTAGAGATTATCATACTAAGTGACATAAGTCAGAGAAAGACAAATATCATATGAGATCACTAATATGTGGAATCTAATAAAAACGATACAAAAGAACTTACAAAAGACAAACTTGAGGGTTTTGAAACCAAATTTAAAATTACTGTAAGGGGAAACAGTGAAGGAAGGGATAAATTGGGAGGTTGGGATGGCATATACACACTACAGTAAATAAAGTCAGTAAGTATCAAGAACCTACTGTAGAGCACAGGGAAACCTACTCAATACTCTGTGGTGGCCTACGTGAGAAAAGAATTTGAAAAAGAATGTATACATGTATATGTAACAGGATACTAACTGAATCACTTTGCTGTGCACCTGAAGCTGGCACATTTTAAGTCAACTACACCAAGAACTTGAATAATTAAAAAAAAAAAACATGCTTTAAATCTAATTAGAAATGTCCAACTTATTTAAAATTTGTTTTAAGTTTTTAAAAAATTTTACTGGAGTATAGTTGACTTACCACGTTGCGTTAGTTTCAAGTGTATAGCAAAGTGAGTCAGTTATATCCATTCCTTCTCAGATTCTTTTCCTATATAGGTTATTACACAGTATTGAACAGATTTCCCTGTGCTAAACAGCAGGTCCCTGTTACTTAGCTATTTTATACATAATAGTGTGTATGTTAATCCCAACCTCCTAATTTATCCCTCCCCCAATCTTCCCCTTTGGTAGCCGTAAGTTTGGTTTGGAAATCTTTGAGTCTGAGAAATGTCCAGTTTAGCACATGCTACTTCTACTCATTCAACTCTTGCCCAGAAGGCTTCGAATCTGCTGTCTTATCCAGTATCAGATTAATTCAATAAGGAAAGAAAAGCAGGCAGAGGTGAAGCTAAGAAATGAAAAAAAAATGAGAAGACACCACTGAAAACACTCATGATGTAAAAGTGGAAACACAGACTGCTCCGTATAAAATCCAGGCTTTCAAAAGTTAAATACGACAGCAGAACCAGTGTAGAAGGAAATTATACACACACACACACACATACATATATATACACACACACATATAAAATGTAATAATAACCAAAGCAACACGTAAAAATAATAAAAGCAACAAAGTTCCTGTGTGGCTCAGCAGGTTAAGGATCCAGTTCGATCCCTGGCCTGGGAATTTCTACATGCTGCGGGTGCAGCCAAAGGAAAACCAAAACAAAGAAAAAAGCAGCAACTGTGAGAGCCATTTATCAAGTCCTATCTACTGTAACAGCACTGTGCCACAGTGTTTGTATCCATCATATCTAATTCCTGTAGGCACTATGCAAGGTAGACAGTGAGCATCCCCATGGTACAGTGAAAGCACAGAGGCAGAGAACAGTACGCAACCATGTATGAATCTGCCTTGGTTTGCCTCCTTGCCTCCAGAATTTGTGGAGTTTTCGTGATCATCATTCAGGGTTGAACTCACATGCTAGACTACCTACACAGTAACTGAGACCTGGTCCTGGGGCATGAGAGGAAGCTAGTGGCTTTTTCCTTTTTTTTTCCTTTTTGTCTTTTTAGGGCTGCAGCTGCAGCACATGGAGGTTCCCAGGCTAGAGACCAATGGGAGCTGCCGCTGCCGGCCTACACCACAGCCACAGCAATGGGGGATCCGAGCCTTGTCTAAGACCTACACCACAGCTCACTCCAATGCCGGATCCTTAACCCACTGAGCGAGGCCAGGGATCGAACCCAGATCCTCATGGATACTAGTCGGGTTTGTTAACCACTGAGCCACAGGGGCAATTCTGCTCCTCTCTCTCTCTTTTTTTTTAACGAGAAAAAACATCAAGAGGCCTTGTGCCTTTGATGACCTTTATGACACTGAGAAGAATTTGCAAATCTGCTTTGTGAAACTTCAGCCCTGCATGGGCAAGGACACATGAAGTCACAGTAATTTTACTCTTTCCCGGTAGTTCATGATACTAATGGATTCATAATAAAACCACAGTTAGCATAATAGAAAAACAGCAGCCTCTAAGATAATAGAAACAGAAGCAAGACCTTCAGTGAAATTACAGAAAATCCACATGAAATCCCTTTTCTCTTTCTTAGCTCTCATTACCCCCCTCCAGGCTTAATTAAAAGGCATACAATGGAGAGAACAATAATTCTCATAGCGATCTGACAGGACCTACAAGGCAGATGTTTCTACCACTGTCTCTGCCAAAATTCAGGCTAGAGTACAACTCATACATGCAACTCAGTCTTAAATTGCACTAACTTGTATTTCGTCAAAGTGAGACACTGATTTTATGCTCAACTGCACTGTTGATCACTTAAAATCAAAAACCGTGCGCACGATGCATAAAATCTTCAGGACGCACCCAGGAGCCTCAGGCTCATAGGGTTCCTATTTTCCAGGAATAAAAGTCACAAGTCTATTGCCATCTCTCTCTTTTCTACTTTTCAAAATGCAATGCAACTGTTTTCACACCCCCCATTTCAGTTCAAGTTCATGTCTTGAACATGGGTTTGAAAGGTGCAGATCCACTAATATATAAGTTTTTTTTCCCCAGCAGTAAATACTGGTGTACTACACGGTCCGTGGTGGGCTGAACCCGAGGATGTGGAGGAACCCATGGATGCGGGTCCCACTAAGTTCAATGGGCTGTCATAAGAAATCACTATTTTCTAGTTCAGAATTAAGCTAGGATTATATTAATTGAGTAGACATGAGGAACTTTTTAAAAGACAGCACAGGCCAGGAATAAAGGAAATCTTAGTAAGACAGTAATAAAATGGTAAGTGTGAGAGTCTGAAGCTGACGGACAGACATAAACAGGGAGTGGCTGGCTTCGTTGTCAGCTTCATGCCTGGTCTCGCTCCTGCTATGAAGGGTAATCTTGGACTCAGTTTGTTACAATGAGCTGCTGTTCGGGCTGGCAGGTTAGCCCAGCTGGCTAGAGCAGGAGGAGCTTGACGTCCAAAGCAAGACCCATGTCCTGATGTGGCTGTACAAAGTCACAGAAAAGGACAATGAATGAGGGCTGAGAGGTGCGAGTTGGGTGGGTATAACTTGCAATTACTCAGCACAATATTTAATGAGTGGGCATTGTTCCAGGTAAGCTAGCACCATGGTGAAGGCAGTAACTAACATTAAAGGCTCTGGAGAAATAGAAATAGGTAATTACAATATAATGAGGTAAGTACCCAGACAGAGGTATCTACAAGATTCTATGGAGGCAGGGGGAAAAGCAAGGGGGCTTTCCTGAGTAGGGGACCCTTGAGCTGACCTGAAAGCCTGAATAGGGATTTGGGTGGGGGGTCACTTCCGGCCAAGGAGAAGGCAGGGTAACCAAAGGCAGGAAGGAATTCACCCAGCACAGGGAAAAGGGCAGAGATATGCATCAGCCTTCAACCACGCCTACTTGAAAACCTGTCAACTTCTTTGTTCCTTTAAAAATACTTTTCTGGGACTTCCACAGTGGCACAGTGGGTTAAGGATCTGGCATTGTCACTGCTGTGGCTTGGGTCAGAGCCCTGGCCTAAGAACTTGCACATGCCACAGGCATGGCCCCCCAAATTAATAAACAAAACATAAAAAGTTACTTAAGCACATTTTTACTGCTTCCTAATTTTATCTTATTTTTTGTCTTTTTAGGGCTGCACTTGTGGCATATGGATGTTCCCAGGCTGGGGGGCAAATCCAAGCTGTAGCTGCCGGCCTACACAACAGCCACAGCAACGCAGGATCAGAGCCATGTCTGCGACCTACACCAAGGCTCACAGCAATGCCAGATCCTTAACCCACTGAACAAGGCCAAGGATTAAACCCATGTCCTCCTGGATACTGGTTGGGTTCGTTACTGCTGAGCCACGATGGGAACTCTTGCTTCCTAATTTTAGAATGTGAGTTCAAGGACACCAAACTGTCAAAGTTAGGAGAAAATCCCAGTATTGAAATAAAATTACTTTATCTTTAAAAAGTTAAGTCTGATTTTAATGATCATTTTACTTTTGGATTTTTACATGCAGTCAGTACTTGATAAATTTTAATATTTTATGTTCATTTTTTCCCTAATGTACAGCATCGAAACCACTCATTTGACACACTATGAGGTTGTGCCTTGTGTTGCAAAAAAACCCCAAATAAGTATTTTGAGTCCAGGAATTAATATACAAGTAAATTTTTAATAAAAGGAGTAAATAAGTCCAATGCTTTTCTCACAGAATTAATTCTCATAATTGTTTCCACAGTAGGTCTAATAATTTTGTCTTCTGGTTATTTCACAATTCCATTTTACTGTCTCAATACATGAGAAGCTATTTGCTGCCTCTCCTACTCTCTTAACTTAGATCATGAATACCTTTGCAAATCTCAGGAACGCCAGTGGCCTCTTACCCTGAAAAACTATATGGGCAACTGCAGAATGTTTCATGTGCCCCCCCCACCCGCCCCTCCAAGGACTGGTGGTCAAGCATCCACCCGCTTCCTGACACAGCAAAGATGTTTTAAGCAGGTATGAGTTCCAAACAATCAATCTTCCTCATTTCTTGACATGAATTTTTTTTTTTCAATCAAACAAATCTTTAAGAATGTGACACTTAGAAATAGTTCTTATGGAACAAGTTCTCAAAGCACATTTCATTTGAGGGTTTGCATGAAAGCCACCCACGGGCCTTTAACACAGATACGTCTAGGTCTCACCCAGACCAGCTGAACTGCAATCCTGAGGCACAGGGCTTAGCTGTGCAGTTTTAAATAGCGACAGATGAATCTGATGCACATTTCTGATTTAGAAACGATGGACTATAGAATTTAAACTAGGATTCCTCTCCCACGAGCCCAAGTGACTCTTCACATTTTTTCATTCCGTGGCAAAAAAGGCAAGTCTGGGTTTCCTGGACTAAGAGTTTAGGAGGAGTTGGTCTTCCCCTGGCTCAGCAGCCTTTAGTCTGGGATATGCATGCTGCTCAGGGTACCTGAGGGCTTTCCACAAAAGGGTTTTACCTTTTCTCTCCTTTGGACTCCTTTAGCAGAGGTCAGGCTAGATCCCATCTCAGGATAATATTTTTAAACACATAAATTAAAACACGGAGCCTTATAATACATATTTAAATTACATTTAAAAGCTTATCAAGATATTAAAATGTTTATAGTACAAAAATATATGTGCTTCTTTATCAACTCATTAAATAACAATCTAGAGGCATGTCTCAAAACTGCCATGATTTTAAAGCAGGTATTTTGTCTTTTGAATTAAACTGCCTTTTGAGATATATGAAACAAATGTAACACGATATGAAAATATCTGACTTCTGTTCATGCTAATACTGCTGTGGGTTTTTTTGCTCACATTCATGATTAAAGGAAATGTTCATTTTCCAGAAGAGGTTATGGAAATAAAGATGCAATTATTTTCCTCATCCAAATTCCAAAACTCCAGGTTAAAGAACTCTTGTTAAAGGGAACAGAGGTGCATGGAGGGTTTTAAGGGAGTCAGTTTCTAGATTCTTTCCTAAAACTTTTCCACCCTGCTTTTCATATTCCCCCTTTCCCCACTATCATAAGAAATGCACACCATTTATACAACCTGAATGTATGTGCCTCATGGTTTGTGTTGTAAAAACCCTTCGGTGCCACTAATGGAACAGGGAGATGGAGGAGACCCTTGTGGAAAAGGCAAGACCACTATGGAAACAGTATGGAGGTACCTCAGAAAATTAAATATAGAACTACCATATGACCCAGCAATCTCACTCCTGGGCATGTATCTGGATAAAGCGTTCATTAAAAAGGATACGTGCACACATGTGTTCACAGCAGCGCTATTCATGATAGCCAAGACATAGAAACAACCTAAATGTCCATCAACAGACGAATGGGTTAAAAAGATGTGGTATATATACACAATGGAATACTACTCAGCCATAAAAAAGAACAAAATAATGCCATTCACAGCAACATGGGTGGAACTAGAGACTCTCATACTAAATGAAGTCAGAAAAAGACAAATACCATATAATGTCACATATCTGGAATCTAATATATGGCACAAATGAACCTTTCCATGGAAAACAGACTTGTGGTTGCCAAGGGGGAGGGGGACAGAGTGGGATGGACTGGGAGTCTGGGGTTAATAGATGTAAACTATTGCATTTGGAGTGGATAAGCAATGAGATTCTGCTGTATAGCACTGGGAACTATACCAGTCACTTGGGATGGAACATGATGGAAGATAATGTGAGAAAAAGAATATATATACATACGTATCTGCATGACTGAGTCACTGTGCTGTACAGTAGAAATTGACAGAACATGGTAAATCAACTATAATGGAAAAAAATCATAACATAAATACAATGAGAGCAAGACCCATTATGTTGAGTGAAGGGAATCAGGACATGTCATCACTGAATATGCCATGCTAGCATACAGATTATTTTGAGCTGAAGGCAAATGAGAAACAGCAGACACAGGGAGCTCTCTGTCCTCCTCTCTGCCTAAATACAGGGCATAAATTTCCCCTTGTGAAGGTGACAAATTTCCATTTTAAAGGTGCCCTACTTTCCCATACCAGGAATAGGAGGAGGATTTTTATCACTAAAAACGTGAGTCTGCTTAACAAATCTTACTAAATAACCCTTACCCACCATTAGTTTCTCCCATATATTTACCTCCCCACAACTCACAGCCTCTAGAAACCCAAAACCCTTTTCCTTTGTGTAGTCACTTCTCTGCAATTTATCACCCTTTGTTAAAATGGTATAAGGCCCTGGGTTTAAACACTTCGGTGGAATTTTACGTGTTTTCTGTGTAGCCCTCATACATGTAAAAAAAATTAAGAAACACGTCTTTTATCCTTTTATCTGTCTGTTGATAGGTTAATTTTCAGGTCTTAGTAAAAGGACGTAAGGGGGTAGAAGAAAAACCTTTATATCCCTACACAAGTAAAAATGTCCATCCACATTAATGTGTCATCCATAGGACCTAAGTTATACGTATTTGCATTAAAAAATGAAATCAGGACTTTCTGTCAGAAAATAAGAAGTACAACATAGCTGATGGTTAAATCAATGAAGTTTTTTTTTTTAATAAAGGAGCTAAAATTTTTTAAAAATAAATCATTTTGGATTTCAATTTCTAAATCTATAAAGTGGCACATGATTTTTCAAATTTCTGCTAGGATTCATGCAAGCAAAAGTGCCTGAAGGCTGATCAGTATTTCTTAGGATATGGCCATGAACATCCTTCATCAGAGAAACACTTGGGTAACTTGTTAAAAACGCAGGTTTTTATGCCTCATCTGAGACTTACAGAACTTGAGTCTGTGTAGGCAGGGTCTGGGAATCTTCACTGTTAACAAGCATCATGACTGAACTAGATGTATGCTTCGTAGTTGAGAACCACTGCACTTCATGTTACTTTACATTCTGTGTCACTTCATGGTGAAATCTTCCAGAAACAACATAATAAAATTTGAATCATTTTTTGGAGCCATATTTTACTCTCTGACTCCACAGACAGGCAGTTGTTATCAGCTAAATTATATAAACTCAACACAGGCTACTAATTGATACTTACTCAGAATTTGTATGGCAGAATCAATGTCAATAGAAACCTTCTCTTCAAGCACCACCTAGTTTTCAGTGGTATAGAATAGTGATGTTTTCTTTAAATATAGGTGCCTTAAAAAATTGGCACTGTTTTTGGATAAGCTATAAACAAGCCCATCACAGAACAGAAAGGCAAATATTTCCTTTTACACAAACATGATTCCTACCACATGATCTAATAATAGACTTGAACAATGATCTTACTATACAGTCATTGTCAGAAAACATCAAAGCTTCAAGGGTTATAACTCAAGGCATTTGGTATTCCATGGGTACTTTATTAAGTTTATTCACAAATTCCCTGGAATAAAATTCTCTTAATCATGCTACTTGGAGCTTCAATTTTGGGCCTTTAATAAAAAAAAAATTCAGCAAATGATCCAGTTTAAAATTATTCTTGAAGTCTGGTGGCCTTGCCCACTGGTACTTTCCAGAGGTGAGATGTGTCGATTAATTGTTTACACCTGCCTCTTTGTTATGTCTCTCTTTCATGGGATCAGATCAATTCTACTTCAAGGTCAGCCGCTGTTAAATCATGTGATTCCACTATTAACTGACAATACAGAATGTAATCCAGAAACTTGCCAAGGAGTACAAGATCTCATACTCACTTTTACTCAATAGCTAGCCCAAGCTCAGTTTCAAGAAGCTATATTATGGGAAATTACAATAGACTAATTCTTATACATATTCTAAAATCTATTCCTATATTAAGACAGACTAATAGAGAGCCATGCAGTGAACTACACCGTACTCTGTGAAACCTCCTTTTATGGTTAGTCCCCAACTTTTACATTCAATCTGTTTTGAGTGTTTTAACACTCATTTCTACACTCAATAACAGCTAAGGCTAAAAACCAACCCCCCCAAACCCTCATATACTTACATCATAATTAGAGTATTTTAAACTAAGACACACACCTCTCACACATATGCACCCCAAACAAAAATTTAAAAAAAAACTGAAACTAAAGATTTCCTTTTCCAGAGCTTCTTTCCTTTTGTCAACACAGTAGAAATGTGTTTTTAATACTATTCCAACTGAGATTTATACTTTATAATACATCTTTAAGCAGTAATAATTAAGGCAAAATTTAAAACCTCAAATATTGGCCAAATAAGCATCATTTTGAAAAAATACTTAAGTCCTTGGTCCTTGAAAAAATGGAAATATTGTTCTTTCAATATTAATTTATTCTGAAAGTCATCACCTAAGATTTTAAGCAATAACCTTCATATGGTGTTGTACTAAAACACATTTTTTTTTTTTTTTTTAAAGGCAAGGAGTCCAAGGAATTAGAAATAAGAAACTACTTTGAGTTCTCAAGGAACAAGTAGGTTCTGGGAATTCTATAATAGTGCTCTGGGGTCCATACTGGAAAAATGTTTAGAAAAAAGCTTGACTTGCAATAAGGTCATTTTGGCAACACTACTATATAAACCTTTGTGTGATGAGAGTCAAAACTTTTTTGGCTGTGCCCAGGGCATGCACAAGTTCCTGGGCCAGGGATCGAAACTAGGCCACAGCTGTAACCAGAGCCAAAACAATGATAATGCCAGATCCTCAACCTGCTGAGCCACGAGGGAACTCCAGAGGGTCAAGACTTTTTACAAGGTCACAATTGTTAAAGGTCAATGAATTTCTTACAAAGTATTTCTATTCTACAAAATGGTGTTCCTGCGATTCCTGACAGAAAAAAACACAGGTTGAAGAAGTAACAACAATCCTTTCAATCAGATGCTGAGAAAGGAAAACACACTTTCACGTTTTATTTCCTTTTAAAATGACTAAAATAATCCTTCCCCATTACTCCATCCATTGCTTTCTGAGCGCCTACATCCAACGTGGTGGGCCCTGGGGATATGATGGTGGCAGAAGCAGACATGGTCCCACACACATGGAACTTACAGGCTATAGGAGGTAGGCTTTAGAAAAATGATTGCACTAGTGTTGCACTGTAAACTGGGACCACAGCTCTGAAGGGAAGGAACACAATTCTATGGAGGAACCTAACACAGGAAGCTGAATAAATGCTACTATTTAAAATTTCATGTGGCTGCTTTTAAACCATTTCTCCTTCTAAAACCATTCAGGATACAACTCTAAGTAGAAAACTACTATACCTAAACAACTTAGAATCCAAAGTTTATTTCCAAGGAGATTTCTTCATTTAGGTAGTTTTTAAATAATACTGTCACGCCTACAACTTCATAAATGCACATTTTTAAATGGAATATAATTCCCACTATGGAATACTTTTACCTATTTGACTAAAAATTAAGAACTTAATGCTTCAGTATAGAAGTCAGTATCTTAAGTATTGAGTTCTTATTTGGGCTTTTTGAGATACATGACTTTTTTGCAAAGTGGCTAAATTTTCTCAGAAGAGGAGAGGTTAAATAGCATAAATCAACATCCTGTGTTTTGAAGGTTACTGTAAAACTAACAAGAACTGCAAATGCATGTAGGTAAAAACCTCTCCACTTCTCTCCTGGGTATAATTTCAAAACATTCTGATGACAGCTATTGGCTGGAAACCCTGTGTGCATTCTGCATATTTCAACAAAGTTTAATAATTGATAAACATCCTATGTCATTAATTTATAATAAATTGAAGCTGCTTCAGAGCTTTCAAATGCACTGTTTAAGAGTCTACCCAGTGGTAATTAGCTGATGGTGACAGCTCTAAAATTCCTTGATTTGCATGTGTCATATTACGCCTTCTGAAAAACCCAGCGAACTTGGGTCCCACTCACACAACACACAGCAAAGCTAAAACTGCTGACATTGTGGTGAAGGAAAGCACAGCATTTACTGTAGGGTGTCACATAAGGAAAATGAGCAGCTCATGCTCAAAAGACCCAAACTCCCTGATGGCTTCCAGGGAAGGGTTTTCTAAAGATAGCGTAAGGGAGAGGGTCTTGGGGCAAGTGATTAGCTCATGCACAATTCTCGATTTGGTTGTTAGCGAGTTAAGAGGGTGGTATTCTGGGAATCTCAATTACCAGTTTTCTGGTTCCAACCAGTCTAGGGTTTATGTGTTGGTGGTCAACATATAGTTAACTTCCTTCACGTAATAAGGGTTTAGCATCTGTAAAACAACTCAAGGATATGGCTCAGCATATTAGCTATAGCCGTTGAAGAGGGACTAAAGGGCACTGATTTTGTTTTATGGCTAAACTATTATTATTTTGTCTTGCTTAACTGCTTTCCTTTGTTTCTGCATTTTTTCCTTTTTCTGATTAAATTTGCTCTTTGGAAGTCAGGGAAGGCCTAGGAAGCTAAGGCTTTTTTATTTTTTTACAAATAAGAGGTGGGACATGTGGGAGTAGAGAGAATCTGCCCCCAGGAAGGCCCAATAAGGTCCTGCTAGGTTTCAGTCCCATTGGCAATCAAATTCTAACCTGGGTTTAGGGCCAAATAGCTCATGAATATTTAACCCCATCCAACTGATCTATCTGCAATAAAGACATCTTCACTTATCCCACATACAAAGAGGTCTACTGGTGATTGAGATGTTAAATTCAACTGATAGAAGGGATACGTGGAGACAAGCACCTGCTTCAGTCTATGCCACCCCTTATAATCACAGCACACAGTCATGAATATTGCAACAAGCTTCACATATGGTTACAACTATCCCTTTCTGGATCTGTGGTCACACATGCCTCATTTTTCATCGTGTGTGGACCCTGAAAAAGAATATCAGGCATGTGCTTCTGAATGCAGCACTAAAATCTTGAAAATATGTGGAGCAGAAAGTATATTGGCATTTAGTGTTATGAGTCTACTGCCATTAACACGTTTAAGACTACCGACTCTACAATTCCATTTCTGAGACTCTGTCTCAAGGAAATAATCTAAAATAATCTAAAATATGGGAAAAAAGCCTTACACCTAAAGATGTCCATTAGAGCACCATGAAGGGCATCAGCATAAGCCACTCCAAAAGATGCCACTTTAGAATTAAGTATTATTTTCAGCTAATGGCAGCTGAGAAACAACAGGCACAAAGAATTCTCTGTGCACATACCCCCCTCACCCACCTAAAATCAGGGCATAAATTTCCCTTGTGACAATACCCCCTACTCCTGTATGAAAGAGGACACTGACTCATCCCAAGGGACAGACATGAGTTTGCATAAACCTTACCACATTAACCCTTATTTCCCATTAGCTTGATTTCCTAGTCACTTTCCCACAGTTTTTCCATCTCTTGAGCCCAAACTCCCTCTCTTTTGTTAAAATGGTAAATATTGAATCAAACTAAAATCCTTGTTTTATTTAACCCGATTGTGATTATTGGCTAGTATTGATAGCACTGAATTATAAAAGAAAATCACATTTAAATGCTTACATATTTAAATTATGCATTTTGATTATCAGAAGTAAAATACAAAAATTCAAATATTCAAAGCAAGAATTCTTTTTTATATCATATAAGGTTAGAACTATCCTTAAATGGTAACTATCCTCAAAAATAGTATGATTTTATTACTATTGAAGTATAGTTTATTACTATTGAAGTATACATTTATGTTTCTCCAAGTAAAACAAGAATTCTTAATAAAATGTTATATTAAAATGTTAACCTTTGACTCAGGACTTTATAACTGTTGTTGCAGAAAACATGAAAACTAGGCATTGTTAATATTAAATCAAGTAAGGGGAAAGCTTAAATATTAACTTTTACCTTCTTGGTTCTTCATCACATGTTATTTGCTATTCAAGTGATGTTACGTTAATCTGTCTGAGATAAGATATTGAGAATACATTTACATAACCAGATTATGATCCAGAAATAGATTATGGCATTATCTTTTAAAACAGAACTTACAGAAAAATACCTTATATAAAAGAATGAATCTCATGTATTAAATTTTTTTCTTTCTTTTTTCGCTTTTTAGGGCCCTCTTGGGGCATATGGCAGTTCCTAGGCTAGGGGTTAAATTGGAGCTACAGCTGCCAGCCTATACCACAGCCATAGCAACTTAGGGTCCAAGCTGCATCTACAACCCACACCACTGCAATGTGGGATACGAGCCGCATCTGCAACCCTACACCAAAGCTCACAGCAACACCAGATCCTTGGCCCACTGCGTAAGACCAGGGATTGAACCCAGGTTCACATGGATACCAGTCAGATTTGTTTCTGCTGTGCTACAATGGGAACTCCTTAAAATTTTAATCTAAGTTTTAAAACTGGACTATAGTTCAATTGAAATTTATTTATTCATGTCACCTGGAAGTTCTGATAAGAAAAATTATACTGTCAAGACCATACACTGATGCTCACAATTCAGTACTAAAAGGTCGGCTCAGAGAATAGACAGTTCAGTGATTCGGTGAAATGCTTTGAGCAAGGATTGGTGATTTTTAATATAGGATTTGTGTCTTAGGCTATGAGTAATGAATCTTGGAACTTAAACATCTCTAGGTTGCTGCTCTCCTGCCCTTCTTATTGATTCACTAGCAACACACATTTCCTAGAAAGAGAACTTTAAACTTCCATCTCTGATATGTCCCTGCCCTTGCTCTTTCTTTATGAACATCTGTGTGTTTTGCGATGGAGTGGCAAGTCAAAATCCCTTTAAACTAACATACTTTGAGATCTCGGGAGGTTAGGTGAGTGAATGATATGTGAAAGCTTCAACTGTGTTGATGTTTGTTTCAAGGACCACCTAATCTAAATATTCCTCAGGCTCAAGAGATAAAAGCTCCCCCCTCCAAAAAAAAAATTCAGAGAATGATTTTTCTCTGGGGAAATTTCTGGCACTTTTTCTTCCCAGAGTAATAGAGGCTAATTAATATATTTTAGAAGTCTGGTGCTGTATCATTTAAAAGAAAATCATATATCCAATGATATTTATAAAGAATTATAATAACCACAAACACAATTGCTATTTGTTGAATGTCTTATGTTTCAGATTATACTAGATGTTTTAAGCATTTTGTCTCAACTTATTCCTTATAGTAGGCCTGCATTTAGGTAATACTCTTCCCATTGTACAGAGATGGAAGCTGAGGGTCAAAAAAGTTAAATTTGCCTAACATAAATGGCTAAATCATGAATAAAATCCACATCAATTTGGCTTTAAAACCTGGTATTTTAGCCATGATGCTACAGTGTTTTCTAAATTTCTTTTTCCAAATACAGCATTAAAAATTGTACCTTACTCTTTTTTACTGTTTTGGTGGGGGCTGTTCCCTAAATAATATATACTGGCAAATCATAAAGCACTTAAAGTCTCATTTAAGGAAAGAACTTGCACTGTTTTTC
Source organism: Catagonus wagneri (assembly GCA_004024745.2). Taxonomy (NCBI): domain Eukaryota; kingdom Metazoa; phylum Chordata; class Mammalia; order Artiodactyla; family Tayassuidae; genus Catagonus; species Catagonus wagneri. Next base: position 20,147,654 of record PVHT020000077.1, on the reverse strand, counting down.
AGTATACACTTAAGTATACACTATAATTTGCTTAATGATTAGAAATCATTTTCTTGTATATAAACTCAAACATCTTAACTTGATAACTATTGCCATGTTATAGGGGAAGGGACTTAGGCTCAGAAGGGTCAAATGGCGTTTGCCTATGGTCATAAAGTGCTGAGTTTTAAAATTTGGTCAAGTCTAAAGTACAGTTTGTCTTCTTGTAGAGGCACAGATTCACTGGAACTTTGAGACAGGCTAGTGTTTTCTGAAAGTCTTGCGCAACAAGATTTTTAGCTTCTAAAAACTGTATCTACATAAAACTCCAAGAACAGGAGTCTGCCTGGCTGTGGAATCCTTCCTGAGTGTGTGGGAGGGGCTGCTCCTAACACAGAGCTCTGACCTCCCCGGGGTCAGAGGAGAAGGGAGCTTATCTGGCCTGACTTGGCCTTTCATCATACAAGTAGTTAACTTTTCTAGAGTTCTTTAACTATTTTTCACGAAGGAGGCAAACTTTTTGGTTTTCTGTTCTTGGCACCTGGTTAATCATCTGTAACAGAAGACAGCAACACTTCTTGCTTTTTCTTCTTCCAAACGCTGGAACAAAGCATTAGAGCTTTGCCAGTCACAGACTAAATCAACATATTCTAGTGCAATGAGCCTCTGGCTTTTATAAAAAAGTGTATCCCTGTTTTGTCATTTTGTGTGTTTTATAAAGAAAGCAGGTGTGGCCTTCCCTACTTTGTTGCCTCGCTGAAGACCAGGGATTGACTCATTAGTCTGATAAACTGATGAGGTGCGTACTAGTTGCCAGGCATCATTGCAAGTACTTGGGATACAGCAGTGAACCGAAGAGCCCAAATTCCCTGCCCCCATCAAGTGCCCATTCTAACGTGGGCAAACACAATAAACATCGCAGCAGCTAGTGATAAGCGCTGAGAATAGGGCAAACAACAGGAAGCAGTTTTTGTCTGGGATGGGAGGTGGGGGGGGGGCTTGCCACGCTTATACTTTGTATTATAGTTATCCCTGAGCAGCCTGACGGTAGAGGTGGAAACAGGTTCTGCTCCCACAGCATGACGGACTTTCATGAATGAGACGGGTGCCATGTGACCTGTACAGAAAACGTGCCCCCGTTCATCTCCACCCCATGCAGAGTTATGGTTTTTACACTAAAGTTTTAATTTATGTAAACATGAAGCTACTATGTTTTCTACTTTTCTAAGGTCTCTTCAATATCAAATTAAAAGATGGAAATTGGAAGAGACCAAAATGCAGTATTAAAGGCAAATTTAGTATTTTGAAACCACTGATAGAAGATTTCTTTGGACCAATTTTCTCGATTAACAAAAATTTCTCCCTCAATTTAAATTTTATCTATTGGCTATTTATCCAGTTTTCTTATTAACCCATATTTCATATGATTCAAGCGATCTTATTATCACATTTAAATAATTATGAAACCCAATGCTTATTATGCATCAACTATGTCTTATTCTAATATTTGAATACCATATGTAAATGGGCTTTCTGCACAGAAAGATGGCTTCGTAAAATAGACTCATTAAGGACAAAGTGAATTTAAAAGTGAGTTAACTGAAAAAATACATATAATAACACTGACTTTGGTGGGGGGGGAACCAAGCATTAGGTAAGGTATTCTGCCTCTTTAATGTATACTCAGCCCTGAAAATTAGAAATTATTCCCATTTACAATGATGATACTGACACACTTACAGAGTATAAAATAACTTGTTTGAGGTCACATAACTAGTGCTGGAGCTAAAAGACAGACTCAGATCCAACTCCGAAGATATTTCTAATATGCACTTTGACTCCATATTTTATAATCATTAAACACCAAAAGCAAATCACTTGTTTACAACATAATCCACTTCCTATGGTTATTGGATACTGACTCTATACATAACTCATATTTCTTTCCTAGATTTGTTTTTATTATAAAACTTGAAAATATTAGCTACAAAAATGGAGATGGATAATATTTTAAAAGGGCAAATAATATAGTGAATAAAGCAACTTTATTACTCTTTAAGAATGAAACTTGATAAACATCAGTACATAAAGAAACTTTTAGACAAGAAAATGCAGTAATAAAAATTCCTCCCCAAAATGTAGTGCATATGATTTCAGAGACTATAGTTTTTTCTGTAAAGCCCATATACGAGTCATGTAATTTATATGCTATGAAAACAAAAGCATTCTGGTGAGAAAAGATATGAGAGGAAAATGCAGGCAATGATTTTGATGAAAAAACAAAACTGAATAAAAAATCAAAGAGGCAGGCAAGAGAAGTATAATTTTGTTAATCAGCAAAAACTTCAGGACTCCTCAAATATACCCTTCTAAAATGTAAAAGCAATCATTTTTCCAAATTGTGATCTGATCCAGATGTAAATATTAAGAGCAATAACAATAAATCATATGCTAAAATGTTCTCTGGACAGCAAAGCAATTGTGCATGCAGCCTGCTACTGCCTACATTCGCTTTCTTTAAGGAGACCCTGGGAGCTGTTTCAGGGTTTTCACTTTGGTTTTTTGTCAAAAGAAAAAAAAAAAGAGTGGGGACATGGATAAATGGAGAATAATGATGGTTTGCTTTGAATTTTCACCCGCGTGAAACTGTCACATGGCTACAGGACCATGTATAAATCCATCACCCATAGATCACAACAAAGATTCCTTCATTTAATTAAAATTCCCACTTAGAACATTAAAACCAACAGGCGCACCCCCCCCAACAAAAGGATCTATTAAAAGATTTCCTACTCTGTACTTTCACCTGTTAAAAGTGTGAATTTGTCACAACTGCTTTAAAGACTGCCTGCTTCAAAACACATTTTAAGCCCAAGAACTTACAGGCCAGGTTAGTGTCTTCCATCCTAAAATCCTCCTTCCTTGAATATTCTGCAACATATCTGCATGTCTCCTTCTTGCTCGGAGTTCCTCAGCCAGGAAAAGACCAAGTAAGTAATCAGTGATGGGGCCGTTTAATCACCCTAAGGACGGTCTGGCACGGCTCGAGGGACGCTCAGGAGGAAGGCGAAAGGGTGAGGAGACATTCGACTCTGCAGCCACTGTTTCTAAACAGTAACCTTGCTCACTGAACCAAGTCAAAACCGAGAAAGGCTTCTGTTCAAAAGAGCCAGTGAAGCTCAAATGGGTGTGAGCTGGGAATAGGGGAGGCCCTTCCCGGTCAAGAAATGGTTGTTCAACATTAGTTCAATTGCAGGGATTCAAACTCAGCCGGGACCCCCAACAGGATATGCATTAAACACATTTTAATAACTGTTTACCAAGATCATCTACATGTTGTTTACTATTTTTTCCCCCAGATTCTTCTGCCTTTGGGTTTCCTGATGTATTAAAAATGACATTTAAAACCCCAAAGATCGTGGCTGATTTTGTTCCCACACCAAATACGTCTGAAAAAAGCAACCATTTAGAATCAGTCAAGCAGAGAGACCTCTGTTCTTTTACCCCCTTCACTGAGAACAGTCATGGAGTCGCTGAGAAACTGCATGAAATGAAGTTTTGCTGCCCTTCAGAAGGTCCAAAACTGCTTTAGCCAGTTTTGAAAAATTCCAAAGATCAAAGAGAAGAGGAAGAATCAATGAAACATGAAAATTTCAGAAATTATTCCCAGATAAATTAAGTGTAGGTTCTCAGAAATTTTCTTTTGTTCTGCTTTGTCTTTTCAGGGCGGCACCTGAGGCACAGGGAAGTTCCCAGGCTAGGATCGGACTGGAGCCATAGCCACAGCAAAGCGGGATCTGAGCCGCGTCTGCAAACTACACCACAGCTCACGGCAACGTTGGATCCTTAACCCACTGAGCAAGACCAGGGATCGAACCCGAGTCCTCATGGATACTAGCTGCGTTCATTACCACTGAGCCACGATGCGAACTCCCAGATTTTTTGTTTTTTTAGCTAGTGTTAACTCAACACTATCACAATTTTACTTTACACTCATCTTTCAAAGGACTTTTTGTCTAGGGGCATAGAGGGGAAACTGAGGAAAAGGATCATGTCAGGTCCTCATCATGCCTTTACTGAATTTAAAAACATAACCTACGGGGGCCAGAATACTTTAAAATCAATTAATTTAATGCGTTTGGATGAGCAGCAGACCCACTCTGGAAAAGGAAATACAATGTTTACAAGAAAATTAATCATTTCAAGCCTCTCAGTAGGATTTGACCCAGTAAAGACACTGGATACACAGATTTCTAAGATGTAGGAGTTTAAGCATCTGCTGAACTTGGCATTGAACTTTTTTGATGCCCTTGGAACTAAAGGCTACTAGGCAGTAGCCAGTGTAATGCCAGCTGTAGCCAGCACCCTCCCCAAACCTCCAGGGACCCAGCATCATAGATAGCTAAGTATCATCCTTGCCAACCAGTTGCTTACATCTTCAAAAGTAGGCTGTATAAATACAGACAGTGTCTCTTGTGCAGGGTTTCACAACCTTGGTCCTACTGAATGTTAGATGGGATAATTCTTTCTTGTGAAGGGCAGGGGAGGGGCTGGGGCTTTCATGTGCAACCAAAGATGTTCAGCAGCATCTCTGGTCTCCACCTGCTATATCCACTGGCACCACCCCCACACACGGCTCTGCACAGTCAAGACCATTAAAAAAACATCTTTAGGTATTTCCAAATGTCCCCTGGGGTGGTCAAAGATTATATCTGTTTTTCAGATTTTTCCCCCTCTTTTTAGGGCTGCACAGGCGTTATACGGAAGTTACCAGGCTAGGGGTTGAACCAGAGCTGTAGCCGCCAGCCCACGCCACAGTCACAGCAATGTGGGAGCCAAGCCACCTCTGCAACCTACATCACAGCTCACAGCAACTCCGGATCCCTTAACCCACTGAGCTAGGTCAGGGATCGAACCTGCATCCTCATGGATACTAGCTGGGTTTGTTACTGCTGAGCCACAACAGGAGCTCCCTAATTGTTTTTTTTTTTTTTTTTTAATCACAGCTCTAGTGGCTCCAAATCCACAGGGACCTTTTCCTCTTGCTCCCCCTCCAAAAAGAGCTCGTGGAGTGGGGAGGCTGGATAGCAGGTTATCTTCTCAGTGCAGGAGCACTTCTCAACCTAGTGCTTCCAACTGCTCTGCTGTTCTACTGTTGTTTTTCCACAGACTTTACTGCTGCAAAGAGGGACACGGGACTGACTCTACAGGAGAGGGAGGTCAAAGTTCACATGCTGAGACTGGAGGTCATAGACGTGCCGTGCATATTTCTCTTTGCTCATACTTGTACAATGGCTGGGATGCGATGAATACCCAAGTACTTCCTAAACGTCTGAAGAGGGAGAAGAATTCTCCAATTCTGCCCAATTACAGCAATGAAATTCATGACACAGTTATAAATGCTAGCCAAAGAAATATGCTGGCTCTTAATTTCAGGAATTTTTGAGGAAGGTTTTTGAGGAAGGTTATTAAAACATCAATGTATTCCCAGAATTCTACACTCATATTCAAAAGGGCTCCATAATTGCTAGAACAGATACCCTAAATTATCTAACAGCTCATTTAGAACAAAGATAGGAACCATGAATTTATCAAGCAAAACCTAGCATCCTTCATTCCCTCCCTTGGAATCTATATTCATCCTTCAGACGCAGATGTAACCAGCGCAGCAGACGTAACCAGCTCAGTTATTTATTTCTCAGCTGACTCAAGATGAGACCCTCCCAGTTTTGAGGGGACAGGAAGAGTCTCCCAACTGTTCTATGGCTATCCAAATCTTGACCTCCAAAACCCCGTTATGGGCACAGCTCCGAGACCGACGTTTCTGGAATACAAGTCCGATCTTAGGTCTAACTTCTCTGAATGCCTCAGTTGCTGTTCTCACCCCCACCTGGGTAGCATTGCCCACAGGCCGTTGGCTCCACATCCCCTCTGGCCTCACAGGGGACCGTGGTTCAAGTGCATTTCCCTAAACTCTGCTCTCCTCTCCCCCTCCGGTTGTGGACATGCAGCCTCGGCCCCCTGAAGATGACTCTCCTCCCTTCACTGGGCTCACTCCCACAAGCCTCCTCTCTCCCCCCTGCCATTCACTCTTCAGAAGGTCTTCCCAGTGCCTCTGCCGCCGCGGACCCATCCTTCCGTCCTGAGATCAGCTGCGTGCAGATCTGAGGTTTACAGATAAACGAGAGAAGAGCTACTGGGAAAAACAAAATCTGTCTTCTCAAGTACAGAGTCCTTCTCCCATGCCTTAGGAAATAATAAAAATAACAGCTTAAACCTGTTATGTCAGATATTATTCTAAGGGCCTATACACATAGGGCTTGGTCTGACCTCACAACTGCCCTTACCCTGCTCGTTTTACAGATAAGGAAACTCAGATACACAGAGTAGAGTAACTCGTGGAAGCCAGGAAGTGGCAGACTCTCAACCCTACACTGTTTTCCTGCAACATCTGCCCTCCAACCAGGTGACGTCTGAGCACCCAGGAAGCATCAGGCCAGTGTCGCCTGCTGATGAGAAAGGGCTGGTACCACAAGGAGAGAAAGGGGGCGGGGAAAGTCAGGAGATGACACTGCGTGGAGACAGTGCCCCACTCTTCCCTGAGGAACAACAGCGTGTAACTAAATGGTGGTGCATTCATCCGGAAAAACAGCTGAACGCTAACAAGAGAGGAAAGAGAATAGAGGGTTTTCTATGTGACAAGTGGCTCAAGGAGACTTCTCTGTCCCAGTGCACGGAGCAATGAGTACCGTCAATGGCGTAGCATCTGAAACTGTCGCTGCAAGGTTAGGATCCTAGAAAGAGGCACATTTCTATCTATTGTTGCTGTTTTTTCAAGATCAAGGCCTCTGCTTATTAGTCCATTTTTGGTCTCATTTTCGATATCCAGCAAAACTTGATCAATGCAGGATACGACAGATGGATGAAAGCTGAACTGACAGCTTATCATTCAGATTTCAGGGAATGGAAGTCACTTTTAAAACTCAGTTAAGTTTAAATGTATCTTAACTGAGCACTGAAGGGGAAATGAAGAGCTGTTCATTAAACCTAAATTACAGAATCATCCCTAGCAAACATAAAATACGATAAATACTTTGTAGGGGGAGCTGGGGAATTAACAAACTTGACGACAGAGCAGCTGTAGACCGCTGAGGAATCCGCCTTCTCCCCCATACGTGCTCGTTTGTTTCCCGCTCACTGACCACCTGCTTCCCGCACAGGCCTCCGAAATCTGCTCCGTGGCCAAGAGGATGAAGCCCCGTGCCATGTCCCACTGCGAGCCTTCCAACTGCAGAGGCCCTCGTCCTGACGTGGGAAAACGTGGAGGCACTCTTATCCGTCAGCATTTTCTCTCGCCAAACCTGCTGATTTGTCACCCAGCTCCTGCCCTGTCCTTTTTCTTTTCTATTTTCCCCTCTTAACTTTTGACTACTAATAGAGAAATCTTTTTTTTTTTTTTTTGGCACCTGTAGCACGCAGAAGTTCTTGGGCCATGGTTCGAACTGCGTCACAGCAGTGACAGTGCCGTGATCCATAACCTGTTGAGCCACCAGGGAACTGTGAGAAACCAGTTCTTATAAAACAGGACCTTTTAAGCTGCAGCAAGAGTTCTATGAGATTATCTGGTAGTGTTTCCACTTCAAAACAAAACAAAACAAAACACAGAGCTTTATTCCACGGAGAATTGTGTGATCCAGCTTTGCTTTGCACTCCACAGAAAACATCACAGGGGGAGGTGTGGCTATGTATATAATAATGAAAACAAATACACAGATGAAGATCTAGTTGTTCTACCAGATAACTGAAAAAATGTGCATAAACTAAGCCCTTAGACTAAAAAGACACTGCTCTTACAGTGTGTCCTCATTATTTTTAAGAATTTTAAATATGTTTTCCTAGGGACTTTAATTTTTACACTAAAAGAATTATATATAGTGGATTTAATTACCACAGTTATCAAAATGGTGCAGTTTAAACTCCTGGTACTTGGTAGAATTTAGTGTTCATCTAATATAAGACATGGGGCCCGTGACTATTGTTATTTTAAGGGGGAAAGAGAAATAGATTTATGTTCCATATTTAGTTATTGAAAAGAAATTCATTTTCAAAAGGAACATATATATATTTTTTGCTAAAAATTTTAAAAGCTAAAATCACACAGATTTGGTACACGTAATTCATTAAAAGACCCAGTTCATCGGCTTAATGCATCCAAACTCTGTTTTCCCCCCCCAATAAGTATCCTATTCCATTCTTTTTCCTTTGGATTGTCCCCAAAGGCCACAATCTTTAAGATGCTGCTTTTCAGCCCCCCGCTTTACAGTACCTTGGACAGTGACAAAAGCTACATGTGATTTTTTATGAAAAAGCACTTGATTCAGTTAAAAATGTACTCTACATGCAAATGTTTTCTTAAGAGGAGTAACTATGACGTGCTTGTCTGTTTCTCAAAATACACATTTCCATGACCTCAAATGGCAGAAACAAATTTTCTTCATGTCAACACTTCACGGGAATTATGGCAAAAGCTACTTTTCAACAAATGAATAAGAGATACTCTTATTTACAATGAAATCTGTCATTTTGCCTGAAATTGGACCTGCTCCATCCTCTTCCGACCTCACTCTAGGCATGTCACCAGCTATAACCAGTTTCCCTGTGGCACCTGTGAGGCACCTTAGTTCAGGAATAATTATAATGATGTTATTAAAAACTGTTATGCTTGAAGCAACAGTTCTTGCTAAAGACTTCAGCAAAATCAAGTTGTCAAGTCTGGATTATTGGGGCTGACACTGCTAGAACGGGTCAATTGCTTCTTTCAATAGAAAATTAAGCATTTTTTCTGACTTCTCAAAGGTTTAAACATGCACTTCTATGTGGGAAATTTGTACACAAATATCTGAATTCTCCATCTTTTGCTGTTAATTCCTGCAAATTAATTACAGTGTGTTTCAGAGGGGATTTCACTGATGGGGGGATTAACTGGATAGGCTGACAGCTGGAGTCCTGAGACAGATCAGAAATTAAAGAACTTGGCCTAGTTTCAAGAGGTGCATTTGCCAATTTCCTCAGACTAAACCAATGTAATCTTTCAGGTACCTGCCTTCAAAGTTTGAAGCTAAAACGCCTATGGTTTGAGCGCCAGGAACTAAAAAATATATGTCCATATACATAAAAAAGTTGGATAAAACATTTACAACTTTGATTTAAAAAAACCCACTTTGACGTTTCCTTTTTCTTGTACAGTGTGCCTTCCCTGTGCACAAGTTCTATATAAGAGATTCAACCAGGCACACACAAAAAAATCCCCCCCAAAAAAATTCCAAAAAGTTTCAAAAAGCAAAACTTGTATTTGCCTCACCTTATGCATTGTATTTTCATCGATTTATACAGCATTTACATTGTATTAGGCATTATCAGTAATCAAAGATGATTTAAAGTATACGGAGAATTGCTAGATTATGCAAATTTTATACCATTTTATATAAAGGACTTGCGCATCTGTGGATTTGGGTATCCCTAGGGTGGGGGTGGAGGGCGAGGTTCGGGGAACCAGTCCCATGGATACTGAAGGACGACTGCATATTCCAGGCTATGAGCATTCACTCTTCTCTCCCACCTGCCAGCCCCAGACACTACACTGTCCCCAGGAGCAATGGTCTAAATGAAGCTGCGGAAGGAGGGAAGTAAAAATGTCAAGGGTGACATACCAAAAGTACAAATTCTTATCTTATCACCTAATTTACATACATGACCAGATGGTAAGATTTACGGCGCTGTGGCAAATCACTAGGAAATGAGCATTCGAGTTTTGGAGGGTTTCCCCCTATTAAACAGAATAGGGTTTAGTGGCTGGCTACCATACAGGGCAAACAGCCTAGGCTCAAACCAGCATCACCACTTTGTTTCCACCTTCAGGCTCCAGACTGGCCTCACCACTGCCTGTCTCTACCCCTTAATTCCTATGATCTGTCAGTCCAGTTGCCTCAAAAGCCATCTCCAGAAGCTCATCATTCTGTTCAAATACCAACCATGTCTCCCAAATACCTGCTAAATTAAAGATACTGCAATGTGTTTCCATCTACTTTTGAGAATTTTTTCCCCACCGATTCCCCAGATAGACTGTTTTTACGGAATAGGTTGCATTTGCTATTCCTTTAACATGCCTCATAATTTGCTTTCCTTTCCTTCTTTCCTTCTGCTCTTTCCATGTGGAATGTCTTCAGTCGTTGCTGTCAAAACCTTCAAATATTTCAAGAAGCAAGGCAAATGTCCTCATCCTCAATGAAGTCTATCTTGATTCCCCCAAACAAAAGTGCTTGCCCCCTTCCTATGTCACAAATTCATGGGTTCTTCTTTAACAGCATTACCATCAGAGGAGTGTGTCGCCAGCCTCACCTATCCTTCCCTTGAGTGGCTCTCTGCGGACAGCTGAAGCTCAAAAAACACTCTAAATTGCAATGACCTAGCCTCTAGCATATGGGTCAATTTTCAGTAGTATCGCGGTGTATATTTCAAAAGATCATAACTTAAAATGATAAATGAGTGTAGAAAATATAAATAAGTACAAAATGGTTAAAATCAGCAGCAAACTCAAATTTCAGATATTGGAGTTCCCCTTATGGTGCAGCAATGAACCTAACTAGTATCCATGAGGATGAGGGTTTAATGCCTGGGCGCGCTCAGGGGGTTAAGGATCCTGCAGTGCCATGAACTGTGGTTCAGGTCGCAGACACGGCTCAGATCTGGCATTGCTGTAGCTGGGGCTGTGGTGTAGGCCAGAAGCTACAACTCTGATTCGATCCCTAGCCTGGGAACTTCCATATGCCACAGGTGTGGCCATAAAAGTAATTCAGATAATACAACTGTTAATATTTTAATTATCTGTTCTTATAAACTTTTTCAATATGTTCATTTTACATATATATGTGTGTATACACACACACACACGTGTGTGCGGGTGTGTGTGTGTGTGTGTAAGTGAGCTCTTCATGTAATAGTGCTTTCGCCTTTATTTTATACTCTGGACAGCTTTCCAGGTCACGTCTTTCCAGGCCAACAACTATGTTCCTAGACACCTTCATTAATGGTTGCACACTACTGAAACACTGCAATTTATGTAGAAATCACATAATTATGTATAAACTATGTAGATGACTTAAGTAGAAATTACAAATTATGTAGAAGATTCCCAAGCTTTAGGTTTTTTCCAATTTCTCAATTTTATAAACAAGGCTGCCTATGGAGTTATCAATGTCTGAAGGATAAATTCTAGAGTAGAATTGTTAAATCTTTGGTTATGGACATTTTAAAATGTTTGAATTTTTAAATGACACATTTCACCAAAGAGAGCCTTTTCCACTGTATTCTTAGATAGCAGCAGTATTCCTTAGTTTGTTACTTGACAAGCATCTGCTGTGTGCCAAGAACTATTCTTTAAGACTCCTCCATCCAATGGATGTGGCTGAATATATGAGACAACAGACTGGTAACAAGGTCAATGTTACGAAGACGATAATACTGGGGAGAGATATTAATGTCAGGTAGAACGGCGAGGAAGGCCCACCAAAGGAAGCAGAAATACAGGTTAAGGAGGAGCCAGTTGTCCCCAAGGCCAAGAAAAGAGGGTTTCAAATAGAGCAGGGGGGTTAGTGAGTATCAAGGTCCTGAGGCCCCAATGAGCAATGAGAATTAAGAGAATGAAAAGAAAACCAACTGGATTAAGATGTGATGGGAAGACGACAAGCAAGTAGTCCACAGCAAGGATTTTTATACTAAAATTAATGAGAAGCCACTGGCAAGTGCCAGGATCTGATCTATAATCTTAAAAGGTCACTGACGGGGGGTTGAGGTGTCTATGGAACAGCCAAGTGTAGAAGCAGAGACCAGTTCAGCCACAAATGTTACACTCTGGGGAGAGCAGCTGTGGTGTGTGCCAGGAATGGCAGTGGTGATGGACATAAGTAGAAACAGTTTTAAGGCTTTGATACCTAGCACAGAAATAATTTCCTGGATGATATTACTGATTTTCTCTCTCACCAACACTGGGTGAGAATTACTATCTAACTGCACCGCATATTCTCCCTCAAAAAAATAAACTGGTAGCTGTGATGATCACTGTATGCTATAAATGTAATAAAATTCATGAAGTAATAAAAAAAACTGGTATTTATAAAAGGTTGTAAATAAAAGTGATATTATTGAACTTATAAAGGGATTAGCATTTTTGGAGAAAGTATTACCATTTTAATATAGATGTTGCCAGTACACTTTAGATACCAACAAAAACATTTCTGGTGAAAATAATAAGCACACAAATTATAGCTATGACTATAAGTTACTAGTCTGAAAATAGATCAACTCTGATTTATTGCTGGTCTTTGAATTTTTTTTTTTCTTTTTTGCCTTTTCCTAGGACCGCACCTGCGGCATATGGAGGTTCCCAGGCTAGGGGTCAAATCGGAGATTAGCTGCCGGCCTAAGCCAGAGCCACAGCAACGCAGGACCCGAGCCGCATCTGTAAACTACACCACAGCTCACGGCAAAGCCGGATCCTTAACCCACTGAGCAAGGCCAGGGATCGAACCCGCAACCTAGGTGGGTTCCTAGTCAGATTCGTTAACCACTGAGCCACGATGGAAACTCTGAAGAGGCATTTTCTTAATCTACTAGGTTATATTTTATGAACACGTATGCTTGAATAGAGCATATATACCTATAAATACTGGGAAATAAAGACATTTAACCATGTTAAATGACTCTGTGAATCCTGATGATAATCTTACTCATTCGAAAGCTTAACCTATGGCTAAAGAGTGTGGTGCCCTGAGTAATGCTTCTCAAAACTGGGGTTCTGACAGTAAAGGCATTTGGGGAACAAATTTTCTCTTATTTTGAGAAAGTCTTTGATCAAGTAATCTGGTGTAGGTTTGGGTTACACTTTACAGATGCTATTACAGTGTTTAGAAGTCAGATTATTAAAGGATCCTCTTGAAAAGACACACTTTAATATTGTTTCAACACGACATTTCTTTTAAAATGAAACCTATGCAGCAGTAAATTTTCTCTGTAGGTCAAACATAGTGGGATAAACATAGATCGGTATTTTAGGGGAAATCAAATTTAGAGGTCACTTGACTGCCTTAATAGAACACAGCTAAATTCGATGATATAAGGATCAATCCCACTGAAGTTTTTTAATTATTCTTTAAAATATGAATCCATAATGCATTTTTAGAGGGTAAAAATAGATATTAAACTCCATTAGTAGGCTCCACAAGTCTGTTGCGAATGAACCTTTTTTTTTCCCCTCTTCCTAGAACCTCGTGAAACATCAAGTACATCTAATGGACCAATTAAAATGATAAACCATCACAGTCTGATCAGTGCTAAATCTAAACAAGCCGTTCTAAGAATAAGTACAGCTGATTGCAAATGAAAATTCTAAATCCTGGATGTAGGAAAAACTGGGGCAGCTCTCAGCTCAGTTCACTAAATGTCAACGAGAAATCACCCCAAGCATGCACAAGTCCAGAAGATATCTATGGGGGGGAGAAAAGGGAAAAAGTTAGATTCAAATCCTTCATAAAGTACTTCATTATGAAGCAGACAACATCCTGAACGTCAGAAAGGAAGCTCCCTCCTTGGAAGAACAAGAACAGGACCAGAGGCCACCACACGAAGTTGAAGCAGGCGCCCCTGGAAACAGAAGCTCTGCAGGTGTGAGAGCTGAAGTCTCCTCCACAGGCCTTAGGTCTCTGAAGAATGTGAGTGAACCTATTTTGTTTTCAGATGAAATCCTCTGTACATAATTTCACTAATAGCAACCATATGGGAAGCATCTGGAGCTCTTCTTGATTCTAATTTTCATAGGCAGAAGCAAACACTGACAAAAATAGCCCCCCCAGTCTGTCACAGAGTCACTGCAGGCTGACCTAGTTAGATGCAGCGGGCTGAGTGCATCTGAGCAGGTTTAATCCTGCCTGGCTTTGAGGCTGTGCCGTGCCCCTGAGCTCAGGCCCTGGGGTTCCTCAGGTCTTCACAGTCCATGAGTTTATAGTTGAAGAGGTCACATTTGCAGCTCTAAAACCATATGAGTGTGGATGGGACAGAACTACCAACGGCCATGCCCAAATCAACTCTTTGAAATAGGGAGAGTTCTGAAATCAACCTTCTCAAAGACGAAGACATGTAAACAAAAATGTAAACAAAAATCCTGAACAGTATTACATGGCAAATGCTAAGATGAGAAACTATCTACAACATATGTGACCAGCAAAAGGTAAGTATCCTTTATTTACCAAAAAGGAAAAGATAAAAACACTCCGCCAGAGAACATCACAAGAAACAAACAGGTAATTCACAAAAGGAAAATGCTAACAAGCACATAAGAATTGTTTAACATCACTAAGTAAAAGCAAATTAAAATAGCCCATCATTTCTTTGCCTGTAAAATACAGAAATTTCAAAAAAGAGGATATCTATAACTTTTCAAAGAATAGTGTCAGAAGCATTTCTGAAACGTGAAAGTTTGTAAAACCACATATGCAATATGACAAGTCTGCAAATACACAAACACTCGAGTTTATGAAGAGTTTGTGCGTATACACGTATGTGTATACACATACACAAACCCCAACATGTTAACATAGCTATATGTAGATGGAAGGATTACAGATGATTTTTAAATAAGTTTAGAGGCTCACAGACATAGAATAGGCTTGTGGTTGCCAGTGGGGAGGAAGAAAGGAGTCGGATGGACTGGGAGTTTGGGGCTGGAATGGATAAGCAATGAGGTCCTACTGTACAGCACAGAGAACTATACCCAATCTCTTAGGAAAAACCACAATGGAAGATAAGAAAATGTATGTGTGTGTATAGATACACACACACACACGTATGCATATCTATACACGTGTGTGTGTGTGTATACATACACATTCCTTTTATGTTATCTTATATATATGTATGGCTGAGTTACCTTGCTGCATAGCAAAAATTGGAACACTGTAAATCAACTATACATTAAAAAACATTAAAAAATAGGTTTAGGAGTTCTAGTGTGGTATAGCAGGTTAAGGATCTGGCATTTGTCACTACAGTGGTCTGGTTTTGATCTCTGGCCCAGGAACTTCTGCATGCTATGGGTGTGGCCACAACAAAAAAGTTTAACCCTTTTTCTGCATTTTCTAAGTATCTCAAAATACTCCTACTTTTACTATCAAAAATGCATATTACATTTAAAATATTTAGGCAGTAACTAGTAGGAGATGCTTGGAAACTTTCTGTTCATGATTTTCTTGCTCTAGTCAATAGTGATGGCAGAAAAGAGGTCTGAGGTTGGACCACTAATATGGGCGCTTACTTCAAATGCTAACATGGACAGTTAAGTCTTTTTTTTGTTTAAAGTCTTTTAAGAGGTGTATCTACTCTGATTAAAAGGTCTCCCGAAAAACAAAAAATCAAAAGAGACAAGCCTTATGGAAAACGGGTAGCTTACACTTCTTTACTTTAACATTACGTTCATATTGAGATAATTATAAAATTTCAAAAAAGTCAATTTCCATAACTGATTTTGTTTTCAACCTCTTTAAAAAGTTTTTAGTAGCTTCTAGATAATATTCCTGTACAAAGTTTTCAACTTTGTAAGAAAAAAATCACATTCTGAATATTAACTTTTCTCACATTTTTATTCACTTTTTAAAATTCAAAGACGGTGGTGACATTATTTTTGGCAGTCCTTCTAGGGAGGGTTTTTATTTGTATCATCAAATGTAGCGAAAGAAAACATGGTTCTACAATACCTTTACCAACAGGATAAGCACCCCCTCCAATGATCACTAACATAAAATCGTACTTTCTTAATATAGAATGTAATAGCATCTAGTCAGGCAACAAGTATTTATTTTGTCTTTTTAGGGCCACACCCACAGCCTACGGAGGTTCCCAGGCTAGGGGTCTAATTGGAGCTGTTGTCACTGGCCTACACCACAGCCAAAGCAACACCATATCTGAGCTGGGTCTGCGACCTACACCACAGCTCACACCAAGGCCAGATCCTTAACCCACCGAGTGAGTCCAGGGATCGAACCTGAGCCCTATGCTAGTGAGATTCGTTTCTGCTGAGCCACTATGGGAACTCCTATGTACTGATTCTTGCTATGTGCCATGCTAGGCACTAAGTTCTTATATGCTTTGAGAAACAATAATCTACTATAGGAAACACATGCGACATACAGCTACGGAGTTTTAAATTTTAAGAATGACCTATGTTAATCCCTACAGACCATGCTTATATTCACCACCCCTCTGCTTTTAGTTTTTTTTTTCAGGTTTCTGATGTTAATAGGAAAAGAGACTCTAGTAGGTGCTGATCTCTCTGAACAACATCAGAAGTGATTCTAAACTAAGGCCATTTCTCTACCTTCCAAGAGCAACTGTTTATATTTTTTCATGACATTTCAGAACACATTCTCCAATCTACTGCAGGTTGGATGGGGAAATCAATGTATGTCATACCAACAAGCAAAGAATTGTATAAATTTACCTACATCCAGCTCACAAATCTTCAAATAGAAAAATGTATATTTCTTTAAGTTGCTATTAATGAGAAAATACCTAATTAACATCTGCCCTTTTATCCTTAACGTTAACGATCCCATTCTTTTCTTTTTTTTGTTTTTTTCTTTTTAGGGCTGCACCCACAGCCTATGGAAGCTCCCAGGCTAGGGGTCAAACCGGAGCTGCAGCTGCTGGCCTACACCACAGCCACAGCAATGTGGGATCCGAGACTCATCTGCAACCTACATTACAGCTCACAGCAAAGCTGGATCCTTAATCCACTGAGCCAAGGACTGAACTGGAGTCCTCATGGTCACTAGCCAGGTTCATTACCACTGTGCCACAATGGGAACTCCCATTCTTTTCTTCTCCATTTTTTTTTTTTTTAGCTAAGTCTATAAAATCACTTTACCTCTTCATGTTACTCATTTCATTTGGCAACAGTACATTCTGGAGAATCCCTGGGCCATTCCAATGTTCTGCAACATCAGAACGTGTGCGTGTGTGTGTGTGTGTGTGTGTCATTTTAGGGCCGCACTCACGGCATATGGAGGTTCCCAGGCTAGGGGTCGAATCGGAGCTGTAGCTGCCGGCCTATGCCACTGCAGCAATGCCAGATCCGAGCCGCGTCTGCAACCTACACCAGAGCTCACGGCAACGCTGGATCCTTAACCCACTCAGTGAGACCAGGGATCGAACCTGCATCCTCCTTGTTCCTATCTAGTCGGATTCGTTTCCACTGAGCCACAACGGGAACTCCTGCAACATCAGATTCTTATGCCTGATGACCCTGCAGGCAGATCCTCCAGGCGTTGCCCTGCCTTTCGCCATGCATGGATAATAATGCTTTTGTGTAACCAACTTAAAAACTGCCAGCACACTGGGGATGCCAATGCAGACTAGGAGTGGTGAAGGCACTCCAGCAGGCCTTTTGGAGCACCCCCTGTGGTTTAAGATTATGAGAGAAAGAATAAGCAATGGGTAGTGGTCGGCATGGAGAAGGAAGAATCATCTGGAGATGCAAGAAAAATTAAAAACACAAATAGAAAACCATATAGAATTTAAAGGGCTATTGAGAAAGCCATTGATATCCAAAGAAGCTGATCTGTGATTAGAGCAAATAACATTTAGTTAAATCTCAGGAGTTTCACACTGATTTCAGAGTATTATGTGACTACAAAATAAACGCAACCTTCAATTAAAACAGTGTGTTCTTAACCACGAGCCAGGTCAAGTGTAGTTCTCCATGCCAACGCAGTTTTCTAATCTGAAGATTTTACATCTATTTTCTGTATTACAGTTGTGAAAACCTACTCAGTTGCCAAGGCAACAACACTGATCTTTACAAGAATAAGAACAGCAAGCTCATGACACAAACTTGTAGAAGCAACAATTATGCTACCGAGATTCTTAGCCTTATGAACAGGAGATCGCTAACAAAGGATTCCACTTTCACGTGTAATTGTTCCCATATGCTGGCACAAGAGAGACTTGGGCTTGTAAAGAGTAAAAAAAATATCCTTCTGGGAGTTTCCGTCATGGCACAAGGGCAACGAATCCGACTAGTATCCATCAGGATGTGGGTTCGATCCTTGGCCTCGCTCAGTGGGTTAAAGATCCAACATCACTGTGGTGTAGGCTGGCAGCTGTAGCTCCAGTTCTACCCCTAGCCTGGGAACCTCCATATGCCACAGGTGGTGGCCCTAAGAAGGAAAAAAAAATCCTTCTGTATCTAAATGCAAAGTTACAAACTGCAAAGGACCTTAGCCATTAAGCCCTTGACAATCACACACTATAATTATTAATCCTGTAAGTTACTAAATTCTGCCTTCAAAATAAAAGTGGCATAGGCAACCCAAAGAGCCAAGAAGAGAACATAGCTATGGAGACGAGATACAAGAACATCCACTTAGACAAGAACATCCACTTAGACGGTCATCAGGAAAAACTTTTTCAGGAGCTAGATAAAATTCTAATAATGAAATTTAGCTACGCAAAATATCCAAGGAAAAGCTACTGGATCATTCTTATAATTTTGTTTTAAAGATACATGGGGAGTTCCCTTCGTGGCTCAGTGGTTAACGAATCCGACTAAGAACCATGAGGTTGCGGGTTCGATCCCTGGCCTTGCTCAGTGGGTTAAGGATCCGGCGTTGCCGTGAGCTGTGGTGTAGGTTGCAGACGCGGCTCAGATCCCGCGTTGCTGTGGCTGTGGCGAAGGCCGGCGGCTACAGCTCCTGTTAGACCCCTAGCCTGGGAACCTCCATATGCCGCGGGTGCGGCTCTAGATAAAGACAAAAAAAAAAAAAAAAAAAAAGACAAAATAAAGATACAAATATGACAAATGATGTTAAGATATGGCAAGACCTCAATTAATTAAACTTTACCTTTGTATACTGCAAAAGGCAAACATGGCTGGTTGTAAGAAAAATGGAAAGTCTCTCTGAGGGTCCATTCATTCTTCTCACACCTTGTCACCCTATTTTCAGATAGTCAGTACCTTCCTTTCTCAGTAACTCCCCACATTCAAGCCACCAAAGGATCTGATGAGGGTTTTTTTTTTTAAACGACCCTTAATTATTGAGTTGATTACAATTTAATGTTTATCAAACATGGCATAGATTGTTTCTTTCAGATTGTTTGTATTTTCTTTTCTAGTAGTGAAGCAAAAACAACATTCCTCGGATATATAATTTGAGGCATCAGCAAACAGCAAGATCTTTCAGGATATGAATCTGAATGTATCCTCTGAGGATAAGTGAGAAGCAGAAACTGTGTGCCTCACTCTCTCCCTAGATACCTCTCTGAGCTGGCAAGGTGAGCTGACCTTGGTGCTAAGGAATATTCCATTCAACGCTGCCTCTAACAACCCGGAGTTCCACCTTCTCTCATACAAGTCTGCCTGACAGGCCTATAGATCCTCACTCTCCACCTGTTGGGGAAGGTCATCAGGAAGATGTGACTGTCGGCTTGACCTGTGAGCTGGACCTGAGCATCTGGAAGCTGCTCACCTCACCCTGTATCTTTGGATGTGTGTTCTGCTCGTCTTCCCTGCAACAGAAGCTACCCAAGATCATAGCCCTGAGACAGTACTGCAGTGTTGAGCTGGTCTGGGCTGTGCACATGATCAAACCCAGTCAATGCCTCTATATAAACTTTTAAGATTCTAGTGGGAGAGTGTAGGGACCTACTTGTCAAGCAGCAGCCTAAGAAAGGCCTCCTAAGAAGTTCCCTTGTTTCTCAAACCCGCCAAGTACCGATGGGGAGCAGACTGACTTTCCCTCTGGTCTTTTCTTGACCTCCATGTAAGGTGGCCAGGTTCAGATTACAGCCAAAAAACTCCAGAGGTGGCTGTGACCCAACAACCCCTCTGGAGCATTTGTCTCGCTCTCCACCCTCCTCACTTCTCCCCAGACCGCCCCTCTTCTTGTTGCAGACTTTATGCTTCAGAGACCTCTGGCATTACTGCAATTAGGACCCGGCGATGTTTTTGTGATTCTTTTCTTTAGTCTTAAAATCCAACTCTATCCTCCTATGAAATTTTTGGCATTAATAACAGTTTCTGAAAGTGAAAGGTATTAACTGCATAAATTCTCACAACCTACACAATGTGTTAAAAGGTTGTATTTAATACAGGGCTTAAAATTATAGTGGAAGAGTCTAAAATTGAAGCAGATTTCCTTCACTGTACTTTGTGTTAAGCTGAGTAATAGGAAATTGTCATTTTAGATAAGAATGATTGAAAATGGCAATTTCATGCAGTTCAACTCACTACCTGACCTAATTTATGCCAGTTATTTCAAGTGCCAAGATGAACTGTTTGAGCAGGACAGATGACAACCAACAGGCTTCTTATTCCTGGAACAAGACTGTTTACAACGAGTGACCTAGATTTCACACCCTGTGATGCCTGAACCCAGTCTATTAAGCAGCATCACACAGTTGATCAGGACAACGACTTCAGAGAATGGGCAGCCATTACCCAATGGCCCAGATGAAGAAGAAAAACAACTTGGTGAGCAAACTGTATCCCTTGCACAAGGCTAGCATCATCAACAAGCAAGGAACAAAGCTGAAGAATATAACAACCAAAGTAGAGCTCTATTATCTTTTTTTTCTTCTAAAAATCATTTTATAATATGAATCTAACATCCATTGAAGTGGGTTATATTGAAGGGAAACCTGAGCTTAAAGATACTGAACTGAACCCCAAAACAAACGGATCAACCAGGTGGCCTAAATAGCTCAGCTGGGAGAGCTTTAGACTGAAGCTGATCAAAATGATCTTCCTGTATGCTTCCCCCACATGACTGGCTGATTCTGTTTGGCTTCCCATTCTGATCTCAAAGAATGGCATTAATGGGAAAGCAGCATAATAATCATCCATAAACACATTCCTCCTACATAAGACATAACCATTTGAGAGCTTCTCCATTCCCAATCATCTATATTCAACAGTCAACTGAGTTGCTATGGAAACTGGGGTGGAAGGAGAAGACATCTTCTTGGTCCCGTTCCCCTACCCACAAACTGAAACTCCAACAGGAGATGTGAGGACATATAAACAAATAGCTATAATGCAAGACATTGTGGAATTTGCATACTACAGGCAGTAAATACAGCACACAATCATTTCCTTTAGTTTCTGGATCCAGTAATATGAAACACAAGTCAGGAATTGCACTGAGAGTCTTTACATAGACTCCTAAGCATTCTTAACGCTTATATTCATCTTACTTTAAATTCCTGGAACCATGAACAGCCTCATCCAATCTTCTGAAGAAAGAAAAGGGGAAATTATCTCTGGAGCAAGCATGGTTTGTTGCAAATTAGTACTTAAGATTACAAAATGCATATAACCCTCATTCTACAGGTTCTCTCTGAGAGTTTGGGGAAAGGCGTTTACACTTCTTTGCTGTCTCAGTTTTTTCATTTGAGAAATGGAGGATTCATTCTGATTACTCAGTTTTATCAGGAGGGTCGAAAAGATATGAGATAAATAATGGACTTAGCTCATTTCAAAGTTACACTGAAAGGGACATCATCGCCGTAGGAAAAAAGTATGTGATAAAACAAAAGTAATGAAAATAAAATTGATCTTAACCTTGCTAGATGAACCTAAGGCATTTTCCTAAAAACCAAAAGGAGGAAGTGTCAAATGATATTTTCACTCAAAGTATCCTCAGAGGGGAGCAAAGCAGACTTACACCAAAGCCAGTTAGAGCACTTCACCTGAATTACTTCACGTCTCTCTGCTTGGAAGGAAGGATCACCAGCGGGCAGAAACCTTTGCATTTCAGATTCCACATCTATAAAATGGGGATGGTACAACTTGTCTACCTCTCAGGTTTTAACTAAAATCTTTAGCTTTCTCTATACCTTACCTCCCCCCCCCCTCTTTTTTTAAATCTGTAAGGTAGAAAACCACTTTTTAAGAGGCTGCATGCCATGACATTGAAGAGAACTGGAGAGAGGACCTGAGCACACTACGTAATCAAGCATCTGTTGGTCTGAAATGACAGAAACAAGCACGCCGAGGTGGGTGCCTTCAGTCTCACAGCCAGCCTCGAAATAGACTGTTACTTAGGAAACAGAAAAAGGGAAACGTGGGGATCTGCCACAAGAAAGGCTGCATTCCTAGGGTGTGATACTGGGTAGCGAAATTAGAATCCTGACAGATTTAGTAACAGATTTGGTGGCAGTTGTAATATTGAGTCTTTTTTTTTTAATTGCAGAAAATGAGTTTATACACTCAGTGATTTTAGCAGACATGTTATTTCAGCAGACATGTTTTACTTATATTGTCCTTTAGGTAAGATATGTGATTTTCTGAAAGATGTCTCTAGTCAAGTAACAATATATGCTCTGAAAAACCCACTGCTGAAAAACCCATTGCTGTAGGTGCATAACAAAGTGACTGCATCCAATACCCTGACCTACAAACTTAAAAATGGTGAAGGTGGCAAATTTTATGTTAGTGTATTTCACCACAATTAAAAAAAAAAATCTTTAGGAGTTTCGTCATAGGTCAGTGGGTTAAGGATCCAGCATTGTCACCGCTGTGGCTCTGGTTATAGCCGTGGTACGGTTTTGATACCTGGTCCAGGAACTTCTGCATGCCACTGGGGGTAGCCAAAAAAACCAGAAATCTTTAAATAGTTACTATCCACTCTCATGAACACTAAGGCTATTCTGAATTCAGAGTCCTTTCATTATTGAGTCATGTTTACATGAGCTAAGTTATAACTGATGAGACAAACTAGAAACAAAGTGGTCAGTCAAGAGATAAGGTGTCTATATCTTTAAAGAGCAGGCCTACAAAACAAAACTTGAGACTGTTGACAACTTCAGTTGTCAAACCAGTGGACTGAATATTTCCTTGAGAGTCTCCAGATTCAGTAGTTACGGAACACAAGCATTTCCAGATCAGGATCACTCTAGTGTCCATGGAAACCACGATGCAAGGTCAACACACACTCAGCAGAGAAATAGGGGAAAGCCTAACAGCTCATTTTATAACACTAAGATGATCACTGAAGCTTCATATATACTATTATTGACCTGATTAAAGCATAAGCCACTGGCCTAGCAGAAGCTCTATTTGGCCATAGAAATTACATCGACTCTTTATTCTTCATTGTTGCTGATCCTCTACAGAGAGCCAGCTCCTTCTATTTTCCTCCTACATCTCTTAAGGTCTTCAAAGCTTGAGCATGTAGAAAATTAAAGATTCTTCCAAGGATTGGAGAAAGACATTATTTAGGTCCACTACCTTACCTATTCCAGAAAAGTATTCTAAACTGTTTGTGCCACAGCTTTTTCTAAGAGAAGTCTATGAACTCCAAATCCTCTTAGAAAAATATATATCCAATTGTGTGTGTGGACTACTTCAGTTTGGTCAGAGCCCACCTAAGCTCACTTTTGAGCTCCTGTCCAACAGATCTTGGGTTTAAATACACGAGCTTATCTTTGTGACAAGTACATCTATATCTCCATATATGGAAAAAAAAGTTTTCCTGATTGATCTTTCCTAAACTTTTTCTATTGGGCCATACAAGGTCCACATGACCAAAGCGGATAGGTATTTGGATATAATTTATTGACGGCGCTATATGCCTAAAATCTATTTGCTAGGAAAATGGCAGTTTCAAGTTTATATCAAGATTGTCCTTCAAAGTCACAAGTCTTGAATTATTCCCTTCAATTTTATGTAGAAGAAATACTAGAAGACAGAAATATTGCTAAGAAAGCCAAAATAATTTATTAAAAGCTCCCTTAAAATAAAAGCAACTTATAAAGTGTTAGCTCATGAAGGGCTGCACTCCTAAGGAAATGTTTCAGAGGAATAATTAAAATATTTAATAAGCTAACAGTTTAAATGTTTCTTATGCTACAAAGTGTTAAGGGCGTAACATATCCTCAAAGCATGTATTGTATATACATATGTCTCTTTTGTCACATGAACACACTGGCTCCATCTCTCTCTACCCCAGAGGTGGGACCAAAGAAAATTAATGGCTCACGAAAGGTTGGCTTCTTCCCTTCAAAGGAAGAAATATGCCCATGATGCGTTTCATGACTCAGGTCTTGGCAGGGTGGTGTGTTATTTAAGCTCACTTATAGCAGCAGCTCCTAAGTACTTATAGTTGGAAGGGAACAGAAGCTGAGCTGTCGCAATAAATGTCTTCTTATACGTTTCTCATTCTGCTGTCATACAACTAAGAAATGAGAAGAACAAGTTTCCTATCGGTATCACGTTTCTGAGTCTATTAGTTTTTGCCCTGAGTACAACTCAAGACCCGACCAGTTTTCATGTGTACTAATAATGCCCAACATATGAATAGGGCATTTACCTCGAAATAGAAAATAGTTCCCCCACAGAAACAATATTCTGTGTGTTAACTCGGCTCCTAGGCTGATCCATGAAAGCCCGTGGGACCCACAATCTAACTACACTCTAAAGCCAAGAGGTACCTTCAGTGCTGCAACTGAGCAGTATTTCCATCAGCCAGAGTTTCAACCTGAGCTGCCAGGAACACAGCTCTCCCCTGCTGTATGAAGACAACTTTCTCTACTCCCAAGCAGCTAAGGCCATCAAAACCTAGCCATAGGAGGAAGGGTCTAGGTTCCTGGAAGGAAGGGATTGTGGAACCACCATGGCTAAATTCCTTGGCTAAGTAGCCCCAGGAAACCTATTTCAGGGCCAGCACTACTCTGGTCTTGTTACCAACCTCCAAACACCTTGTCTTTAAAGTCTGATCATAACACCTGCCATTTACTGAGCCCCTAAAATTTCTACAAACAATCCCAATCTCTATGCAAATTTAGTAAGAGCTCTTAACCTCATGTTACCATCAAGAACCCTGGTTTCCAAGGTTATAGGGCATTGCCAGATGTCACACAGTGAAACAATGAGCCCAAATGCAAATCATTTAGGTCGAGCCACTTCTCACTAGTTCCAAAACCCAAGTGCTTCCCACCAAATCAGTAAGTGATGGAGAGGATTAAATGAAAAATGAGAGCACGGAGCCCAAACTCCGGCACATGGGAGGTGCTCAGTGTTTCCCTTTTTCCTTCTCTCGGCTGGCATGATTCACTCTCCATTGGTACCAATGCTTTCTTCTCTTTCACCTCATGCTCTGTACTAAGTTCTTGGTAGGGGACCCAGTAATGTAATGATATTGGTTATAATTTCCCTTTCCTCTATCTTTTCACTTTCCTTTGTTTCACCGATATCCCATAGGGTGAGGGGCTTTTTTTTTTTTTTTTTGGTACATGTCCTTTTGGGAACTCTATGAAAGCTAGTAGACTTTCTCAGAAAAAAAAAAAAGAAGAGCGCATTAGGATGTATACATACATGTTGTACGCAATTTCACAGATCCGTGAATTGAGGATCCTAGCAGTTTTAGAGAGTCCCTTCTCAGGACACTCCACCACCAAGAAGGAATTCTATATTTAGATAAACATCCAAGACCTGCACAGTTCACCATCAGCATGGCGATGGGATGGGGATAATAAACAGAGCCGTGATAACATGAGGTAAGGGACGCAGCTGAGGACACTGGGGAGACAGGGGTCCTCCTGTTGGGAGATGGGACAGAGGATGTTACAGGATTTATGCACTTTTCTTTCCCACTGACTTTGGTCAAGATAGTACATATGCTGGTTCTAGAATGAAGTGAAACCTGCAAGGCTGTGTGTCTCAGGGTGCTGACAAGCATCTGGATCTCCGTGAGCATGTTTATTTGTCCACAGGATATGGATGGAGAGTGTCCAGAGGTTGGAGGGAGAAGGTGGAGTCCCAGACATGAGACAAGAGGGAACGGACTAGTGATGGAGGACATGCAAAATGGGTGAGCAGAGGGGTCCTACAAACCATCTGGACACCTGGCTTCAGTAGTTACACCTATAAAGCAACATATAAAGAATTTAATGTAATTTGTATATATTCACATATTTTTAATTCTTAAAGAATTTAAGTGTCCTCAGTTGCATTCACTACCTTACATTATTACAGGCTCTATTTAAATTCTTAAAGGATTTAAAATACATGAGTATATACAAATTACATAAATGCCTTTTAAAATCCAGAGCTGTTTATATACAACTATGCATCTGAAAATATAAATGAGATAGAATTTGATCTCCACTTTGATCAAAGAACCTCAGCTATTATATATGTTAATGAAAATGTAAATGTTTGCAACCATCTAGAATATTGAAAGTAACATTTTAATCAGTTTAGCAAAGATTTATTTTGCAACTTCTGGCAAATGTACATATTAATCTTCTCAGGCATTTATTTGCACAACCAGCTGAAGATCTTCAGTAAGTTGGCTGATACAGGATGGAATTTCTGACTTACCTGCTCCCAGAGGCAAAATATAAAATACAAAACTGCCATTGAGTATATGTTTTAAAACAATGCATACACAAGCACACTCAAATATATTCTGAGGAAAAAAACAATACACATCAGCATACAAGTCTGAATTACTTTCCCTCCTTTCCCAAGAAATCACAATCCTAGACACACATCTGGGCTCGGTGAACATGAGCAGCTAGGGCAGGCCGTTACCCTAACAGCCCCTGGTGAGGGTCACTTGTGTCTAGACTCCTCTGCAGTCTGACTTTGCCACTCCTCGTACCAGGAGGTGGGTGTCTCTTTCCCTATGCCTTGAATTTGAGCTGGCCTCAAGACATGTTCTGATCACCACGTGGCAGAGGGGTGATCTCCAAAACAAGGCCAGAGAAGGACCTGGAGCTTCTGCTCTCCTGAGGTCATGAAAGGGGTCCAGTCTACCAGAAGACAAGAGGTCACCGGGAGAATCCGGGGCCCCAGCGGACCACCACCTCCACGAGCTGCCGGGCAAGCTGAGCGAGGTCATCATGGACTCGCCTGCCTAGTCGACCCTCGAGCTCCATGCAGCCCACGAACGAGTCTAGGCAAAACCAGCAGGACCAACCAAGCCAGCCCACAGAAGCAGAAAGAGTAAATGGCTCTTGTTCCAAGTCAAATTTTGGAGCGGTTTGTTACATAGCTGTGGTTAACTGATTCAGCAACAGTGAGGAATTCAAATGCCAGTGTTATGTGGAGAAGTTCTATTTCCTTCAGGCCTGGTCTAATGCTTTCAGTCCTTCAGCCTCTTCCCTTGGACATGAAACACCAGCTCAGCTGTACAGTGATGGCACAATGCGGGGAACTGGAGACTTCCAGGTGTGGAAATAACCCTCAGGGCTCGTTTAAACGTCTGCTGTTTAAGTTATGCGGTCTGTGGAATTTTGTTATGGCGGCCCTAGCAAAGTAATACACAAAACTTTGCAGTTTTAGCCTCAGTAAACCCCGCTAAGGTGACTTAAATAACACAGGGCATTTTCCAACACCCTGTGCTACCGCTTACATGTGGAAACTAAAAAGACACAATGAACTTCTTTGCAGAACAATGACTCACAGACTTTGGAAAACCTTTGGTTTTTCAAACAAGACAATCTGGGGGGTGGGGTGGGGACACTGAGGGTTTGGGACGCAAATGCTATCAAACTGACTTGTGATGATTTTTATATACCTATGAATGTAATAAAATTCATTAAGCAAAAAATAAATAACACAGGGAATTTTCAGGCATTCGTGACTGACAGGCCCAAGGGTAGAAAGGCTGCAGTTTGATCAGAAAATTCACTAGGTCATCAGGACAGTGGTTCTATTTCTCTGAGAATTCTTTAGCCCTGGCCTCCCCTTTGGGCCAGCTTTGCCCTCAGGCTGGCCTCTCCTATGGTCCACAGTAAGACGGCCAACAGCGCTTAGGCTGAAAGGAGAGAGGGGGGTCCACTAGCATGCTCTGGACATGGCATTTACATGACCCCCATACATCTTACTTATTCAAGTATCCTAACTGATATGGTGCTTCCTAAGTATCCCCTCATTTAACCACGAGACGATTCTATGAGTAAGTACTATTTTACAGGGCTTGAGAAGAAAGAAGGAACAAGGCTCGGAGGTTTCGTAACTTGCCTTAAGTTATTCAGCTGATAATATACAGAGATATTCAGCTGATAATATACAGAGAAAGACCTAAGGCAGAGATCAATAAATCTTTTCTGTAAAAATCCAAGCAGGAAATATTTCAGACTTAAGAGCCCCATGAGTATGTCAATGTTCTTTGGGTTTTGTTTTTTACAACCCTTTAAAATGTGAAAGAATGTACTGATGTCACTGAATTTACTCTTAATAATGGTTAACATGGCATCAATTTTATATTATGCATATTTTACCACATTTAAAAAATGTAAACAGCCATTCTTAACTCTTAGTACAAAAACAGTCCAGAAGCCTGATGTGCCTGCAGGCTGCAGTTTGCCCACCTCTGATGAATCACGCAGGTTTACTTCTTTGAACAACTCAGGGCAGCCACTGGATTCCTTGATTTAGCAGATCAACTCTGCAACCTCTACGGGGAAGTTGTGAAACAGAATCAAAGGGCTGCCAAATTCACAAACAAAAAATACTGAGGAAAGCAAGATCGTGGCAGCAGAGCCCTCCCAACCCTCGTGGGCTCCTCCGGTCTTGGGGAAGAAATGACTCTCCGAGTCTCAGGGAAAGAAAGGCATGAAAAACTTTTTACCTACAAGGAGCACTATCGGCAGCAAAAGGGAGGATACCTCCCTCTGTTGCTGTCGCTGAAGAAAAGAAGTCTGTCTCTACGGCTACTGATCTTGTTGTGTGTCTGGATAGAGGAATAGCAGTGGGAGAAGTGGGTACAGCCACTCCTGCAGAACTGTTTTCAGGACATACAGGTCTAGCAAGTGGTTAGAAGTCCCTTGGTCCTCAAATGACAGGACATTAAAAGACCAAATCATACTCCAAAGACAGACTCGGGTGTTTCTGTTGTAGCCTAAAGCCAAACCGCAACTCTGGAAGTATATGCCCTCCCCATCTATGGGGTCCATATTCGCAGGTGTGACAAACCAAGGATGGAATTTTGGGTGTGGGGCCACTTGTACTGCTCCATTTTAAAGAAGGGACCAGAGCACCTGTGGGATTTGGGGATCCCTGGGGATCCCTGGAACCAATTCTCAGATACCTAGGAAAAACCGTACTGACTACGTCAGCCAGGTCCCACCTAAAGAGCTCTGCTCAGGATCTCATCAAGAACTTACAAAACAGGGCATGAGATGCAGCTGAAAGACACATAATAAAAAGGATCCAGGAGTTCCCGTCGTGGCACAGCAGAAACGAATACGGCTAGGAACCATGAGGTTGTGGGTTCAATCCTTGACCTCACTCAGTGGGTTAAGGGTCTGCCTTGCCAACAGACTCGGCTCGGATCTGTTGTTGCTGCGCCAGTGGTGCAGGCTGGCAGCTATAGCTCCAATTAGACCCCTAGCCTGGGAACCTCCACATGCCACAGGTGCGGCCCTAAAAAGCCAAAAAAAAGAAAAGGTCCAAAGGGAAGGAAAAAAACCTCAGATGCCTATAAAATAGAACCGATGCTACAAAATACTAAGAGTAAAATGTTTAAGAGTGCACACTTGGGACGTACCTGGACTCTATTCTAACTCAGACTCTAGCACTTTCTCGCTGCGTGATCCCGAGCAAGTTATTTAAGCTCTTGCAGGCTCAAGTTAGTCTTCTGCAAAGAGAATTTTAATAGTTATCCCTATCCATCATAGAATTGCTAAGATTAAAAGGAAATTACCTATATAAAGCATTTGGCATATAGCAGGTCCTCAACAAACACTGGCAACTATTACTACGCCATTATTCTGATAGAAGTTCCCAAGTTCCACAGGTTTCCCAGGTCAGGAAACTGCAGTTCACATCTCCACGTTCTTTCTTCAAATGAAATTTTTCTTCTCAAGTCCTTCTTTATGGAACATACTATTAATACCTGATTTTTCAGTTAATCCTAACATTTAAGTGAATTTTTTTTTCTTTTTGTCTTTTTAGGGCTGCATCCACAGCACATGAAGTTCCCATGCTAGAGTTCTAATCAGAGCTGTAGCTGCTGGCCTATGCCACAGCCACAACAACGTGGGACCCAAGCCACGTCTGAGACCTACACCACAGCTCATGGCAATGCCGGATTCTCAACCCACTGAGCGGGGTCAGGGATCGAAGCCCTGTCATGAGTACTAGTCATGTTCGTTACCACTGAGCCACAACAGGAACCCCCAAGTGCATTCTTACGGAAGTTCTGTCTAGCCATTGCCTAGAACTGTGTCAAGTTTTGTAAAAGTCTTATCACTGATTTTGAATCATTTTAGAATTCTAAATAAATTAAATTCTGCACAGGTTTTATACTTTTGTAGTAAAGTTAGAACTACCACCTTCTTTTAAGGGATACTAAAGTAGCAAAGTGCTGTGCCGGTGGTTACACCACTAAATGCTTCTAACTGACGCCCAGGGGGACCTGAATGGCAAGAAAGAAACGTCTGATTAAGTTTCTTGAAAAGCACGTGTTCCAAAATCTACTGTCATCTACCAGCATTCACATACTCCAACCTTCAATGTCTTCCTAATGTTTTTTAAAGAAGAATATAAGTTCATCTTTTACAAACCAGAATACATCTTCTGGCACCATCAGCTAATGTAAGTTTAAGAGTATTTTGGGGAAAATCAAATAGCATAACCACAGTAGGTTTTGAAGTGGAACATCTACTTTCCAAATCATTGGGAATATGGCCAAAAAATAGACTGGAAGAACATGCATCCAAAGTCAGTGATTTTTCTCAGAATAATACAATTGTGATTTTTAGTCTCTTATGAAAATATGACTTGTTTTACAAACTTGCTAAAAATAAGCACATGCTCCTCTTCTATTAAGTAAAATATTATCTCCAAAGCAGGACTGATAAACTAAAAATTTTCCCTTATTCTTTTGCATGCTGCAATAGTTTACCATGTCTGACACCTCATTTTAAGTGACACTAATGTAGTGCCAGGGGAGCAGCACAGTGACCTGTCACTGCGAGGCTTTGGGAAATTAAGCCCTCTGCCCCTCTGGTTTCCATTCTAACACAGCAAGCAGAACAAGCAGGTGGCTTGGAGTCCAACAAAGAGGTCTGAATGCTGGCCCACCACTTCCTAGCTGTGTTATTTTTGGCTAGTTATTTCACCGTGGAGCTTCAATACTCTACTGTGTAAAATGGACTTAAGCATCTCCCTTAAGAGAATGTTGTGAGAATTAAACAAGGACACATGGAAGAGGGCCCGTCAGATCCTCTCACAAGGTCATCACTCCATTCATATGTGTGGTTCTCGTTTCTATCACTAACCAGATACATGAAGCTAATGAGCGAAAAATTCGGATCGTTTGATTCCTTTCTCTTTAACCTTATACATCATTTATGTAACCCATTATTTATCCAAATTCTCTGTCCAAAGGTATTTTACTACACATGCCAAAAACGTTATAGAATGATCAAACCGTAGTATGACTTAACATTCATATACTTATCCTTCCAGGATACGGAAAACAAATGCTCGCATGTGGTTCTCAGATAAGGTTCGGGTGAAAGACGTCAAGTTCCCGTCACAAGTCATCCCTTCTTTGCCCATTGGAATATCCCAGGGTCACAGTCTGTGTATGAGGCTGCAGGATAAAGACAGACTCCCTCCCATGAATTCAGAGGGCCAGAGGTGGCCATGGCTTCATGAACCAGAGTCTGGCATACACCAAAGCAGTATCTAGTATCTGCCTCCAGCTTCCATGGCAACAACAAAAGACCGAGATGCCCTTTTTGTGCGTTTTTCACCAGCCAAGTCAGGTTTATAGACTTCTGTTACGTAGCAGGAGTCCAAGTTGAACTTTGAGAGATTCGGATACATCAGGACTTGTCAGTGAATATACCAGAAGCCATTAAAAAGAAAAAAAAAAAGAAAAAATCTAACATCCATTTGTAACGGACCAGCTCACAGCTTTGGCGCCATGTGGTGGCAAACGAAGAATTTCCTAAATGATCCTTTGCACACATGCAAACAAACACTACAGAATTTCCTAAAATGGTACTCTGTGTGCAGAAGACACAATACACCCTACACAAAGTTATTCCTTGGTCAGAGAAGTCTACTGAATTCCTTTCTTGGTGATTAATAGCATATTAAATGCCCTCCCAAGTCCTATACAAAAGACCTATTTCCCAAAATGATCTTTTGTTGAAACATCCATTAACATCAAGTTCATAGCAGGTACCTGGAGAAAGCCAGTTCAGGAAGCGCGACTTTGCCGTAGACGTGGTAGAACAGTGCACTGCCCTGTTTGCGAGCTCATCAGACATTCCGTGGGAAATACCCAAAATTTTATAAAGGGATACACTGTGGGGTCTAGGGGTCCTGAATCAATGAGAGCAATAATCAATTTTTAATGATAACGTTATACTTAGGTTGATATGATTATTCTTCTCAAAAATTCAGTTTGCACCCTTATAATGATAGAGAAAGCACAGAATATTGTTTTTACCCCAGCAAAGTGACTTTCTTTTTCCAGGAAAATAAGTCAATCATGCAATGTATCATGACTTGTGGTTGAGCTGAGAGCATTAGTGAAGTCTCCAGACTAGCAGTCTACAAGCCTAAACTGCTTCTTGTTACTAAAATAGCCTCCATAATAATAAAGGAAAACCCACAGTCACATGCAGCTAACTCCCTACCTGTTAATTATTCATGTTAATACCTCGCATTTGTAGAGTTTATACTTTACAAATGCTAATCAGACCCAAGGATTACATGAATAATGGAAAGCTGTAATTACCAAACCTGATTTTAAGCAATGTTTTGAACACATGCTCTCCCCAGAAATCTTCCAAACACTGCCTCTAACCCTCCCCTCCAGTTATATTCTTCATCCTTAAAGAAAGCTTACTATAATCAGTTTTATCAAGAAGGCCAGCTTAACTTTTATATATTTTGCTTTTTTCTCGGTAACCTAGTAGTAGCGATGCTAAATGATCAAAAGAAAAGAATAAGAAAGAAAACCAAAAGGACTGGGCCTACAAACTAGATGCGCTGTTGGAAAAGGGCAAGCGGAAACCCAGCTCTAACGTCCAGCCCCTCTGTCAACGTAGGTGGTTTCTGCCCTCCCTCCAGTTCTGCAGGGTGGTGGCACCATCTGTTTCCTCCCCCAGTGACTTGGCACACCAGCCAAGAACAATGAGCTTTAAGCCGGATTATCAATTCAGTGATTTCGCTGCCCTCCCTTGGAGGAGGGGAGGGGGTACACCTGGACAGTGACAGTATTCCATTAAAAAAAAAAAAAAAAGCAAAAAACTACATTAGCCGACATCTGATTTTGCAATTAAAACCGAATACCATTTCATACCTACTAAACTGGCAAAACTCAAAGTGTCTTACTAAATCCTAAGTTAGGACATGGGAAAATGTTGACTCATATACTGCAGATGTACCTATGCTGACAAAACTATTTTTCAAATTTTTTAACAGCTTAATTTTCTTTAATTACCTTTTATACAACCATACAGTTTGTTTTGTTTTGTTTTTGTCTACGCCTGCGACATGTGGAAATTCCCAGGCCAGGGACTGAACCTGTGCCACAGCAGCAACCCAGGATGCTACAGTGACAACACTGGATCCTTAACCCACTGCGCTACAACAGAACTCCTGATAAAACCATTCTGAAAGCAATTTGGTATGTGAAGATGCACGTTCTATTTCCAGGAATATACAGAGACTCGCACACATGTCCAACTGGCTCCACAGCCCAAATCACTAATCCTACACCACAGCACCTCCAGGAGACCAGGACAACACTAATGCAGATACCAGCGGCCTCAGTTCCACATTTTCTTTGAAAAGCAATCCTCAACTTTATTTTTGCTTTTTTTGGGGGGCACACCCATGGCACATGGAAATTCCCAGGCTAGGGATCAAATCGGAGCTGCAGCTGCCAGCCTACACCACAGCCACAGCAATGTGGGATCTGAGCCACATCTGCGACCTACACCACAGCTCACAGCAACGAATACTAAGCGAGGCCAGAGATCAAACCTGCATCCTCGTGGGTACCAGTTGGGTTCTTAACCCACTGAGCCACCATACGAACTCCACAATCCCTGATTTATATCTCGGAGGTCCTTCTAGAACATTAAAATTTGACTTACTCATTTTACCAGTCAGGATATTTGGTTTATCACCAGGGACCACCCTTGTCTAAGACCTGTCACATCATTAGAAATCTGAAGCATCACTGTGATTCTAAGCAGGATGCCTTCATCAGCATCAGGAAATTAATTTTCTCAATCTTTTAACTGATTACAGTTCAGGCAGTCTAAATTTTGGCACCAACATGGTCTACCAGCCTAACTATCCTAAGCTATGTATTAACCCAGCACCCCATACAGGAATGCCTGCTTTCTTCAGTCAGCATTCTAAAGGAGTGAACTCCTAAAATCAAGGCCACGTGGGTGGAAACCGATAATGTTTAAATGCTACATGCTTATTTAGAATGAACTATCAAGCATAGCCCAATATAGCTGTGTTATTTTTCTTTACGGCCACACCCATGGCATATAGAAATTCCTAGGCCAGGGACTGAATCGAAGCCATAGTTGCAATCTATGCCACAACTGCAACAACACTGGATCCTTTAACCCACTCTGCCCGGCCAGGGATCAAATCCGTGCCTCCACAGTGACTCCAAGCCACTGCAGTCAGATTCTTCACCCACTGTGCCACAGCGGAAACTCCATTATCTTTCTATTTTACCTTTCACATGAAAACATCACAGTCAAGTCTAAAGGAAAACTGAAATAGCTATGTATTCAGCCAAGAAATTTCCTACTACCTAGAGTCAACAATCTTGGGGGAAAAAAAATAAAGTTTAAGACACTAGAGATGACTAGGTAGACCTCCACTGCCATGGTTACGACAGCACTGCCAAAAGAAAGGAATTCAAGAAACATTAAAAGCCCTGAATTAAAGCTTTGCTTTTTAACATATTACTTGCAATAGTACAGCCCCATTCATTAACTTTGTTCTCCCACAGTAATAAGGTGTAGATCAGCGATTGTATCAATTTGTTCAGGAAGCATCTATAGTTCTAATGATCCACAGAAATGGCCCAGAAATCCTCAGATGGGGCCTGGAACATTCAATTTGCAATGCCTCGTTTAAAATCATAGAGTCGGCCACATAGCTGAAAGCATCCTCTGAGGCTCAGGATTTCATTAAATGCAATGTTGGTGGCCAACAGTCCTTTTAAATCTTACTTTCTTCCTTCTTCAAACTTTTATCAGATGAAAACACAAGTTCCTCTGTTGCTGAGTTGTAATTAGAATAATACAAGCTACATGTCTTTCAAATTATTTTCTCCCTTTATTCAAGAGCAAATTATGATTTAGAAGCCAACACAAATATGTCCTCAATAATCACAGCAAAGTGGCAGAAAATGTGAGATGTTAAGGGAGGCAGAGCGGATGAGACGCAGGGTGAATACGAGCTGTGATGCGATTTGACTTAGGATGACAGTCCAGCAGCAATAAGGGCTCATCTGATGGTGGGGTAACAGGAAGGTGAACAGACTCACGCACTCTCACCTAGCACCCAACAGCCCCAAAGAAGAGGGGGCC